>JAQPZY010001645.1:4186875-5405000 GCA_029931535.1 Margaritifera margaritifera
CACACATCATTGTTATATGAGTGCCAAAACTAAAATGACGCCGATCGTAATCACAATACATTCATCATGATTTTTGTTTTAAACCAGTGTATAGTTCTGACCTTTTTTTGTCAAATGTTCGATTTGTATGTACTAGGTAATAATTTTATGTTAGAGTATCTTGATTCTATATTTTCTCCTACAATATGTAATGTTGATATTTGCATTTTAAATATAGATGCTCTTTGTACATTCTAACCAAGATTTTGTTGTTGATTTTTATTTCACAGCATCTAGGTACTTTAACACAATTATATTCTGAACATTTAATGATGGTGTATGCTTCACATTAGCTATTTTATCATCAACATATTTTTTATTTGTTAAATTAACATTATCGAAGACTATATTACTTGAGGTTATCTTATTTCCAGCCATTTCTAACGAGCCACTCATTGTATCACCCATTATTTTAAAGGAAGGTTGTATTATTATGCTTGCATATATTGGTATCAATAATATTCACAACATGTTTAGTAGTACAGTATTGGTCTTGTGTAGGATCAGCCAGACTTGCGATTGTGTTTTGTTCATATTAACATTATTATAAAATTGTATGGAACTACTGTCTGTTGTACTAAATCTAACCATTTCGTCTCCACTTATCTTGATTATTAAGCCATTAGAAATTGTGAAATTTACTGGGTTTTTATCATCATCGTATTGGAATGCCCCAACGTTCTTATTTTGCAGTCATCATCATTGAGGTTGACTAATAAATCTGCATTCGTTATATCATCATTTCATTCAAATGAATTTCATCTAACTTTAGTAATTCTTCATCAACTTTGCATGAAATTTCGTATAAGAGTATTGACATTAGTATGAATATATTATGTTGCTGCTGTATCACTTCCATTAACAGGTTGTCCTAAATTTACAATCGTATGATTATTAAGATTTAGATGTTGTAAAATTTCAGCGGAACCAGGATATAGACATACCCCACGGTGAATGTATTCATCTAATTCATTTTTAATAGTTATAACTTCATTTCTTGCTGCATATTTAGAAGTATCCAATTTTATATCACTAGTATCAGTTAATGTACCAGATATTTATAACTCATTTATAATATAATTATATATTATGTAATATATATGGAAGAAATAGTGTATGCTCATAGAATCAAATTAACAGAGGTTCGAAAATAAAAATATATTGGTATAATCAAAGAGTTTTATGATAATTTTCCCCCAAGTCCCATTGTGAAAGTACTTGTCACAAAACGTTGGAATGATAGTATGTTATTATCATTTATAGAAATCACACAATTAGACAAAGATGGTGTTAACGATACATTACACAAACATGCTGTATGTTGTACACCAAGAACGACGGTATTATATTGTTTTAATTGATTAGTATACAGTTTAGGTTGCATTTCACTCCATATTAAGCCATATTGCTGTAGTACCTTTTTTGCTTTATTGATTTCTGTTTGAATAGGAATTTAAAAGATATCAAATATATTTTGGAATAGCTAAACAGATTTAAGCGTTTTTGTATTTCTTTCTCTTGGAAATTCAGTTTGGATAAACTTCACCACTTTATTATACATATTTTATAATTATGTTATAGTATCGTGATCAATGTAATATTTATTTGGTTCATCGTTAAATAATAATTTAGTATGTCATATTTCTTATGATAAACGCTTTTTGTCATATTTTTTGCAATAATCATAATAATTGATAAATTATTTAGTGTGAACATAACCATAATGAGATGCACACTTTATGCCTGCATACCAAATTCAAATAATTGTATATTGGGTTTTTGGCAGCTTTTCCGTCTAAATCATCATCCTGATCCTCTCTTTCAACATCATCTGTAACAAAATAAAAATAACAAATGTATTTGTCTGGTATAAGCATATCTTCAATAAAACATATTACATATCGTTTTGTATTATAACTCATTACATAATATAGATATATATTTATCTTTAAAAAATCATTTTCACATAAATAAATATATGGATTAATATAATATATATCAAAAGAATGACATTAGTTTACACTAATTAGGCATTATTTATTATATACTTAAGTATGAAATATAGAAAATAATTGATGAAATATTTTTTTTATTTTTAATTCCTATATTTTCACATGTCAAAAATATATACTTATATTTTACATGTGAAAGTACAAAATTTCTCGTCAGGCCATTCGACGCTTGATTGTGTGTGCCTATAGAAGTTATACTAGCAGCGAGAAAAAAAAAACAACAAAAAAACAACAAAAAAACAAGCATTTTGTGCGCTTGGCCAATGCATCACCTTTCAAGCATGGAAAATATCTTTTGCTACAAAGATATTCGATTCGCCAACATTTATTTCTTTGTAAAGTTATGTCTCTTTTTATAATCTTGACAATAATGTCAAAAATCCTGTGCGCTGCATTGCTCAATTAACTTAATTTTGCGGTCAGATGCGGTAAAATAGTGTCAAAAATGTCAAAAAATAAATTTATTGCAACATATTAGGTTATTTCAAACCTACTTTTTTCTCGAATCGTTTTTTTTTTCTTCTTCTCTTTATGACCAGCGAATAAATACCATGTAAATTGTGGTGAACTTACGAAGAGAGGGGGGGGGGGGGGTGACGGTATACCGAAGGGTGAATTAATCTTCAGAGCTTTGATTCAGAAACAAGTTTGGTATATAGTGAAAAGAAAATTCTTTTCCTGGGGAAATATCCAATATATTTCATCTTGTGGTACAAAAATGCCATTTTTACTGTTCTTTTTTTCACGTTTTCTTGTACCACACGATGAAATATATACATAGGAAAAGAAAATACCTTTTGTATATTATTATATAATGTAATAATATATAAGGTAATACTATAAATGAGCTTTTAGACAGTAAAGCAATGGAACCACACAAACAAGGAGAAGGATTAGAACTAATACTAGTATGTGAAAACGACTCGGATAGTGAAATTAATTTGCCAAGATTATACAAACTAACCCCGAAATTATATATTAGCAAATGGTATATTGATCCTGAAAAATTATTAGAACGAAAACTAAATGCTTACTGTGACAATAAACGTGTACTATCTCGTAAAACAAACAACGATTTGATTCATTTGATAACAAAACGATTGATCACACAATAAAAGCTTACAGTAGTTAATCTCTGGAAATGTGTTAAAAGAGTGATAGACTTAGCTGGGTATTCTCGTAACGAAAGGTATAGAAAAGAATACAAGAAAGTAAATTGTGATAATAAAAAATGTTATAAAAGTCCAAATTAATTAGAACAGCGATTCAATCTATTATGTGCAACAAACAAAATAGTAATAAAGCAAATATTGATAATGAAAGCATAGATATACTTATTAAAATGTATGATGATAAAACAATTAATAAAAGTGAATATAAAACAATATTTGAAAATTACATGCAAACATACAGTATATAATGGTGTTTAAACTAGATTATTTTATCTGATAATGGAAATGCGACTTATGGCACATCACAAAAATGTTACATTAGAGTTTTCATCCCGAGTTGTGTTGGATATTAATAAATAATATAAAATATCACTCATCAGTTAAGAAATTTGGTATAGTTGGTTTAATATCAAATCAGTGAATAATGATTTCAGATATTATGATGGTAAGAATACAATAATTATACTATCAGCTTCATATAATGTCATCGATATAAATCGAGTAATAAAACCTTACTTAGAAATACGAATAACAATAACATAATAATTGAACTCGACTATATCACATCAAAATGTAAGATATAATTAGAAAATACTTACAGTGTTGATTTTACAATATGAAACGGTATACATAATATGTTCGGTTATACTTCTAGGGTATTAGACCAACCAATAAATAATGGGAATACAACAGTAAATGTAACACGTATAAGTTCAATATTAATACATTGTAGTTTACTTACAGGAAGTTATATTAATGGAAGACCTTCTTATACATTATTCTCACTTACACCAGATACTAAGCCAGATATTTTATTTAATATACCACCAAATGAGTCAATATATATACCAGTAAATTAGATGTATGAAATATTATCAGTTACCATGCGTGTAACATCACAAGATAATATACAAAATAGATTTTAATAATGAAATAGTAACATTCTATTTATCAATAAAAGTACATATATAATATAATAAAAAGAAAATAAATTAACAATGATAAAATAATTAATAAACATGTTATTGGAAAAAGAAAATTATCGGTGGGTCCATATCTGTAAATGTGTTTGATGCATTAAAGTTTTTTCTTTTTTTTAAGTGGAACAAAGATATTATCAAGAAAATTACCAACAATAAGCAAAGATATGGTTAAACCATTAGCATAAAAAATTGGTTCTATGGTATTATTCGGTGTGCAAAGTCAAGTGGAGACACAAGCAAAAAACCTTAGAGAAAAAACTGTTGCGAAAACATTTGAAGAAAAATAAAATCAAAATATGTTGAACAAACACTGGAACAATCAGCAGAATTAACACCAGAAATAAAGCAAACAGCAAAAGAATTATTAAATGGAAATACCCAAGTACGACCTGTCTTAGAAGATACATTACAAGATTACTAAATTAACATTATAGAGAACTCCTGATATATTTGATGAGTGGTAGTAATTTCATGTATGGCAATGTAATGAACAAGTTATAATTTTATATATTCATAATATAGAGACATGACAAAAGTTGTATCCCCATATTTTAATATTTTTAAAGATGATCCAGCTGATGAATCAATTAGGAAATTTGAGTATATTGGATATGTTCCGTGTGGTAGCAATGATATAAATAAGGATCGTCAACATATCATAGATATGATGGATAAATGTATGTATTTCCTACTAAATAAGGGGTTTATTGAGATTAGATTTAAATTAATTAAGACTGATGACACAGATTATAATGCTTATGATATAGTATCGCTAGTTAATAATGCACGGAACCACTTCCATAGTGCCAATATTTGATGGATGATAAAGTGATAGAGCAAATTTCTTTACATTTCGCGCAGGTCAATGCCATAATGGGACTAGTATCAAATTCAGATGATTATGCAAAGAGCAGTTCGACTAATATGTTATGGTTTAAAGATAGTGGTAGTGGTGCTGCTGCTAATAATGAGTTTAAAACTGGTACAGAATTATTTCCAGGTGCAACAGTTGCTAACGGTACAGAAGTCACGGGAGCAAATTTTAGGGCATCATTTAATGCTGGTATATAAATAATAATAATAAAAAAAAAAAAAAACAAAAAAAAAAACAGACACGAATGATAACATTAGCCTTCCAAAAAAGAAGCCTGCTAACGACTGGAGATAAGTATGTGTCGTTCTTTTTGCTATTATTTAGTATATCTGGTGCATGTCGTGATATAAATACTGTATTTCGTGGTGTCAAACACTCCACAATTTTGGATAGAAACCCAGCTGTGCAATATGTTATTAAAGCAGCTTCAGATGCAAAGTTATGAAAATATAACATTAATCGCATTATTTACAGATGCCAAAACTTGAATTGTCGCGTTTAATATCAAGTGACATCAAAACAAAATTAGTTGCAGGCTATAACAAAGCAAAATATATTTTGAACAGATGAAACAATAAAACAACAATATGACAGTACTGAATTGAATTCAACTCAAATGCATCAGGACAAACTCCAAAGCACGTATTTAAAGCATTTCAGAGTGTAATCAGAAGTAATAACGTAAATGAGAACAATATGATATTTGATCATGTAAATTTACGACGAATTGTTTTTAGAATTAGTAGTGTTCAATATCATCAGAGTGCATTACAATGCACATTTACTGAATAAAATAGATATTATTCAGGAACCGATATGATGTTTCAAGAGGCTGTAAATAAACACACATGGATTAACACGGGCACAAATAAAAGCATTTTAATTTGGTATTCTATATCCCATATTTCATTTTGATGCTAGCAAGCATGATGAAAAACTTATAAGAGTACCAGCGATACACGAGGTTACATGGGAGTCAGGTGATAATAGTGAATACTCAGATGGAACACAGACTCCATATCATTGTTAAGCTGTTATCTTACGTGACCGTTACCTAACATTAAATGAAATAAATGGTAACACAAATTTTATTGTATAACCATGTATTATAATGATTTATATCAAAGTTCCTGTATTATTATCAGATAAACAAAAAAAAAAAAAAAGAAATATTTGAAAAAATGCTATTAAAAAGAATCAACAAATAACAAAAGTATTAAAAGCGAATACACTGCTCACATAAATTTATGTTAAAAAGCGCAAATCAAACGCAAAAAATAGGACCATGGTGTATGCATAAAATGTTCACGGACATTATTAAAGAAACAAATTGGGTTCCTTCCTATTTTATCTCTACTCGGGGGGGGGGGGGGGGTTACAGCAGGTTATCTTCTAGCAGGTGTTTTGGGAAATCTTTTGCAAAATGATTAACAATGCCAGAAACAAGAGGAAAATTTACTTTTTTTCCTTTTCCTTTTACTGAGAACATCATTCAATAAAGAAAATAGAACCTCTTAGTAATTTTAAAACTGAAATGATTATAAACAGAAAAATACAAACATAAAAATTCAAAATAAAACTTAGAGGCTGTTTTAGTGAAGATATGCTTCCAAACAAAATAAGACGAAATGAAGTATTTTTCAAAGATAATGGAACATATTGGGTAGCTATTTATATGATCCAAAAAAGCACATGCTAACTAAGGTCGAGGCAAAATACCCCTGTTACATCTACTTTTTGACAAGTTTTTCATTTAAACAGTTTCGATTTGGAACACAGAAACTCAATACTGTGTTCATAAGATTGTGCAAAGTACTTCTATACAGGGGGGCCCTTGGTATAATGCAGTCCTTTATATAATACAGAAGTGGCAATGGATCATTACAGTGTGCCTAAGACTGGGTCTTAGCATGTCAAAATTGTCAATTCACTATATTAGTCATAAATATGATGTTCAGCATGCAAAATAAAAAAATAAAAACAATAAAATGAAACAATTAAGATAGGTCCAAATATGGTCCCGAAACACAAAAGATAGAAAAAACAGAAAAACAGAGAAAAATATGCAAAAATAGAAGAAAAAATAATAATAAAAACAACAAAAATGAGAAATAGCAGCATATAAATCTAGCATTAGTTAAAAAGTGTACAATCCAGGATAGGGTGCATGGCCTACACAGAATTTATGAATTTTCATGTGGCAATATTGTCTGCTATTATTTACAGCCGCTGGATCGCGCGATAAATGGTTCAAGCTGTGTATGTATGTATGTATGTATGTATGTATGTATGTATGTATGTATGTATGTATGTATGTATGTATGTATGTATGTATGTATGTATGTATGTATGCATGTGTGTATGTATGTATATGATTTAAAGGCACGCCAGCACAATCCGGGCAATATAGTGCCGACTAAAAGTATAATTTAAAAAATAGGAAATTTAAAAATTCCAAATAAATATAAACATAAAGTCTTACCAAATAAAAGATTAAAATTAAAAAGATTAACATTCTAAAAAGGAATATAAAGAAGATTAAGGTAAAACGTATAATAACCTTCAAGTATAGGATACATTTTTTTACATAACCAGACAAAGCATATATAAAGATTTTTCACAAAACTGATGAAAAAATTGTTTCAAATCTAGGTACAGATCTATTCGTAGCATGTAAAGCGATACCTATTTATGTATGTATGTGTCCATCCTCTGATGATTCAGAACAATATTTATATGTATTATGATATATCAACAATATTTATATGTATTATGATATATCAACAATATTTATATGTATTATATCAATTCCAATCAGTGTCTCAGTCTCATGTACTTATATTATTGGATGTGAAACCTTGTGTTGAAGCAGGTGATAGAGATTATTGTCAGATAAATTACATTAGTAGCATTTAAAAATAAATGTAACAGTCGGAAAATTGAAGTTTATCACGCCCGATCCTGGATGGCAAATATATAAATAAATAAATATAATTCGCTGAGACCAAAGATAAACATTCTTTAATTTGGTGATTCTGTGACTTTTTTGGTTAAGTTTCTAAGGTCAATTTGGTGCATTTTCAGAAAATGTGTGGTAAAAAGGTATAGCCGCATAAATCGCCTCCCTTAAAATACATTGTTACTGCTGAAAGAAATTCTCGTACAGTGAAATATTTCTAAAAGATGTATGAGTTAGTGTCGGTACAGCAGTTTACTACCCAGTAAGAATTATAATACTGCTGTTGTACATTCTAATTGGTATGGCCCATTCAAGTAATTAGACTCCAGCATAGATACAGGAGGGTGGAGTGGGGTGGGGAATACTTTACTATTAAAAAGTTGGCACCAGAAGTCGTAGTAAAAAATTAAGCGTTAACACTTTATTAATTTTGTTTCCAGTGCGCGTAACTTATGTTACGGGTTAATGATTTGAAATTTTAGATTTGTGGGGAGAAAAGGGTGCAGTATTCACTCACTTATGATGTAATCAAAATTAATTTAAATATAAATAAAATATGATCAGCGTTGCCTCAGATGTGAAGTAGCGTTAATGATCTTTGCATCAGAATTTAAATATTTTGCTGAAAATCAAGGATACCGGAAGTATTCTATATACGGATCTGGATTAAAACTTTTTCGGATGAACAAATTGTTATTATTATGCAAGTATTATGCAAGTATTAGCTTGGAATCCTCTAGAGTGTTTTCTTGTATTAAATTGTATTTGAATGATCGATTTAAACAACAACAAAAAATGGCTCCATCAGTATTAAATTGGTATTAATCTATGAAATCAGTATTAAAAATAGCTATGTGAGAATAATTTATGCATGTATTTGAATATATAGCGTTTTGTTATATCTGAAAAATTATATATATATATATATATATATATATATATACATACATATATATTATATATATATATATACATACATATATATTATATATATATACATATATACATATATATTTTATATATATATATATATATATATATATATATATATATATATATATATATATATATATATATATATATATATATATATAATTCACAGTTGCAATCCATAGCTCCTTACAGATGGTATTGAACCAATTAAAAAGATATATGTCGAAAATGGAGCCGCGAACGAGAGACGGCTGTGTGCAGCCAATGTTAGACATCTAAAATAATTATATGGCGCAAGAAATCTGTGAGAGATACATAGATCATTTATTCAAAGTTGTGTCAATGTGTCCAAGTGGCTGAGAAACCGCTGAACTGCGAAAAAGAGTATTCCTGGAGACATCCAGAGGGAAGAAAATTGTTCATTTGAATCAGCTACTTCAAACTCTTAAGATTCAAGAAAGGGACAATCGTCTTCTTAATCGATCAACGAACCACGTACCTCATGATATTTACAAGATATTAATGTTCTGAGTTTCAGAGGGAGAACTAAATGGGACGCATTTTTTTTCCTTATTTGAATTCTCCCCTCTGCCTCTCTCCAGATCAGTAAAACACCTTTCTTAAATCTGTGTGGTTTTCAATTTATTCCACTTATTATTTCTGCTTGTATAGTGTAGGATAAACCAATGAATGTGCTGTTGTCTGTTTCTACTTCGAAAACGATTAAATTTTAAATTTCATTAGGGACCGACAACTTAATTTTTTTCTTTTCTGCGGGTGGGGGTGGGGGAGAGCCTTGGATTCTGGCCCCCAAATAATTAGGAAAAAAATATTCTTATTCATGACTTTTACCACAAAAAGAACTTATTATATCCATTGTATTAGTTGAAAAATATAATCTTTAGGTAAACGAAAAAAAAAATCTGGTTCAAATAAAAATCCCAGGCTCCCCTGCCCCTCTCCCCCCCCCCCCATCCCGAAAGGGACCTTTTTGCTAAGAAAACAATGCCACGCTTCCCCTCACCTCTGTACGAAATTCCAAGCTGGAACGCTGACGCCTAAACATTTGGGTTTGAAACAAGAAAATTTGGGAAATGTTCCTCACACAGTGCACGATTACTTCAATGTGGAATTAAGTCATGAATAAAAGTTTTTAAGTCATTGTTTGACATATAGAAATGTTACAAACATAAACAATTTCAGGTACTTTTTGGTGTTTAGAGGAATACTGCATTATACGATAACCAGCTTCAACAAAGAAAACTGCAACATTTTTCACACTTTAAAACAATGTGATTATTTCGTCATGGAATCATAAACATTGGGTCTAAACAATAATTAGTCTGGAATATATTTTTCACATTTAAGATAAATAAAATCAAAACCTTTAATTTAACACCGGAGGGAGGGGGTATAATACGTTCAAAGATTGGTGATGGTTTTTATAGACAGATTTGTGATACTTTGTCGAAAGACATTTCGTTGACATGCGCTCAATTGCAAAGCTAATGCAAGATTTAAATGTACCTTGCCATATTTTAATTATATTGCATTGATTGCTTGTGGAGTCCAAAAGGTTTGCGAATTAGTTCGTCAGTATTGTTTTAGAACAATTTGTCAACCAAGTGTCTCTGTCCACTACATGCAGTTCCTCATGTATTGCGCACAGTCTTTAGACAAGAAATGCTTAAATATTCTATTGGTTACGCTTTATATTGTATACATTGAAGTATATGTTCCTTACCTTTTCAACTTCCTGCAGCAGGTTCTGCAATACCTAATGTTACAACAGGAATATGAAATTTTTTTCTATCAACAACTTATACAGTCTTACTTTCCTATATTGACAGCAGTTGCCGCCGCTCAAAGTTCACTTTATGAGAAGTTTGGCTGCACGAAGTGGTCTCTTACTCGAGGAATATGTTTACTACGATATACAGATGATGGATAGATGGATTGGACGGACGGTAGGACGGGTGGATATATATATACGGATACATACATACATACATACATACATACATACATACATGTTTTATAACCAAATGATGTTTCCTAAAAATATTTAATTATAGTCAAATTTGTTCAATTTCATCATCAATGCTCAATCGTCAATATGGAAATAGATGCTTATAATAATAATAACCCTTTTATATATGACATTAAAGCTACGTAGGTATTTTTTGTATCGATTTCGATGAGTACCTTGGTGGAACTCAAAAGTATCGTCCATTTAGTGGACTCCATTAGACAATAAATTAACAAAAGAAAATATAAAAAGCTTGCTTTTCAGTTGGCCAAATAAGGGGGGAAAAGTGTATAAAACTATTGCAAATTATACTCGGGCAGATGGCAGCAAGCGGGTATAGCAGTATTATGGATCAATTAAGGAGTGGGAGAATTCATCTTCTGCTATTTGTTAGTGTTAAGCTGCGATGGTAATATGAAGAATGTCTACCTATCTCTACGTTTTGAGCAACAGTTGGTTGAACCAATTCATTGAGAAAATCGAGTGTCATGCGATGAGCCATTTTTAATAAAAGGTAACTAATGAATGAATTTGTTTACGCTGTTTGTAAGGTTGCCCACAACATTGTTTATCATATCAAGGTTTATCTTTTAATCTGAAAGTGACACTTTAATGAAGAATATATATCAAAGCCATATTTAACAGCATGGTTGTAAAGGACCTAGTAGTGTTGTTCATAGATGATTTACTGTCTATAAGTCTGTACCCATGGACAATTATATATTTCTTCATTAACAGTATGCATATGAGCTCGAAAAGAATGCCAACTCAAACGAATACAAAATTTTTAAATTTCAGAATCAATTTTGAAAATCCTGTAGGTTACGAAATGGCCCGAATTCATGGAATCAAATTAGAAAACGCCACTTTCCTTCGCTACTATAGAGTCAGGTATCATTATTGGATCTAACAAAGATGGCCTAGTCTCAGTAACCCTGGTCGGTTGTCGTATAATATTATTTAAATTCTTCAAATTTGCGCGCAGCAGTTATTAACTCCTTCGCTCGAGTTATTAATTTTGCGCGTGAGTTATTTTTTGGCGTCCGCGACTGAGGTAAGTTACGCGCTCATGTTAGTAATTTGCATGCGCAAGTTACACATTGGGCGCTCAAAATGATTTATTCCCGGGCGCGAGTTTTTAATTCGTGCGTTACTCTTTCAGTCGTCTTATTTAATTACTTTAGGGAAAGCTTGCTATTTTCAAACTGCACAAATTATTCAGGTCCTTATAATAATATTATGAAACTTTGTGTTTAAACACCACTAATACTGAGGGTATAGACTACGTAATACTGATATAGAAGATTATCTATATTTCATTTTAGCAGAATATTGCTTACGGCAGATATGATATAGCCAAAGGTTTGGCAGTTAATTATGAGTAAATATAAATTAAAGTCATACAAAAGGGAAGGAGAGGGGATGAAGTTATAAGTAAATGTTGTCACCCAGCAAATTTTATTTCAATGTTCTTCATAGAGCAAAAAAGAAAAGTAGGAACCATGATCAAATATATGATGTGTATTGATAATAATTGTAAGTGTCATTTGGCCAACATCTGATATGCGTCATTCCCAGGCGAAATACAGGGTTTATCATCAGTTACTGTAAAAGTAAACTCGCGACTCTTCCTTGCAGTTGTATAAGGGGTGGAGGGCAATTAGGAACCCTAAAGCTGATTAGGAATCAAACTGTTCTACAATATACTAAGTTTCCTTTGGGGCTACTTGGTTATCACCATATATAATTCACGTTCCGTGGAGAACCAGCATTGTGCCAGTAGTCAACGTTAAAGTATCCACGGACTCTTCTCCATGTATTCCATGCAAAAAATTGTTTGGATGAATGTTTTTAAGAGGTACATTAAGAGATCGAGCATTTATACCTGTCATACAATTATATTGAAATAATATCTTGTCACGCCTGCATGTACTCACCATAGACCTATCGGCTCACAAGTCACAAGTAAAAAAAAAAAAAAAAAGAAAGGAAAAAAATGAAGGAAGATAGCAAAGAAAAATAAGTTAATGATATAAATAGTTCTTTTGTATCCTTTTAATTTCTACTGGTCCTAAATTTTACTGTGCCTCACTAGTGGGTACAATCCTGAGCGTGCTCTTTGAACTCACATGACTGGTATCTCTTTTTCTAAATATATGCGAATAGTCTGTATATAATAATTCGCCCTCTTCTTATATTTCAGCGTTATATTTCTCCATATGACGAGAGAAATATTTTATATATGTACATTTTGAGTACCAAATTGGCAGACAAACCGCCGCGAGATAACCAAACTTTATTTCGAGATTCGTTAAGCGTGATGCCGTTCCACGCATAATGATGGGCTCGTGCAGTGATTCGGAAGATTACATCAAATAATATACTTATTCTCTTACCTAAAAGACTATTATCTTAATTCCAATACTAGTTTTCGGTCTCAAACAGTACACTTATATTCTCTCGTTATACCAGTTTTTCATTCGCGACGTTAAATATGTTTCGTCGTATATTCATTTACCTTTGATTGTCACTGCTAAACCAAATGAAGTGGGGGAGCAGTATACTGCTCACTGCTGCTCGTTACTAATCACTGCTTATTTCACGTACATAGTCATTACCTACAACCAGATCTGAAGGGTTATCGCGATACTTTAGAACTCGCCGCTACGCTATGCACTTTTGCCACTACGCTTTATGCTTTCCGCTATAAAATTATTCTGTTTAAAAAAACAAAAAAACATCTTGTCACCTAATTCAAAGCCCTATTACTCAAATGATACTTGTTCTTACCTTGGTCATTTAACTAAGATAATCAATCAAAAATGCTCACTCACTTAGCCGTTATCTTCTCTACCTGCTTTTCCGACTGCCGGTGAGCGACCTTTGATGCATGTTTCGTCTTTGTACCGACATAGTCACGTGATTGACTAGCGATGGTTGAGTTTACTGGTTGTGTTTTATACATATTTCACTCATTTCCACTACCAGCTATAAAAGTGACACACATTGCATTTTAAGTTAAGCAAATTCTTGTGAAAAATGGACTCACCACCTTAAAAAAAAATAATAATTACCCAGCATCCGGCTAGACTCATGTTGGCCTGGCTACGAAGATCACAGATTGTGTCATAAGTGGTGCTTCCAAATCAGACAGAGTGATTTTCCAAAGTTAGAGCTTAAGAGACGAAAGACGGCGTACAACTCTGCGTGGAAGACTTCATATCATTGGATGGACATTGCTGGATCTATTGGTACGTTTTCCATATTGCTAAACTGTGGTTCAGATCTACTTAGTTTCCAACAGGTAAGATGGTGGGTGGCGGTGGTGCAATTCCTTGGGCACTATTACAATCTATTTTTTTCTGACAGTAGTTGCTGTAGTTGTATTTGTGATTGTTGTCGTTCTTATTAATTTCCGGAAAATGTGACGAGAAATGGAAGTTGCATTTTATCCAAGAGTTGCTTTTATATTGACATAGTATACTCTGAGCAAGACAAAACTAGTTTGATCAGTAAACCTTAATTTAAGTGGGCTCTGCCCTATTCATTTCTCACTTCTCTTTTCTGCTTATTTAAGAAAGAAAAGGAACAATTTTATTTTCCAATTGTATCTATTCTGAAAGCATATACATTAGATTGGATTATTCTTTCATTTATATTTGAAATATTTCCCCAATGATGAACAACTAGTTTGCAACTGGAATGTATTACATGATACATTATTAAGGAGCGCATATCCTTTAGACAGGCATTGGAAAAAAATGCCTCCTTTGGGAATGTGTACCCACTTCTATCAAACTATGTCCAAGCTGCCCCAGTGCTGACTGTGTCTACAGCAGGTTAATAAAACACTTTAACTTTTGAACAATAGTTCAACTCTCTGACATTGATTTAATGAAGAATAAAACAACGACACACACACTGATATATTTATAGAATGTGTATTATCTTATTTATATTGACATGGTTATTTGGAAACATTTCACTGTCTTCACTTTTAAAGAATTTATCAATGGTAATGCACTTAATTAGGATTCAAGAAGTTTTGTATCTTTATATACATCCATTATTAAATTGTATGTTTGATTTTTTCAGACCGTGAAAGGTCCCTATCTAAAATGAACAGAATCAAGAGTGTGTTCAGGAATAGGCTGGCGCAGAGGGTGCTGAATTTCCTTATGTCAGTTAGTACAGAAGGACTTTGCCTACAAGACTTTAATTGTAATGTGGCAATCAAAACGTATGGGGAAGTGAAGAAACGATGGACATTATTTATTTAAATTTAAAGACAAATGAGTTTGACATTAAATTATGTTATAACCTAGGGAAATAAAGAATACTATGTAAATATATTTACTTTTATGTTTATTTTTTTGAATGTTTTGTTGGAACACAATAAGCTTTGACCACACTTTTATCCAATCCAAAACTTTTCAAGAAATACACGTATCTCTTTATAGTGAGATTGTTGCTTCTATGTTAAGCTCATGAAACATCTGTATAATCATCTCTCTGAAACCTGTTCAATCTTTCACAATATAGCTTTGTGAAATTATTGATATAGGATGTCAAACAACTCTGATGCCACAGATCCAGTATTATATACCTGAGGTTGTCCCCAAAAGGTCATTCATAAACTTGTTCTTCACTTCATTTACAAGTTCTTTGAAAAGATATTTTTCTCAAAGTTCTGTTAGGAAAATATGCTATGTAAAACACCTGGAATCCACCGATATATAAAATCACTGAGCTTAATAATGTTATTTGCATCTTTCGTCAGCTTTATAAATTGCTGACATGCACACAATCACAACTTTGACCATTATTTAGCTACCTTCTTTATTTTTAAATCCGAGATTTCATGATTCCTTAGAAAATAGGGGACTGACATCATGGGCTTAATATTCCTACAATAAGAATAGGTAGATGATCAGAAGATATATTATAACTGTATTTAATTATTTTGTTAATAAAATGAAAACTTGGTGGGAATAAATGAAATTCAATAGACCTTTTAGTTGCAATGTTTCTGATACCTGAGACAGTAGAGTCTCTAACTGAAACCCCTAAGAGGAAGACGGCATATGGTAGCTGACTTGAAGGAGCAGCATCTAGGAACCATTAATCAACAGTGACAAACTGACCGAGCTGAACTGGCTGTGTTGCGCCTGAATTTAGAAAAATGGGGAGTTTGGTGAAAATTAAACATGTGTTTTTCAGAATACATTGATCTTAGTATCACACCACCAACTTATAAATGAAAAGGTCTAGACAGATGTAAATCTTTATTCTTAGTCAGTCTCAACATGAACAAAGGAAGTATGGGAAAACAGTATAGATCAAACCAACAAATAGGATTATGAAAATCAACTCCAAAAGTTTTGTTAATATTGTACGAACTTTTTCAGATGTAAATTCAATACATGATTATCTGTACAAGATTTCATAATCATAATTACGGTTAAATGTGAAGTATAAATAGAATAACAATTTCTAGGTTATGACTTTAATGTCTGATCTGGTTACAAACAAAGTTCAGGTTTTTATATGTACTCTATAAAGCTATTCACCCCTACCATCACCCCCAATCAAAATCAAAGTATTAAAAGATAAAACAATTACAAATGGTCACAAAAAAAAAAAAAAAAAAACCAAACTAATCAGCTCATCTGCAGATGCATGTAAATATGTAGCTGTATATAAAATACGTCTACCAAATTCCATGTGTTGTTTTTGTGTAATAATACTAGAAGATTTTCACCAAAACAATGTCCAACAAGTGAAACAAAAATGATTTAAAAATTGGCCTAAATAGGCTGAAAATATACTAAGTTCATATGCTTGTTTGTATTGAAATAAATATTTGTAAAAAATATTCTGATGCCTCTGTCAAGTAGGCTTTCGCTAATTGTGTAACTGTGCTCTCAAGATTGTCCCAAAATGTCAAAGTCAAATCAAATAAAACAGGAAATTGAAAAAGAATGGAAAGACTGTCTAAAATGATCCGAAAACAGCTTATCTACATATCCAATAATAAATTTCCCCAAAATGTTTTTTTTTTTTTTTTTTTTGTACGTAAAATAGTTTTTAGGTAATCACTCTGACAAGTTATCTGGTTGGACAGACAGAAGTACTCAAGGAGAGGCACAGTCAAATCTATACCTGCAGATAGGCATGAGAAACTAAATGCATTGACAAAGGACACACTATGGTAGCTGACCCGAGCTCATCTGACGGTAGGATTCGAACCTGCACCCTTTTGGTCACAAGCTCAGTATGCTAAACACTCTGCCACTGTATTTTGTGACATTTCACGTGATTCACTGAAAATCTCTTTCTAAAGGCATGTTTAAAGAATTGGATTAGAACAATGTTCAACAAAGAGGAAATCATTTCTTTAATGTTTAAAATGATATTTAAAAATTATTACAAAATCATGTTAGAACCTATATAGAAATGCAGACCGGTAAGGGATTTCTGTGGTTTTTTTTACACAGGGTAAAGTGTACATAACATCATGTACTAAATATTGATGACACTGAATACAATTTCCATTTTGTGACATTTCATGTTTCACCCAAAATCTCTTTCTGAAGTTATGTTTGAAGAAGAGGATTAGAACAATATTGCAACAAAAAGAAAGCTGTTAATTAATATGTTTTTCCCCAAATAATTGAAAACCAAATGTAAGAACCTTAATTGAAATTCAGGTTGGTAAAGGAAACATATATTTTTTTAAACGTGGTTGAGGAAAGACTTTAGGTTTTCTAAATAATTAAACTAATACTTGAAGAAAAGAGTTGGAGCAGTGTTGCAAAAGAGGAAGTAATTTATTTTTTATGAAATTAAAGATTTCAAAATCGTACATTAGAACCTGGACTGAAATGCAGTCTGTTAAGGGAAATGTTCTTTTTTAAGTTAGGGTAAAATATACACGTAGAACGGTACATATTGCATCTAAACTGATTGAGAACAAAATAAAAAAGAAATAAAGTAAGTTATTTTTAAAAGTCAATCTATTTGAATAAAAACTTTAAATTTTTAAAACAAAGTAAAATTCTGAAATCACAGAAAATTTAAATTAATCAATTTCGCTCCATTTACATATACATAAGTAATCCATACGCATGTTCAGAATGTTCCACTGCTGTTAGATTGTGATTCTAGTTTACTATTTTTAAAATTTTGTACAGATGAAGCAGCTTCTTTTATGAATGTTCATCACTCCATCAATTCATCGTGAAAATACTGGAATCAGCTTCATCATTTCTCCCGTAACCTTGCTGGTCGTAGGGACGCCACTGATGACTTTGCGACAATCTCACTCCATTTCGCCCTGTTCTCCACTGCCATTTGGGACTTTGCAAAGTCCATGCCTGTCCACTCTTTGATATTGTCTTCCCATCCCTTCTTCTGTCTGTCTCGTTTTCTCTTTCCTCTCACTGTGCCCTGTATGATTGTCTTTGACAGGCCAGTTAAGCTTGAGACGTGACCATACCATCTTAGTTTGCGTTTCTTTACAGTGGTGAGAAGATCTTCATAAGGTCCTATTGCACCTTGGATTTTAGTGCGCACCTCCGCATTGGAGACGTGGTCTAAGTATGAGATTTTCAGGATCCTTCGAAAACATCTCATCTCTAAGGCATGGATTCTTCTCTCTAATTCTGCGGTTAGGGTCCATGTCTCACATGCATATAGGAATATGGACATGACGAGGGAGCGCATAAGCTTGATCTTGGACCCAAGCGTGATGTTGCTGTGTTTCCAAATATGCTTCAGCCTAGAAAGAGCAGCTGTTGTCTGCGCAATCCTGGAAAGAACCTCAGGTTTTGAACCTTCATCAGAGGCGATAGCACCTAGATACTTGAAGCTTGTTACTGTGCCCAGCTTCTGTCCATTCACTCTTATTTCCTTTTGGATGCCACTCGGGTTGTTTGTCATTAGGTTTGTCTTTTCAGCGTTGATCTCCATCCGATATCTTAGTGATGCTTGATTGAGACGGTTCACTAAGGTTTCAGCTTAGGAACAGTTTAATATGGGGAAGTGGGGAGGGGGCTGTGATTTTCTTTGCAATCAGGATATATTTGTGTATTTACCATAAAATACTTTTTTTGTTTTCTTCAAACAGTACAATGGATATAATAAGATCTTTCTTTCTCTCTATAAATCAGACAAAAATACTTTTTCAAGGTATTTAGGGGAATGCATTTTTCTCACAAAATTTACACACACACACCCAAGGGGACTAAATTTTCGCAATCGGACCAGATAGATAAATGTGTCAAAAGTCTGTTTGACCTCCGAGTTTTCCAAGAAATGGAAATTAAAAGTATAGCTCTGCAGTCTCAAAGTTCTAACATGTATTTTAATGTGTAAAATGTCTATATAGATATATATGCAAAAGTCCGATCCAATCAATGTTACTCAAAGTGTACTTACGTTTTGCTGTGTACAAGTTGTTGTTGTTGTTGATGTGGGTTTAAAGCAATTTTTCAGCACATGATAGGCTATACATGGCGGCCAGTTTTATCTGGTGGAGTAAGAACCCGGGAAAACCCCGGGAAGAACCACCGACCCACGGGAAGCTACTGGCAAGCTTTCTCACATATCAGCATTGGCCGAGCCCGAGACTCGAACACACGCGGACAGAGGTGACATGGCAGTGATCGGTAAAGGCGAGCGCCTTAGACCACTCGGTCACCCGGGGCCCCTGCTGTGCACAAGACAGTCAGACTGGGACATCATTTATATAATAGAGAGTGAGTATGTGCTATTCTTGCCTATGGATTTGAGTACCAGTCCATATCATATCAAAACCACAAGCCCTAAAGTCTAATCTCGTTAAAGAAACTTTCTCTTTTTAATTGGAAATAGTACATTCCAGTCTTCCACCTGAAGCTTTACTCAGCAAGACTTGAAATACCTGATGCAAAAGATATGTGCATATTATATGACTGGTACTCAAATCATGAGGTTGAATAAGTAGAACACTGAAACGTGAAACGATCTTTACACGTGGTTCCGCTTCAAAGAACATGACTGACAATCAAGCTGAGTCATGAGTTTATCTATCTTTGACTGTTCATCCTATGGCAAATCTGAAAAGGCGAAGGAAGCAAAACTTAGAAAATGGTCCTTCAACAAACATAATAAACCAAACAAGAATGCTGTTTCTGTTTTTGTTTGTTTGTCTTTTTTTTTTTGGTTTTTTTTTTGGTTTATTTTTAGGTTTAATGTCATTTTTCAGCACATGATAGGCTATACATGGCAGCCAGTATGCTTGGTGGAGGAAAAAAACGGAAAAATCCTGGGAAGGACTACCAACCCACAGGAACCTACTGGCAAGCTTTCTCACATACCCACGTTGGTCGAGCCGAGAGGTGAGATGTGTGAGGGATCTGTAAAAGCGAGTGCCTTAGACTACTCGGCCACCCATGGTCCCCGAACAGAGATGCAAAGTGTGGCAAACATTTAACGAACACATGAAAAAACACATTGTCTGCGGGTCGATCATGATGGGGAGACGGGAAAACTATTGAGTTCAACCCATTTGAAGTTTCGTGATTAAGGTGATAGATGAAGTGACCTTTACTGTGGTACATACAACTTAACGATTGAACCAATTCATGCTCATGAAAAAAATAAAGAACATTTGTAACTGTGCCTTTGTATTGAATCTGATGTTTCTCTGGCTCAACTTGGATCTGTTAACATGTATGCCGGACCTGGCTCCCTCAGAGGGCGACAAGTCCTGGATGTTCCACTCATAGACACGATTTTCTACCCCCCCCCCCCCTCCCCCATGAAAATTAAATGTTGGTCACTTATTAAATCCATACTTTAATATATTGGTTAAATGTATAGCTTTGAATTTCAGAAAATCGGCAGATTAAATGCAACTGAAGCTCAGGAACATGGCTCCCACACTTTTTGAAAGAAATATTTCCAGGTATTTTCCAGATTTTTTCCAGGATGAAACTAATTTTTTCAAGGTTCATTTATGACCATTACTGAATGGAATTAAAGAACATTTTAGATTAGAAAACGTGCATTTTTCAAATCAAAAGCTGTTTCTATTTCGAGACTCTCCCATAACATTTGAATTAGACATACAACCATGTACTAAACCACGAAATGTATAACAAGAAACAAGTATAACTATTGAAATTCATAAACATTTTCAAGTTAAGTCATGTTAATTTACAGGATAAAAATTTTAACTTTACTCTGCTGAACTGCATATGTTGGTATGAGGAAATAATAAAAGAATTAACAACTGAAATTAGTTTTCTTTTCTTTTCAAACTTTTAATTCTAAAGAAATCAGAATAATCAGTTGTAAATCAAGATAGCAATATCTCAAATACAACATCTATTAACTGATATAGCATATAATTACGGAATATGAATGTTATTGATTACAGCGAAATCTAAACCAAATGCAAGGAACTGGTACATGTACCACTTGAAATCTATATGCATGATATATAAAATCAACATTTCCTTTCACAGTATAAAAAAAACCCAACTGATGCAAAATATTAGGTTGTCATATAAAATCAATATCAGCTAAATACTCATTTTGGCTGATTGAGATTCAGTGGAAAATGTTGAGAGACCAGACTTCTGATAACATGCATCTTCTTTTGTATGGGCGCAATTCTGTCCAATTCATGTTCAACCTGACCAAAGTAGAACTCTGCCTGGGAATATGACCAAACAGTGATATTACATATTATTTGGCAAATGCACTTTTTCATTGAAATCCTTCTTAAGAACCTCAAGTTCCTCCGCTTTATCTTCAGCTAAATTACGACTCAATTACGTGTTTGTTTCTGTTATCAAGTGGTGGCTGAAGATTCTAGGTTTTTTCCCGACTTTCATCAATATTTGGAAAATTCAAGGACTATTCCCTGTCAGGAAAAAATCTGTAATTTCTCCTGACTTTTTCCCGATTTCCCGGTAGCGTGGGAACTCTGCAAAAACCATTTGATCTTAGAGTGTGGGAGATATGACTCGGAATTCTCGGACTTATCTAAATATTCCATGTTGAATATTTTCAGGAAAAAATGTATTTAATATTTTTCAATTTTTTATATTTAAAGTTTTATTCAATAACTTGTCACCAGGTTAAGGTTTATGGGCCCGTTTTGGTAATTATACCATGTATCTGGGCATATGACTTTAAACGAGCATAGCAGAAACTGTACACTATAATTGGTTTTAACTGATAGTAGTACCTAAATAACATTATTGTAATTATAAATAGGTACAAATACTGTATCAACTACTACTTAAGCAAGCAATTTAATACTTTTAGTTCCTAAAACTGCACTAAAAATGACCAAGTCCAAAACATTTAAATGCTAGTTTGAAACAACCCTTATATGTGTACATGGAAGCTCATTCACAGGTGTTTTCGCACACTATAGTTCATGTATTCAAATTACTGAGCACTGATGTTACGGTTTAATAACCTCAACTTTACATCTGCATGTTTAAGGGGTTAATTCAAAACTGAATATGAATCTTTTAGACTTGTCAATATTCTGTGAAGTTTTGAGAATTACGTGTAAAATAAATACATGCCGTGTTCTACTGGCAGCTGATTAAATGTTTTAACCCATTTGTAATTGCAATCATGTAATCTAGGTACTTCTATCAGTTAGACTTAATTACAATGTATAGTTTCCACTGTGCGTATATGAAGAGTCAAAACTAAAATCTCGATAGTCATTATTTTGTGACAGTCATGAGCTCATAGCTGGAATTGTTCGTTATTTGTGGTGCAAACTGATGTATGGGATTTCTAGTCTCATGCTGAATAATTGGAAACACTTGTACAGTATTTTGTAAGAAACACAAGCAGACAGTGAGACATACATGTCCATTACTGATTTTTGTATAAGTATTTCTCTTTCTAATTATGTATGATTGTGTGTATATTTGGTATATTAAACAAAAACGAAAGGATTTTTATACCTTATTTATATTTTAACTTCTCAACATATTCTATGTCTAACTCCTCAAATAGATTTGTCAACCTGCTCTTCTATCACATGAGCAACATGCTGGTGTTTTGTCTCTGCCCTGTGAGCTTCAACAACCATCAGATGGTCAGGGTTTTTTCATTATGACTTAAGGCACCTTTCTGAAGATTGGAACTGGGTTTGTTTGTCCAGTGTCCATACATCAGTCACATATCACTGTATTTCCATCTTTCATATTATTTTTAACCCGCAGAAATTAATTTTTCCACTCTTCCTTAAATTTTCTTAAAACTTTGGGAGATTTTTTTTTTTTTTCCTCAGAATTGTTTTTAACTTTCTGTTTCTTTGGAGTTTGAGAGACGGACTGATCATCACTGGCAGATCGTTTCTAAGACTGATACAGGAAAGAAAGTATACTTCTTTAAGCCATTGTAATCAACAGTTCACAAATACATCTAATACAACAAAATTATTAGATCTTGTTATTCCATCCGGAGTAATTCCAAAGCACGAGATAAATCACTGAGAATAATGTCTGGTGAATTCTTACGGAATGATACATTAATTAAATCGCCCAAATGTTTTAATGTTTTGCAGGCTGAAGCAAATTAATCACCAATAAAATACAGTATCCTTTTCACTTAACTCTAACAGCTGACTTCCCGAGCTGCCATATTTTACACGGTTTCGTCTAATTTATTACAATTTGATGGGCAATCAAACAAAGGCCGATTTTTATCAGAAGTTAATCCCTCTTCCTCCAATTATGATAGACTTCAAAAATAATCTCAAAACAATCTAACCTTGATTTAATTATGCACACCTAAGCATAACATCAGTGACCTGTTAGTTTTACCCAGTTGATATTGATTTTAACCTAGGTGCTATATTATTAGCTGATAAAGGTGTAAACATTAGTCTAGCAATTGTCGATCACTGGTGCATACAGTAAATTTGTTATTAGCAATGCGCGTTCAGTAGGAAATTATGCCAGAGGCGAATCAAGGGTACTTAATACTGATGCCATGGCCCAAAGCAACATGCATCATAAAAATGGGTCACATTTGAATTCGAAGTGTCAAAATCAAAATATGGGTCAATAGAGAGCCCTGCATACACACTAATTTAATTATGTAACTAGTTTTTAAACATCTTTTTCTATGCTAAAAATACATCTTAAAAAAGGAAATATGATTCAATTTCTGTTTCAAAATTTCATGCAAAGAAGTTTATTTACACTAATAGATTCTAACTCTAAAATTACAAGCTGCATTAAAATATGCATGCATAATTTCCAGGAAATATACACTATGGATATTGTTTTAATTTCATATGAACTGAAGAACAAAAGGGCAAAGAGTTGGGCAACACTATGCACATATGTACAGAATGCACACACACAAGGTTTGTGTATATGCACTAGAAGCATATATATATATATATATATATATATATATATATATATATATATATATATATATATATATATCACAAGGCTGAGCAGATAAGACCCCTACCGAATTTACCAAGAGTCCATCAAAGAGATTGATGCTCTACTGAGCGAAAAGAATTTCCAGATATTCAACATAATACCATTTCTTCCTTTGAACTGTCCAGTGTTGAAACTTCAATACTCAAAACATCCTCTAGCCCAATGCCTGGGGTCCCTCTAATTTCAGATCGGACCGCTCCTGTATTCTAAGAGAAGCTCCCATTGGGCTTGTCGAAAAAAATATCTAATTTGCCGGAGAAAACTTCAATTGTGCTGATGAAATGCGGAATTTTATTTTCAAATTGTTGCAAGACTAATAAATTATTAATATTTATCCCCATGTATGCCCCTTACCCTTATGAAGATCGTCAACTTACCAAACTTCTATCAAAAGATGTAAACTTTGTGTACAAAGTGAAGCATATGACCTAAAAATGGGGAATATTTGCCTGGGTTACCTATAATTAGTGCTCACATGGCTTTAACATATATGTGATTCAACTGGTGGTAGGGCAAAAATACAGTTTTAAGGCCGTTTACTGCACATACCAATTTATAGTTGAAATCTACCACATTTGAAAATTAACAGATGTTTAAAACGAAAATTGAAAAAAGAAAGAAAGAGAACAAAACAATATGTTTATGCATTCTGTCCATGCATTACAGAAACCAGTCGGAACCAGTCTAATGGGTACTGGAACTGTACCAGCAGTCATTGTGACCGATGCAATGATGCGTGGCCGAGTAAACGGTTTTAATGTGTACACAACAAGCTGTTAACTGTTTACCTTACTGTTGTAATCTGGAGTGTTTAGGCCAAATGTGGGAAGTTTTTTAAGATGTAGTAAGTAATAAACGGATCAAAGGTGGCGGTGGTCCATGATGGCTTTTGAGTCCTTTGAATAAAAATCGACCGTCCTTTGGAGGAGGTGAGATAAAAAGGAAAGACCGACCCAGAAATGAATTTGGCAGAAACACTTAAGTAAGGCAACACTGATTAAACATATTAAGTGGATCCTATGAACAAAATCAAAAGTGTAAAGAGAAACTGTATAAAGCAAGACATGCTTTAGATGCTAATGAACATCAACACTGCTGATCTAATGAGTAAGGAGCACGTTGATAGAGCAATTGGACAATGTTTGATATCATGACCTGGAGGAAAACATTGCTTTATGTGAAATATTTTGAGATCTGAATGAACACACAGGTCAATTTAATATCATTTTGTTTATTTCTTTTCATATTTAACGTACAGCAATTTCAACGTTGTGTGACAAATAATAGTAAAGAAATAGGGCCCTTTTAGGCACATAGAATTGGCATCAGGGCTTGTGGAATTTGAGTCAGGGCTTATGATTTTTTATAAAGTCACCAGCCCTAGGCCTGTGTCTAAAAAAATATTTCTTTGAGCACTGGAAACCATCTCTGATTTTCTCCGATGATAACAAGATTTTCAAATTAACTGCTGTGGTACACATATTGGATGTCAGCTTGCCACAGTTTCATTTAGGACAAAGCAGACATCATTAGAAGTCTTTTGGTGAAAACCCCAATGTCATAATGATCATCCATTCAGGGAGAGTATTGACAACAAGATTTGTAAGACAGTCATTGTGGCAACCATATTGGATGTATGACTGGCACCATTTAAAATTTAGGACCAACTAGGTATCATAAGAAGTCTATTGGTGAAAATACCATGTTCATATAGCCATCCATTTGGAGAGGAGTTGAGATAACAATATTTTCAAAATATGACTTTCCATTCAAGTAGAGTTGTGATAACAAGATTTTTAAGATGGCTGCCATGGCGGCCATACCGGATGACGGATTAGCACCAGTTTTATATGGAACCAGCTAGACATCATAAGAAGTCTTTTAGTGTAAACCCATGTTGATATGACCATCCATTCTGGAGTAGTAGTGATAACAAGAATTTCAAGATGTCTTCCATAACAGCCACATTTGACATCAGATCAGCACCTTTTTCATTTGGGGCCAACAAGACATCATATGAAGTCTTTTAGTGAAAACCCCAATCTGATATGACGATCCATCCAGGAGACGTAGCAATGACGATATTTAAAAAAATGGCTACAATGTTGGCCATATTGGAAGTCAGATCAGCACTATTTTCATTTAGGACCAACTAGACATCATAAGAGGTCTTTTAGCCAAAACCACATGTTGATATGACTATCCATGCATGAGGAGTAGAGACAACATGATTTTCAAGATGGCACCTGTGGTAGCAATAATGGACATGAGATGGGCACCATTTTCAAACAGGACCAACTAGATATCTTAAGAGGTCTTTTAGTGAAAATCCTATGTTGATATGACCATCCATTCAGGAAGAGTAGTGAAAACAAGATTTTTAAGATGGCTGTCATGGTGGCCATACTGGACATCACATCGGAACCATTTGTATTTTGGACCAACTGGACATCATAAGAAGTCTTTCAGTGAAAACCCCATGTTTGAATGGCTATTCGTTCAGGAGAAGTAGCCAGAGCAAGATTTTCAAGATAGCCCTTGTGATGGCCAGATTGGATGTCCCAGCAGCACCATTTTCATTGAGGACCAACTAGACCAAGGGATGAATATGTTTGTAAAGTTTCAAGGCAATCCTCCAAGTAGTTTAGGAGGAGTAGCGATAAGAAACTTGTGCTAATGGATGGACAGACAACAGATGGACAACAGACCATCCCATAAGCTCTTCTTGTCTATGACCAGAAGAGCTAAAAATCTAAGATTCAGTGATATACAAAATACACAAACTTGGTCATTTCATTTATTAATTTATACTTTTAAACCGATTGTTGCCAGTGGATCCTTTACACTGTTATGCCATTTGTTTCAGATCAAACTGGGGTTTCTTTACTAACACAGCATCAATATTTGCATCGGTGAGTCTATTACATTTAGACAACATGAATAAAGTAGTTTCTCATCAATATGCTTCAAATAATTCCATACATTTCCGTAATTTTGGGAGTTACATCTAATTGAACCCATGTACATCTAATTGAACCCATGTACATTAGAGTTCGACCCGCTTGTCCTTTTTATTTTGTTACATTTCTTTTGAGAAGTATTGGGGGCAGGTGACACAGCTTTTCCCTTCTATGTATGTGTAGTCCTAGTAACCTCACCCCTTCTCGGTAAATGGACATTTTCAGTAACCAGAAAAAGACAGTGAGCAGGCTCATTGTTTACACTGAAACCTACCATTTGGTTTGAAATGCAAACAAGATATCAGTGTTAACAAGTGGCAACAATCAGGTTAGAAATTATAAATTAATCAATAAAATGACTAAGTTTTGTGCATTATACACTTGGTGCTTTTTGTTTCTAAAATCACAAGGGAGGGGGGTACAAACTGCCAGCGGGTTTTAGTGAATACTATAAAAACACCAAAAATATTATGAGCAAATCTACAGAACAAAAAAAAAAAAACACTACTGTACGTATGTTAATGTTTATTCTCCAGTATGAATCATCATGTGCCTCTTAAAAGCACCACTCTGCCTAAATATTTTATCACAAACTTCACATTTGAATGGTTTATTTCCAGTATGTTTCCTACGATGATTCTTCAAAGTACTACTTTCCCTAAACATTTTATCACAAACATCACATTTGAATGGTTTATCTCCAGTATGTGTCCTTATGTGAGCCTTTAACGCACTGATGTGCCTAAACATTGCACGACAAACTTCACACGTAAACGGTTTATCTCCAGTATGTGTTCTCCTGTGCCTCGTCAAAATAGTACTCAGCCGAAACATTTTATCACAAACTTCACATTTGAATGGTTTATCTCCAGTATGTATCCTTATGTGTGCCTTCAAATCACCACTCTGCGTAAACATTTTATCACAAACTTCACATTTAAATGGTTTATCTCCAGTATGTATTCTCATGTGCGTCTTTAATGGACCGCTATGATTAAACATCTTGTCACAAACATCACATTTGAATGGTGTTTCTCTAGTATGTATCCTCATGTGCGTCTTTAACGAACCACTCTGGCTAAACGTTTGATCACAAACTTCACATTTGAATGGTTTATATCCAGTATGTATTCTCTTGTGCCTCATCAACCCATTACTCTCCCTAAACCGTTTATCACAAATTTCACATTTGAATGGCCTATCTCCAGTATGTATCCTTCTGTGTGCCTTCAAATCACCACACTGTCTAAACATTCTATCACAAACTTCACATTTGAACGGTTTATCTCCAGTGTGTATGCTCATGTGCGTCTTTAATGGACCACTTTGATTAAACGTTTTATCACAAACTTCACATTTGAATGGTTTATCTCCAGTATGTATTCTCCTATGCCTTATCAAATCACTACTCCGCCTGAACATTTTATTGCAAACTTCACATTTGAATGGTTTATCTCCAGTATGTATCATCTTGTGCCTCTTCAAATTACTACTCTGATTAAACATTTTATCGCAAACTACACATTTTAATTGTTTATCTTCAGTGTGCATCTTCAAAGCTCCTTCAATAGATATTTTATCAGAGTTTATCTCCAGTATGTATCATTGACACACATATCCTTCGGTGCGCATTCAAATCACCACTCTCTCTAAACATTTTAGCACAAACTTCACATTTAAACGTTTTATTTCCAGTCTGTATCCTCGTATGCATCTTCAAAAGAGAGCCTATTACCACTCCCGAAATATGATTATACTTTGTATCGCAAAACCTCACCTTTTAATAGTTGTATCCTCATTCACATCTCCAAAACACTAATCTGGATAGACGTTTTGTCGCAATCTTTAATTATTATTATTATTATTATTATTATTATTATTATTATTATTATTATTATTATTATATTTTTTTTTAAATTTCTGAAGTATTTGCACTTTCACACACTGCAAACGACAGGATATATCGTCCAACCACCCGATGTTGTGTAGTTCCTTCAATCGTGCGCCATGTTTCTCGCGACCTAACGCGCTTGTTTAGATGATGACGTCATAAACTGTGTCACCAGCGTTCTTTAAGAGTGACAGCATTGAATTAAATAGTAAAATCAGACAAAATGAGATTTAAACAGGTAATTTCATGTAATTTTAAAAACTCATAATGAAAATCTATATTTTCACTAATGCCTTTTTTGTGTTAGACATTTTGGGCCTTGAATTTTGTATTATATGCTAAAGATAGCGCAGACGATCACATGATGGCTTTGTTTACGTATCTTGAACAGGAAAACCAAATTAGGGAATTTATACAACGTGATAGCCAATATAAAATATTTGGTTTTCATCATGTCGGGTTCTTATACAACGTAAGAAAAATTTACATTCGAAATGTATATTCACTACGGACTTTTTCGTTTCAGTATTATTTCATAATGAACATATATTCTACATCAAAATACATTGAATCTATTATAATAAAATGTGTATCCATTCTCCAGTGTCTATTTTCATATTTCTCTCTCCCTCTGTCTCTGTCTGTCTGTCTCTCTCTTTCAGTCTATTGAGTCACATATTTATATGGTAAAGAACAAGCAAGCAGGAATGTAAGTGCTCAAACTACATATAGAATTAACGGAAGTTTTTTTCGTATTTAAATTTTATTTTTTTTTTATTTAAAAAATATGGAGACGCTAGAACAAATAATATCCATACCTTGATCTAACTGGCACATTCCGGTCATATGCCACGTGACTTTTTAGTTAGCGTCATAAACCATGGACGCAACTTCCGGAAATAAACAAAATTACACACGCTCGGAAAAACGGTAATTCTGAACTAATGTACATGAATGCCGAAAAATCTTTAACGATGATTAAATGAAGTAGATATAGTTAAACACTTTTTTGTTTTTTTAAATAGATTCTCACAATATTATAACGAACGCGTTAAAATTCACGTTAAGTACACGAAAAGTGGTTGCACGAGGCTACAGTTTTACCGCGCCACCATTTTGTTTGACAGAGCCCGGATCGACGAATAACTTTCCAGTCTTTGTTTTCGATAATGCTACGCCTCATCGCCTTCGATTAGAATACAACTATCTCTTTGAACTAGCAGCTTTGAATCACATGACTTTAAACAGGCTTACATTATGACCAATGCATTGAATGTGTACATGTCACTGAGATAAATTATAATAATAACTGTGAATTCGGACGAACTCGCGGCAAGGTGAGATCACTGACAAACTGAAAACTTGGGAAAATAGTGAACCGGTCAGAATTTATTTATGAATCTACATGCATATTTTTAAGATTGTACATTATTTTTTTAAAATTTATTTATTTATTTGTTTATTTATTTATTTTTGTTGTTGTTCGAAGTGGTCATTGTTTATATTAGGGACTTTATTCACCATTCCAAACATACTTAACAATCATTATGAAAGGCCGGGATGGCAAAGTACAGTTTCCCTCCCCACTTCGTCTAGATCTGTAAAACACTAGCTATAAATATATGCGTTTCAACTCTCCCACCCCCGCCCCCAAAAACAAACAAAACTATATGTCTGTGGTCAATTGCACTGATATTGAAATCATGTAATTATAAGATTTCATTAAATTGAATAATAAATAAGTCTTTTGTCTTGTTACGCATGTATTTGTTTTCCTACATACTTGTGGTAATATATTTGATGGGTTACAACCATTTTTTTTAAGAACTACTTATGAAGAAGCAATGTTTATAAGCACTTGATGTTTTTTATGTGTGACATATTTTTATATGATATAGGGGCCTAGTTCTATTGTCATTATATGTGTGATCCACCTAAGGTTATGTCTGTAAATAACGAAGGAAACACTTCATACAAAAATATCCAGTTCCAAAAGATACACACACACACACACACACACACACACACACACACACACACACACACACACACACACACACACACACATATATATATATATATATATATATATATATATATATATATATATATATATATATATATATATATATAAATGCTTATCCGTTTCAGGGCTAGCTATGGCGGTAACCAAGTCAACTGTTTAAACTGCACAGAAAAATACCTTTTAAAACAAAATTAAGGCCGAATTAAGTTGTCCTCTCAACGTCCGTGGTGTGCATTTTTACTTTTCATCTTGTTAGTAGTAGGGATAAAGGCGGATCCCAACCCACACTCCTCTATCCTCGTACAAATCTGTCGTCACAGACCCTGCGGGTCTGTTCCTCCAGATTTGTACGAGGATAGAGGAGTGTGGGCTGAGATCACGCCTTTCTCCCTACTACTTTGAAATGTTACCAAACTTGTCATCATAGTTGATGAATAGCAATTTTCTCCCCCCCCCCCATAGTATAGTTTACATAAAATTTATACATATATCTTATCTCTAATTGAATTTATAAATCAATGATTATTATTATTTATTCGCCTTCCCCTATAGTATGGTTTACATAAAATTTACATTAGTGTTTTAGACGTTGTCTCCCCCTATAGTATGGTTTACATAAAATTTACATTGGTGTTTTTTGGACGTCATCACCGAAAATAATATCAAGAACATTCTCTGATTCATTATCATCATTAACAATGTCAATGCAATCATATCCAAATGCGAATGTATTTATTCCATCATAACAAATTCTTTTATCATCAAAATTACATAATCCAGATTTATTGATAATGTTTGTTTTAATATTATGTTTGACGGAGTTTATTGTTGTCATTGACACATGATTATGTTCACCATCTAACGCATTAAGATAATCATTGAATGCTACATGTTTATCAACCACGGTTTTTACAATTCCTTTGGCTTTTTTCTTTATTTTATTATCATTGGTTTTTATGCTATACATTTTAGATCTTAATCCAACGAATTCTTTGATCGGAGTGAAGTTAGTTTCATCTTTAAATTTACCTATTACCTTTTTATTCTCCTCGTTTCTAAACGGACTATTATTAGGGTAGTCTGATAGATCAAATAATGCTCTGTTGTCGTAGATGTCCTGATATAAATCCTCAACTTCAACGTAATAACAGAGAGAATCTGTGTCGCTAAATAATAATTCTGAGTTGGGATATTTATGCTTTAAATAATCGTAATGAAATTCATATATTAGTATTTTTGATATATCTAGTATTGCAGATCCAACATAGATTGGTTTGTTTAGTTTTAGTTCGGTTTTACGTTTATGCACCGCTATCAGGTTTTCTTTGAAAATTTTCATTGATACAAATGTGTCTTCGGCTAAAACTTTATTTCGTCGTTCTGGATTATTGATTAATTCTATATTTCGACGCTTTCTTATATTTTCCATTGTTTTGCCAAATACTGAATTGTTCATTAACTTGAAAAAGTCTTTCTCTGATTCCATGGTTGCTACTGTTCTTTTACTGGTGTTAAAGTCGATATATTCTTTGAGCCAGCAAGATTGTCTAAATTTTAATGCACGATGGACATATGTTATTATAACACCGTGATTGACTGCTTGTTTTAATGCTCGATGATGAATGATGTATCGAGTTTTACTCATTAAGTTTGGAATAAGTTTATATGCAACATTTTTACCTAGATTATATTTTACTTTTAGATCGCGTTGTTTCTGAGATATCATATCATCGGTGATTAATAGTTGTTCCGCGCAGAAAGGATAATCATTATGTAATTTATGTAGATGCTTGGGATACATTAGATCGACCTCAACAAAATATCCTACGTCTTCTGGTATTTTTTTACTCGTTTCTTTTAGATATTGGTCTCCAGTTATCCATCGAAATTCATCAACAGGCATCGGCTGTGACATTGCCCGACCATAAAGATTATTGGTATCTAAATATGTGATATAACTTGATGGCTTACTTGCATCATAATCTTTTAAGTATTTGTTATTAGCGATCGCGTGTTTTTTTAGTAATAACACTTATTCCACCACGTATTGATTTTTCTATAAAGTAAAACATTGTTGGATCTGTTAACAATTTTAGATTTACTTTAGTTAGTTTTAATGCTGCGTCCCATGATAATCCTGGAGATGAATAATACCAACAAGGATCAAGTTTGTAATAGTTTAAACATGTTGATCTAAATTCCTCGAAAACATCAGCTAACAATAGAACATCTGTTTTAAGATATACATCATGGTAATCGCCGAGTGTTTTACAATTTAGCGTGGACCAGACTTTGTGCGCGTGTTTGTAATCATTGTCGGATATTTGTTCCATTTTTAGTTTAGAATAAAATTTTTCTTGTGGTGGAAGACATGTTTCATCGAATTTAGTCCAATCGTCCATGTATTCGTAAGGATAAATTCCTTTTTGTTTTAGTATATTACTGTACTCGATAAAATGTTGATCTAGATGAGTAAATTTACTGCATCCTTTTGCTAGTACATCAAGTGATGCAGGTTTAAACTGTAAACTATCAATAAATTGCAGAGGCCCTATTGTGACAGACATATACTTTTCATCGGTGTTTGCGATGCAACTGATTTTTTTATCTCGGAGATTAACATTATCAAAGGCGCTGACGATAATATGTGAGTCATAACCTCTCAAATTATGAAATATTATTGGAATAAACTCCGGGCATTTAAAATGTAGATTACATTGATCATGTGCTGGTCCACGGTATTCTCCGGTAACATGACAATGATCTCTTACTTTGTCAGATTCGCGTATAATTTGTTGTTGACAAATATGACATATATTTGATATATTATGTTCTTCTTCTTCTTGCTGTGTTAGTGGTATCATTTTTTACCGTGTTTGTACATTAATCGTATGTTATTTGCTTCTGTCATTAAGTTTGATAATAACCATTCTGCAGGATTGATGCCACGATATAATTTAATATCTTTTGAAAGATTTGGATTTGTACAAACTACTTTGTAGGCAACACCACAGGGGACATGATTTTGTATTTCAGTCGTTGACGATATTTTAGGATCATTTAATGCTAATTCGATTGGTATCAGTAATGATTCAAAGTCGGCGTAAATAACATATGGAATTTTCAATTGTTTTTTATAATTTTTGAAACTTAGTGATTCTTTTCCTTTTTCTGGAAGTTTTACTCGCTGAACTTCTACACAGTACTCGAGATGTTTACTGAGCACATCCTGTGATTGACATCCACGTAAACATTTATAACAAAAATATATTTTAGATTTATGTTTGTTATACTGCGACGCAACTAATCCATCAAAGTTTTTAATATAGCAATAATGTTTTTTTGTAATAAAGCAAATTAATTGTTTTCTGCGATGCTTTTTTACTTATTAATCTCGGATAATATTTTATTTTGTTTGCGGATTCTTCGAGACCAAACACATTAATGCTGATTCCATTAAGTTTTTCAAATTTTTCAATCTGTGATTCGGCAACAGGAAACTCAATTCCAGTAAAATTTAATGAATTTTCATGTTGTTTGTAGTGTGATACTCTATTTGGATTTTTGTCAGGTGTATATAGCGCGGAGAGAATCGCCCATTTGAAACATTTGTTGTCATTATTTTTTACATTTATTACACATTTACTATTATTAGTTTTTTCAGGTAACTCAACATAAGATTTTCCTCTTAACGGTTTAAATTTGTGTGTGTGAATAAAAATAGATTGTATTTGTTGTAATACCCGTGCAGAACCTGATGAAACATATTCTGATATTTTGTTTTCAATTTCACTGAAAATTATTTTTGTTATTATTTTCTTTAAATCTGATCCGAGCAAAGCTATCTTTGATTTTGATGAAATATAAGCTTCAATTTTATTATGATCGATTGCCATTGCTTTTTCGAATATTACTTTATATTGCACTAAAAATTTGATACTCAGATGTTTTGCTCGTTCTTGTATTATTGTTGGCGATATTATATCATATAATTCTGATGGTGATAATGACACAATTTTACCATCCAAATCAATCTGCCACGAATTATCAAATCCAGCAAATGCTGATGCAATTTTCTTAACATGTGTTGATTTCCGCATCATTATATATATATTTTATATCTAATTGATTTTTTTTATTTAATAAATAACGCGGGAAACACAACAATCAATTAGATATATAATTATTGAAGTATATATATATAATGCAGTATTCTATGATTCCCGAATATAACGAACTCAACACACCTTGTTCTCATCCTGAACTCGATGGATTTTACGGCACAATGGCTGGGTTAGTTTCATGCGACGATGAAATTTATATGGAAATTGTTACAACACCAGCAGGGTATAAAATTATTTGTTAAGAAACAGAAATGTTCGTTAAAGATTTTATTTACACTTGTTTCGTCGATGAAATTCCAGAAGGGTATCGCGTTTATCATATTAATGGCTCGGTTATTGATAATAACGTCGATAATTAATGATTACAGGATGAATATCAACGACATCCTGTGTATAAAAATTATGAGGCCAACGATAAAGGAATGATAAGACATGTGAGAACAAAAAAGGTGGTTGGATTTATGATTAATAGTGGATATTTAATGGTTGGTGTTTTACATCATCCAGCTAAAAACGTTTATTCCCATCGATTTGTATACGAAGTTTTCAATAATATTATTCCATCAAAACTTGTTATCGATCATGTCAACAAGATTAAAACAGATAATAGGCTGGAAAATTTAGATTTAGTTACTTCAAGAGAAAATACAATGCGAGGAGACAGCGCTAACCAAAAAACGTTTGGTAAACCAGCGCGTCCAGTAACTTCCTCAGACGAGGAAATCGGAGAAGAACAAGAATTTAATTCTATAACATCAGCAGGTAAATACTTTAATATTAACTCATCATCTGTGAAACGTGTCGCCGAGGGCACTACAAGAACTGCATTTTCCAAAAAATTGCAACGTAAAATTATGTTTAAATATGTTTAACCTGTTTTAAGTATTCGAATCAGTTCATTCTTTGAAATGCAATTGTGAACGTAAAGCATGATCGTATCAATGTTCCAGTCAACGACTACGCTTTCAAGTTCATTAAATATTTTTAGTTCATCAGATGTTAGTAATATATTATTTTTTTCTGCTCCAATTTTATTGCTTAATTTATTTATTTTTATTGTAACACTTCCTTGAGTATTATTGTTTGAGAAACAATATCTTATTGCGCGTTCCAAATCGGTCATGTTTTCTATACATCCTTTTGAATGATAACGAATTGCCATTGTTTATTATTATATAATTGTTTAGATAAAAATTGTGTATATATTATATAATGATAGCAAAATTAAGATTACTTATTAGTACTAGAGATCAGCCGATGGATTGTAAACGATCTGACGATAAATTAATGAATGATAAAATAGTCATCAACCACAAATATATACCAACACCAAATGATGCTGATGATAATGTTCCACATTATGAGTTAGAACCCGGCGAAGTCGTCGACGAATATGACGCAGTGACAGTCGTTAACTATCGACCATATAACAATTTTAGAAAGAAAAGTAGATACAACGTGAAGTATCATGTAATTAAAAAAACGATTAAATTTAATTTTACACCAGAAGAACGTGAAGAATTTCAACGAAGACTACATTTTTTTTTTAAATGTTTGTATTCCAGGACGTAAGAAAAATATTAAATTCGATTATATTTTTGTTAAGATTTTTGAATTACTAAACGTTGATGAACAAAGACGTCGCGAATTAATAAGTTTATGCTCGCCTGTTAAATGTAAACATATTTTAAATAATTATATTAAGATTTGCCGTGAAATGCACTGGTTCAATCTTTGATTGTTGATCGTGTTGGTATCCAGCTAATAAAAGAATCACCATAACCGCGCCATTTCACTAATGATTTATTGCCGCGTTATTTTATTACTTTTTCAATTACAAATACATCTTGATCTGTTCGCTGCAGTTCTTGTTCGTAAAAACTTCCTGTGATTGGCTCACCATTGGAGTCTTGTAATTTATATGTGACAGGAATCGTTGTTAATATCTCGCTGATCACGAACACTTCTTCGCTCCAATTTGGTGTGTAACCTTTTTCAAACTGTTTTTTAGTTAATGAAATTCTAACACGATCACCAACATTGAATTTATGTTTGCGATACAGACTTTCACTCGCTAGTATTGGATTAGATAGTGCTTCAGCAGGTGTCATTTTGGTTGCTCTATGTGTTGTATTGTTATATTCAGCTACTATTTGTGGTAAAACATCAACGTATCTACGTGTATCATTAGTGGTCATCCACTTGTACAATTTTTCTTTGATTGTTCTATTGAATCGTTCAACAATTACACTTTTACCTTCGTTGCCAGTCATATATTTTTTAATATTATGTTGTTTTAACCAGTCCTCAAATTGTTTGTTGTAAAACTCTAATCCATGATCGGTCCATATTTTGTTTGGTTGCCGCGCACTGTCCGCAATAATTTTACTAAATGCTGATGTTATTGTTGCTCCCATTTTATTTTTTATTGGTTCGATAAAAGCGAATCGACTCTGAATATCTACCACAGTTAATAAAAATTTATTATCGTCGTTGTAGTCGGCGAGCGCAGACATATCAGTGAGATCAATGGCCCATGTATCATCTACAGCGTTTACTACAACGCGACGTCTTTGAAACTTTTTTTTTTGGTTTATGAAGCTCAGCGGCAAGTTTACTGAGATATGATGATTGATCAACTGCGCTAAGCCGGGATTGTCCGAGCCCAAGTTTATATTTTGCTCCAATTACTCCTCGCACAAATAATTTGTCAGCTCGTTCTCTCATATTTTTTGGTTGTATTTCTCTAAGTTCGTCCAACATTTTATTGTCACACATATGTTTGCCTGCTGGATAATCTCGATAACATATATCATGTCGCATAGCTGTGGCATCAACTTGATTGTATGGTTCTTGTCCTGGTAGCGGTTGATCATTGCCGTCAAGTTGAGTATCTAAAGGATTCCATGGTCCTGTATATTTATGTCTGGGCAATGTCCAACCACCTTTTGGTCGAGGCAACTTTCCAATCAGATTATGTATATCAATTGCTCCACCAATAATTTTATTTTTTTTACATTTTTTACAGTAAACGTGTACTGCATTGCCTTCCACACAAATACATTTTTGTGATGGCGCGCCGTTAACTCTGCATTTACAATTCATTTGGTGTTTATATTATTGATTTTAATAATTATTTGAATAATCAATTATTTGAATAATCAATTATTTGAATAATCAATTATTTGAATAATCAATGAATCAATCGTCGCTGAGATCGTCAATGTATTCCCTCAAAGCAAGATCAACTAGATTAATATTATTACCGCTGCCAATTACTTTATTAGCGCTAATAAAAGTGCTCTTTTTTCCACCGCATACTTGGCATGTACTTTTTATCATTGTTCTATTATTTTTTGTTGTTATTTTTGTTTCATCATTGCTTTCTGTTTTATTTTTACACTTGAGGCAGTAAGTCAACATTATTTCAATCTATTACATAAAATTGATTTTATAAATAAAATTGATTTTATAAATAAAATTGATTCATTGATTGAACATTTTCATGCAAATTACATCATTGTTCATCGTGGGGTTTGGATCAAATTGCAGAATAAAATCAACAAATGATTTTTTTAAGTTCATCCATCGTATAAATAATATACAATAATAACCGCATGTGTTTGTTCCAGCTGGTTGAATTTGCTTAGACGAATAATTTATTGTTGCGGCCGATTTGTCGATGGATGGAAGACTTTTAATATATTTTTTAATAGCATCGCTAGGTGGAATGCCATATGAATCGAAGTAATTATTACCATGTAATGCAACCCAATGTGTTCCAGATCCATCTTTGAAATCTTGTATATTAATAACCATTGACTTTGTCAGCAATCGACGAATCAGCCGCGGCTGATCAACGCGGTCAATCCCATGATTGACTAGCGATTGATTAAGTTGGTCTTTGTTGAAAACACCGATAAAGTTTTTAATATTTTTTAAATAATCCATGATTTCAAAGTTACTTAGTGGTGGTATGTATTTATTTACCTTCTTCGTCGGCGTTGCAGTCCGTATCCTGCTCTTCTTGTTCCTGGTGGGGTTACTCCGTGGCCTTTTCGCGATCTGCTTGCAGCAGATTGTGTTCGTCTTTTTTTACACCTCGTCCAAGTCCTAACAAATTTGGCAGCAGTGAACCAGCTATTCCAGCCAATAATGGGCCAATAAATCCACCTCTTCGCCTCATTCCGCCAATTGATCGACGTGGTCTTCTAATCATTGTATATATAATTACCATTATATAAAATTTAACATTGATCGACTATAATCCGCTAAAAGCGGATCGTCGATTCACAACGACATCGCTTAATACCGGACCCGTAAACTGGTTTACGTGCACGAGTGGATCGACGGCGACGTAAACTTTTAATTCCTCGTCCAGATGTTGCTTTTTCTGTTGCTCCAGATATCGCTCCAGTTGCTGCTGCAACACCTAGTGTTCCTAGTAATGGTAATATGTTTGGCAATAAAGTTTTAGCTGCTGAAACGATGACACTACCAATTGATCCGCCAGATCGCAATCCACGAATCAATCGCTGATCGGTTAATAACTGATTGTTGATCGCAGTGGATCGACGTGGTTGAGATCGTTTATATATTTTACGTGGCATAATAATAATCGTTTACATAATAATAAACGTATAGAATTTTCAAATTGACGATCAACAATTAATCGTCAATCGACGAATCAGTCAGTGACTGATCATGTCGATCATGGATTAATCAATTACACTTTGATCGACATTTTACCATTAAGAGCATCAAGAACAACGTATCTATCAGACGTTATTAGCGCGAAAACAGTATAAGCTCCGCCTCCATATTCACCTGCTGTAGCAACACCACCAAATACTTTACCCCCATTAATATCTGCAGCTGTTCTTCCAAGATTGTATAAATTGTTGTTCAGGTTCCATTGAATTTCAATATCTGCTGGTGTTCCAATTAATCGTTCAGAATGTGTTGTAAGATCAAAATGAAATATTGGATATAATCTCGCAAATTCTTCGATGGATATTTGAGATCCGTCCGCGGTGTCCTGATACTTTTGCATGGCTTCCATCAAAGTGAAGTATGCGCGAGAAACGTTTCTGTTGTTTGTTCCAAAATTACATTCTAGAGCTCGTTCTGGATACTGTCTCGAAGCCATTCTTACAACTATTCGTTCAACAAACATATGATCGAAAATCATATTATTTTGATTTTGATCATTCATTCGGTCGCTTGATTGAAATACCACAAATACGTGACGTGGTAGTCGTTCCGATGGAACAGTGTCTATTCTCCATGTACCGCTAGTACTGCCAGCTGGCATACTAAAATCATATGTTCGCCATTGTTCAAAATACAATTTTCGCGTATAAGATGTCAACGCCTGCTCGAGATCCAATGATACTAACGTTGATGGTACAACCTTTGGCATCCATAGTGACACATAGTTGATAACAAATCGACCATCATGGACTGCAGCTCCTCCTTTATGCATAGTTTTTGATGCGTCATTTGTTGTTAATTCGATTCGATGCCTCATACTTCTGACCACAGAAGTAACGTCCTTGCAAAAAACAAAGACTGAGCTCAATGGAAGGAGTATTGTCACCAGTCGACTACCATCACATATTGCACGACGCTTTGCATAGCCCTCGTTGTACTGTCTTTGTCTGAGATTTGTTGCTGCCTCACGAATTGCAACACCAACACCAGCTACAGTATTATTAGCTGCATCACCCATAAGAAAATTATTATTGTTAGCTATAACGCCGTTCTCTGTTCGAAACTCTTGTGGAACAGCGGCTCCAGTATTACCATCTTTTATCCATAACATATTTGTCGCAATTGACCGAGAATAGTCTTCGGAAAAACTTACAATAGTCATTATTGTGCTAGCAATTGGAATATGTCTTATATATTCAATCTCATGATCATTGATTATGTATTTTGCTTCCTTGAATAAAGCCCATCCATTGTTTACCAGCGAGATGTTTTCATCACCTACAAAATATGCAAGCACTGCAATGTTTGCGTCCCTTAAACGTCCGCGGACTTCAATATATCCTTTGTGAGGTAACAGATAAAGATCTTCGTCACGTGTCAATAAAATAAGATTTCCTGTTTTATCCGGGGTATTAGGCTGATCTTCTTGATATTCTATGTATTCAAATTCTGTCGCAGAATTATCTACGTCATAAACGTCATTAATATTAAGATAGGATCTAATTGACATTTTTGATTATATAATAAAGATTATATAATAATCAATTATATAAAATTCTTGAATCGTTGATCAACCTGATCGCGGTCAATCCCATGATTGACTAGCGACTGATTTGTTTGATTCGTCGAATCAATCAAAGATTGATCGATTAGTAAAAAACTGGATTATGTATAACCGGTCTCTGATCAATCTTCGATTGTCGACTAAATTCTTTAGCAGTTTTTTTCATGGCGCGTTCTATTTCAGGAGTTGGCGCTATATTTTTTATTACTTGATCAATTTGTTTTTGCGTCAATTGTTCATCAACATGATCAATCGCTGATCGACCGTGACCGTGATCAATCAAAGATTGATTGTGTGGTTGTCCTCGAATTTTATCTGCAATCTTTTGTCCAACCGCTGTTCCAGCTGCTGATATGCGCCAGTGGCAAATGAATTTGTGGCCTCAAATGCGATTGGAGCAGCTTTAGCAGCAATACTAGGTGCTTTACCAGCTAGTCTGCCGAGCCAATCGAATAATATATTTCCTCCGATTTTTTTTGTTTCGTGAATTGCAATAGGAGATACTCTAAATGCTAGTCCTGGTTTTGTAAAGACCCTCTTTGAAAATATTCCTCCGAGAAACCCTCCAACGATTTTTCTGTTCATTATTTTTCGTCTCCGCATTTTATATATGATCGATTATACAAAAAAAACTCATTGAGTGATTGATCCGCGCGATCCACTTTTTAGCGGATTAATTATTAAAAATCTTTGAATCTATCTCTGAAATTTACGATGTTAAAACTACCTCTGAAATTTCTATGAAATTGAATCCACCTAAGGTAGATTTACGTGGATGAAACTACCTAAGGTAGATTTACGTGGACGAAACTACCTTAGGTAGTTTTGCGTAGATGCAAGTAGTACGTCACCTGCTCATTATTAAAATCTAATTGTCGTCCCGATTGATCTGTAATTGACATTGTAATATCCGCGATTCTATCGCTGACGTTAAGCGGATAATAAATGACTTGTTTCGGCGACACCATCAATAATGACCCAGGAGGAGCATCAGGGATAAAAGAATAAATTGTTTGGCCGCGGCCTCCCTTAGCTGAATGGGATCCATAAATGATAGAACAATTGATTAGAATCGTATTAACATCAGATATATTTATGGGAAATTCACCGTTTGCTATTACATTCGAATTTGTTAGAGAACCGTAAATCTGACGTGAAAAACCAAACATATCGCCGATTGTGTTTTGTGTACTAAAATCAACACGAAAATTATTTTTCAGATTCAGCGACGAGCGCATTGTATTGTAATTTGGCTCAATGTTAAAGTCGTCGCTGTTAAAGCCGAGTTTAGTTATTTCTGATTTAATAAAATCATTAATATCGCTTATGTTGTAGGCACCAGGTGTTATTGTAATTGTTTTAGTAACTCCGCCGACAATAATATTCAATCGATCGTTAATGTCTTTTTTAACATTATAAAAAGAGTGCCACATTGTCGCGGATATTAATCCGAGTTCGTAATCGTTGTCTGTGGCAAGTTCAATTGCGGGATAATAAGACACTCTAAAGTTTGCGCTGTTTTGCGATGTTGCAGTTGAATCAAGTAGAAGTGTTACTGCGGACATTATTGCGTTATATATATAATAAACATTTATATTAAATTTCATAAGAAATTTCAATTGATTATCATAATAATTCTTGAATTTTCAAATTGATCAATCGACAATCCATCGTCAATTGGCGAATCGGTCAGCGACCGATCAGGTCGATCATGGATCGGACCGATCATTGATTTACAAACTTATTTATGAACTTTTTATATGTTTTTGCGTTTACATATTTGCTGCTTCTGAGATAATCCATTATTTCCACGATTTCATTGTCAATTTCCACTCCAGAATTTCCAGCCTGTTTTGATGATATAAGTACATTTAATGGGTTTATTACATCGCGAATATTTTTAAAGATTTTAATACCTTTTCCTGTCTTTTTTGGAAAAAGATCAGGTTTGACAAAATCCCCGTCAGTTTCATCGTCGTCATCTTTCTTATCCTCATCGTCGTCCTCTTTCATAAACCTGCGACGTTTATCTATTTCATCGCTTAGTAAACTTTGCATTGTTTTTGGTTCTGGTGATTTCGGTCGTGCCTTTGCGTCTTTTAATTTACGTCCAGCTCTTATTTGAGATAATAGATCAACGTTTGTTGATGAGGATGGTTTTTGTCGTGCCTTTGCGTCTTTTAATTTACGTCCAGCTCTTATTTGAGATAATAGATCAGATTTTGTTGATGATGGCACTGATTCGTCAATCGGTCGTGATCCGCTTGCAGCGGATTGTCGATCGTCGATGGATTGTAAACGATCTGATGGTGGTTTCGGTGGTTTTGGTGGTTTCGACGATTGACTCGGTTGACTCAGTTGTGAATGCAATTGCTGTAATTGATCTGGACTAATGCCAAGCTCAGACGCTTCATCTTCCTTTTCCGCCATTTCTTTGAACGTTTCTTTATATACTTGTCGTCTTCTTAAATTCTGTTTATGATATGCTATTGCTTTTTTTATCCTTATAATTTTTTTAAATATATTTTCCCATTTGTCTGTTTTCACCGGCTAATTTATCTAATTGTCTCTGCCGCTCATGTGGTGGTATGTGTTTCGCTGATCTTCTAAATCCATCCTCATCTTGTTGTGTTACTGCAGGATGTTCATCGTCTTCGGTTATTTTTCCAGTATATGTGTCAATTTGTTCATCATCAGATGGTATGGCGATCAGCGCTTGATTACCATCGTCGGTTTGTACTGCAGCAGTCTGACCAGCAACTGGAGTTAATAATGTTTTTATTTGAGTAAGCGTTGTTTGGGTTGGAATAAATCCTCGAGAAATCGCTGTCATTATATCTGCAACCTGTTCCTTACCGTGTTCGTCTTTAAACGTACCAACAAAAGTTTTTTGAATTGGTTTTAAAAATTCTAGAAGTGATTCTTCTTTTTCCGTTTCATTCCATCGTACTGCTTGAATTAATCGTTGATTTTTTTGCTTGACTTTGGCAAGTTTTTTCAGCAGTTCTATTCAATCCCTACTATTATTAACTTTTTCTAAATAACATCGTTTATTGTTATCGTCGATCAACCTAGGGTGATCCATCGACAATCCATCTCGATGGATCGCGGTCAGCCACCGATCAGGTCTATCAACAGCACCTGTTAAAGATGATTTATTTTTTTGTTTTACTGCAGTCAGTTTTTTCAGTAATCTTAACCGCTTTTTATTGTTATATTTTTTTAAATTTATATTGCTGTTATCACTGATAAATTTTTCATATTCCATCGTTTATAAGTTTATTGTATATAAAAAATTCTTAAATCGTATTTTATACATAAAATCGTATTTTATACATAAAATCGTATTTTATACATAAAATCGTTATTAACAATGTACCCAATCGTTGATCAACCTGATTTGTCGCTGACCGCGATCCATGATTGATTCGTCGATTGATTGTTATCTGTTAAATATGTTAATAATATTTAATTTGGGGGTTGTTTTCCTAGTTTTTCACTGTAGCTACGATTTTGTATCTCCTTATTAACACGTCTAAGAATAGTTTCAATTTGTTTGTAAAGATAATCCATCTGTGCAGTTCCTCCGCCTGTTAGACCCCTTTCTGTGTTTATTGTTCTTAAATCATCAATTGCTGTCCGTCTCAATACAGTAAGATCATATTGTTGATACTCAGAAAATCTAGCGTGTAAATAATGACTAGGAACTGGAAGACCAAGTTTTTTGTATCAAATGCAACAGAAGGTCTTGCCTCTGCCGCAGCAAATTGCAGCGCCTGTCCTGATTGTTGCTCTTGGTCTGATCGTCGCGTTTCACGTTCTTGTTCTTGTTTACGTTGTTCTTGTTCCCATTGTTTTTTTTCCTCTGCTATTCGTTCCATTTGTTCTTCTCTTCCAGTTGATTTTGTTTGCAATCGTCGCGTTTCACGTTCTTGTTCTTGTTTACGTTGTTCTTGTTCTGCTTGTTCCGCCCATTTTTTATCACGTTCTGCTTCCTTTTTGCGTTCTTCTTCTTCTTCCTCTTGTCTTCGTTTCAATTCTTGTTCCCATTGTTTTTTTTCCGCTGCTATTCGTTCCATTCCTTCTTCTCTTCCAGTTGATTTTGTTTGCAATCGTCGCGTTTCACGTTCTTGTTCTGCTCGTTCTGCTTGTTCCGCCCATTTTTTATCACGTTCTGCTTCCTTTTTGCGTTCTTCTTCTTCTTTCTCTTGTTTTCGTTTCAATCGTTGCTTTCTCGCTTCCTCGTATTTTTTTCAGTGGCCGCCTGTTTTTTATCTTTCTCCAACTTACATTTATCAAGTTCTTGTTGTGCCAGTAGACCTTGATCCAATTGCTGCTGGTCGAGCTTTATCTTATCTTTCTCTCGCTGCAGTTGTTCCAATTGTTCTTGTTCACGTTTTTCCCTTTCACGTTGTTCTTGTTCACGTTTTTCCCTTTCACGTTGTTCTTGTTCTAACACAATCTTATATTTTTTCCTGTCTTCATTTTCACGTTGTTCTTGTTCACGTTTTTCCCTTTCACGTTGTTCTTGTTCTAACACAATCTTATATTTTTTCCTGTCTTCATTTTCACGTTGTTCTTGTTCACGTTTTTCCAATTGTTCTTGATCCAGTGGTTGCAGTAATTGTTGTTCTTGTTCACGTTGTTCTTGTTCACGTTGTTCCGGCTGTTCTTGTTCACGTTGTTCTTGTTCACGTTGTTCCAATTGTTCTTGATCCAGTGGTTGCAGTAATTGTTGTTCTTGTTCACGTTGTTCTTGTTCACGTTGTTCCGGCTGTTCTTGTTCATGTTGTTCTTGTTCACGTTGTTCTTGTTCACGTTGTTCCAATTGTTCACGTTGTTTTTGTTTCCATTGTTTCAATTGTTGTTTTAGTTGTTCAATTTCACGTTGTTGTTGTTCCCATTGTTGTTCCCATTGTTGTTCCCTTTCACGTTGTTCCCTTTCACGTTGTTGTTGTTCCCATTGTTGTTTAAATTTTTGTTCCCATTGTTTCTTTTCACGTTGTTCTTCTTCTAACACAATCTTATATTTTTTACTTTCTTTATTTTCACGTTGTTCTCGTTCACTTTGATCTATATCATCAGTCGGTAGTAACAAATCAGTGATCGATTTAAATTGGTCGCCGCCACCATCATCATCTCCACCATCATCTCCGCCATCATCTCCACCATCATCTCCGCCATCATCAATGTCATGTGGAATAATACTTAATCCAAAACTACTGGGTGCGCTCGTGGACCTATCAGATTGTTGTGCTATAGTTAGTAGCTGCTTTATCTCATCAAGTTTTTGTTCGGTTGGCTTAAATCCCGTAGAAATTGCTGTAGAAATATCAGCATCCTGTTTTTTACCTTCATCATCTTTGATAGTACCAATAAAAAACTGACGCACTGGTTTTAAAAACCGTAGCAGTGATTGATAATCATCTTGTTCTTTTTGTCTCGTAAATTGAAACAATCTCTGATTTTTATACTTAACCTCAGACAATTCTCTTAAATTATCTAATCGATCATTAATACCATGTACTTGCTGTAAATAGTATCGTTCCATTATTAACTGATTATAACGTTTATATAATAAATGTATATAAAATCAATGTCGTCGTTAGATCGGTCGCTGCAATAATAATACAAATGATTATAAAAACTCATCGAGATTTTTTCTAAACATTTTCTCAGGATCAATCGCGTATTTATCAAACAAAAAGAAATCATATCTACCACCTGTGGAATGACGATACATCTGAATAAATTGTCGTTTATCAACGGCGCCACCATAAAAATCATTAGCGATTCTACCAATATCATTATTATCAAGGCCACCAAATAAAATAAAACAGCCTGTGTTGCGTCTAATCGTCTTTGGAACAGTAAAATAACTTTGCGCGAGATAAATAGAATTGCAACGTTTGTTACGCGACAATGCAAAATAAGATTCCACAGGTTTAGTGTCTTTAGTTGTCAAAGGTATATCATCAAATACCACAATCTTGTTCTCCTCATCATCTAGTTCGGCAACTGGTATAACATCATCGGTAGAATGAAATGTGATAATATCCTGACCTAATATTGGTTTTAAAATATGATCATTAAATTGTTGCAATAAATCACATTTTTGTTGTTGCGCATTAATAGTGTAAATATACACGCGATCATATTTTAATATTTTATCCGTTATTAAATTCATCAAAAGATTAGTTTTACCTGAGCCAGTTCGTCCAACAATCAAATAATGTGTATCTGGTAACTTATTCTTATGTTTGGTTTTTGTATCTCGTGATGGATCATCAGAGTTAATAATTGACATTTTTGCGTTTATATATAATTGGATTTTATAATAATCTAAAAAATAATGTCTTATTATAGTAAATTCGGTACGGTAATAAAAACAACATCAGATACTTCATCAAACGTAAAAGCTGTAGATGTATCTGGATTAGTAAAAAAATCCGGCGACACAATGACTGGCAACTTAAAAATGGGCAATTCCAGAGTATTTGGTTTGGAAACTGATTATCCTGTGCTCAATCCTGATAATACACAAGCGGTAAGTCTAATCCAAATGTTAACAATAAATGACAGAAAAGTCAATAAAGCTGGCGACACAATGACTGGAATCCTGGATATGAGCGCTAATAAAATAACTTCATCATATGTCCCCACAAATCCATCGGATTTAGTCAACAAATTATATGTAGACGGATTTGCATCAACGTATGTCAATCGCAATGGTAGCACAATGCTAGGCACTCTTATCATGGGATCAAATAAAATATCATCGACGTATGTTCCAATCAACGGCACTGATCTTGTAAACAAAACATATGTGGATGAATCAACGATATTTCTCAAACGCACTGGCGACATCATGGTTGGCACATTAAACATGGGAATGAATAAAATAACATCGTCGGCAATACCATCCTCAGACATTGACCTAGTAAACAAAACATATGTTGAAGATATTATATCACAATATGTCAGCCACAACGGAGATATAATGGCTGGAACATTAACAATGGTTAACGGTGCCAAAATAACAGGATTACCAACAACATTTCCACCAGGAAATATTTCCGATGCTACATCTTATGCGCAGGTCACTACAAAACTCGCGGAATATGTACCCAGAACCGGAACAACAATGACTGGCTCGGTCAACATAGGTGGATATGTTCTAAACGGATTAAACACATACTTATCATGGGCACTTGATAACGCAGTCAATGTCAAGTACATGAATGATAATGCTGTTCTTAGAACTGGAAGCACAATGACAGGTCCGTTAAACATGAATAATGTGGCGATACAAAATGTACCAGTACCAGTCAATCCAGGTGATGTTGTTCCGTATTCATCACTGGTCAACCTCAAAAGCACCGTGGTCAACAAAATCGGCGACACAATGACTGGCAATCTTGTAATGACAAATTGCGTTGTTAAATGCACAACAGCGCCAACGGCAACAGATGACCTCACAAACAAAGCATATATTGATTCCAAAGTTGTAGTTACTATTCGAGTAAAAAATGGTGTTGGTTATATTCCACCGCTAGCTGGAAACAGCAACAATCGTACCGGATTTATCGTAACATCATCGTCGGCGTATTTTGGGTACGATCCTTGTTACGCATTTACATATCATCTAAATTCAACATTAAATACAAATGAATGGGCTACCAATGGTACTTCAGCAAACTTCTGGATTAAAATCCAGTGCCCGTCTCCAGTTGCTATATGGAAATTTCAACTACGTGGACGAGCTTCCAACCTAGAACGAATATATAATTGGCGACTCGAAGGCTCCAACAATTATGTGAGCTATACAACATTATATACAGTCGCTCCTGGAGTTAATTATATCGGGACCACACTTCAAGAATTTACTTTATCTAATACAACTAAATATTCGTATTTCAGGTTGTATGTGGTTAATGCTGAGCCAACAAATCCTGGTCTTACTATGTTTCAAATATTTTCATTAGATGATACTGTATAAACGCGCTGATAAAATCAACGTAAACGCGATTGAAAATTCTTAAATTTTTGTATAAACGATAATATAATCGTGATGCCTGAAACTGTTGAAGTTTGTCGCGAGTTTTACAATAAAATATTCGAATTTGATCACTCGCAGTTGGATAAACCTGAATTTACTGCACCAATTAATCCTGGTAAAGCAAAACAAGAAAAAGATGAAGCGCAACGACAAGAAAATATTCGAACAGCTATTCGTGAACTATCAAATATGTTAAAAAATACAGATGAAAAAGCTCCAAATACTGAAAACTTAAGATCGGTTATCGCAATGAGAAAAAATCAGATGAAAGAAATGTTGGACAAATACGATATGTTTGTTAAATTTTGTACTCAAGCTGAAATGGATAAACTTGAGATTGAAATTGAAAAATTACTTCATGATACAATCACAGAACTATCACGTGATAATGTATTTACAATATCACGATCAAAGTTAGTACAAAAACGAAAATTTACTGGAGGAGAAGCAGGAAAACACAGAGAAAGACTAGATTGCTTAGATAAAATTTTTGAGAAAAAGCGACATGGTCTTGGACGAAACACAAAAGCATTAAATAATTTTGCTAAACGACGACTATTCAGAGAGCTCGGATTAGATTACAATGACACTGAAACAATTGTCGCCGTACACAACGAACCAGATGATGCTCATGCACTTGCTATGAGTTACTTAGTACTAGTATCATCAAAAACACCAGGCTTTCAAAACAAATACAACGGTGATGATATAGCAATTGCATTTGATACTGTGGAAACAATTGAGAAAAAATTAAAAGCACTACCTACAGCTGAAGAAACTCCTTTTTATGATGAACTAAACGCATTTGATGAAATACAAGGTAAAATAACCTGGAATCCAGATCCAAAACAAAAAACATATAATCAAATAATTAATGTAGATTACAATCTTTTATTAGACGCCTTTATAAATGAACCACTATATGCAAATTTACGTGAACTAATAAAAGGAAAATTAAATTTAAGCGAGCTGTTGTCCAAAGATAATGTACCAGGTGAATTTGCTGCTGCATATACAATATTATACCAATACTTAGTACTAGATACTATACCAATAGGAGCTGTAAAATCAGCTATGGAATTTATTGACTTAAATCAAAATGTTGATGTAAACAAGATAAATAATGTTCCAGAAACCTTCGAGTTCAAATATAAATTATCGTATTCGTTTGAACAAGATCAAATGATAAAAGATAAACAAGTAAAAATATTCGGAAAATACAGAGATTTTATCGATGATGAAAAAAATAAAAAGTTTAAAGACCTAGTTGCAAAGGCTGCAGAAAAATTAAAATATGTGGAGGTTATTAAATACTATAGCGATGTTGACAAATTCACTGATGCTGTTTTTACACTTTGGTTTATTGATAAATACTTAAAACCAGACCCTATATCTGGTGTGCTTGCACAATAGGATGAACAAATGTTTAATGTTTTTGGGTATAGTGTCGTAGACGCTGAGGCTTATTTTAACCAAAATAGGCATTTAGAAGATAAAATTAAAGTAGAATATCTACATAAAATAAAAAATTTGACAAATATTTATGATATTATAGGTCCTCATCCTCTTTTACTAGATATAATGGATACATTGTATCGTTATTTACTTCCACCTGATATTAAAATTAAAGATATAAAAAAATTAAAGTTAGAGTCTGATTATAAAGAAGGTTATTTAAGAGTAAAAACTGTTTTAGATAACGGTTTATTATCAGATCAACCGCAATCAAATATAAAGGAAAGATTTGCAACCGCATACGTAATACTTCGTCAATACTTTATTCCACGTAATATTAACATCGACTTTGTTAAAGCAGCTATCGAATTCATTGATTTACATGAACACAATATCGGTGAAATAAATGATATTGCAACGGTTTCGGATACACTTGACCACAAATCAACAAAAGAATACAAAGACAAACAAGAAGAACAACTGCGGCGTCCTACAGCAATTATGTTTAACAAATACCGAGCAGTACTTACAGATGTTCAAAATGCAGATTTTAATGCACTTGTTTCAGACGCCGCTACAAAATTAAAGATCACAAGTTAACCTAAAAATAATCAACACGTGAATTTTATACAAAATCAAATAGATAAACAAATGAAACAAATCATAAACTTTAATCATATTTCTACAAAAATATCAGATGAGGAACGCAGTCAACTAACTGCATATTTTTATACCTATCATAAAAAAGCGTATTGTTCTAAACAAGCAACCAAGTATTATAACCGACTATTAAAACTAATATTTTATGCACCACTGTTATTAACAACAAGCGGCATTGTTTCAGCAGGTAGCACACTTAATCCACTACTTCTAATAGTATCCGGTATTGGAATATTTATTAATGCTGGAATAAAACGTCTTGAACAAAAAGTTGAACACAAGAGATCATCATGTAAATTTGCTACATCAATCTATGAAAAAATATTAACAGAATTACAAGCTTATTTACGCGGTAAAAAATATGACATTATTGGATTAATCCATGAATTACAAACCAAAGACAATATGTTAGTGGATATTTCCCCAGGTAAAATATCAAAATATGAAAAAAAATATGACACTATATATAGTAAAGTATAATATGAAATATAAAAACTGTCTGATGTTAAAATATTTTATAGATAATGGAGTCGTTGATGACTCTTATATCATACATAATGAGATATTTTACATAAATTCTAAATTCTATTACGATATGAATACTATGAACGATACAATAATTAAAATTTATTATACGTTAAAACAAGGCAACATCATTAAAATAAAAACGTTCAAAACAGTACACGGACTATTTTTCAATATGATTCTTCGCAGTACATCAAATGCGTTTAATGTCATTCTTCCTGGTAAATCAAATGAGTTTGATAGCACTAATATATTAATACCAAGTATAAACAATGATTCTAATGAAGCAAATTTAGTTACTAAATTTTTACTATCCGGTGATCCTGGTGATTGTAGTGATGTTTTTTTAAAAAACACGCTTCAAAACATTAATTTTGTAATCAGACTCAAATTTCAGGATATAATTTTATATAATCTGTATAATAAAACATCTTATTTAACAGATCAAGTGTGTTTAGACAATAAAACTTACTCAGATTGTGTAAAAATCATTGAAAAAATATTAGAAATTATCATCACCTGTTTTTGACAACGTCTAAAACACCAATGTAAATTTTATGTAAACCATACTATAGGGGGAGACAACGTCTAAAACACTAATGTAAATTTTATGTAAACCATACTATAGGGGAAGGCGAATAAATAATAATAATCATTGATTTATAAATTCAATTAGAGATAAGATATATGTATAAATTTTATGTAAACTATACTATAGGGGGGGGGGGGAGAAAATTGCTATTCATCAACTATGATGACAAGTTTGGTAACATTTCAAAGTAGTAGGGAGAAAGGCGTGATCTCAGCCCACACTCCTCTATCCTCGTACAAATCTGGAGGAACAGACCCGCAGGGTCTGTGACGACAGATTTGTACGAGGATAGAGGAGTGTGGGTTGGGATCCGCCTTTATCCCTACTACTTTGTTTACACATTCATACCTGTAATTCCGTAAAAATTATCAAAACCGACAAGTGAATTTCGATGTGAATCGAGCGAGAGTGAATCGTAAAACGGTTCAAAATAGATTCTATCAATCTTATACTATTTTGAAGCTTAAAATATTACAACAAATTCTGCATAGTAAATAACTTACAACAGAGAACAGTAACATAAGTTCTAACTTATTGTTGAAACAAGAGTAAACAAAAATTTGATTCTTCGGCTGGGTATATTGATTCCATCACAATCCTGTGTCACACTGAGTCTGTAACAGCACTCCATCGGATGGTTGAAGTCACTAATTTATGGACTAATATCATATTCCTGGCTTTGGTATATCATATTTCAAGAAGGTAAGATAATTAATTTCTTAAACTATTCATGAGAAATTCCTGCATGATGCACACGTGGTCCGACTTGGAAACGAATAGGGTACGGTAACGTCAAACATGCGAACATCTTTCCACTTGTTGTTGACCTGCCGGGCCTTGTAGAATTTATGCCATCGAATGAATTCCTCGATGCTCATCACAACTGTATGGAAATACAACGACTAGAACAAGTTTTTATACTCATACTTATTATAAAACACAGAATACACATCAATAGAAAATATAGATGGCGATTTAAGCAAGTGGGGGGAGGGATACGTTCCGGGGGAATGGATAAAAAGCGATTCACACACTGCATGCATTATCAGTGATGAATAAAAGCGAGTAATCGATGCTACAGTCTCGTAGATGAAGCATTATTTCACACCCCAACATTTAACACGAAATGATCTTGACACATTTAATAAACAAATGATTATATATAGAAATCTCCACTTCTAAAACAATAAAGGTATTACAAATTACAATATATATATATGTGTGTGTGTGTGTGTGTGTGTGTGTGTGTGTATAACATAAATCTATAACAATTTCAAACAATTTGATATAACAGAGCATGACTGGAGATATCTAAAAGGGAATAATAAATCTGCAATTATTAATGTCTGAATAAAACCCATATGTAAGTAATTATTAATATTGGAGTAAAACCCACATGTAAGCAATTATTAATGTCTGAGTAAAATCCATATGTAAGCAATTATTAATGTCTGAGTAAAACCCACATGTAAGCAATTATTAATGTCTGAGTAAAACCCACATGTAAGCAATTATTAATGTCTGAGTAAAATCCATATGTAAGCAATTATTAATGTCTGAGTAAAACCCACATGTAAGCAATTATTAATGTCTGAGTAAAACCCACATGTAAGCAATTATTAATGTCTGAGTAAAACCCACATGTAAGCAATTATTAATGTCTGATTAAAACCCATATGTAAGCAATTATTAATGTCTGAGTAAAACACATATGTAAGTAATTATTAATGTCAGATTAAAACCCATATGCAAACAATTTTTAATATCTGAGTAAAACCCATATGTAAGCAATTATTAATGTCTGAGTAAAACACATATGTAAGCAATTATTAATGTCTGAGTAAAAAACATATGTAAGCAATTATCTGACAATATTGAAGAAAAAAATGCATAATATAAATATCAAAAGGATGTAACGATTATTATGTTGGATTAAAATTTATACAAATTAAAAAGTGATACAACTGAGGAAATTCATCATGTAAGTATCAAAAAGATTTAATAACCCTTGTGTTGAATGACAATTTACACAAATGAACAGATTTGAGGAAATGCATCATATAAACTCAGTGCAAAAAGATAATTTTTCACAGACACAGGCCCAGGGCAAGTGACTTAAAATTTAAAATAAAACATCCCTGACTCCAATTCCATGTATTATGAGGTTGAAATTGCTATAAGAACAGAAATATTTTTAAAAATTATATTGAATTGACTTGAGCTTTTTATCGCCTCTCATAATATTTCACATAAAGCAATGTTGTCCTGCAGGTTCTAGATGTAAACTACAGTCAAATTGCTCCTGTGTTCAAAGAATTTTTCTTACACAGGAAAAGGGCAAGTGTCTTTATAAAAAGCACTGGTCCAAAAAGGCCATATTTTTACTATTATTTTGACACACCCACCCATTCCAGAAGAATTAAATGTTCTGTCCCTTATACCTGTGATATTGGTCACTGAACCCTCGGTCACATTCTGCTGAAGAGGGGCTCACTACCAACGAGGTTTCCAACAATTTCACAACTTGTGCATGCTCAGGTGGTAAATTCTGAATAATTGTGGTTTACAACTCTGCTATTACGATTTCTGACTGTACGTCTTCAGGCCAATGAACAGTCTGTATTTCATCATGATCTGCATGTAGGGATAAGTGTTTGGATGTCTTATTGCAATTATAGCAATTTTTCTGAACGCAGCAAAAAAACTCCATGTTTCTCGATCAAAGTTGAAAATAGGAATTATGTCGGACGCGCACTGACATTTTGTTACAAATATCAATCAGCAAAAAAGTAGCTCAATTTCATAATTAGTTCGCGTGATAGTAATGTGGATGTGTTACAATTACAATTGCATATCAATAAAACAGGGGCTACGAACTCTTTGAACGAAATGGATTTAAATATTATGTAAATATCTCAGCTTATTTAGGGTGAAAGAAATAGACTGTGTTGGGAGCTTTCATAAGTCACTAATCCCCTAGCTTAGCTTAATTGTCAAACAATCGCATATATACTGCTTGATATATTTAACCAGCAATGCATTACCAAGTCAGCATGAGCAAGGGACAGCTTATTATTATTCATACTGTACAAGTGAGCGCTAGTGAGCGCTAATTATAAGTAACAATGAAATACGGAGAACATAAATAGTATTGTTCTCCATTCATAGGTCACGTGCTTCGCTTTGTACGCACAAAGTTCATAGCTTTTGATACAACTAAGCAGACAATCTTCATGTGAAGAGGGAGGGATCTACAGATAGGGTGCAGCAGGGCGCTGAGTATTAGTAATTTACCAGTGTCTTTCAAAAACTTTAAAACATGCTGCATTTCCTTGGCGGGCGCACGGTTTATTTCAGGCAAATTAGATAACACTTTTTTTTGGACAAGCCCGACGGGCAACTCACTTATAATACGAGGGACCGATCTAGATTTAGAGGGGCGTCGGGCTATCGGATTCTTTCAACTCTGATAAATATCATAAAGATTTAATGACCTCTGTGCTGAATGCTAATTTACACAACTTATATAGTGATGAAGCTAACTCATACAGAGAAAAAGAAGAAATCGGATGGACTTATTTCTTTCTTCATGATAGCAACGGACAAACAAATGAAGGTATAGGATATAAAAATCAAAGTATTTGATCATATATAATATCTATTTTATCTGTCAAGCAAATAACAGAACAACCTGATTCTACAGTTCTAGACAGTGTAAAAATAAATAAATAAATATATAATAATAATAATAATAATAATAATAATAATAACTTTAGACCAGGAAGGATATGACATAGATGTGAACTCGACAATAAGATTTCAACAATATATTTCAGATCGAAAGGTTAAATTATACTATATAGTTGGTTGTTATGACATATTTGTATCACCCCGTGATATGGTGCTGGGAATGGGTAGTATGGTAGGTTATGATCATAATTTACAAAAAAACACCAAATTCATTTGAACTAGGAATAAATTATACTTTGATTTCTGACGTGGTAAAGAATGTAATACCAGCAGGTGATAACAGTCTCCAACAGTTAATCAAATGACAGACAACTAAGAGAACAATGTAAACAAGAATTATGTATACAAACTTTAAAAAAAAAACAAACAAGAGTACCCACGACTAATATACAACAGGATTTAAGAGATATGGATGCTGAAATATATATATTTAAAAAAAAACATTTTTTTTGTATATCTATGATTGCATGAGCTGGCGCAGTTTACTTTTGGAAATAAATTAAAGAAAGAAATTAAAGCTGGTGCAGTTTACTATTGTAACTAAATAAAGTAGCTTGTTAATCTCTAATCATTTATCATTTTTGTTACTACAAATAAGCCGTTTGTATTATTGCAGAGAGCAAGCAAATTAGTGCAACAATTAAGAAAATGACACCATCAGCTATTAAAGAAAAAAGTCTCCAGGTTAAAGCCATCTTATTTTATTTCACTGCTACTTATACCAGGCAATTCTGCTACTGCTCTGTTTTGCTTCTTTTTTTTTCTGGCTAAATTAACTTCGACCCATTCTTTGATTTATATAGCTAGATCTATTTTATCTGGTCAACCCTTTCCATAAATTCGATTTTTTTTCTTTGCCCATTTTTTACACTACCTGTTTTACTTTCAACATACAATTATGTTCATTTAAATCATAAACTAAATTATTTATTTTAAATTTATGTTTAATATGGTCTTTCTATAGATAAACTATATCTTTATTTAATTGATATGCTGCTAATGTATGGGTTGGAAATGCATCCTTTGACCATTTCCCTATAGCAGGATTTTCATCTTCCTCTTCTTCGTGTTCGGTGTTTTGTGTTCTTCTATACGACCACCTTCAGCAATTTTACACTTTTTAAATGGATCAAAAGTACTCGAAGAAGAATTAGGATTTGTTAGAATCTAAACAAGATATCGACGTCAGTATTGTATGTGAACAGGAAATAACCGAAGCATGCAAACGGGAATTAAAACTTAGTATAGGGGATTGAACATACAAGCAAATAACTGGTAAACACTTAACCAATGATGAGTTGGACAAAATGGTTTTGAAACAGAAGAAGAAAGCATGTGGAAATTTGTGTAAGTGCTAGATCAGCTAAAATATCAAAGTCATTGTTAGATGTAATAATGTTATGAATTATATGCTTGATTAGTCAATTTGTTCTAATTTTCTTAAGCGAATTACATAAATAATTAAAAGGCGAGTACCTAATAACAAAACCGAATTAGTTACTTTACTGGGTTTTCATCCTTCATGTTTGGCTTATGAATTTCAGCATTAAGTGCTAGCTTGGTAACTTTTAAGCACATTGATTTTAAATAACAAGAAAATAAAATTAGCCAGACCAATGCATGCTGGATTTACAGTGTTAACAGAAAGTAAGTTGCTAATGTATACAGTTTTCCGACCCAAGTTATTACAAAAATGAAAAAATTATATGCAATAATACCATTATCTTACAAGAAAGTTGCCCTGGCCTTTGAAGTAAGTTATATGCTTTTAGAACTGGCATATATAAAAGGTATGCAAAGGTATTTAAAATCTGCTATTTAAAAGAATCTCAAATTAGATATGTATAAAGATTGTTTAACCAAACTATAAATCAGCAACATGTAAATTTACCTAGTTCATACCATCTCGAGATATACAATGTCACGATATCTAAAATTGGTGTTTCAAGATATCTTGATAAACATTATTTAGATGATAACACGAATACTTTACTTTATGCCAATGTTCGACCCTTGATAGTCTAGCTAGTTATTCTTTAGTTAATCTTAGTTAATCTTAAACTTTGTGATCAAACTGATATTCCATCCTCATTAAAACTTGATTGCCCTTATTTTCCTGAAACATTTCATCTATTTCTTCTATAATAACTGACGATACTACATATTTTCATTAAAGATGTTTTCCATAGTTTTTTCATCTTCTGAATAAAAAGCTACTATAAATCTAATATATTCGCGGAGGTTTATTATGACATAGTTATGCTTTTGTACTATCACCCATGAATATATTCTATAATGCTTAGAAATGAATGATAGCTTTGTTAAGTTAGTGACTTTTTGTTTTGCATTATCTAAATTTGCACAACCGTCTATAAGAACGAAAGTATTCGTTGCCTACTAAGCCATAATTCTAGCTATTTATCTAATTTATCACCAGAATCTATTAGACTTACATTTTATGTAGTAAGTCGTATTGTGCATAAGGGTTGGACATATAATTGCAATAAAATCAAATAAAAAAGGGTTTTATATATTGTTTCATTCAAATATAGTACACTCTTTGTTTTTCCGCAATTTATAACACCCGATATAATCATATTTTGAGGTTCCTTCATATGTATTTATTAACAGTTTAATAGACGCCATCGCCTCTGGTAGAGAATAGACTTAGTTGATTGTTCTGAATATTTACCTGTGCATCAGAAATAAAATAAATATACATTTTGTACGCACCTGTTTCCTTTTATGCTTATCTGTAGGTGTATTCCTTGTTAAACATGTGCTAATGTATGCCTGGTTCCATGCAATCTATTATCATGTCTGCTTATTAAGTCCAAGTAAAAGCAATGGTGATCAGTATAAAAATTGTTTGCACTTATATTACTAGTTCGAGTATCTTTTTGTTGCTGGTCAAAGAGATATTTCGTCGCGTTACTAAATTGCTGATCTCATATGTCTAATGTATACATATGTTACTAAAACATGTTAGGCAATCATTCCAGGTATATTTTTTCTTTTTTTTTTTTTTTTTTGGTGTGTGTGTGTGTGTGTGTGTTTTGTTTGTAAAAGAAACAAATTCCATTTCTTTACTTAGCGCTCACAGAATCAGTCTTAGATCAGACGTAATCATATCGTACTGAAGGCAAATATTCTCCAATTCATAATTTTTTTTTTTTTTTTTTTTTTTTTTTGTATCTCCTGTCACTTCAGATGCTTTATCTAGTGCAATCATAATTCTAAAATACAGAAGAAGAACAAAAGTATACAATGATCTGTCAGTATCTAAAAATTGAGTAAATAGCTTCTGTATCCGTATTGTGTGCATTAGCCTCTTCTGATCTTAACTTTCAGATTTTTGTAACCATTATAGACCCCGTTGTATTCTCATGTTGGTAACCATACATCTCTCGACTTCATGAAAACGTTGTAATCATTCAGCTTAAAAATATAATCGCTAACTAAAAAACTGTTTGCGTCTTTAAACAGCATCGTTCTACGATTGGTTTACGACTGAATTATTTGCATCCGCGTTAACCTTCACATGAAACGATATGAAAAGGAAAAACTACCGGGCACAATGTGCTCTGCTCAGGCGTGTGATTCTTTCAGCCAAGTGGCGAGCAGCACAAGAGACTAAGTGTTGTTCTTGATCTGGTCATAGTGACATCATGACTGTATCTTTCTGTTGTTCACTTAGTGTCTGTGACTGCTGTTCTGGTTGGAAAACATCATTCTCTTCGGCTATCTCTATTGATTCGTGTTCCATATTTTTACTAGTCTAGGGCCACTTCTCCCTGACTGTTGATTTCCAGAGTATTATCGACATCTACATACAAAGTGACGTTTATTGTGTTCACCAGAGCCAGTGCAAACTGATATTCCACACGAAGTTGGCCCGATTTTATAGGGTGGAAATATCTCTTGTGGTTGTCTTAGTCAGGAGTGAAATCAAATCCCCACAAAGCATGTCTTCCTGCATAAACATCGTACGAAATGTCGTGGCTACTGCTGGTTCCTAATTGTCATCTGAATTGAAACTGAGTCAAGTAAGATCTCAAGCAATTTTTTTCTGGGCAAAGTCAGGTTCAAAATGGCTTGGTTCCGAAAGTCTGCCTATCTCGGGTGGCTTCAACTAACTTGTTACATTTTGACTTTTGACCCGATTATCTTTTTCAAGAAGTCGGCGTGAATATAAAAAAAGAACATTTGTTCGGCAAAGAACAAGTACAAAGTGCATATTTAGACAGAGGTTAGCAATAAAACCAACCATGTGAAATTACTGAAATTATGTCCAAAACTACCCAAACGGCATCGAATCTTTGGGAAGAAAAATGAAGTTTAAAGTTATCATCATCTTTTGAAATTCAAATGAAGTGCCTACTATTATGCAAACATAGTTGTGAAGTGAGTATCTACGGTAGATATGACTGTATTCACTATACAATAAGTAGCATATAGTTTTAGCTTCAAATTAGTGGAATTTTTTCTTATTCATTTGTTTGTTTGTTTGTTTTTGTTGTTGTTGTTTTTCTTTTCTTGTTTAACTTGTACTGTATTTACACATAAGCTTAACACATCTATCAATAATGCCTTGTATATGTGGCTTCATACTTTTAATGGCTTTATCTACTCCTAACTGGAGGTAGATGAGGTTCTGACTTTGAAGGTTGTAAATTCCAATCATTTTCTGTTTATTGTGAACCTTTCATATTCTAAGGTCATCGCAAATATTGTCACTGTGTTTAATTTTGATTATTGCAGTAATGCAGGTTACATCACCTTTGCACAAAACTTGCAAAGATATTATATTTTAAAAGATGTTGTAAGCATATTTACTTACCATAAATGATACATAAATGATACATTTTTCAAATATTTAATCCATATATATATATACATTATACATATACACATGTACATATGTACATATACATATATATACTGTATAATATATATATATATATATATATATATATATATATATATATATATATATATATATATATATACCACATACATATAAACACGCATACCCACATACATTTATATATATATATTTATATATATATATATATATTGTTTAATATATATATATATATATATATATATATATATATATATATGTATATAGATGCATATATATAAACGCATACCTACGTACATACACGAGAGAGAGAGAGAGAGAGAGAGAGAAGGATTTATTTTCTCAAAGTCAACACTTCATTCAGTGATCACATTAGCAAAAACGTATGACATTATTCACGGATATCGACTACTCCACTTCTATAGTTACTGCTCTATTTCCCTATGAAATATGTTTTCACATGATTCCATTTAGTAAATACATGTAACTGTTGTTGTTGTTTTTGCTGTTGTTGTGGGCTTAACGCCATTTTCAGCACATGATAGGCTATACATGGCGGCCAGTATATCTGGTAGAGGAAGAATCCGAGTAAAACCCGGGAAGTACCACCGACCTACTGGAGCTACTGACAAACTTTCTCACATACTCATGTTGGTCGAGCCCTAGACTCAAACCCACGCGGACAGAGGTGAGATGTCAATAATGAACTTTTGGAACTCCCAAATTAGACTTATTAGCTTCAAATTTAAAATGAAATATCAAATCAAAGTAGAGCTGTTGCAGACTTGGTTTTTTGTTTCGAAATTTTGATCTAAATATAATAAATTTTGCTAGTAACAATGCTAGGAAAGAAAAAAAGGGAAACAAAATAGCATCGAAATATGACGCTTTTATGATTGACCATTGTTAAGAAGCATTGTGACTGACATCAAAATGAAAATGTCACTCCTTGGCTGGTGCTTGGTGATAGATTCACGAAAAGTGACGAACACAGTAAAAAAAAAACAACAACCTTTTACATGAATATCAATACGTTTATGACACGAACAGCCACTGATAGAGCACATCCTTCAGTTAAATGTCAGTTTTAATACTATGGATCAGTCTACAAAAGAATATTTTCTAGAATAGCTCGCGTATCTTTTTTTGTATTATGTCAATATACGGTGCTGCATTGTTGTTACCGAATAAACTTGAGAAAGAATTATGACACACGTGTCATTATATCTCTTGTACCTTATCGTGCATATATGCTATAAATAGTACAGCTTTCGTTTGTAATTAATGATAGTTGTACATGTAATTATTAGTTATGAAGTTTATCTTCATTCTCAAAAATTGCTATTGACATACGTGTCTCTGACATTTATTCCATTTGATAAATTTAATGAAGCTGTTTACTTGATATAAACTTGTTTAAAATCTTATCTAAAGGACAAATGCAATAAATGATAACGATCTTACATAAACGTCTTATGTGTTTGTGATAAGATGGAAATTTTCATGTTTTATCTGTATACTGTTTGCAATAAATTGTTTGAAGGGGTTTCTGGAAATAGTATGGAAATTAAAGGGAAACTATGACAAATTAATAACCAGTACAACAAGCACTTTATGAAATATCATTTATCGAGAACGAATACAATTAAACCAGCGAGGGTGCCATAAAGCCACTACGGCTGCAATACAACTTTGGAGAAATCCACTGGACTGAGTGGGCAATCTGTAATCCATATTACGTGTATTGTACATATGAAAATACCGCACATGCATACATAATTACGTACATACATGGTAATTTAATTATGAAACTAGTTTTAACGAACTTATTTCTATGCTAAAAGCACGTCTGAAAAGAAAAGAGATTCAATTTGTATTTAAAGATTTCATGCTGCGAAATCACTTTACACGAATACATTCTAATCAAAAGTTACACGAAACATTAAAATATTCATGCATAATTTCGATCAGATACACATTTATGATATAGTTTTACATGCACACACACTTAAATATATAATGAAAAAGAGTTGAACAAGACTATGCACATATGAATGGTTAGTGCATATGCACTGTAAGCACATATATTAGATGACAGAGACGTTAAGAGCATGTACCAACATATATAGGGAACATTTACTGAACTAAAAGTTATGAGAAAACCTACAGAAACATAAACTAAAACACTGCTGAACACACTTTATTGTTAATTCTCCATTATGTATCCTCCTGCGCTTCTTTAAATTACTACTCTGCCATAACATTCTATAACAAGCTTCACGTTTGAATGGTATATATCCAGTATGTATCACCATATGCATCTTCAAATAACTACTTTGGCCACAATCTTCACAATTTTGAATGGTTTATCTCCAGTATGTATCCTCTTGAGCATCTTCAAAGCACAACTCGGCCTAAACAGTTTGCACAAACTTCACCTTTTAATCGTTTATCTTCAATATGTATCCGCATGTACGTCTTCAAATGGGTTTGCCAAAATACAGCAGTGGAGGTGAAATACAGTAATGGAGGTGAAATACAGTAATGTAAAAGAAATTAGAGTAATGGAGCAAGACATTTATTATAATGTAGTAAAGCGTTGATTATGGATTTCGTTCAATAACATAAAAAAATTTTTTGTACTGTTTGATGATGTCGTGTTGTTCATCCATTGACATTGATATGATAAATGATTGTGTCGGTACGGTGCAGTAATGGAGTACTACTTGAATGTACAGTAAGGTGGGTTATACCATTATATCAAATATTTATTCATTTATTTATGTCTCGAGTTAGGAGTCGTTGTTTCATGTGTTCTAAGTTATGCTTTAAGATAGTTATTTTGAGTAATGTAAGGAAATACACTAATGTAAACAAATTTCAGCAATGGACCAATGAATATTAGAATTTTAGTGAATGGACTTAAATATAAAAATATAAAATAACAAATTGGGTTGTTATATTGTTTTCATATTATCGTTATTGTTTATCTGAATGTTAATATTCTCTGTGACGGAGAATACCGGATACTGTGGAACCGATTTACCAACCACTAAGATGTCCATCATTTTCATTTTGCTATCGACTTGAGTCGCTCAGCTTTCCTCCTTTTTCTCTGGTGAGGTGTCTTACGTTCTCCGATTGAGAATGTTTTCAATATCGTACACGTCGTCTTCTTTATTGGTTACTCGCAACTCAAGCAAGTAAAAAAAGTTTCTTTTAACGCTTCTCCATTCATATCTTCTAATTTATAGGTTTGCTTCTCCAACGTGAACCAAATCTGTGTTTAATATTTTTTCTTTTTGGATGATGCCTCATACGTTCAAAACAATCGCATTGCTTACAAACACACACACACACACACACATACACACACACATACACACTATACCCACAAACACTGATATACTATCACACAAGATGATTGTGATGGATAAGAAATTTGGTGCTTTTGTCTGTTTAGCATTGTAGAGGATGTCGACCATTTTGTTTTAACGCTTGCACTAACTCTGTTTAGAATTCAGGTTTTTCAATTTTCAGTTTCAAATTTCATTTTTAATTGTAATTTTCAAATTTTTTATTTTCAATTATCATATCTTAATTTTCATTTTAAATGTTTATGTTTCAATATTAGTTTACATTAAATGAATTCATGTTTATCTTACAATTTTGTTTTAAACTTTCAAAGTCGAGATCAAACATGAATGTATCCATATACGTTTTCCTTACAATTAGCAGTATTTACTATTTCTGAAAGAGTTCGAACACGAAACTCATCAGGAAATACACAAATATAATTTCTTTCTAACGACATTTTCTTGTTTGGTATAGCTGGATACCACGCGTGTTGTAAGCAAACTTGTACACAATTTTTGACGGCTATACAAAGGAGGAGGAAACTTTATAAACGGCATGTATTGTATCAAAGTAGAGGGCAAGATTACAGACGAAAAAGTATATTTTATTTCATAACGTATACTTAAAGTTTCTGACAAAGACATCAAACAATAGATACATGCTTATAGTTTATAGACAAACGGTTACTAATTCAGTTAGCTATAATTATGCGCTATTATAAAGCGATTGAAGACATAGAAACTTATAATACTACTAACTGCTTGACTCTTTCAGTTTGTATCAGCAAACACTGCTCCTATATACAGAGCAATGAAACGGTTTATCGGGGTGACCACAATAATTTACCCCAAATGGATGAGTTCATGATTAAAATGAGAAGAAAGAAAGAATTACACAACCATACGATGAACACTTCTTATCTTACTTGCTTTAAGAATATATGTATATACATAACAAAATTATTTCTCATTGCACATTTGAAAAGTGCATTACATTTTTAAAAACTTGGAGTTTTCCCATAAATGGTAACAGTACACTTACTCAATGGAGAATACAAGTAAGTGAAAATCAATCGAAACAATTCTATCCAAATATAAGCCAAAATCTAGGAAAAGGGAATTCTAGGGATTCAATTAATTGCTTGTCCCACTAATTGACATATACGATGGATATTTGGACAGTTTTAAACATATCTAATTACATTTGTTTTCAATAAGCGGGTATAGGAACAATTTATACAACTGTGTTAAGTGCAAACCTTCTAAAAAGGTACATGTCTGTTTCATGTGCGTGTCAAACAATCATGACTTTTGTATGACATTTGCTTGCAAATATTAAAAGGACAGTGAAGGAAATAGCCAAATTGACAGGCATAAATTTGATAGCAGTTTTCAATATATTAAAGTAGACTTTACCTCACAAATGTTTCTGCCAATTGGGTGATGAGTTCATTGACTTGTCAGTTAAAACGGACGAATTAGAAAATTATAAAGAAAAAAAAAATACACGAAAGAGACTTATTGAAATTGTAGCCAGACGTTAGCCAGAAATGCTTCATGATCATTGAAAAAAATGGTGTTCAGCATTGTCTCGCGTACATTTTTACAACCTTACGGACATAGTTATGATACATAATTGGACTTGCTTACCTGTTTGAAATTATCTATGCAATGAACCAGGTCAGAGCGAATAAAATAATACCAAGTAAGTTGAATTTCTGTATATTTCAGTTTAAAATTCATCAGTTGTCATAAAAGTATTTGCTGTCAGTATATATACTTGATTTCAGCTCAATCGGATCACAATTCTGGCGATAGTTAGTCTGGCTTAATTTATTATTGAAAAGTTCAGGGACCACTATATCTAAAAGCATACTAACAATGAACAAAACATAGATACTTCTCGTGTGGAAAGACCGCAACAGAAAAAAGGAACTAAGAAGCACACATTAACCCTAGACAAAATCGGTTTCATAAACAAAAATATGCAAATTTATTTGTAAACACATAATTCACCCACACAGCCTGGATACAATTTCTTTTCGCTTTGCTATATCTGTTCCATTCATCACAATATGTTACATCTGTCGAGGTTACAAATCAATAATTATGAACCTTTATTTGATATCCAAAAATATTAACAAAAGCAAATTCATCAAGTCAATCGATTGTGTCTCCTAAAATCTCTTGCATAACAAAACTGATTTGGACACATATACAAGAAAAGGACTCCGGATACATTTATATACATTCCAAAATAAGGCCTGGAAAATGTTCTTGCCTATCCTCAATCCTAGACATAGCACATGTGAGTTAGGACCAACATTGATTGTTTACATAATCATGTACCAAGATTGCAGTCGTTTGCTGTTGAATTCATCTCCAATTGCCTCCCCTGTGGAGTAAGTACTTCAATTGCTTATACGCATCGCTATGACTGCTGTTACTAAGTATTGTTTAATTGGGCACGGATTGTTATCCGACAGAAAGTGTTCCCGACATCTAGCCTCATTCTTTCTCAATACCTTTTTATTCTTAAACCTTTTCCACTGGAAGTGCTATGTTTAACGTTTTCCAGAAAGTTCATACTATATTGTCATATTTTTTTGTGTAATCTATCAAGAACGGTCACTTATCCTTACCCTTTGGTTCATTGAGTAATGAAGTCTACATTCCCTTTCAGAGATACTACGTTTTATTTAAGTAATGATATTTCAATACATAATTAACTACGATTACCGTAGACATGTCAAAATATTTAATATATTTAACTTTTGTCATAAATTTTGCAAAATGCCCACCTCAGTGTCTATAGCGTCTTCCCCTGGGAAAGTTAAATCAGACCTTCATAACTTACCACCACTTGGGAGAGGCCACAATTTTCTATATTTCTTGCTCTAAGCTCAGGGATCGGACTACATAAATTATTTTCTTATTTTCTGTTTTTGTTGCTATCGATTCACGCAGCTCTTTATGCGTATGCCGCACACGAGACAAGCTCCACCCTGGAGTCTTTCTAACTTCATAAGTTGCTTCTATTGCGTTCATATGGTATCTTTGGCTATGTTGTATTTGCATACTGTTTGCTTATTTATTTATTTATCTATTCTAGCATTGTGTCACACGGTTCTAATGAGTGAACCCTACACAAGAAAAACTCCTCCCTAGGTTGTTTCGGACTTTCTAGGTAGCGTCATGCGTTAACATAGTAATGTTTGATTTTGCATTTTAGGGCCAAATAGTAACTTTTACCTAGTCTTCTAACTTATATTTTGTTTTGTTCGCTGACTTCACATTTGATCCACTTTGTAGTGGCTATTCTATGGACTGTGAGGTGGTTCTCGATTATACTGAGACAAAATTATTTTAGCGCATGACTCAAACTTGCCTGGAAATACTAAACTTTGACCGTTACATTATCGAGCTCATTTGCGAACACGTTGAAACTGCATATAGGCTAACATAGTAACATAATAATAATTGGGTGCTGTGCATTGTACAGGCTGCACTGTTTCATGCATTTCAATTGCACCAATGAGCTGTAAAAAATATCTTACTTGTGTAATATCCTTGGATTTTAAGAACTTCATTTATTGTACTAGAACGATTTCAGTATAAAGATAGTAAGGATTGTGTTAGGGAGAGTGACTGGTGGTATTAATTTTTCAGTGTGACAATTTTGATTTTCTTTTATTGAGAGTGGATACAAATAAGATGTTCAGTTGTAGTAAATCAATGTTGGCCATAGCGCTTTACATTTTTATATTAATAGGATACTATTGCTATATTTTGTACTAGGCTCAGGCAATGTATAATTTTCCTTATCTTTTTGTTGTAATGGTGTCAGATTCGTTCATCTTTAAATTGCGTTTATAAATAAACATCTCATTAACGCAATTGCTTTCGGTGTCTTCACTAATCTAATCCCAACCCGGCTTCATCTTGTTACAATGGTGTCAGAAGTGGGATCGGATTAGGCGGAGCACGGACATTAGTTTACAAAGATCTTGACTCCGGCAAGATGTTTTCAGTTATCTGTTTCAGACTGTGACCTTCCTGACAAGAGGCAATTCAGGCGGGTGAGTGAATATCTCACTAATATTATTTTATTTGCCATTTGTCTATCACATATACATATATACATATTAGATATATTTGGTTGCCCTCTGAGAAGGAAGATACGGTTGGTTTGTGTAATCCTAAAAAATTGTACTTGTTATATGATAGTGCACTTGGGATTGGTGATCTTATCAACAGTATTTATCATGTCGTCACTCAAAGATCTAGTGGAGTTGGGCAAACAGTTTGGATATGAGGGGGAGGCCCTTAGAAAATTCGTTCAGGAGGAGCAGGCTCGGGAAAGGGATCAAAGGGTGAAGGAGAGAGATATAGAAAGGGAAAAGTTAGAACTGGAGAAGCAGGTAGAGAGGGAAAGAAGGGAATATGAGAAGGAGAAGATATAAATAGAGAAGCAGGCAGAGAAGGAAAGGATAGGGTGGGAAAGGGAAGCAGAAAGGGAAAAGATAAAACTTGAGGAAAGCAAGTTAGAGAGGGAGAAACGAGCAAAGATAGAAACCATAGAGTTAGAAGACAGGAATATGGAGAGGGATTATAAAAGGAAATTAGAATTATTACAAACTAAGAGGGAGGGGGAACAAGACTCTAACTCCAGCACGTTGAGAGGCCCAAAATTACCTACCCCCTTTTGAAGATGACAAAGATAACATGGATAGTTATTTACATAGGTTTGAGCGATATGCCACCATTCAGAAGTGGAAAAAAGATGATTGGTCGCTCCATCTCGGCGCGTTACTTAAAGGTAAAGCGCTTGATGTGTATTCGCGTCTACCCGTAAACGACGCATTGAACTATGATGCGTTAAGAGAGGCACTTCTTAAGAGGTACAAGTTGACAGAGCAAGGGTTCCGCAAAAAGTTTAAGTATAGTAAACCCGAGAAAGGCGAGACATTCACCTAGTTCGTCGATAGGACGGGAAATTATTTCCAGCGGTGGGTTGAATGTGGCAAGATACAAAAAAACATTCGAGGGCCTTACTGACTTTTTACTTAGGGACCAGCTGTTAAACACTTGTCGTAAGGAGTTGTACTTGTTCCTGAGGGAAAAGTCCTTCAATAATATCTCTGATATGGCTACTCAGGCAGACTATTTCGCCGAAGCTCGGGGAGGTACCCAGAATGTGGTCTTGACGGACAACAAGGGAGGTAATCAAGCTAAAGATCAGAGAACCCAAGAAACTTGGTACTCATAAAGGTGGAAACTTTCAATCTGGGAAGGGTACAAATAGTAGGGATAGACAATGTTTCACCTGTAAGGAATGGGGTAACATCGCGCCCGATTGTCCGAAAAGGAATGGGTTCGTCCAGAGAGTCGCGGTTGCTATTGAAAGCAGGGCATGGCCAGGAGGCGGTCAGCGCGATGATTTTCCGCGTGATAATTCGCCATCTAATAACTCAAATACGGTATACCAGTCCGCAGCGCGAGCGCAGATTGGTCGTGATGTTATTCAGTCGATCGGCACTTTTCTTTTTCCCGACTGCTAGTGGTACCGCCAACGGTCAAGAAGTCACGGTCTTACGCGATACCGGGTGCACGGGCGTCGGAGTAAAGCGGGGTCTCGTTAGGGATGACCAAATGCTTGGTTATAAATCACCGTGCATGTTGTTAGATCAAACAATTGATCGCGTTCCGTCGCGAGAATAGAAATCGAGACGCCTTTTCTGACCGGAACCGTAGAAGCACTGTGTATGAACAATCCTATATACGACCTAACGATTGGAAATGTCGAGGGCTCCAGACTCCCAACTCTATCTGATTTCCGGTGGAAACGAGGGAGCAGGCGCAGGCGGCGAAAAAGCAGCTACGTAAGTTGAAACTTCCAGAAGTGTGCCCAGAATTACCTGAAGGTCAGCGTCAGCAAGTCAGGGCAATTTTGACCAAGTACCCAGACGTATTTACAGATAGATCAGGTAATACTGGATTAATAATGCATGAGATAAACTTGAATACCTCGGAGCCAATCAGAATTAAGGGATATCCGACATCCTTTAATGCACGGGAGACAATCGATGAGGAAGTAGGTAAAATGTCAGACCTGCGAGTGATTGAACCCTCATACTCTCCATATTCGTTCCCCGTGGTATTGGTCAGAAAGAAAGACGGAACGAATCGATTTTGTATAGACTTTCGACAACTAAATAAAGTCACCGTGTTTGATGCAGAACCGATGCCAGACATGGAGGGCTTGTTTTCAAAATGGCAGGGCACCAGTACATTTCTAAATTAGATCTTACAAAAGGATCTTGGCAGGTGCCCATCGCTGAAAATGCCCGCGCATTAACGGCATTCGCGACCCCTAAAGGTCTTTACCAGTTTAAGGTTATGCCTTTCGGTCTGGCTAACGCCGGTGCGTCGTACGTGCGTCTTATGCGAAAATTGTTGAAAGGCATGAACAACGTAAATAGTTTCGTCGACGATATTCTTGTATATACGCATACCTGGGAAGAGCATGTTAGGGTATTAGTCGATCTGTTCAACAGACTCCGCAAGGCAAATCTCACAGCGAGACCCTCCAAGTGTAGTATAGCATATTCTAACTTGGAATGCTTGGGCCATCAAGTAAGTGGGTCAGGGCAGTTAAAACCCCACCCTGACAAAATTGAAGCGATTAAAGACGCTCCAAGTCCAGAAACCAAGAAACAGATACGATCGTTTCTTGGGTTGATAGGTTTATATAGGGAGTTCGTTCCAAATTTCGCCGCTACAGTTAGAACATTGACGGATTTAACTAGGAAGGGGCAGCCCAATAAAGTTTCTTGGGGTTCATTCCGAGAAAGCGCTTTTAACGCTCTTAAGGGAAGATTGATCAGTGCGCCAATTCTAAAGTTGCCAGAGTTACATAAATCGTTCGTATTGAGAACTGATGCGTCCGACACGGGATTAGGAGCAGTTTTGATACAGGAGCAAGATGGGGTAAAGTTACCCATAGCTTACGCTAGTAGGAAATTGCTGCATAGGGAGCAAAACTACTCCGTGATCGAAAAGGAGTGTTTGGCACTGGTGTGGGGTATAGGTAAATTTCACACGTACCTTTTCGGAAGGGAATTTGTTCTTGAAACGGACCATCAGCCTCTCATATATTTGAACAAGGTAAAAGTCGCCAACGCAATATTGATGTGCTGGGCATTGACTCTGCAGCCATATCGATTCCGGATCGAAGCAATCAGAGGGTCGGAAAATGTAGGGGCCGATTACTTAAGCTCAGTGTGATTTGCAGATTCTTTTTCTTACCATGATATTCTGGTAATGTAAATAATGTTTCAGTTTGTATTTTTGTTCAATTCCGTGATTTTCTAAAAGTGTTTCTGCTTTTTTTAAGGGGGGAGGTATTGTCACAGAATTGAGTATACTGTATATCAATATATATATATATATATATATATATATATATATATATATATATATATGTGTGTGTGTGTGTGTGTGTGTGATCGAAAATGCACTCGGGTTTCGTTGCCGCGATCAGCGTTACTCGATGGTTGTTTATTTTTTTCGGCTCTAGTAATTTCGAAATACTGAGCGCGACTCAACCCATGCTGCATGTGCAAATTGCCTGCAGTGAAAACCCAAGTTCTCTAGCTGCGCATATTCATCACAGCTAGGATACTTATAGAGCAAATTCTCTATGTAGAAATTACAGTATGACGAGTCTTGTCAGGAAGCTTACCACTTTACGGGAGCAATCTTCAGCTGTAGAGGTATGTGAAATTTAAGATTGCATTCTTTATGACTATTCGTTTTATATGACAGAATTGCTTCATATATTAGATGTTTTAGAATGTATTCTAAATTCTATAGAGAGTCAATACCTAGGTCATATAACGCCATGCTATTAGAAATACTATAGTCTGGTTCAAGTTAGCTATTTGTTGTAACTGAACAGACAGATTGAATTTAATTATACGCTGCATGCATTGAATGATTAATGAAATGTGACACGAAACGAATTTATGTGCGCGCATGCGCAAAATATATCAATGATAAAGTACTTAACTGTGCCACATGTACTACACGGTTCAGTTGTTATACTTTTAGCTGCCTTGTGTATAGTTTGGTGATGCGGAGTCACAGAACTCTGTGGGGTTTCTTGTGATGTGTGCGCTGTGTCTGGTGACGTTGGCTAGGAAGAGAGTACTGGTGTTCTCGATGTGAGGGACCAAGGCTTCGCGACCATCGGGTCTGTGTTGAATGAGAAGGCTCTCGAGGGATCCTTCAACAGACTGGGAGGGGTGAACCATGTGTGGTGGCTCCTTGACCATTGACTAGAACGGGTGGAACTGGAAATACATCTTGGTCGTCAACTGGATGCCACGATATATATATATATATATTAAGTGTTCCATGTTATTGTTATTTTCACTATTGTTATCTGAGCAAAATTTCATGCATTCACATTTCAGTATCACTATATGAGTGATAGATTCAAAATTTCATGCATACATATTTCAATATCACTAAATGAGTGGTAAATTGATGAATTGATAGATTGATATATTTATAAATTCATAAATTCGTGCATCCGTATTTCAAATATCGCTAACTGAGTGATATGTTGATAAGTGTATAATACAAGCATCCTTCTTGTGGATAAATTGTTAATGATGCATTATTCGTAGTCGTATATAAATCACATGCTTTGGTCACCCTTGATGCTTAATAAGACCTTGTTTGTATTAGGGTGTAGATCATATACTTCTATTTGTTGATTGGAGATAGGGCGTTATTCACGTTTGTTTAAATTCCATTTGTTAATTCATCTTTGATTTTTCTTGTTGAGGTACTTGTTGTTGATAGTTCCATGTTAGGAACTATAAAATTTTCCTTATCTTTTTGTTATCATCTTGTTACAGAGAGATTTAAACATGCATGCATACATACATGTACTACATATATACATATGAAAATACTGTACTGTACATCATAATATGTAAACATGCACACATACTACACACATACATATGAAAACATACGTATTGTACAGCATAATATGCATACATACATACTAATTTACTTATGGAACTAGTTTTTAAACATCTTATTTCTATACTAAAATACATTTAAAAAACGAGAGAAAAATTCAATTTTTATTTCAAGATGTCATGCTGAAAAATTAATTTACATGAATATATTTTAGTCTCAAATTCCAAAATAATATACAGCATTGCATAATTTCTAGCAATTACACACTTAGACTACAGTTGTACACACATACAAATTTAAATACACAAGGGCAAAGAGCTGGTCAAGACTATGTACATAGAGAATGCACACATATACGGTTAGTGTATATGCACTGGAAGCATATATAACTCAAGATAGAACATTTAAGAGCATGTAACAACAACATATGCAGGGAAATATATATGAGAACAATACACAGGAATCAAATGCAACTGAAAGCTACAAGTACTAAACCAAAAGTAAACTACAGAACTAAAAACCAAAACACTACACCCTGTAAGGACTATTGGTGATGTACACAGGTTTCATAGGGTGGGTGTGTGTGGTATAGCCAAGTATCATATAAAGAACTTAAGAAGAGGAAACTGCCACATTATTTACTTACAAAACTGTCAATGGAATGTGCAGGTACAACCTGTTTTGCGAGAAGGGTATTTGTAAGAGCTAAACTAGGCAATCTGTTAATGCATATTATGCATAACAGATAATGGCACAGATACAGAATCAAGTGATTGCATTGTAATTATCATATTGCATAAAGACTAAACTATAGAGAAGGATTCAATTTTGCATGCTCATAGGGCCTTATGTACACTCCATGTGGCAAATGTCCCAATGCATTGTAATGGAGGCTGCCATCTTGATTTCTTCTTCATTGTTAAGACAGTCTAATGAATGAGCCATATTACAAAATATCTGTAACACAATTGGTATCAAAATTTCCTTATTGACAGTACAATTTTAGTCTGTACTGTTAATAGTCAAGACAATTCTGAAACGGGTGTGAAATACATGTTATCAACCGAGTTGGTTCTTTCTTTATATTTCGCTTGCTTGTCCTTTATTGTTGTTCCACACGAAGCTCTGTATATATTAATCCACCAAAACCTGATGTCTTCTGGTAGTATCGGTCGTTCCTTCTTAATAACCACCTAAGATAAAGAAAACTACTTTAAATGATTTAAGTATCCTAAATATATGTCATATTTCTTCATAAATAGTACAGATACTGATTTTACTAGCAACAGTGAGAACGACTGTATTTGAAGGATATGTTTCCACTAGTGTGTGAAAACATACTTCCCGCAAGGCAAGAGTGTGGTTCAAGAGAAGAAAATTGTGATTTATATGAAAATTAAGAACTGATCAGGTAAGATATATAAGAAGCTGCATACTTTAGAGGAAGATCATTCCTTTTAGAGGATGCTATGATTGTCACTAATCATGAATTGTAAACTAAGTGTAGAATAACATAGTCAGTGAAGGTATGACATGTATACATGTAGATGTCGTCGTGTTTTCCTACAGTGAAATGTATGGTGCAATGATTAGGCCACATGTAGAAAAAGAGTTTACACTTAAATTTTGAGTTAGTTATACACATGTTGGCGGTGTTTTAGCGATATATCTTGTATTTGTCTTAAATATTGATTGGTTTTGTTCTGTGTGTGACATCTGAAGACTTTGGGTAAGTCAGTTTCTATCATGCTACAGCCAAGTCATGTGCAAAGACATGGAGTGCTTTAGAAAGAAAAATGTATGGAGGCAATTTAATGCCACTGATGGTCAACACAATCACAAATATAGGCAAACCATAAGAGAATTTTGTATATCATGAAACAGGCATGTGGAACAGTGTTGTTGTGGTGGTCCATCACAATAGCAGCAATGCAACATTTCAAATAAAACTGTCCATAGACATTTTGGACGGTTACTGAGTGACAAACCTTGAGTCTCTGAAAAAGCATGTCATTGACATCTGAACCCAGTCGGATTTGTGTTAGGGGGATTGCAAGAAAGAAAGAAAGAAAGAAAGAAAGATAGATAGATAGATAGATAGATAGATAGATAGATAGATAGATAGATAGATAGATAGATAGATGTACAAAAAGACATAAGTATAAACTTTATTTGCATTTATCCAATTGGCCATCAGCAGGTATATACATATACATTCAAGTTTGTTACAAAAATTAAAGCTGGCATGTTTAATATATACTGTAAAACAAAACTAATGCATGTACAAATATTCAATCAATACTTCAATACTAAAGATATATACTTACGTATACATTCACACATTCCCATGCACTCATATATGCATATATACACTTACACATTATATATGTACATATACATACATACTTACAAACATACATATGAAAATAGTGTACATGCATATATACATGCTAATTTAATTATGGAACTAGTTTTTTTTAAACATGTCTATGCAAAAAAACACATTTACAACAAACAAAGAAAACTTAAATTTGTATTTAAAGATGTCATGCAGAAAAATTAATTTGCATGAATAAATCCTACTCTAAAATTCCAATACATACAGCATTAAAATATACATGCATAATTTTTAGCAAATACACTCCTGAGCTACAGTTTGTACACACATAAAAATTTAAATATATAAGGACAAAAAAGATGTTTTAGAAGACTATGTACATGCAGAATGCACACATATATGATTAGTGTATATGTACATGCAGAATGCACACATATATGATTAGTGTATATGTACATGCAGAATGCACACATATATGATTAGTGTATATGTACATGCAGAATGCACACATATATGATTAGTGCATATGTACATGCAGAATGCACATATATATGATTAGTGTATATGTACGTGCAGAATGCACACATATATGATTAGTGTATATGTACATGCAGAATGCACACATATATCAATAGTGTATATGTACTGCAAGCATATATATCACAAGACAGTACAGTTCAAGAGCATGCAACAGCCTATGCAAGGAAACATATACGAGAATAGTATACAGGAATCAAAAGTAACTGAAAGCTACGAGCAAAACTATTCAAACAAAAGTAAACATACAGAACTTAAAACTAAAACACTACACCCTGTAAGGACTTCATAGGGTGGATGGGTGTGGTATAGCCAAATATCACATAAGGAACTTAAGACATGGGAAAGGCTACATTATTTACTTACAAAACTGTCAATAGAATGTGCAGGTTCAACCTGTTTAGCAGAGAATGTATTTGTCAGAGCTAAAATAGTCAATTTGATAATACACATACAGCGTGTAGAGATACACTTTTTTTTTTCTGTAATTATCACATGTTCTCTTTTGATGGGAACTTTGCATAATTTCTTTGGTGCCAAGTGCAAGGCTGCAGATGAGCCTGATTCTCACTTGATTTGTCAACAGAAAGTACCGGTAGGTAATGCATCTAGTTGTCATAAAGAAAACATAACATGCAGGGCTTAAAATTAGAATTATTCACTAATCCGCAGGATCACCAAACTAACATTTTTTACTGATCCTGCCTAAATTCCACTGATCCAGCTAAAATGCAGCTGAAGCCAGTTCAGTTTATAATTCAACATTCGCTCATTTTTCTCAAAACAATAACAACTGTATTTCACCAACAAGACTGACTAAAAGTTGAAAAGTCATGTTAATTCTCTGTATTTGATTCATCATTGGATCTAGATGCCACACTGTGCTCCCCTTCCAAAGAACCATCTTTCTGTTTTGATTCATGTATCTATCTGCCATTATGTGTAGGGAACTTGCAATTTGTGTTTCCAAGCCACATGTGTTCATTTCCCTGCATTTTCTGGCACTTTCTTAGTCTCTTCTCTTGATCGTGTTTGTTATCGTGCTCTCTCTTGTCATCATAAAATTTCTGCCATTTTGGTGGCAGCTGTGCACATTGCAAATATTTCCATATGTTTACAATTGTTAGTGCACAATATAGTGAATGTTTATCAGGAAAGATATAAATATTAAAACACATTGTTCAAAATTATTCTGCATTTTTTATAAAGTCAGCAAATGTGACCTTTTCAATTTTGCAATACCAGCCTGAGACCCTACACCTTTTTTTTATCACCAGTAATGAAATCAGTGATTGTGGACAGTACATTTGGCTAGTTCCACCTGTGCAAAGACTGTTTTGATAAAAATCACAAGAATTAATTGATGAGTGGATGAATGGTCTAAAACCTGTCCGCTTGTACTGCAAGCATTTATTGCAATTTGTCAATCAAAGTTGGTAGGTGCTCAGTTAACACAATAAATATATCAGTTAGCAATAAAAGGGAAAGCAGACTCACGATCACTTTTTGACTGTACGATAGTGACCGTTGGTACTTTTCACTGCCCCAACGGATTAAGGACTGCAGGGTTTTAGTGATCCATCAGCAAAATCACTACTGCAGGACAGTGGATTTGTGTTAATTTTGAGCCCTGAGAATGTCAAAGAGACTGAGTGATTCGAGGATTCTTGTCACATAATTATAACAAGCCAAAGAGCCATGGACATTAGGGTTGAGTATTGACAGGAAAAAATGTATTACAATATGGCATGCTTGTATTGCGATATGTATCAATATATATTGGTCATTGACAGCATCTATGATTTCTAATGTTAATTTTGCATATTATGTACTGAAATAATGAGTAATTTCCTTACAGGTAATAAAATCGGAACAAGAAAATAAAAACATCGTGCTTTTTATTTCACCAAAACACCCACTAAATATAATATTCACATCACTGATTTAGAAAATAATACACATATCAATATGAGTGAAAATGTCTACCAGCAGGAAACAAAAATACTCTGAAATGAGTTTCAGAATTATTTTACCTGATTACAAAGGTCTTTTGGTCTACAAACTAAAATGATTAATATATTAATATCTTGCCGTACAATCATTACAAGGGACAAAAAATAAGCAAAAATACATGTAATCACAAATTATCATATTGACAAATGTCTTGTTTTGATTAGCAAAATTAATAATATAGTAAATTAGTAATATCAATGAAGCCAATTGCTATGTATGATGTTTATATAATATTATAGATATTTTAGAAAATTATAAATGTTTCTTGACTTTAATATTTGCCTAAATCTTAATGTTGTTTTTCAGAAAGAAAAAAAATCATGTTTAACTAGCGTCCTTGAATTAGGTTGTTTACTTCAGATTTGAGCTAAAGGATAGTTTTGATCAACAACATGTTTACCAAATTTGAGGTCAAGATTGATTTTGTTTACAAATAAAACTGGAAATAACTTTGGAGTTACCTGTCAATGGTCACACGTACATTTATTATTCTAGAATATTCTGTCATGTGACCAATCTTTATATATACCATGTTTAGTGGACAGTTTTTCAGTTTCGACATTACTATCAGTCTTGTAAAGTGCTATAACAGTTGTGGAAAGTCATTCCAAATTCTAAGAGAGGAATTATTTAAATATTCATTGTATTATAGCAGTGCTCATAGACTTTTGGATTTTGGATTTTTAATTGATGATTTTGGAATTTATGTGAACTTATTCAGAGATATTTTGGAGTACTTCATTTGACATCAGCACATTAAAGACTACTAGTACATCAGGATTTTGAAGACCATTGGCACATCATAACATTCAAGGATAAAGCCGCGAATTCGGAATATTCTATATTTAGGACTTTTGATTAGAACACTAATTCTTATTGGATTATTTGGATTTTAATACACATTACTGTAAGTGTCTTTTTGATTTTTCATTTTAATTATCTAGAAATAAATTGCTTGTTGATTTTTACCTGAGTTGTTGGTTTCACTTTCTTTCTGTTACATTTTTCTAGACCATAGAGTCATAACACAATACTTTCTTGGTTTCAACCTGAGAGACTAATTAGTTGAACAGGTAGCTGAAATAAAATCACAGAAGAACCAAATCTGGCTAACTAGAAGAACCGTATGCTTTGTGACCAGCAAAAATAAACTAATAATGCACCATGAGCATTGACGAAAACCCTGTGTTTGTAAATACAACTTTACAACATTGTCAAACTGTAAATAACTCCAAAACAAGAGAGAGAGAGCACAAATTATTTAATGTGGATAGATGAAACAAAGTCCTTTACAACTGGACAAAATTGGAACTGGTCTCTAGCATGTCAGTTTATCTAGCTCCAGATGTTTGAAATAAAAGATCAGTAAATTATTGTTTTTCAAGAAAAATGTTTATGTGTTCTAGCCCTCCTAACTGAATCCATCAAAGTTCATAGTTCATAGCGTTCACAAAGGAGACATTTAGGCATGGTCATAGTAGCACATCAACATTCTCTGCACTTATTGCTGCTCTTTGGCTTGAAACAATATCTCCTGCAGTACTAAAGACCCTTTCAGAAGGGACAGATGTTGCTGGTATGCCAAGCAACTCTTTTGCATAACTGGATATTGTAACACATAACTCTGAAGTTTCCAATCAAGAGAAGAAAAAAAACCCCCAAAACATGCATTAATTGTAACATATGACTCTGTTACTCTGGAAGTCCAACTGGCGGTTGTTGATACAACTTTAGATGCTAGGGACAAGCAGGATTTTACGTCCTCCTTTACTTTTAAATACATATCTGGGATAATTCTCTAAGCAAAGACTTGTCTAGATGGTCCAACATATCGTGGGCCAAGAACCAACGCCATGTTTAACACAATGCTCTACGGACGCAAGTCATGAATGATGAAACTGGCAATGGCATGAGTGATAGCTGTGGCCCTTGCTGATGAAGATTTGCAAATGGTCTGTGCACCCAGCATACTCACAATCGCAGGTTGCTGACCTGAAACATTCAGTACTTTTTTAGTCTAACCTAGCTTTGGCAGTTGTGCCAGGGGTTGTGTCACTCTGTTGCACAGCTCTGATGGATGGTGACACTGTAAATGAGTTGGGCGGCTTGTTGCACCACCTGTATGCTTGATTTTGGTCTCACATATTACACACAGCGACAGTTTTGTCAATTGTATTAGGTGCCAAACTCCCTTTTTAGTGAAAAAGTATTCTGAATAGAACCCTTTTCTCTTGGGTTCTTCATGAGCTCATACTCAGATGTCGCCATGATGCTAAGCCTAAAAGAAGACAGTGGTGTGCTCGAAGTCAGTTCCGGATGGTCTCAAATGCAAGTGAAGAAAAACCTGGTATACCAGTATTACTATACTTGTATCACAATATACAGTATAGTGCATTTTGTATTGCAATTTACTGGTAAATCGGTTTATCATTACACCCTTAATGGACATTTTACCGGTAAATCGGTATATCATTACACCCTTAATGGACATTTTATCGGTAAATCGGTATATCATTACACCCTTAATGGACATTTTACCAGTAAATTGGTATATCATTACACCCTTAATGGACATCTTACCGGTAAATTGGTATATCATTACACCCTTAATGGACATTTTATCGGTAAATCGGTATATCATTACACCCTTAATGGACATTTTACCAGTAAATTGGTATATCATTACACCCTTAATGGACATTTTATCGGTAAATCGGTATATCATTACACCCTTAATGGGCATTTTACCGGTAAATTGGTATATCATTACACCCTTAATGGACATTTGAAACAAAAAACTGTAATGAAATTGATGAGGATGATGGAGGTCTGGAGGAAGGTCATGAACTTAAGGATTTTGATCCTAAACCTACTATGGAGAAGTTTTTTTAAAAAAGGCGCATAGAGTATGCTGTGCTGTGCTGCTTAAACGATGAAATAAAAAATAGTGAATCAAATATGATCATTTGTTTCTTCCAATGTCTTGGCCAGATTTATTGATTTAAAATGGAATTAATCTAATTAAATAAATAAAAATTGAAAAGAAAATGTAAACTATTTCTTGACTCCATCCAGCTGCCAAAAAATTAAAGAACAACAAGGTAAAGCCATTGAGAATTGTTCTAGTTTTGTTTTCATCAAACTGATGAAACTGAATAATATTGGTTCGAGATTTCACTCCCAATATAAAATTTAAATGATAACAGTAAAGAACACTTAATGTGTTACTCACCAATAACAGCTTATTTGATATTTATTTGGTAAATTGAATGCGAACAAAACACCATAGGATACCAAGGGCATGGGTCACTGTGTCCCCCCTCTCCAAATTTGGGGGACACACCACATTTTACAGGGAAAAAGGAAAATAGTTGTACATAATGCACTAACAGTGCTATAAAAATGAGATAATTTTATTGCTTCAGCAGTTTTGCCACCTTAACTTTGTGGTCAGCACAGTACTATCATAGTTTTCTTGACACATACATTATTGCAATAAAGGTTTATCATGCACTTGAATAACTCATCAAAACATTAACATGCTTGAATATCTGGTTAACATGTTAACCTGAAATGACCTGCACCATGGAATTCTCTGTTCTGGATCTTGTTCTCATTTAACTTTAGTGTGCACTCATTATCTACCAATATCTATTATAATAAATCCCTATGTTTTCTGGATGACTTTTCTTTCCAAACTAACAAATTATTAATTAAATGACAAATTAAGTATTTGCATAGATTTAGTCCCTTTTGCAATTATTTAAACCTCAAATAAATTAAAAACCATATGAGCTGTGGCAGTTATATTTTTGATCTACATGTGTTTCAAACGTGTTTTCAATTCCACGCCTAAAATATCCGGTGCTCATTTTTTTTATAATGAGCATTGTCTGTAAAAGGACGGAAATTCCATCAATAAAACATTGTCTCTATTATCTTTAGCTACAAATATGATCAGCTCCTAAAAGATTACTTTTTAGCTAAAATTTTACTATTCATTATCAACCAATCATGGCCAGCCAAAACCATATATACCCATCTCTAGACTGGTTCCCATTTGTCCATATAATTAGTACCCTGAGTCCTTCACATTGCAACTAGGCCAACCACCATAAACCTTAAATGTTTTCATTGCCAGATACACTGTTTTAAAATAGATATTCATTGCCATATTAGTTTTCAATGCCTTTTGTGACTTTGGCCATTGCTATCGCCAACAGAAACTAATGAAAAGCTGTTGGCGTATTTCGATGTTTTTCTATTTTTCTGATGAAAAAGTGCACACATGGGGCCCACAGAGTCAAGATTTGGGTCACAGAGGACAAAAAATTAAGGGAAACTTGCAAGCCCTCACTCAATGTGCAGCACAGAGAATATCAATAAAATCTGTTGATTTATATACAGTACTGATCAATAGTGTCAATAAAATCTGTTGATTTATATACAGTACTGATCAATAGTGTCAATAAAATCTGTTGATTTATATACAGTACTGATCAATAGTGTCAATAAAATCTGTTGATTTATATACAGTACTGATCAATAGTGTCAATAAAATCTGTTGATTTATATACAGTACTGATCAATAGTGTCAATAAAATCTGTTGATTTATATACAGTACTGATCAATAGTGTCAATAAAATCTGTTGATTTATATACAGTACTGATCAATAGTGTCAATAAAATCTGTTGATTTATATACAGTACTGATCAATAGTGTTGAAAGTCACCCATACTCATTCATTAAAAGTTTCAAAATGTTTTTCAAAGGTATTAACTCCAAAAGTAACTTTATGTTTTCTTTATTGTAAACACTGAAAAGTTATTTTGGTTAAAAACAAAATAAGATATCTCATATCTATTTTGTTCTTATTTTGATTAGAAAGTTACTAAACATACATTATAGTTCAAACTGACATGGTGGAATAGCCAGTATACTGGTCTGAATCAGCCTGTATTCATTACCAAGAGCGGGTCCTACTAAACACTGCAAAGTCAGACAAAGGCAGACAAAGTCTGTGTATTTTTGTTTTATTTGTACATATTTGTATACATTATACTATATTAACTTATTTTGATATGAAAGTAATATAAAATACATAAGTTTAATATAAGTATTTAATCGAATATAGTATGCCAACGTGATGTAGTAAACTTAAGATATTGTATGACAAAGACAGATTCATTGTGACAAAGTAAGATATACTAATGCTTTAATATTATAAAATCAGCACTATCAAAATCGGCTGAATATACAAAGTATTATATTTCATATAATTTTGCATATGTATTCTATTAAATTATGTCTCAATTAAATATTCTATTAACATTCATTATCATAAATTTGTGACGTACTTTCATAGAAAAAGATAAACCATGACAAGATGAATAGTACAAATACAGAACATCATTTCACATGCAAATGTCCTAATTTGTTTCAGCGTAATCATTTAAGTGACTTAAGCAGTAATACAAATCTTTTCTGTTTGCTATTAATGTTTGCGGTATATGATGAGAATAAGCGATTATGCTACAAACAGTAACAACTTACTCTGCCACTGTCAGCAAAATCAAATGCGGTTCCTGGTTTTTTTACGTTGTCTCAAGCAGTTATACAAATCTGTTCATGCAGTACTATTCAAAAGTTGTTGCGAAAGTTGGGTACATGCATTGTGTGAAGGCATCACAGTTAGCGAATTAAATGTTCTTTCTGGGAATTATAATTTTATGTGCCGAGTTTGCATTAAGAACAATGATGGTGAAGAATATAGCTACATGAACGCTCTCTTCCGACTGAACGAGGTAAGTGGTAATTGCATAGTTTGTATTACTGCTTAAGATGCTGTAATGATTCTGCTGAAACAAATTAGGGCATTAACATGTGAAATGATGTTCTGTATTTGTACTATACATCTTGTCATGGTCTATCTTTTTCGATGAAAGTACATTGCGAATTTATGATTATGAATGTTAATAGAATATTTAATTGACACATAATTTAAAAGAATACATATTTCATAATATTATTACGTGTCTCTCAATAAGATAATTATTATATAAAATTATAAAATCTGGTTATATCAAATTGAGATTGCCTTTGTCATACGCTATCTGTGTTATATGACTGTCATACTCTATCTGCCTTTGTTCTATTAAATATTTATATTATACTTATGTAATATAATACTGTCCTAATATTATTGTGTATATCTAAATAATATCATTATTTTGTTCAATAACTCAATGAACGTTTATTAACAATTGTCGGCATATATATCGTCGTCACAATGTGAAATAAAGGGGCACAACTAAGGGTGCATATGTACCAATTTTACTTTCTAACAACATTAAATCACGCTTTTTCAAAATGTAAATATCAAACCGAAGTTAATAAGTTAACATAGCATAATGTATACAAATATGTACAAATATAAAAAAAATAAACAGACTTTGCATGACTTTGTCTGACTTTGCGGTGTTTAGTTGGACCGAACAATAGCACCTAATGTTTATTCTCCCGTATGTATGATCATGTGCCTTTTATAAGCACTATCCTGCCAAAACATTTTATCACAAACTTCACATTTGAATGGTTTATCTCCAGTATGTATCCTCATGTGTATCTTCAAGTCACTACTCTGCCTGAACATTCTATCACAAACTTCACATCTGAATGGTTTATCATCAGTATGTATTCTCCTGTGCCTCTTCAAATCACCGCTCTGTATAAACATTTTATCACAAACTTCACATTTCAATAGTTTATCTCCAGTATGTATCCTCATGTGTATCTTCAAGTCACTATTCTGCCTGAACATTCTATCACAAACTTCACATCTGAATGGTTTATCATCAGTATGTATTCTCATGTGCCTCTTCAAATCACTAGTGTCCCTAAACATTTTATCACAAACTTCACATTTGAATTGTTTATCTCCAAAATGTAACCTCATGTGCATCTTGAACTCACTGCTCTTCCAAAATATTGTATCACAAACTTCACATTTGAATGGTTTATCTCTAGTATGTATCCTACTGTGACTCCTCAACGCACTACTCTGCCCAAACATTTTATTACAAACTCCACATTTAAATGGTGTTTCTCCAGTATGTATCCTCATGTGGGTATTCAAAGGTCCACTCTGGATAAACGTTTTATCACAAACTTCACATTTGAATGGTTTCTCGCCAGTATGTATTCTCAGGTGCCTCCTCAAATCACTATTCAGTCTAAACATTTTATCACATACTTCACATCTGAACGGTTTATCTTCGGTATGTACCCCCCTGTGCCTCTTCAAATTATTACTCTCTCTAAACAATTTATCACAAATTTCACATTTGAAAGGTTTATCTCCAGTATGTATCCTCATGTGCAGCTTCAAACCACCATTCTGGATAAATATTTTATCACAAACTTCACATTTAAATGGTTTATCTCCAGTATGTATTCTCATGTGCATCTTCAACCCACCATTCTGAACAAAAAGTTTATCACACACTTCACATTTGAATGGTTTATCTCCAGTATGTATCCTCATGTGTACTTTCAAAGCACCATTCTGGTTAAAAACTTTAGCACAAACTTCACATTTAAATGGTTTATCTCCAGTACGTATCATCCTATGCATCTTTAAATTATTATTGATGGATTTTTTTAATTAACGACGTGTGCGGCCATTCGGCTATGTACGTCGGACTTGAAATTATTAGCTCTACCTGTGTTTATTTGAGCCCGGATGTACGAGTAAACTTTCCACCCGTAAACAGTCCGTTATTGTTATCGATTAGAAACCGGGAGGCGCACGGTCGCTGAATTCTCGTAAATTTAGATTTCCTTTTCTTCAAGATAATTGTTGTTTTAAAACTAACATAATGGATATATACTAAGTCTTTAATGTCTAAAAATCAGAGCAAGAATAACTTTTTCCCTACTTATTTTGGGGTCCGAATGTCTCCCCCAACCATCACTAAAATTAAATGTCTGATCCCTAATGCTAGGTTTCGTTACCTGAGGATAGACATGTTGCCTTAGAATAGAAAGGCAACTGTCGTGTTGGAATACCAGATTTAATGACATGACGTTGGGTGAGTTTAATATATGGTCAACACATACCTTGAAGGTGTACTTGTCACTCACAAAAAAAAAAATTAAAAAAATTTTAAAAAATATGGGAATTCGGACGAACTCGCTGCTAAGTGAGGTCACTGGCAAGCTGAAAACAGGGATAAAATAGTGAACCGATGAAAATATATTTATGAATGTGCGTGCATGTTTGCTACAACGGTTGACACTTTTTCGATTAGAGGTGGTCACTGTTAAAATAAGGGAATTTATTTACGATTGAATGCATAATTAACAAACATGGTAAAAGACTGCCATAGTGCCTCTCTCTCCCTACCCCAAATCCCTATATCTGTTCTCCCACCGCACCCCACCCTGAAAAATGAAACTATACTTCTACAATAAATTGCACTCATCTGGAGCTTTGCTTACTTATACGAGTTTGCTAAATTGAATAATAAACCAGTTTTTAGCCTTTTCATACAAGTATTTGTTTCGCCAGAGACTTGTGTGTATTTTATTACATATTTGAGAATGAGATATTGAAATATATCAGTGGGAGAAAAATATGATATCGTCACAGCGGCAATACAACTTTTGGAACTACTTTTTTTTCCATTTAGAAGTATATCTGCCCTTATATATGTTATTCAGACTTGTATTTCTCTATTTATGTCTATTTCATTTTTCTTTTCTCTCTCTCTCTCTCTCTCTCTCTCTCTCTCTCTCTCTCTCTCTCTCTCTCTCTCTCTCTCAGGATGAACAGATTATAAAATGTGTCGAGACCGTTGACCCTCTAATATATATATATATATATGTAATAAATGAGGAGGCGCCATCAAGAATGCCTAAAAATGAACCACAAACAAGAAAATGTAGGCTTCAAGTAATAACGTTTTTAAAATTAGTTTTCCACTTGAATCATGCAAATTGTCAGTGACTGAACTTGTATGACCTGTTGCTATTCGATATTCTGTGTTACGCATACAGTATCGTATTCTTGTTACACTCAACGACAAACGGTACACATTTTAAAGAAAAAACTCTTGATTAAATATAGCATTACAATTATTTAAGTAGCAATTTTAACTATCATCACGACCATAATCATGTCTGAAAAAGATGGAGAAATCAAGCATTGGTGAGTATTGATTGCAACCCGAAATTAAGTCACAATCGAAATTTGGGTACAGTGTATGTTACCGAAATAGACTGCAAGCTTGCCAACACACAAACAGTCACGTTTTGAATGCATATATAAACAAAAACAAAAACAAAAATCCTTACAAGTAAACTCACAATCATTAAAATCTGTTGTTTAATGATGTTAGGCTCTTAAGTCTGTTGGTCCGTTCTGTCATGTTTCAAAATTACGTCCACCCCAGAAATGTTTACTGTATCAATCTACGCAAAACAAATTTCTCAACAGAAATAAAAGTCTCTTCGTTATCATTTGAAAACATACATTAATTTGAAAAAAACAAAACAATTTGAAGCATTAAATATACAATCGAAATTTGTAAAAAGTCGCTGTCCTAAAATTGTTGTAAAATTTTGGATATTGTTTTATCGACGCAGTAATTCAGCCGGTAATCGTATTTCCACAGAATGAAGAAACGAATCTATGCAAATCAAATGTTTTTGCCTTAAAAAAAAAAAAAAAAAAAAAAAAAAAACATATATATACCAATCTGATGTGATGATCTTGGCCTCCCAACCTCTGACTCTCACCCTACTAGACCAGTGGTTCTCAAAATTTTACTAACAAACCCGGCTATTGGCTGCTAAATTTTTAATGAGAAAAACTTGGGCCACTTACGCCACCGACCTTCAAAATTCTATGAGAAAAATATAGATTGTTAGTCGGCAAATTTTTAACAAGAAAAACATCAGCTACGGATTTTTATAATTTTAGCTAGAAAACCACAGCCACCGATCTTTGCAATTATATAAGATAAACCTGGGCCAATGATTGCCACAATTGTATGAGAACAAAAAACTTGTGCCTCTAGTTCTGAAAATTGTATGAACAAAAATTCATGATCTAATAGTCGTAACAAATTATGAAAAACCCCACTGACATTTAAATTTTATGAAATACCCCACTGACATTTAAATTTCATGAAAAACGTCACTGACATTTAAATTTTATTAAAAACCCCACTGAGATTTAAATTTCATGAAAATCCCCACTGACATTTAAATTTTATGAAAAACCCCACTGAGATTTAAATTTTATGAAAAACCCCACTGACATTAAAATTTTATGAAAAACCCCACTGACATTTAAATTTTATGAAAAACTATAGACCCAACCACATCTCCTAGACACAAAAGAGACATCTGATGGAAACAAAAACTTTATAAATAAATCATTGAATTCAGATTTTTTTAAAAAAATAACCAAACCAAAAGGAAAAAGAAAAAAAAAGCAGAAACAACTATCATTCAGCTCACCTCACTCTTGTCTTGCAATCCAGTTTAACGTACCAGTTGATAAAGAAATAGCATACGAATTTAACAAGATTAAGATATATTATACACAAAATTACTAGCTTATCAACAAAACACTAAACAGTTTTGTTAATTAAAACTTTAAAATTTGATAATGATGATTTAATGAACAGATATAACGCACAATGCAATGCGAAACTTTGGCAAATTCAGCTCAACTGGGCAGTATGGATGACATCATCAGGATCTGGAATATATTATTGACATGTCTCAAACAAAAGGATACCAGAGTTTGTAAAATCAATATATAAGTTTCATATATAATTTCAGTTTGTAAAATCAATATATAGGTTTCATATATAATTTCAGTTAAGAAACTGCGGTATCTATGCTTAATACCTATACCATATAATAAAACACGTAATCCAAGAAACAACAATATGAAGGTAAAAAAAAATTGAAATTATTTGTAATAACTTTAATATTCCATCACAGCATGATTGGAAATATCTAAAAGGGAATAATAAAGTTGTAATTATTAACGTAACGGCAAACCCTATATGGCAGCACTGAATGTACTTTAAAAGGAAATGCATCATACAATACCACACGTATTATGACAATTATGTTAAATACCTAGTTACACACAAATTAAAACGTGATGAATTATACATATAATAGGATGGACTTGTTTCTTCAGGAGAAAACTGGACTAAGAAACGAAGGAATATGGTGTAAACATCAAAGTATCCTATATAATATCTAATTTAGCTGGTCAAGTAAATAATAGAACAACTATTAAACAGCATATCTCTGCTGCTATAGACAGTGTATGTATATATATATATATATATATATATATATATATATATATATATATATATATATATATATATATATATATAATGGAGATAAAATTTTAGGTCAGGAATTATATGACACAGACAAAACGTAACAATAAGTTTCCAACAGTATATTTCAGATTCAGTAGTTACATTAAACTATACAGTTTTACCCAGTGATATGGTGATGACATGGGTAATACAGTCGGTTATAATAATTATTCACATAAATTCATCTGATGTATTTGAACTAGGAATAAATTCACTTTTAATACTGAAGTATTAAAGAATAAAATACCAACAGATGATAAACAGTATGCAACAATTCATCAAATGTCAGACAAAAACCCCCCAAAAAACAGAATACACAAGCCTACAATACTAACAACATTCAAGGCATATTAAGCAAGGATCTTATAAAACATTCGGCTTGGGCAAATCAAGGCATCTTAATTTTAATCAAACCGAAAAATAGAGTGCGTCCTTTTCACCAACATGGAGCTGGAATACATACAAGACCTTTAATTTTCGGGTTAAAAGATTCGTTTTGTTACATCAAATCGACATCTGGGAATTAGTATATTATCCAATGGCTTTTGGAGCAACCATATTGAATCTTTAATTCATTCTGTATCCAAGCGAACTGGACAACCGAGGAAGTTTAAACATGTATTATTAAAACATAACCTGAATAAATTTTATTCAACGTACATTCACCCAATTCTGGAATATGCATCTGAAATACGATCTCCCCGTACTAACCCATATCCTGAAAAAAAAATTTGAAAAATTACAGCTTGAAGCAGCCAGAATAGTTTCTGGACTACCAAAATTTGCTAGCAGAGAAGCACTTTATTTAGAAATTAGATGGCCTACTCTCGCAGAAAGGCGAAAGATAAAAACTCTCTGCATTTTGTTTTATAACATTATCAACAACCAGGCTTTGCATAATAAAACCTATATAATTACATGTATATAACATGATGCCAATCAACGCATGGATCGAAATACATTATCCTTTCTCTCAATGCAAGTCACTCATCAGGTCGATTTCAGCAAGTCACGAGGTTACGGTCATTGGTCTTACTCCAAAAGACAGTGCTTATGCTGATCCCTATGATAGATTATTACGAAATCTCTGTTCAGAATTAGATGTAAAATACATTCATAATTGCAATTCATTCTTGCTGGGAATAGGAGAAATGCTATCAATTCTTTTTCCTACAGCCATGACCCTTCTGTCTGTTGGTATCGGAACTTTGTCACACACATTGAACGCACATGACAAAGTCCTTACAGACAAGGGAACAAAACATAACTAGATATTGTGTACATTGTGATTTCTACATTATGATTCATTTGTCTGTTGGTATCTGAACTTTCACCGCATCGCGAAATCTTATGCCGGCTATTATTACCGAAGATCTAATGATTATACATTCATGTCCCGTTAGGAATTACATAGGGATATGTAATCTCCGGAATCAGTTTTATTTTAATTTTTCTTTCTTTCTTTATTGTTATTTTTTACATTTTTATTTTAATCAATATTTGTGATAAATTCAGTCATTAAACTGCAAATAACAGGAAGAAAATACTTTCTATGAAGATGCATACTCAGGTTCTACTGACAACCAGATCTCTTGCTTATCTCAATCAAGGGACATTGCCTGTATTACCAAACAGGTTGATGGACACGGCCTATCTCAAGTCAGTCTTGATCAGGAGATTTCTCAATCTGATTCCAGTTCTAAAATACGTTTTACAGAAAATTGTTTACATATAGTAAATCTCAATATTCGGCCCGTAAACCCAAAACTAGATCAACTCAATCATACTGTATTCAATAACCCTCAGATTGACATTCTGCAAAACATTTCTTAATGTTAATACTAACGATTAATCTGTGTCCATTGACGGTTTGCATATGGAACGGAAAGACAGATTACAAGAAGGAGGTGGTCTACTTATATATATATATATATATATATATATATATATATATATATATATATATATATATATATATATATATAATCATCTGAGTTGAAAAGATATGGATTGAACTGAAACAACCATCTTCTACTGCTTCTAACTCCAGCTAAGAACGTTTGTTAATGGTTGATCTTAATATTGAACGGATGAATGATCGGCAAAGTAAATATAGTGCTATTCTACAGATATATCATCTCACTCAAATGAAATAGTCGCCTACTCGAGTAACTCACAAATATGATAACGTTACTCGATCTTATTTATACTTCACACCCTTCAGAATTAAAAACCGATAGTCATACTAGTACAGAGCCATTAGATTATTGCAAACGGCCTAAATACCTTTTTGTCACATCATTAACTTCAATACTCGGAGAACATTTTTCCGTACGCCACAATTTTTCCCTCCTTTTAGATTTTGTAGAGTCGAAAGTCCCATTTCACGTATCATTCAAAATCCCTTATATATGTGCTCAAGGTATTATTGATATTTTAGAGAAACACGACGGTACCAAAGCAACAGGACTGGATAGAATTCTACAAATAGTACTCAAATTATCAGCTCAAGTTGCCGCCCTTTCAAATGCTAGGTTCATAAATACAAGCATTGATACAGGAGTCTTTTCTACTAACTGGAAATTAGTTTTTCCCAGTCTTTAAGCAAGGTAACAGATCGTCAGGGAACAATTATCGATCTACACCAATTTCACCAACTTTATTTAAAGTGTTTGAAAAGCAAATTTCCCTTAATCTACGCCGACTTGTAAAGAAATATAATGTTCTACATAACTCTCAATCAGGTTTCAAAGAAACAGAAACCATGCCAAAATGACTTAACAAAGTTGGTTGATACATGGCTAGCAGTTATAGATAACAAAGTTGGATATGCGATGAAAAATAAAGCTTTAAACAGGAGACTGCAATTGCCTTTTGTGTACAACTTCTGTCCGTTTGTGTATATAATTGAGTATCCCTTTGCTTACCTGTGATATTAAATAACGAAATAAAGGAACGAGGAAAACAGTGCTTTGTACATTTTTCGTTTTACTGAAGCTACTCTGAGTTACTTATTACCATGTGAATATTATTGCTGTCATGTAAAGTGAAACAGAATTTAATAAGTCAATTTCCATCATTCATAGCGATGAATGATGTTCAAATGAACGAATTCCTCACTTAAACAAAGAGTAATCTGAAATGAAAATCTTGAATTTTATGCAGCTATATGGTAAAAAAAGATCATTTTCTCTTACTCTGAAAAATACTAAACTGGTCAGACAAAAAATCTCCACGACCGAAATTAATGGCCGGACGCACTTTTTTGAAATAATGACACCTTTCTATATTAAAACTAAAGTTGTCTAAATTCTCAAAGATTGCCTGAAGGTAAACCTCATTAATACTTTCACGATATCAATGTGCTTTATTTAACACCTGGTTATCAATATGCCCATGACCAAGAAGCTTGGACATTGGCTGTTATCTGGCGTGAGTGATTGCACATTATTACTCTAAACACGTTAACTTTGGGGAGTAAAATCAACGCAAAGTTTATTCAAATAAAGAGAACAAATAGTCACAAAACGTTTTCATAACTCTAAAGGTATTTCTTGGAAATTACCTCAAACAAATTTGAAAGTTAAATTATCTGTATTCACATAGATATTTGTTTAAAACGTTCCAAGATTTTGCAAGTAGCAAATCGTTTTCTATTGCAAATGATGAAAGGACTATTACTTTTTATCCACATACTAAAACATATTACCAATAGTTTATATGAAATAAGCAAAAATGTCATAATTTTTCTGTACGGCTTTTATATACAGTTATGTTAACGTCATCATATAATTCAACAGTTCTAACTTAGTTGTCGTGGATTATCACAATAGTGATACAAATAGTGCTTTATCGAAAGTAAGAGGCAAGAATTGGGAGAGTTGTATTTTACTCCTAGCAAATCAAAAGCAATTTACGTTTTAAAAAGCTATCAATATATATATATATATATATATATATATATATATATATATATATATATTATTTGCGTAATGATTCAAAATGATTTCATACTTAATGATTAATTGATATTAGGAGAAATTAAATACTTGAATATGTATATTGTAGCTATTTACATATATTCATTTTTTCTATTAAATACTATTGATGCACATGCATAGTCTTTATTTGCTACATGAAAGGCTATTGGATCTATATCTTTGAAGATTGACTGCAGTCCTGGAAAGCTTCCCCAAACTTATTACTACTACTACTACTCTTCTAACTGCTTCTTCTACCAAAATAAATGCTTAAATTATTAATGTTTGTGGGCATGAAACAATAATAATAACAAAATTCATATTGCTGATTGCATTGATGATGATGATGACGATGATGATGATGATGATGGAAGCAATAAATAAATCAATAAATTATCATAAATAAATTTAGAAAGTCAGAGGGCGTAAATTTATTCGTATAATATGACGGATGTCAACATCAAGCTTAGAGGAGGGGGGGGGGGCGTGAAAACGTAAGCTTATGGGTCACTATGGGACCGTATGGAAATTTAACAAGGAAATCGAACACATTAATAGATGGACAAATCACACCTAATGACAGAAAATGACTCACTTGTCAAGACAAACGCACATTCTTCGAGGCCTATCTTAACTGAATCGACAATATGAAAATATTTGTGTTCAAAGTAAATGAATGTAGTATCTCAAACAAATTTTCGCGCAAATAGCTTAGATTCATCTGCTAATGTATATAGAGGAGAATTCCGAACTTCTAGGTCCAGACCACAAATAACATATTAAGTTTCCATTGTATTAGGTTAGGTCATGCTTTGTGATTGAGTTTTTGAGACACACGACAGCAAACCTAGCTCCAATTTGTCAGCAAGCACATAAGTTCAAAATATGGCACAACGTGTCGTGTGCTTTTATATTGAATTGGGGGTTTCATTTTTGTTTGTTGTGTTAGAAGCAAGTAAAGGCACGTAGATGTTGTCAAAAGTACGATAGTAGGCAGAAAAATGTCTGTCCTTATACAGAAAATACAAATTTTAACCATAGATGGGAAAAATATGCAAGAAATGGTAAATATATCCCCCAATCGTTTATTTAAGGATGTTCTGTAAACATTCAGATATACATGTGTGTATATATATATATATATATATATATATATATATATATATATATATATATATATATATATATATATATATATGGATATACACACACACAAATTGATAAATAAAATTCAAAATGGTTTCCCAATGTTTCGTGCTAAACAAGCTCTTCGTCTGGGGAATAAACAACTTACATATATTAAAAAAAACACCACTAAACACAAAATCTAAGAAATATTCTGGACTCCTACATGTTAGAATCACTAGGGGGAATTTACAACAAGAGATATAATAAAAAGTAGTGCAACAATAATGTTAATAAATGAGTGGGCTATTGTGTCTATCACATAGAGAGCCAACATGTTTTGACCTAATTCCGCGTTGTGAACAAAGGACAGAAACACAGCATGACGAAAAATCAACACCATCTACAAGATTTGCGAAGGAAATTATATCCCGGTAGATCTATGCATGGAGGTTCTAAAGGAATGAGAATTGTGTAGCTGGATAATGGACAATAATAATAATAATAATAATAATAATAATGATAATGATAATGATAATAAAATAATAAAAATAATAAATGTTATTACTTTTATCGCAATAGTGGTAACTATTATCGCAAAAAAATTGTGTACGGGTAAAAAAACTGATTACTGGTTGTAATTTTAATAAGACTGCAACGGGAAGGTTAGATTTGTTCATTTAGTCCAAAATCCCCATGAGTTTTCAATTGTAATATCAAGTATCGTTCCTTACGAATGCGTTCTCTCTCTCTCTCTCTCTCTCTCTCTCTCTCTCTCTCTCTGCGTTTGTGTGTGCGTGTATGAATAAGGGAATGAATTTATCAGAAAATGAATGAATTAACAAAAACAATGGAAAAACAAAAACAAGTTATGTTAGTAACTATAATCAATGGGAAAGAAGGATATGGTAAACACCTAATTACAGCCAACGGCTTACTCTGAAAGACAAAAACTCGTCCTTACAATCCCAGATACATTCTTACAATCCAGCACCCACCCTTAGAAACTAATATGTCTCGAAAAGGTGAAATGGGAATGGACTATGATGGATAGGTAGACCAATACACAACCAATACCAAACAACGACTTACTCTTGAAAACAGGCACACATTGTTATAATCCAGTCTTTATTGAATCGATCATACTACACTATGTTTCGTTCAAAGTAAACTAACTTAGGTTCGTAGGAATAAGTTCCGTTCATCTGCTAATTTATAAAGCTCCAGTTGTATCCGCTACTTCTTTGCTTTTCGACTTATTTGCTTTTCGACTAAGCAAATGAGTGAAAACAACAGCAAGCGCAATCTCTGTTTTTAGAAAGAGATTTTGAGTGCCAGATGTGAAACGTCACAAAATGGAAATTCTATTCAGTTTCACCAACACGTAATATATAATGAGCTTTGAGATTTATATGGTGATATTTCTAAAAAAAATTGACAGCATTTCACGACACATATTTTTCTCATTTGTTATACCCCATTGTAAGTGCAGAGGGGGCATCTTGGTTTGTTTATGTGGAGCAGTTTCTGAGTAATTGTGCTAATAAGCTATTAGCGATGGTAACACAGACAGAAGTAGAGAAGAGACATTGGCAAATCAAGATGCTGCCTTTGCACTTGCAATGGGGCATACAAAATTAATAAAAAGAATGTGTTGTAAAATCTGCCCCCCCCCCCAACATTTTTCAACATTTGTTTGAAATATTACTTTGCAAATCTCAATGCACGTCATCTACTAAATGTTGCTGGAACAGAACAGTACATTTTATTTGTGACATTTCACATGATTCACTAAAAACCACTTTCTGTAGTTATATCTGAATAATGGAATTGGAGAAGCTTGCAATAGAAAAAAAAGTGATTTATTTCTTATTTTAATGAAATGTCAAAGGTATTTCAAAATAATGTTAGAACGCTGATCAAAATGAAGACTGGTAAGAAATTTGTTTTTTACATAGGGTAAAGTGTACATGTAGAATACATCTTAACAGGTGGAGAACAAAACATAAATAGCTAAAGATGTTATTCTTGAAAAGCGAACCATTTGAAAATAACTTGGTTGAGTAGAGATCCGAGATCATTAAAGTACGGACAGAAGAAGAGAAGGAGACATGCGCAAATCAAGATGCCCCTCTGCACTTACAATGGGACATGAAAAGAATGAACGAGTAGGCATGTGTTGTGAAAACTGCAAAATAATGTTTTCCGCTTTTGTTGGAAATATCACCATATAAAGCTCAATGCATTAAATGTTGATAGAATCCATTTTGTGACATTTCACATGTTGCACTCAAAATGTCTTCTTAAAGTTATATTTGAAGAACAGGATTAGAATAATGTTGCAACAAAAAGGAACTTATTTAACTTTTTATGAAATTTACAAAAGGAAAACAAAAATCAAAAACATATGTTAGAGCTATGAGCAAAATGAAGACTGATATTATAGTGCAAATTTTGTTGTTTATATTATTTCTGGTTGTATTGTAGTTAGCTGGGCCTTAGCTGAGAAGAGACATTCGTATACAAGTTTCTAAGATCTCTTGATAAATTTATTTATTTCTTGTTGTGTAATAGATGGGTATGATAGATGAGTACATTTGTATTTACTGTTAATTTTAGTAACGGTGATTACTGTTAAATATGGTGTATCGTTAGCCCACTCTGGTCTCAATGCATGATCCCCGTGCTGCTTGTTGCTGCTGGACATGCCATGTTCTAACCAGAAAGGATTTTATATAGTTAAATGTATAACAGAAAAATCCTCCCGTTCGTCAAATTCCTCAACCGAAGCGCGTTTACATCAAATATGCGCTACGACGCTGGTAATGGAAATACATATATTTTACATAGGGTAAAGCGTACATGTAGAATGCATCTTAACAGACTTAGAACAAAACAAAAATATGCGAAATAAGTTATTTCTTTAAAATATGCCATTTGAAAATAACTTGGTTGAATAAAGTTGTGAAATCTTTATAGTAATTATATAAATATTTGAAGAAAGGGATTAGAACAGTGCTGCTAGAGAAAGGAAATAATTTTTTTTCATGAAATTTAAAATTCATAATCATGTGTTCGAACCCTGACCAAGATGCGGTCTGGTAAGGGATTCTTTTTCTACTTCGGAAACACATACATATAGACCAGTATAGACTGCGTCATAATCTACCCAGAACAAAGTAAAAAGAAATATAGTTATTTTTAAATGTCAGGCCATTTGAAATATATATTTTATGAAACTGTAAGATCTTAAATCACAGAAAGTAATACACTTTGCACATCCACATGTGTCAGGAGTAGGCTGCAGTGATGTGAGGTTGTGATTCTAGTTTACTATTTGGAAACATCTTATACATATGAAGGAGCTTCATTTATGAATGTTCATCACCCCATCGCTTCATCAGCCTGAGAGCACATGAATCATTTTTAGGACCGACCATTTAAGTTTCGGGGGGTGGGGAATACTTTATCGTTTTTGGTATAGTCAGTGGTATTTTGTTTCTAAAAATCAGAGTAAGGGTATTTTATTTATCTTCTATTTCGGGGGCCAGAAAATTTCCACAAAATCCCAAGCCCAATTCCCACAAACATTAAATGTCATTCCCTTATTAAATCCATACAGGTCTTTAACAATTGGTAGCTTTAATTTCAGAAAACCTGCAGAATAAAAGCAACTGAAACTCGTGAACCATTTCTTAAGGTGTGGGAGATTAAACTCAGAGTTATCTGCACACTTGAAGTTGTGTTGCAGTATTTTTATAAACAAATATATATTAAATAAGTTCCAATTTATTCAATAACTTGTTGACAGCATATAGTTTATGTACCCTTGTTGGTCAATGCACCGTGTATTTGGGCCACATGGCCTAAAAAGAGCACAGCAGAAACTATACATTGTAATTAATTCTAACTGATAGGAATTCCAAGATTACATTGTTTTAATTACAAATAAGAACAAATATTTTATCAAATGCCACTTAAACCATTTGTTTTAAGTTTCTTATACTTCACTAAGAATGACCTAGTCCACAACTGTTCAAAGATGCAATAAAAAGAACTAAAAGTGTACATGGGAACTCATGAACAGGTGTCTTCACAGGACAGTGTTCAGTTATCAAACCAGTGGTCACCGATATTACAGCTGAGTAACCTAACCTTTGCAACTGCATGTGTAAGGGTTAATTCCAAACTGAATAAGAAACTTTTAGACTTCGTAAATTTTTGGCGAAGTTTTGAAAACTAATATCTGTTTAATACTTTCTTTGATCTGCAAACTTTTGTTGTCATTTTTCAATTTATTTAATTTAATACAATTACAAAACACAGAATATAATGCTGACTTTAAATAACTTTGTGATTTCTGGTCACACGGAAATGTTATTATATTATATATGTGTTAATATCATAAATTCTGTATAGGAATTTTAATGAATTCAATATGTCCTTTAAATAAAACATTTGTGTTCATTAATATTTGCAGATTTTCAAATGTTATAATGAAATTAAAATCAGTCTGTTTATTGGTTTGAGATTTCATTTCCAAAATAAAAAATCAATGATAACAGTAAAGAAAGTTTTAGTATTGTTGTAATTAAAAAATCTTTCTACTTAAGTCTATCTCAATATTTATTAGGTATATATCATGCACAGAAAACAGGATTTGCATGAGAAATAAATAAAAAACATGGGTATATATATATATATATATATATATATATATATATATATATATATATATATATATATATATATATATATACATACATGTGTATATTACTGTTTGATAGCGTTGGAACTGACTATACTGGCATGATTAATGAAAAGTTTCAAAATGTTTTTGATAGATCATATAAATTCAAAAACTAACTTCATGTTGTAAACACCGAGAAGTGATTTTGGTTAAACAAAAAATATATAACAGCTCATATCTTTTTTCTTCTGATTTCGGCTTGAAATTTACTAAACACAGTTCAAAATTGACAGGGTTGTATCACCAGTATATTGTCACTTAAGAAGTATTTTATGTCAATTTAATTTTATTTCAATCAACCTTTTACACTTTCTAACTATGTTTGTAAAAACAGGACTATGAACTAAAATAAAATATGTGTTCCATTGTTTTTCTGGTTACATTTCGAAAGTTCAAAGCTTCACTGTTTTTAAGGTTCATTGATTTGACAGGTCACCAGTCCAGAAGAGGGGTTCAATGCCCCTAAGGTTCAGTGGACTAAAGGTGTTTAAATCCAAAGGTTCATTGGTTCGAAAGAAGGGTTCAAAGTTCAGAAGATTCTGTGGTCCAAAGGTCCGATAGTCCAAATTTTCATTGGTCGGAAATGAAGGTGTATGTTAGCCCGAAGATTCAAATGGAATAAAAGAAAATACCTTCGGACCAAAGAACCTTCAGACTTGTAAACCCTTTTTCAAATATTTTCGCACTAAGGAGCCTTCTGACCAATTACCCTTGTTGTCAAAAATCTTCTGACTAAGAAACATTCGAACTTATGAACCTTTCAATATTTTCCTTCAAAGTTATAAACCCTTGGATCAGTGAACATGAGGACTATTGATCCCTGCATTCTTCAAACTTATGAACCTTTGGAACAATGGAACCTTGGGCTAAAATGTCATATATGCTAAAAACACGACGTGTCACGCGAAAAACACAATTTTGGACTCCCAAACCCACCGACACGGTTGCGTTTTGAAAAACACGATTTTCCGCAATCTTAGCGAACAAATATTCCCCCCCCCCCCCCCAAAAAAAAAAAAAAAAAAAAAATTTGACCACAATGATATATGCCCGTAATCTGTGGTATGTATGAACAGTAAACAGTCTTGCTCTGAGCTCATGTAAAACTATCCTCGGGGCATTTTATACAGCTGTTTTAGAGATAATTAAAAGGTAAGGTGGTCAGAGATAAACAGACACCTTTTAGAGATTTATTGAATTGGCTCACAATATCTAGGGTTATGTGTCATGTCAATTCCTTTAAGTACTGCTGAGGGAGAGCCCATTAGGTTAATTTGCATACGTAAAGTACACTAAGTGGAACAACCCAATTTGTCTGGAGTTACGTGTTGAAAAACAAATGTTATTACACATCACTGACTGCACTGAATGAGAATGTTGAAGCCATCTTTATTAAAGTTTGTGATTAGCGGCAACGTTTCTTTGAAGTCAGATTTTTATCCCATCTATAAAATTCAAAACATGATTATTTCGGTAGGTTGAACAACAGAACCCTTCGATCTCTAATGCAGTGTTGCACCTAGGATCCAAAGGTCAGGAGAAATTGTCCCCTCACCCTCCAGATGTGGGGGAGACAACATTTTAAAGGGACAAAGGAAAATTGTAGTACATAATGCACTAGAAGTGTTAAAACAAATGAGATAATCTTATTTGCTTTGACAGTTCTGCCACCTGAACTTTCTCATATTTTCCTTGGACATTATATGACTGCAATAAACGCTTTATCATGTGATCAAGTAACTCATGAAAACATCAACATGTTTGAATATCTAGTTAACCTGAAATGAATTGCACCATGGAATTTTAATAATTCAAAAGTATTAACTCGTTAATCAAATGACAAATTGTGTATTTGTATAAATTAGTACCTTTTTTCATTAATTCAGTCAGAGAATAAATTAAATCTTCACTGCCGTAGGTGTGACTCTAACCTCGAAAATACGTTACAATAGCGGCGGTCAAAGACTTTAACAACTCGGCTGACTACAACAAGCCTTGAATGTTTTCATTGCCAGATTCATTGTTTTGAAATAGATATTCATTGCCATCTTACAGGTTTTATCATTTTTAGCGATTTTGGCCATTGCTTGCGCCAACATAGGCGTGCATGCACATTCGCGAAGGAAAAGTGTAGGCATATTTGTGAACAAAAATGACACTTGCATTACCGTTAAACCAAGTACTGAACTATTGAAAGCAGCAAAGACTGCATGTAGTTAAAACTACATTCTACTGTCCAATTAATTTTAAAGACAGTAACTTGGTGTATTTTGTATTTAATGTCTGTTAGGTTATGACCATGTTTATGTTGATGTTATTTTTGACAATGCTATGTCTACCATTTTTTTGTAAGTATATTAAACGTTTCGGAGAAAACAGATGGTATTTTCTTTTATTATATACCTACCAATTTTCTACCCAAGAAAAGAGCCAGAATTTTACCGTCATTTCCTACAAGCAGGAAAACGATTCTATCGTTACTATCGTATCGTTTCTCAAACGAGGTTGGAACTACTTTATCCTCGAGGTTTCCTGGTGACAGCAGCAGCGCCCCTAGCTACGGAATGCCAAGACTAGCAGTAAATAAAGCTCTCACACCAATGTTAGTTAAGAAACCTTGCGTTATATGTAAAATATCTGAAAGGTCTAAACCATGGTTTTGTCACAACAACAATAAAAAAGCATTCATTCCTTTATTTTGAAGTAGTAAAATATAGCCATAATGTTCGTCTGAATCAAGATCATATTAGGAAATCGCGTACCAAACCATTACAGTTGTACAGTACAACCCATTTACGGAAATTCACAAATGGTAACGTTAGAGAGTTTCATGCATAATGGATACATTTGAAATTATAAATGAGTAACATTCTCTGCAACAAATCTGTACCATCAAGTTCCAACAATTTCTCCAATCCTGTTGTAAAAACTGTCAAAATAATGTTGACATTCCGGTGTCAAGTTCCCATCAGAGCCTCTCACAATGTCCCGCCAGAAACAGTTCAACCACATTCAACCTGGCCTCTGAAAGAAACTTCCAGTCATTAAGCTGGTGAAAACTTTCGTGATACAAAATTTCAGAACTGCACAATAACTGTAAATCACATATATGAGTCTGCTGCCCCAAGCGTCGAAGAATTCGTGTTATTGACAGTGATGGTAGTCAAACTGAGTGAGCCCTGTTGCACAAACTTCATTCATAAAACTAATATTCATGCGCATGTCAGCCTTTCAAAAAGTAATTCGGTTTATGCTTTAAGATGAAGTTCGTATTAAAGAGGTTGAAATGTTTAGCAATTTCTTGTGTTTTCAGCTACATATAGTGATTTATTAAATATTCTAAAAATTGAAAGGTATATAACAAAAATATCATTATCACAGTAATGCGATTTTGGTTGCTGGATCACGTCTCGTTGTCAGCATAAAAATCCGGATCATAACTCGACGCTTCGCGTCTCGTAATGATCCGGATTTTTTAATGCTGACAACTCGACGTGATCTAGCAATCAAGATTGCGTTACTGTGATAATGCTATATATTTATTCAGATTTGAATTTACAGTCATTTGCTATAGGCTGATTTTAAAAGATAGCCTATTCTCATTTGGATGACGTTGCTTTGGGGGGTGGGTCACGCTCACTGACCCCCTTGGGACCTCAAAACACACTTTTTGAGTCTCAAAAATCGCCTAACACTGTCTGGGAATATGGCAAGTATCAAATGTTTGTAATATAATACTTCACATATCCCCAATCAGTCTGGAATTTGGTCCCAATCAGTCTGTAATTTAGTCTGAATCCGTCATGGTCCAAATCAGCAAGCATGCATTACCAATTTACCATAAAGTGTATTTTCAAGTACTGGTATGTATCATGATGTGCCTCTTCAAAGCACCACCCTGTGAAAACAATTTGTTACAAACTTCACATTTGAATGGTTTATCTCCAGTATGTATCCTCATGTGCACTTTCAAATTACCACTGTGCAAAAACGTTTTATCACAGACTCTACATTTCAACAGTTCATCTCCAGTGTGTATCCTCATGTGCATCTTTAAATCACCTCCAAGCCTAAACATTCTGTCACAAACTTCACATTTGAATGGTTTATCTCCAGTATGTATCCTCATGTGCATTTTCACTTCACTACTGTGTCTGAACATTTTATTACAAATTTCACATTTGAATGGTTTATCTCCAGTATGTATCCTCACGTGCACCTTCAAAGCACAACTTTGCTTAAACAGTTGATTACAAACTTCACATTTGAATGGTTTATCTCCAGTATGTACTCTCCTATGTTTCTTCAAATTACTACTTTGCCTAAACATTTTATCACAAATTTCACATTTGAATGGCTTATCTCCAGTATGTATCCTCCTGTGCCTCATCAAATTACAACTTTGCCTAAACGTTTTTTCACAAACCTCACATTTGAATGATTCATCTCCAGTATGTATTCTCATGTGCGTCTTCAAACTGCTATTCTGCCTAAACATTTTATCACAAACTTCACATTTAAATGTTTTTTCTACAGTATGTATTCCCTTGTGTATCTTCAAACTACTACTCTGCCTAAACATTTTATCACAAACTTCACATTTGAATGGTTTCTCTCCAGTATGTACCAACATGTGCGTCTTCAACGCACCATTCTGGATAAACTGTTTATCACAAGTTTTACATTTGAACGGTTTATCTCCAGTATGTATCCTCATGTGCATCTTCAAATCATTACCCTGTGAAAATAGTTTATCGCAAAATTCACATTTGAATGGTTTATCTCCAAAATGAATCCTATCTCCCGTATGTATTCCCTTGTGCCTCTTCGAATAACTATTGTCCCTAAACATTTTATCACAAAATTCTCTTTTGAATGGGTTTATCTCCAGTATGTAACCTTATGTGCCTGTTCAAATCACTACTACGACTAACCATTTATCACAAACTTCACACTTTAGTGGTTTACCTCGGTAGATTAATGGGGTGATCTGCGGTCTATGGAAATCGTATATTACAAGTGGTCTGTGGATGATAGCGTCAAAATGAGAAATCCTGTGTTAAAGATTACTGCATAGGTTTAACATTTGGGGCTTTAGGTATCTAGCTTACATTGATGCTGTCCAGAGTACATTCTATACAATGTGAAAAATGGTTGTCCTAAAGTAATGGCACTATAGCCTCTAACGAAAATGAACATTACGCGGTAGGTTTAAAATGCGCAAGTCTATATCGGTTACAAGGGAATAAGTAATGTTAAAATACATCTACTAACCAACAGGCCGTTAGCAATGTTAAAATTATATCTATTAACCAATAGGCCGTTTGCAATGTTAAAAGTACATCTACTAACCAATAGGCCGTTTGCAATGTTAAAATTACATCTATTAACCAATAGGCCGTTTGCAATGTTAAAAGTACATCTACTAACCAATAGGCCGTTTGCAATGTTAAAAGTACATCTACTAACCAATAGGCCGTTTGCAATGTTAAAACTACATCTACTAACCAATAGGCCGTTTCCAACAAGGGGTGTACCAAAACAGAATTTAACCTCTTTTAAATAAAACTAATTTTCCCATCCCCTTATGTAACTTCCCAATGCTCCTCTTACAAATAAAGTTAAAACACCTATCAGTTTAAAACTGTTCTACCCTCCATTATAGAGAAAACTATTAGCCACGTACCATTCATATAATCCTTACGACCCGAGCAATATTATGCACAAAAAAAACAAAAAAAAAAGAACAACTGCTATTAAGCCAGACAATTTTTTGTTTTTGTTTTTTTATTTTCACTTTGGGTGACAAATTTGCCAGCCCTATATTTATAGTACACGGACTGACTTTGGTTTACCTAATGTGTGTGTGCGAGAGAGAGAGAGAGAGAGAGAGAGAGAGAGAGAGAGAGAGAGAGAGAGAGAGAGAGAGAGAGAGAGAGAGAGAGAGAGAGATTATAAAATATGTGTGTGTGTGTTTATGTGTAAGCTTGAATATCTTAGCTGTATTTAAGAAAACAAATCAAGACATGGAGATAATAAAAAAAATTGAGAGTGGGTGGGTGGGGGAAGCAGATCAAAACGTACCTACGCCAAAACGTACCCAAGTCAGAATGTACTAAAGTCAAATCGTACCCTTGTCAACACTTAACCAACTCACAGTCAAAACGTACCCATGTCAAAACGTACCCAAATTAAAGCAACATCTTGTCCGTTGCGTTGAAATTTCCTTTCATACTGAGACCCCCTTAAATAATTTTATTTGGAATAACTCAGCACCGTACTCTAAAAGGTATAATTTGCAAATCAAATCCGTCTGTAAGGGATGAAAAATAAACAAGCCAAATTAGATAGATAGATAGATGGAGAAAATTAAGACAAAACTAGTGTAAAATAAATACAATTATATTATTGAGTGGAATATGTCACAAATAAATATATAACTTAATAACATGTAATGGAATATTTTTAAAATAAATGTATATACAACTATTACGTAATAAATACTGTAACGAACCAGATAAAGACAGTACATACCATATATACATTTCTGGGTGTCAATAGTGGCATGACAACGCAACAATATTATAATTTATGGGGGTGGGGGGTGGGTGTATGTATTATAAACATAGAATTTCCAATATTACCGCTAGATTTATCACATTGTTAGTATGTCGTGCTTATAGGACGACTTCTACTCTCCATGATGAATTACATTTTTAGTAAAAAAAAAGCGTCTACATACAAGCGAGTATATACGGTAGTTAAATTAAAAAAGTTTCTATACTTTAGTGCACCAATAAAGGAAATATCCGTCGAAATCCAAGCACAAATAATATCCAACAAATATAATCTGCAACAAAATTATTAAAACAAACACAAAATAAAATTCTAACATGTTGAAATCTCTACTCCAGCTGCTAGTTTTTCTTTGAAAAAAGTAAATTTATGGCATCGGATAGGTTAAACTGGATAATGCCTGTGTCGCTCTCTCTCTCTCTCTCTCTCTCTCTCTCTCTCTCTCTCTCTATATATATATATATATATATATATATATATATATATATATATATATATATATATATATATATATATATGTGTGTGTGTGTGTGTGTGTGTGTGTCTGTGTGTCTGTGTGTGTGTGTGAAAATCAATCAATCGCTGGGGCATATACGTGTCCACAAGCTCTTAAAAGCTGGTCCGTAATCATGATGCCATTTCGATATTTATCCCAGTACTGACATATTTTGTTCTATTTTCTAGCCTATTTTATTCTCTGTTATTTCCTCGGTTTTCTTTGAAAGACCAGTCTCATCTGAATACTGACGTATGATGCCTCATCGTATAACTTCCCAGTGGCGTAGCGGGGGGGGGGGGGCTAAGGGCTAAGAGGGGGGTGGCCCCGGGCGGGACTTTCTAGGGGGCGGCAATTTGGTAAGAGTACCGTATATATCATATATAATACGAACAGAGTATGGGCGTAATTTTGGTAGTTGGCCCTGGGTGGCACTTTGCCTCGCTACGCCACTGTAACTTCCTGATCATAAAGTAGAAAGGCGGTGTCCCACAAGATCTAATATTCAATCTTCTGTGCCAACCTGAGGGAAAAAATTCTTTATTTGTTAAAAATGAAGTATATCTTATTACATTAGGTATAAATAACACATTTAAATAGAAAAATAGTGAGAATGTCCTTAAGGAAGCATGTCTGTCTGTCTTACGTTAAGTATTTATTTCAAAAGTAATTTTAACATGACAGATTAAGCAGCGACTTCGCTGCTAGTGAGATGCCAGATTAAAATCATTTAAACATAGTACAGTCATTTTAAGGTTCAGTTTATAAGTATTACTTTAAAGATATTTTCTTCGAAATCACGCTAAATTGTTATATACTATATATATATATATATATATATATATATATATATATATATATATATATATATATATATATATTGTCCGCTTAATCTTAATATTTTAACAATTGAACAGATATTGTTATAACCAGTAATTGTTAGGTACTGATATTTTTTTAAAAAAAATTTTATTTTTATTTTTTACAATCAAAATATATTATTACCTTCAACATCGTTATTTGTTCTGACTGACTACCCGTAGACACTCCAGTCATCTGGTTGCAATGCACTGCCGCTAATCCCTGTGGCCTCGATATACTCCATAAGTGGTTTCATTTGTTCATTTGCCTTGTGATACAAATGGTGAAAGGTAGGATATATGAATTCGTTGGAAGAAAAGGCAGGGCTAACAACTTCCTGCCGAACTTGTACATGCCTTCCCTTTCCATGCAATTGCTTGCCATACCAAGTTCCTGACAAAATCAACAGATCTCGTTATAATGGCCATATTGAAATGTAACTGCTGTTCCGTAAGTCTAATATTAATGGGGGGGGGGGGGAGGTTGCAGGAAAAAATATTTGGATATATAGAATATTATAACTGAGAGTTATGTAAATGAATACAAGCTGTCTTCACCAAGAATAATTGTAACACTCATTAATAATAATAATATCTACACCAACAAAAACAGACGAAGAAAAACTTTTCTTCTTTAAAATTTAAAGGAAAATATTGCAAGAGGTTACTAGACGTTAAACTTTCTACCAACTATATATATTTGTATACGGAGAGCTGGGCCGATATACACTCTATATAAATAGATATGTGCGCATCATAAAGTATTGGTTCAAATTGCTGAACACACACAAACACACACACGCACACACACACAATTGTATTCTTCGAAAAAATATACAAATAAATTCTTACCGATTACGAAAGAAAGAATTATAAAAAAACTGGTTTCTAATGTGAGAAATATACTATTGATTTCAGGCTTTGTTTGTCCTACACTTGGGTACACTTAGAAAATCTTATGTTGATTGTAATTATTGGCAGAAAACAAGCATGTATAAACTACTAAAATTACTTAAAAATGAAGATTTAACAACTGTAAAATACATAGGCAAATATGTGTGTAATGCATTCCAACTAAGATTATCTTCTCTCGCTGTCTAGTTCTCTCTCTCTCTCTCTCTCTCTCTCTCTCTCTCTCTCTCTCTCTCTCTCTCTCTCTGAGGGTGTGTGTGTGTACACAGGTTTCTATCGCCATTATTTTTTTTTATTCATTTATTTATTCATTCATTTATGCAACAGTGTATTGTATATAAATTATGCATTGTATTTTGCTTCATATCAGTAAGGTACTTTTCTGTTCTGTTTATTTTTTAATAAATGGCAGAAATCGCTTACATTTTGGTATGGTAATGTTTAGACTTTATGAGTATGTTTTGACTTGGGTACGTTTTGGCTTGGGTACCTTTTGGTTTGGGTACGTTTTGACTGTAAACCTTATTTATAGTCGGGGTTTTTTTGACAGTCGTAGATGCAATGTTCTCACTGAAAATCACGTCCTTGCCGCCGCAGTTTGTGTGTGCCAAAAATAAAAAATATCCATTGTCAAAATAATTTTCATTTATAAGTTGGGGTGGGTGGGTGGGTTGAGTTAAATTTGCTATATTTTCAAAAGAAAGAACAAGTTTAGTTTCCTGAAGCTAAGATCCTTTTTTCCTCTTTAGTGTAAAATTGTAACATTTATTGTCGCTTGATAAACACACAGGCAGAAAAATGTGTTTCAAAATTATTCAGAAATATTTGTGACTAACCAAAGTGGTCAAACTAAATATTGCAGTCGTAGATTTCAATTCTGTCACTAAAATGGCTGCCTTATTTGTTTGCTTCATAAATATATTGGCCATAACAGTGTTGTAATGCAAATGCTTTATGGGAAATATTTATTTCTTCAGTCAGTTTCCTACGAAAATGATGATTTTTTTTGTCTAACAATAAGGTCATGGGCAGTCTATTGCAACCCAAAATAATTAATCGTTTGTATTGTAGACAAAAGAAAAACACATCTTACTTTAGAAAGGCCACTGAGTGTAGTGATTACGTTTCAGCGATTTTTTGTTTAACTGTCTGCATGTAAATACGCAGAATAACTCTGTTCAAGTTTGAAAACGATCAAATTAAACATACATCTAAATTGCGCGTCCAACACTTTGGATAGAATTTTGTGCCAAAACCAATGATTGAGAGGGGGAGGGACAGAGAGAGAAACAAGCCAACGCCATTTGTTTTCAAAGCTATAATGTTTCTTTTCATTGACCTCCTAGCTCTCTTAGAAAAGATATACTAGTTGGGAAGAGTTAAATAGTTTGGTAATTTTGGGTATAATTATTTTTGTTAAACCAAAGATTGAGAGAGAGAGAGAGAGAGAGAGAGAGAGAGAGAGAGAGAGAGAGAGAGAGAGAGAGAGAGAGAGAGAGAGGGAGAGAGAGAACAAGAGGGAGTAAAATAATGAGTCGAAAAAGTTTTTCTTCTCTCAGAAAACAAGCCAACACCATTTGTTTCAAAACCCAAATGGTCCTTTTCAGAGCCCACCTAGATCACTTGGAAAAGAGATTCTCGACAATTTATTGTAAAAAAAACTCCTGCCATTCTACAGTGTGTGTGTGTGTGTGTGTGTGTGTGTGTGTGTGTGTGTGTGTGTGTGTGTGTGTGTGTGTGTGTGTGTGTTATTATCCATCCTAAAAATAAATCAAGACATTGAGAAACATATGTTTTTGGTGTATTCTCGTGAATAGGAATCACAATGAAATTTCAAAAACACTTCACAAAAGTCTATTTTCTTCTTTTTTACTGTCTTGCCTTTTTGAAATTCTCCACTGGCATGGGTTCTTCTGCTGTTTCTTCTGATTGTCATTTATTCCCAAATTCTTACTTTAATGGGTTATTCTTCTATTTATTCTTATACCTTTGTATCTCTTTTATCCTGTCTTAGAGGTTCGAGGTTCCTTTTCTTTGACGTTGTGAACGTTCTGGAGCCCAATGTCCTTTCTCTTGACAGACATAACAAGTATCTTGACATTTTCTTTTGGAGTAGTCAGAAGTCTTGTTAGAAGCGTACTTTTGAATGACTCTTTGTAAATCTCTGATCAAAAGTGTGATCTGTTGTGGCTTTTCCACCTTTACAGATTGAAACAAAATGAGTGTATTCTCTTGGGTAGAGGGGATCTCTGTATACTAGACCTTCAATGAGTTAATACAGTGTCATTTTGCCATCGATGCACACTATGTTTCCACACGAGAGCAAATAGATAACCATAATGTTCACAAAACCACATGTCAATCTTTTTAATAGTTTCTAGAGAAATGACATCCATGGTTCTAATGGGAATCCAAGAGCAACGCCTCATTTTGATTTAATAAGAAAACTTTTCATTCGTATTGAGGTCGATCTCTGTGGTGATACCAATATGCATTCACTAAATTTTCTTTGCTTCCAAAGATTAATCTTTTATCCAGACCCGTAAGAATAGGACTTACCTCTGATCGCGGACGCTTTTTGTGTCGTTGATTACTCTGACAGCCTCTTTGAAATTAATCAAAAGACTACCTTTTGCTTTTTCCGAAGTTAACATGATGAGCAGTGTGTTTTTTTATTGCATGATAATATTGTTCATTTTCTATAATTTCTAAATATGAACATCTCTTTCTGTAATAAGACGGTGAAGGTGGTCTAAACCCACTCATACCCATGTTCTTGCAGTTGGAATACATGGAAACACTTACGGTTTGTTTTCGTGTAGTCTTGTGAATAAGAATTACCACTTCCAAAACAAATCAGTATATCATAATGGGAATCCAAGATTGCCTTGATGAAGAAAATATATATATAATATTGTCCATGCACTATTGAATCCAAAGGGTTGGCTACGCATTCGACGATCTGACAAACGCACAAGCTTGTGAGGATCCACCGTTTTGACACGAAAGTCTTGATCTTGACCTAACTCTAATGTTCTTTAAAAGGCGTCAAAATTTGCCACTTGACTGGAACGATAGTTCAGTGTTAGTCCTTTTACTTTACATCTATGAGTGGTATGTAAAGAGAAAGATCTGGAAAACCAATCAAGCTATTGACTTGTTTCAAGTTTTATCACGGGTCACCTATTTAACTATAGACTTATTTCAATTTGATCACGTAAAAGCAGTTTCTTCAATAAAGTTGTTACCGCAAGAGTATAAGTCAGTTTTCTATACTAAATTATGTGCTACGGCAACAATAAATTCTTTACCGAATGTGTACTACTGGAACAGTAAAAGTCAGTTTCTTCGCTAATATGTGTGCTATTGCAACAGTAAACAACACTTTTTTTCACAAATTCGGTACTACTTCAACAGTAAAAGTAATGTTTTTTTCACTAAACTGTGTGTTGCGACAGTAAAATTTGTTTTATTTCCTGCTAGATTGTGTCCTACTTCGACAGTAAACTCAATTTCTTTCACTAAATTGTGTGCTACTGCAACAGTAAAAGTCAGTTTTTTCACTAAATATGTGCTACAGAAACAATGACAGTACGTTTTGTCACTATAATGTGTGGTACTGGAAAAATAAAAGTCAGTTTCATCACTAAAGTGTGTGCTGCTGCAAAAGTAAAAGTCACTTCTCGCACTAGATTGGGTACTACTGCAACAGTAAAAGTCAGTCTTTGTTTCACTATGTTGTGTGCTACTTCAACAGTAAAAGTCAGTTGTTTCTTTTTTAGATAAAGACATTGGTTGCTGCAACAGTAAAAGTCAGCTTCACTGAAATGCAGGCAGATTATTCCAACGATGTCTCTTGTGTGTGTGGCTGCTGTAAGGAAAAAACATGAACTTTGGTTTTTGACATGCAAATTTGATGTACAGTGAAAGAAGAAAACCTTAATTTCTTCTAATGCAAATTTGTGGCACCATGAAAGGAAATGAGTTGTACTTTGTTTTTTAAAATGCGATTCTTTGTTGTACCATGAAAGAAAAAAGAAACAAATGTACATTATAAGAAAAGTTTTTTTTAAAAAAGCAAACAAAATAAAGTTCTTTTTCGATACAAATTCATATTAAAAGAAAAAAGTTCGTGCTGTTTTTTCTTTCATGGTACAGCGAATTCATATTTCAAAAAACAAACTTCATATTTCTCCTTCATGTGCCATAAATTTACATTTCACAGAAGAACAAAATTTGTGTTAGTTTGTTGTTGTCTTTGTTTTATTTTCATGTTACCAAAAATTTTCAATTAGGAAACAAAATTCATGATTTTGTCTTTCATGGTACAACAAACTTACATCACAGGAAACAAACTTTGCCTTTTTTCTTTTATGCCACAAAAATTCATATTTTGTTTTTAAAAAAGAGCAAAGTTTACGCTTTTGTTTTCATGGTACAACAACTTTATATTAAAACAACAAAGTTCTTTTTTTATTATTCACGGTGCAAAAATATATCTAAAAATACAAAGTTCATTGGGACTTTTTTTCTTCATGGTACCACAAATGTACATTCGAAAAAATACAAAGTTCATGTTTTTTTCCAAATGGCACTACAAAAATTTGCATGTCGAACAAAAGTTCATATTTTCTTCTTTAATGTTACAACAAATTAACATTAAAAGAATCATGTCTTTTTTCTTCTTTCACGTACATCAAATTTACATTTCAAAAGAAAAACAAAGTTCATGTTTTTTTTTTTCAGCGAAAATTTAATTTGCATGGAAAAAGAAATTGTGTTTCCTTTCATGGTTCAACACATTCACATTTCAAAAGACAAAAACGTGTCTTTACTTTCTCACTTCAGTAAACAAAGTTCATGAGATTTTTATGGAAAACCACAGATAGATTTTAAGAAAACAAAGTTTAAACAAAAATGTCTTCTTATTTCACGGTACAACAACTTTTCATTAAAAAAATTATAATTCATGGTACAATGAATATAACGTTTTTTTCATCGTTCAACAAATTTAATTTACATTTTAAAGAAAAATGAGTTGATATTGTTTTCTTTCATGGTGCAACAAAATTTAATTTTCAATTACAAAATTCATGTTATTTTCTTTCATGGTTCATAAAATAGACATTTCCAAAGTTCATTTGTTTTCTTTTGTGGTGCAACCCATTCACATATCAAAAGAAAAAGTTCATGCCGCTACTTTCATGGTTTAATAAATTTGCATTTTAAAAAACAAAGTTGATGCTGTTTTCTCTCAACGTGCAACAAATTAACATAAAAACAAAAAAGAAAGAAAAACAAAACAACAATGCTAATTTTGTTATTTCATGATTCAACCAATTTACATTTTAAAAGAAAAACAAAGTCCATGTTGTTTTCTTTCAGTATGCAATAAAGTTTTATCTCAGAGAACAAAGTTTATGCTTTTTTATGGGAAAAACCAATTTACTTTAAAAAAAACAACAATGTTCATGTACTTTGTTTCATGGTCCAACAAAGTCACATTTCATTATGTGATTAAAAGTTCTTGTTCTATCTTTCAAGGCGCAATAAAGTCACATTTTTTAGACGAGTTAATGCCATTTCATTCGTGGCAAAATAAATTTGCATTTCTAGAAATACAGTTTATGTTGTTTTTTTCTTTTTTTTTCTTCTTTCGTGAAAGAAACAAATTGTTTTTTTCTTTCATAGTATAACACATTCCCATTTTAAAAAGCGAAATTCCTTTTTCTCATTCATGGTACAACAAATTTATAATTCAAAAAACGAATTTCATGTTATTTCTTTCACAATGCAACAAAATTGTATTTTAAACATTTACACTTCGAGAAACAAAGTTCATGTTTCTTTTCATTCATGAAAAAAGAAATTTACATTTGAGAAAAGAAAGTTTTTGTTGTTTCCTTTCATGATACAACAAAACCACATTTCAGAAGAAAAAAAAATTATGTTCATGTTGTTTTCTTTCATAGTGGAACATATTTTTTTTAAAAAATAAACAAATTTAAAAAAATTTCTTTCATGGAAAAAGATATTTATATTACAAAAAGCACAAAGTTCATATCATTTTCTTTCATTGCTCAACAAATTCAGATTTTAAAAGACAAATGTCATGTTTTATTATTTCACGGTTCAACAAATTTTGTATTGATAAAACAAAGTTCATGGATATTTCTTTACGGAAAAACAAATTTACATTTAAAGGAAAAGTTCATGTTCTTTTCTTTCATGTTTCAACAAATTTACATTTGATAAAAGAATGTATTTTTTTGTTCTGTTCATGGTACAACAAATTTACATTTATAAAGACAAAGTTCATGTCTTCTCTTTCTTGGTTCATACAATTTTCATTATAAAAATAATATAAAAAACAGAGTTCATGCTGTTTTCTTTCATGATACAACAAATCTACATTTAAGCAAACAAATTTCAACGTGCAACAAATTTACGTTTTAAAAGAAAAATAAAATTCATATTGTTTTCTTACATGGTATAACAAATTCACATTTCAAAAGACAACGTTTATGCCTTTCTTTCATGCTAGGAACTTCACTGAAAGTGAGGCATGACTTATACAGTATCATAGAGTATAGTGAGCATGTCTTGTGCACCAAAACTGTGTAACTGTGACCTACTTTCCAGGATTTATTGAGACCTAAAACATGTGTAAAAATTGGGTCAAAGTTCTAATTACACTACCTTTTCACTTATTGCCAACAAAAATTGACTAAAGGTGCATGTGATGATGGATGCATGTTGCTTATCAGAGCTAGAGTGCTGCATCATAATTTCCAGGACATTTTAAAATTGTTTCAAAACTGTGTTCATCCTTCCTGTCTGAGCTGTAACTCCTATATATTAAACAAAATTTTTTTACATACAAGCTTTACTGTGTGACCATATTGGAACGAACACATGGTACAAAAACTGAATCACTGTATCCTACTTTCCAGAATTTAGTAAAAATTGCTTAACTCGTGTTTTTATCCCTGCTATAACACTAATACTGAACCTATTGTAATTAAACTTATACTGAGAGTGCTGTAAGGCTAGGCATGTTTCAAACAAACTTAGGTCACTATAATGTACTTTTCAGGATCTGTTTCAAAATTGCTACAAAAAATAAGCACAACTTCCTTGTTTAAGCTGTAATTTTAGACCATAACATTTATTGATTTTAAACTTTCCTTTTTTTGTGTATCTTGGGATGGATGGATATGACTCACAAAACCAATACAAGTACTGGGCTACAATCACAAACTATTTAGTACAATACATGTACTGGGCAACTACCACATACTATTTAGTGCAAAAATAGTGGTGACAGTTTTTTTTGCTCTAGTTCCAATGCTTCTTCACCTGTTGCTATAAAAATTACACCAATAATGCATCTTACAAATAATAAATATCACATATTTCCAGGATTCTTCTATACTACTTAAAAATGGTGTCTGTGCTCAAATTATAACACCTTCAGCCTAACACTTACACAAAGAATGCATTGTAGAATGATAACAATTCATATTACAACTGGGTCATGCTGACCTTTCTCTGGGAATTTGAACACTACATAAAAATTATGTCTGTGTACAAATCATAAAATTAAAAACAAATACAGGCAGTCAGATAGCTAGCTATTAGACAGAAAGCTAGCTAGGTAGCTACCTATATAAATAGATACATGTATACCAGATACAGACAGATATATGAACAGAGATTATTAACATATTCCAAACTTTTCAGCTTGGGGATCATCATATTGTTTGTAATTGACATTATTATCATTATTTTTACCATTACCAAAAGCCCATTGAAAACTGCATCATTGAGTTTCTCATAAAACGCTGCTTATGGCCTGTACAGGTCTCCATACCTTGAATTAGGACTGACTAAAATGTCTTTTGTATGTGTGGAAAAATAGCTTATATTCAATTTGTAAAAGTCTTATACAAAATCCACTTCTACTTGCCACTAAATGGATTATTCATAATTGTCAGTGACATTTTTATTTCAGTGCATGCAAAGTCCATATTAATATACACAGCTTGACATTTTTATTTCAGTACATGCAAAGTCCATATTAATATATACAGCTTGACATTTTTATTTCAGTGCATGCAAAGTCCATATTAATATACACAGCTTGACATTTTAACTTCAGTGCATGCAAAGTCCATATTAATATACACAGCTTGACATTTTAACTTCAGTGCATGCAAAGTCCATATTAATATACACAGCTTGACATTTTAATTTCAGTGCATGGAAAGTCCATATTAATATACACAGCTTGACATTTTTTCAGTGCATGCAAAGTCCATATTAATATACACAGCTTGCCATTTTTATTTCAGTGCATACAAAGTCCATATTAATATACACAGTGCATGCAAAGTCCATATTAATGTACACAGTGCATGCAAAGTCAATATTAATATACACAGCTTCAAAGTATGTCTACAAAAAGGTGAGCAGTTCTCTTTGTTGTAAGTTATTCTTTCAAAATTTAATGCTTGGTGTTACATGATACTTTATTGAAGGAAATTGGACATTGCTATTACCAAAACTTATAGTCATTTATTCACAGGGATGGTCCCTCACCCACCTGTCCTGAATTGTACATTACCAAGTGTGCAGGCTGATTTAAGGAAATAAAGTCCTAAGTTCTGCATACAGATCCAATGAAATAAGATAAGACTATTTATCTTGAATTTCCCACTAATTAGTCCAACTGATTAATGAAATATATTTAAAGCTAATTCACCTATGTGCTAAATTGAAATAGTTCACTTTATTTTATAAAAAAATAATACAATTAACATTGAAAAATATCATTAAAGCAGGTACATGCAAGGTCATTTTTTCATCTATATACACGTATATTTGTCGGAGTATGTTAATGCTTTTCATAGATCTATATAGAAATTGTCTTTAGACTGTATATTTTACTGTATACTGGTTGTACTTAATACAAATTAATATACTAAAAAAATCAAACTGGGATCCTGTCAGATTGATGAAATAATTTAATACAATATCATATGTCTATACTCTGCAACTCTTTTGTACCTTATATTAATTATAACAAAGAAATGATAACATGACAAAAATGGTCGTGCTATCTCTGTTGAAAGATGAAAGATATTGTACTAATTTTTGCTTAAAACACCATTGGTTATTTTTATTCTCTGAATTCATAATGTATCTTGTAATTTTATGCATATTATTGCTTTCCAAACATAATAATTAATATATATATATATATATATATATATATATATATATATATATATATATATGTGTGTGTGTGTGTGTTTCCTATTGCACTGGTTTTGAAATTAGGGTAGGCAGGTATTTTTTTAAATATTTTAAAAACATTATATATAAATCAAATAATATTTCAGGCGCTTCAAAGTACTGGGCAAAACCGGCTCAATTAGATACAAATCAATTTCAGCAATGTGATTTTTTTCGGGGTTTTTTTTTTTGGGGGGGGGGGTGGAGGGAGTGCTTGGGTAGGCAATGAGAAACAGGGAAGGTCGGCCGACCGGAAACACACATTTTATTTTTTTTGTTTTTCTTTTGGCCTTATCACCATCTGTTTAATACTTTATTTGATCAGTATAGCTTTAATTAGCTGGAAAAAATAAGATGATTTCACCATCAATTTGTAAAACCTAATTGATCAATGCCGCTATAAATAAAGCAAACTATCAGTCATTTTTCATTTTATTTAATTTAATATCATTTCAAAACACAAAATATAATGCTGACTTTAAATAACTTTCTGTATATATAAATCAAAAAAACTTAAATATAAATGGATTCAATATGTGGTTTAAAATAAATATTTATGTTCATTAAAATTTGCAACATTTTCAAAGGTTAGAATAAAAAATAAAATCGGTTTATTGGTTCGAAATTTCCTTTGTAAAATTTAAAAAAAAATGATTACAGGAAAGTACGTTTTAATATTGTTTAACTCTTCAAAAAATCTTTCTTCTAAGTCTATCTCAATATTTATTAGGTAAATATCATGCACAGAAAACATGATTTGCATGAGAAATCAATAAAAAAAAAACATGGATCAGTTTATATACATCACTGTTTATAGTGTTGGAGGCTGGCCATACTGGCCTAATTTATGAAAAGTTTCAAAATGTTTTTCATAGATATAAATTCAATAAATAACTGTTTTCTTCATTGTAAACACCCAAAAGCTATTTCGGTTAAAACAAAAAAACACAAATGTAACAGCTCATATCTATTTTCTTCTGATTTCAGCTTGAAATTTACTAAACATAGCTCAAAACTGAGAGGGTTGTATGACCAGTATATTGTCACCTAAGAACTATTTTGCAAAAACAGGAATAACTAAAATAAAACAGGTATGTGTGTTCCATTGTTTTTCTGATTACATTTAGATAGTCCGAAGGTTTATTGTTCTAAAGGTTCACTGCTATGATAGAAAGGTTCACTGTTTCGAAGGTTGATTGATTTAACAATGTCATCATTCTAAAAGAGGGGTTCAATGCTCCTAAGGTTCAGTGGAGTAAAGGTGTTTAAGTCAGAAGGTTCATTGGTCCAAAAGAAGGGTTCAAAGTTCAAAAGATTCTGTGGTCCGAAGATCCATTAGTTTAAATTTTTATTGGTCGGAAATTAATGTTCAATAGTCCTAACGTGTGTTAACCCGATGATTAAAATGGAATAAAAGAAAATACGTTCGAACCAAAGAACATTCAGACTTGTGAACCCTTTTTCAAATATTTTCAGACTACGGAATCTTAGGACCAATGAACCCCTTGTTGTCAAAAACCTTTGGACTAACAAACATTTGAACTTGTGAACCTTTCAATCTTTCCCTTTGAAGTTATGAACCCTTAGATGAATGAATCTTGGCATTATTGAAACTTGCAAACCTTTGGAACAATGGAACTTTGGGTTAAAATGTTTGAATAATAGTGCTCTTGTGCAACAATAGTTTAAATTTATGAACCTTTGGAGAAATGAACCGTCGGAACATCGAACAGTTACCGTTTTGTTTTCTTTGTAATATAATATTTCGCATAGCCCGAATAAGTATGGGATTTGGTCCAAATCAGCCCAGAATTTGGTCTGAATCAGTCATGGTTCAAAATCAGCCCAGAATTTGGTCTGAATCAGTCAAAGTCCCAATCAGTAAGCATTCATTACTAATTGACCATAATGTGTATTTTCAAGTACTTGTATGTGTCATGATGTGCCTCTTCAAAGCACTACCCTGTGAAAACATTTTATCACATGCATCACATTTAAATGGTTTCTCTCCAGTATGTATCCTCATGTGCACTTTCAAATAAGCACTCTGCATAAACATTTTATCACAAACATTACATTTAAATGGTTTATCTCCAGAATGTATCCTCATATGCACTTTTAAATTACCATTATGTAAAAACGTTTGATCGCAGACTCCGCATTTCAATAGTTCATCTCCAGTGTGTATCCTCATGTGCATCTTCAAGCCACATGCAAGCCTAAATATTGTATCACAAACTTCACATTTAAATGGTTTATCTCCAGTATGTATCCTCATGTGCACCTTCACTTTATTACTTTGCATGAACATTTTATTACAAACTTGACATTTGAATGGTTTATCTCCAGTATGCATCTTTGTGTGCACCTTCAAATTACTACTTTGCCTAAACGTTTTATCACAAACTTCGCATTTGAATGGTTCGTCTCCAGTATATATCCTCCTGTGCCTCATCAAATTGCCATTTTGCCTAAACATTTTATCACAGACTTCACACTTGAATAGCTTATCTCCAGTATGTATTCTCATGTGCATCTTCAAACTACTATTCTGATTAAACATTTTATCACAAAATTCACAGGTGAATGCATTTATCTTCAGTATGTAACCTTATGTGCCTCTTCTTTCGCTACTATGACTACCCATAGCGTCGGGTCATTTCGGCCCAAAACCAGTTCGGCCCAGGTCGATTCGGCCCAAACGCTACTTTCGGTCGGCTCGATTCGGCTGGGCCGTTTCGGCCCACATACGTTTTATACTGTGCTACTTTAATAAAGATGTTTTCACAGGATTAGTATAAGGTTGAGCAACACAGTGCTAGTGATCCCAGTGACATATCAGCTGATTATGTGTTTTGCTGAAATAACAACAACTTAAAAGTGGCTGATTCGGACCAGGCTTATTCGGACCAGGCTTATTCGGACCAGGCTTATTCGGACCAAATTGCGGCTGATTAGGACCAAAAGCCAGGCAGATTCGGGGCATATTACGAGCTGATTAGAATCATGTCAAATATTTGTAAGTTTCGTCTTGTACTGAAATGTGAAATTTACAGTTGTTTGAAATATGATATTTCTCATTATTCCCAGGTACGTTGAGCAGTTCAAAACTGCATTTAAGGAAACAAAAACCCCGATTTTACGTGTGATAGTGGCGTTGTTCTGTATACAAATCATGAAATAGTGTAAAACCAATTTAATAGTGAAATATATTCAAAGCAGCTCTTTCACCTTTTGTGTAAAATTAAACTAATTTATTTTATTGAGAAATAATACAATTACTAACACTGAAGAAAAGAAAAAATCGTTAAAAAAAAGGGCCCATGCAGTATATTTTTCTTCAATTCATATTGGTCTGAGCATGTTAATGCTTTTGTTAGGTTGATGTGGAATTTATATTTATTATGTATATTGCATTATATACTGATATTTTTATTTGCGAGGAATTAAGTTATCTTTTGCCAGGAGGACAGTTATCATCTACCAGGAGGAGGACAATTATCATTTGACAAGAGGACAATTATCATTTGCCACGCAGAGAGTTATCATTAATCAGGAGGACAATCATCATTTGCCAGGATAGTTATCATGTACCAGGAGGAGGACAAGTATCATCTGCCAGCAGGAAAATTATCATTTGACAGCAGGACAGTTATCATGTACCAGGAGGAGGACAGTTATCATTTGTCATGAGGATAATTATCATTTGCCAAGATGACAATTACCATTTGTTAGGAGGACAATTATCATTTGACAGGAGGACAGGTATCATGTACCAGGAGAAGTAAAAATTATCATTTACCAGGAGGACAATTATGATTTCACAGGAAAATGACCGGATCATATGGAGAGCTTGCAAAAGTGAAGCGCTACACAGAAACACACCGAAGGAAGGAGGATGGTATACAGGTTTATTTATGTATGAGAATAGTAAAATTTTCGAAAAAGAAAACACCTGTAGTACATCACGAGAGGTAATACAATCTGTACTGACACCATCTGTAGAAACAGAAACACCAAGAAGTTAGAGGAAAAAGTCAAATATTGAAGAAAGTAAACAATGCAACCTTCTTAGGAGGTGGTTCATTTGATCCATCCATGTACATTAACAATCACGAAAAGACAGATACTGTACTTAGTGATATAACAAAGCAAATGATACCTAACCACTACATGTCTGAGCTTGTTAAGTTCGCTAGTTACAATAACTTGCTGCACATACTCAATAAACAAACAAGAGTGGAATGAAGAGACAACATTACAGCTCATCCATGAACACAGTTGAAGACTTCTCCTTTGATGGCGTACCACACATCGATCTACAAACAAGACTGCGAAATGTTAGGTGATGCATTGTAAAAGTTATACGAGGACACGGACAGGTTAAGAGGATGAGCTATATCTATGCAATCAGCAAATAGAACACCCCGTGTCGTTTGACCCAAACATTATAGAGAGAGTATAGAAAAGTTATTGAGATACGCACGACAATGCATAGAAGCAAACAAATCAGAATAAGTTTTTATTAGCTTCTGTGCATCATACAGGATTATATTCAGATACCAACTAATCACTTTTTAGGAGTGATATGTTTGCTTCTATATATTTTTATATTTATCTCCATAGTCTTATTCTTTGCCTCATTAGTAGGTTATTTTGGATTCTATCCAGCGTACCATATAATTTATGTTGCAGCTTTTGGCTTTACCAACAGTGACATGCTTCAGCACACGCAGTGTTGTGTTACCCACTGTACCATCGAATTACTGCTGCAGTCAGTCTTTTGTAACTTGTATAACAAATGTAGGGGTATATGAATTTCACTGGCATAGTTTTTGTCTACGCCAGCCGTCTATGCTAAAGGATAGGTAGTATATGCTTTAATAAGGTGAATAGAGTAGTATAGAAATGGCAAGTTTTTGGGTGGTCTCTATTCCTATGACTGTATTTAATTAGCATTACTAACTTTTTTTTTTTTTTTTTTTTTTTTGTTCTATAGAGATTAATAGCTGCTCAGCTGCTACTCTGTGACGACTGTACACATTTGATATATTACTGGCGTATTTTAAAAGGTCATTAATTCGAATAGCTACTGCGTTTAAATTACCTACAATATTACTATTGCCTTGTTATGTAGCTGTACATTTTCGAGTTACCTCCCTTACACCGATGACTAACTAAATAGCTACTTGTTTTTTGTCAGGCACATGGACGTTACGTGTATATTTAAGAATATTCGCATGTTCATATCAGTACATGTATAAAGATTTTATCTTCCAAGTTATCATTCAGATGTTAAGCCGCACGTCCCAATGAAGTTACATTATGGTTCCACACATGATAAATATATTTCGGGAGAGAGAGAGAGAGAGAGAGAGAGAGAGAGAGAGAGAGAGAGAGAGAGAGAGAGAGAGAGAGAGAGAGGGGGGGGGAATTCAGAACATGTTTACCGTTGGTGTACATGTTTCTTTACCATGAATTTTGCCAATTAATGAAGGAAATATAATGAATGAAGAATTCATAACATTGGAATGTATATGCATGTAACAGTGTATTGGAATGTATATACCTGTAACAGTTGACTTAATTCGGTCTTATTTTTCTACTCTGCGCCTGATCTGTCTTATTTTCATACACTGTGCGCCTGATAATTTTTTACAACTTTTGTACTTTTGTTTTGTATCTTCTTTTTTGGGGGTGGGTGTGGGGGATGTTACTTGTTTCCTCTACAGATTGTCCTCAACACCTTAAAAACGTTGTACAGATCTACCATAAAAAGAGAAACCAGACACACAGTTTCCGAAACTTTGAGAAACATTGTATCACAGAGATAAATGTTGGCGATTTCTCGTATTTTGGCTGAATTGTGTATGTATAATTATTTTTACTCGTTAATATGTCATGTATGTATCATTATTATGTTTGTGTCATTATTTGTGTGCACCATTATTTCCATATGTATCACTCTTATTACTCGCTATGATAACATGTATGTATCATTATTACTATTCGTTTTGAAAATATGCCTGTACCATTGTTAATATTCGTTATGAAGACATGTTGGTATCATTATTATTACTCGTTATAATTACATGTATCATAATTTCTTCTGGTTATGATGACATGTATGTGTCATTATTATTATTCGTCACGAAGACATGTACGTATCATTAGTATTACTGACTATGATGACATGTGTCAGTATTATTACTCGTTATTGTGACATATATCATTATTTCTCCTCACGTATCATTATTATTACTCGTTATTTTGACATGTATGTATTATCTTTTACTCGTTATGATGACAGATGTCGTTATTATAACTCGTTATGATGACATGTATGTATCATTATTATTATTCCTTATGATGACAGGAATCATTATTATTACTCTTTATGATGACATGTCTGTATCATTATTATGATTCCTTATGATGACATGTATGTATCATTAGTTTTGCTCGATATATGATATGATATGTATGTATCAATATTATTGCTCGTTATGATGACACGTATATATCATTATTATTATTCGATATATGACATGCATTCATTACAGCATTTATGCAAAAAAAAGCGTAAAACTTCAATGATAGGGAATGGTTTGTCATCACTAGTTCAATTTTAAAAGATGAAGAAAAAAATTAAATACATATCAAATGCAAAAATGAAAAGAATTGATACGTACTGTTAGATGCGATAGGTACAATTATAACACATTTTCAAACTAGCATTGTTCTGTAAGGTCAACATTATCATCTCAAACTTTGCGTTAAAAATGTGATTATATACTTTTTGGTTGGAGAGAGAGAGAGAGAGAGAGAGAGAGAGAGAGAGAGAGAGAGAGAGAGAGAGAGAGAGAGAGAGAGAGAGAGAGATGGGGAGGGAGAGAGATTAGAAATGTTTCTGAGGAGTTAAATACATGTTTATTCGTTCAAAACTATTTTGTTTTCATTTGTGAATTTCGCTTTTTCTTAAAAGAAATAAATTTGTGTTGATGATAACATAGATAAATGAAGGATGGTATATTCACTATATTACAAATAACAAGACTGGTTGTCTGCACTAAGTCCTAGGCAATGAAAACCATATCTTTTGAAATTATTTAATTTAATGATAATACTGCAATATATCACTGTACAAAATCAAATTTAAACACGAACACACGTGCAACGATAAAACACGGGATCACACGAAAGAAAAGTTTATGGTATTAGTTAAGTTCCAATCTGTATCGATCTCGGCAATTTCACTTTATACGTACCGATAATTTTATGTGGGGCAATAATCATTATAACCAACTGTAAACCATCCAATCAGTTCTGAGTTTGGCTAGTTTGATATCGAAAGTTAAAACAAGAATACACACCAACAAATCATTTTATGGCATTATTCATGTGTTACATTTCTGCATGAATAATTCTTAAGTATAGCGTTGTAATACAACGATATTGTTGAAGTCGCAAACTACTAGTTCGGCTTAACTGAGGCCAGATTCGTTGTGGTGCATTGTTAATATCACAATGCATTCGGACTAGCGTCGTTTGCCAAAAAATAAAAAATGCATGCGGCTTATATTTGGCTTTATGTTGTTTTGCTTGTTATTTTTTTTGTCGGGGGTGGGGTGGGGGGGGGGGGGAGGGTTATGCCAGAGCAACACAAGTAGGTTATTTAGCGCCGAGACAAATGGAGATAAAGTGTCTTGCCCAAGGACATGCTACGGCAGCCAATCTGGGCGGATCCGAGGCTAGATTCGAACTCGCAACCTTTCAGAGGCGAGTCCGGGATGCTAACCACTGAGCCACGGGGGCTTATATTTTGCCTTCACTCTAAGACTTCTCAGGGTTTTGCAAGAAACATGGAATTCGATGAATTAAGCTCAATGGTTCTCAAGTACAAAGATTAAAAATAAGTCTGGAAAACCAACATTGTAATGGTTAGTTTTGTTTATTAATTAGTTAGTAAGAAATGACAGTTTGCGGAGGTGGCGATTGGAGGGGGGAGATTCATCATCATGTTGACTGTTATCATCATCATCATCATCATCATTCTTCTTCTATTGCTTGAACTTGTCATAAATAATTCAGTATTTAATAAATTACTTTCTTTGATTCATTTTCCTTTAGGAGATATCCATGAACTTGTTATCTTGGAAGACAGCACATACGCCATTCAGTCTGAAGATATACCCATATTATACTTGTATATATAATTACATATACCACGTGTGTTGTTATACCCATATAATATTTGTATATATAATTACATATACCACGTGTGTTGATATACCCATATTATATTTGTATATATATAATTACATATACCACGTGTGTTGATATACCCATATAATATTTGTATATATAATTACATATACCAAGTGTGTTGATATACCCATATAATACTTGTATATATAATTACGTGTACCAGTTGTGTTGTTATACCCATATACTATTTGTATATATATATATATATATATATATATATATATATATATATATATATATATATAATTACATATACCAAGTGTGTTGATATACCCATTTAATATTTGTATATATAATTACATGTACCAGTTGTGTTGTTATACCCATATACTATTTGCATATATATATATATATATATATATATATATATATATATATATATATATATATACCAAATGTGTTGATATACCCATATAATATTTGTATATATATAATTACATATACCAAGTGTGTTGATAAACCCATTTAATATTTGTATATATAATTACATGTACCAGTTGTGTTGTTATACCCATATACCATTTGTATATATATAATTACATATATCAAGTGTGTTGATATACCCATATAATATTTGTATATATAATTACATATACCAAGTGTGTTGATATAATTCGCTTTGCAACGAATCTCAATTTAATGTTATTCAATTGTATGTCTGATCACTAGAATCATATGTAGGGGGAATAAAATAAAGGAATACACGAAAGAAGGAAAGAAATATAAAGCCTTGCCGTTCGTCAGGATGTGTAGAACTGTGCCTTTCACATTGACCTCTGTCTCGTGGTTTAGGTGACTGGCCAGTTTAACAACTCAACAATCATTGAAATACTTTATTTCCCCGAGATAACACTTTGTTGACAGCAAAAGGGTTAGATAAAAAGGGATAATTAATTCTAAAGGATGTCCTTGTTCTGTTTGAAATCGCTGAGTTGCTGTTGCTTTGAACGGGGCTATCAGTTTACATCCACTCCTAGGCACTGCTGAACGTAGAACAATTAAAACTTGTTGACGTGGTAACATGAGTTAGGTAGATTTAGTGGTAGTTGTCAAAATCAAGAATTTAGCATTCTCCAATGTTCTATTTCTAGGCCTATTTTTATATCTCAAATACAAGAATAGCCATACTTATGTATTGGAAATTTATTTGTGGGTCTAATTTAAAACTTTATTGCTTCAAAGTGGATAACATAAAATAATTCATTTTTTAGGAAGCCGGAGATTCGGGGTACACCATACATTGCCACCTCGAGTTCGTCTTTTTGGCATGTATCCATTAAATGTATTTTTGCTTCCTTGTCGTAACAACTAAGTGATATAATCTTGGATTTACCCTTGTCCTTTAACAGGAAGTTTTTACCCAAATCTAAAATTTGTGTCAACCCAAAATTGTGACTAGAATAATTTATGATGCCATTGAAAACCATGAATCAGCTGTGTAAAATATTTATCTTAGTTAGTCTGAATTACACTAAATTGCAATTTGAATCTAATATAAAATACTAAAAGGTAGGAAAGAATCACAGATATGATATAACATATTTGTATAATTAGATAGACAGACAGACAGACAGACAGAGACAGACAGACAGACAGACAGACAGACAGACAGATAGATAGATAGATAGATAGATAGATAGATAGATAGATAGATAGATAGAAAGAAAGATAGATAGATAGATAGATAATTGCAGTGCTTAATCATATGTCTTGCTTTGAATAAAGGACTGACCATTTAATTTTTGGGGGTTGGGGGATGAAAAATGTCTGTCCCTCAATTAACTGATTTATAGCAAAAAATCTCTAGTCGAAAAAAGATATTTTATCTTGAGGTAAAAAAAATATCACCTTTTACTTCGTCTCATTTTTTAATTTTAATTATTTGTCCTATATATCGTTTTTATAAATTGCAAGTCAATTATAAGCCATACATTTCGAAATTAATTTGTGTTGATTGTCAACCCATATCCGACCGATCTCTGTCAACGACTACCAACGTGACACATACGTTCTGTTACTGACTAAAACTTCCTAGTTCAGTTATTTAATCTGCAAATAGAATACTCAAACAAATGTATAGGGGGCTCAAAATAGGGTAGGTCATCACGGCACAAGCCAGTACATGATAATTTCGGAAGATAACAACAGTCATTGTGAAAAAAAGAAGTAAAGGAAGATCAAGTATACACGTTCAATCAATAGCATTCTGGATTTTATAACAGTTATAAACTGATGCACATGAAAACAGCAAAAGAATATTGATTTAACATCGATAGATATTTTCAAAGTCTGCATTTGCGATGACGAAATGGTTTTTGAAAACCTCCGGCGTCCTTTTTAAGAAAAATGCAATCAAAGGTTGATTGCTAAATTTTGGCAAACTTGATACCTCCCTGAATTTGATCTAAATTCATTAGCGAAAATAACTGACCCACCTGTTGTTATAATAATTCCGAAAACATATTTGCAGAAAATCATCGTAATCACGTGATTTTTTTGCTAGGAAAACTAATGAGTAGTCTACAATTATATTACATTTGAAGGAAAAATTTTAATTTTCGTAACAAAAGACCTGTTTAATTGAGCGAGATAATCTGGGATTCATCCTTGCCCTTTACCAGGAAGTTTTGATCCAAAAACCGAAATTGTTTACACCCAGAATTATGATCATAATAATTTATGACGATACTGAAAACCATAAATCAGCTATGTAAAATATTTATCTTACTCACTCCGAATTGCACCATATTGCAATTTGTATCTAACATAAAACACAAATAGTTAATAAAGAATTACAAGTATATTAAAACAGATAGATAGATAGATAGATAGATAGATAGATAGATAGATAGATAGATAGATAAAGAATTACAAGTGTGTTAAAACATGTAGATAGATAGATAGATAATCACAAGTATGTTAAAACATGAAGATAGATAGATAGATAGATAGATAGATAGATAGATAGATAGATAGATAGACAGACAGATAGATAGATAGATAGATAGATAGATAGATAGATAGATAGATTGATAGATGAAGAATCACAAGTATGTTAAAACATGTAGATAGATAGATAGATAGACAGAAAGACAGACAGACAGACAGACAGACAGATAGATAGATAGATAGATAGATAGATAGATAGATAGATAGATAGATAGATAGATAGATAATCACAAGTATGTTAAAACATGTAGATAGATAGATAGATAGATAGATAGATAGATAGATAGATAGATAGACGGATGGATGGATGGATGGATGGATGGATAGCTAGATAGCTTGATAGATATATACAGAATCACAAGTAGATTAAAATATGTAGATAGATAGATAGATAGATAGATAGATAGATAGATAGATAGATAGATAGATAGATAGATAGAACGGTATTTAAGACCGGTGGACACCTTCAGAAACATCCTGGTTTGGAACAATGTATCCATCACAAACAAAAATTGAACACTGGGCATTTGGAGGAGGTGTACGTGGGGTATATCATCATAATGTATATCTATTCATACTTCCACACCGAATGTTACTAATAAATAAATAATAGAAAAAACTGACAACAAGTTAGCCATTAACGATTCATATTTATATATTTTAATGAACTAACCAACACCCAGTTAGGTGCTACAGAGACTAAGTATGACTCCAATTTACTCTACGTACCCCATTGGTGCCCCTATTTCGACAAAGAATATTGTGTGCATTGAAGTCTTATATTTGTTTGTCAATTACATAGGGTAATGATAAGAAAATATTTACCACGATATTTATGTTTTAGGGTCGAACATAGAACAAATAATGTCATTATTTCTTCAAATTCAAAAGGAATCTGAAATGCATTGTCGAAAGTTTTCAACTTTGCACAACAGAAAAGGTCAGAAAATAACTAATTTTGTATATTTCGTTCGCGATTAAATCGCGTTGTAAGACTTGTGGAATTAATTATAATTAGATCTTCACATTTTATGTAAATTTAATAGTATCTTTTTTATATTTTTTTATCTTCCACAGGTAAACGACCATAAAATACTTGGCTTCAAGAAGAACGTAATCTGTGTCGTGTGTTATATTTAGAAGAAAAGGTAGTCTCTATTACTTGTTTAACATATCTCTCTCTCACACTGTCTATGTGTATGTGCGTGTGTGTGTGTTGAAACTAGATGTGTAATAAAGCGTCCTTTTATTGAAAAAAATATGGAATATACCAGAGACATTCAAACTCCCCCAAAATCATTAACAAATTATACGTGAGTGTGTATCAGAAAATATACGATACTATGTTAAAGTTGGTACAGAGAGAGAGAGAGAGAGAGAGAGAGAGAGAGAGAGAGAGAGATATGCGGGGGATGGGGGAAGTTGGGAGAGAATGTTGCTGCAGCACCTGATGTGAACCTGCTGAGTTAACAATAATGGACATATCAACAACGAGAAATAGAACATTATACTTTAGTAAAAAAATAAATATCCAAAATTATCGTTCATTAAGCAATTATAACTTCCAGCTATACTTACCTAGCTTTTTGTTTCTCTCTCTTTCTATCCACCTTAGATCTATATATCTATCTATCTATCAATCGGCGTATGTATGTATGTATGTATGTATGTATGTATGTATGTATGTATGTATGTATGTATGTATGTATGTATGTATGTATGTGTATGATGATTTGTGTTGTCAATAGAATAATTAAAAATTGTAGATTTCTCCCCATGCCGAGTTATCCTATATAGTTTACTAATATTTTGAAGCAATTCCTCAACATGACAATTCCTCAACATGACAATTCCTCAACATGACATTGTCAGTCGTTTGCTAATGTGCCGTTAAAATTCAACCAACCAGCCTTACTATCTTTCCAAAGCAATATTAATAAACAGTTGGCTCAAAGTTTATACGTGAATTTGGAATAGTTTTACTTTTTCCGCCCTTTATAAAGTTTATGTCTATTCCTTTTTTGTGTCCTTAACTGTACTCAGACTTACAATATTTGTATCTTGTCACGCGCTGAAAATTGTCTGATCTCTTCTTCTTAAGGTCACGATCTAGAGGAAGATTTATTCAGCACCCGGACACAAAGTAGGTCAGGGTTCATATCAAAATGGAAATTTAAACATGTAAAATATCAATCAAAATATATCTATACTGTACGTTATCATTTTGGATAAAGTGTATATATCATATTACTATTACATTTCGATTAAAAATTTTAATAAATCAATAGTATTAAATATATTAAAATAATACAATTTTATCTATACAACCAATATCTTGCCGATCTGCGTAGGTGACTATTGCTGTGATACTCAAGTTCGGTCTAGAGTGTTCAACACTTCCTAGTTTGTTACAAATATACAACTTCAAATAGAATACTGGAATTTTGCCAGAGGTGCCATTTGGGGGTAGGACAGCATAATTTAGGTCTATACAGACTTCGACACCAAAGGTATCTAAAAAAAACTAGAAGACGATGAAAACAAATTAACCCATCGACCATTCATATTTATATATGTTTAAATTAAATGAGCAACACCCAATTAGGTTCTCAACTGAGACAAATGGAGACTAAATACGATTCCGATCTGCTCGATCTGCTCAGCCCGTTGGTGCCCTTTTCTACAAAACTTGACACTGTGTGCATTCATAACTTTTGTACATGTTCAAGTAGTACTATCGTTTACATGACACCAACTATCTGTTACCATGTATTCAAGAGATGTAAATGTTACTTAACTTACGGACCGACCATTTAAATTACGGCAAGGGGGGGGGGGGGGAGGAGGGAAGGGGGTCATTCGTGCCGGAATTTATTTTTCCATTTACCTCAAAATAATTTCTTTTTTCTTTTAAATCCCAGTATACCATCCACCCCCACACCACCCCCTTTATGGAAAATCAAATGGTCAGTCCATTAACTTTGTAATGATGATATTTCAAAGCTAGTTGTAAACAATCTATACTTAAATTCACGGAAAATGCAGTCTGTTTCCTGTGTAATAATTTGCATACTTAAGAAACATTGTGAAAGACAAGGCTAGCAAATCGGAGTCTCCCTCTCCACCCGCACAACCGAATATCTGTTTCACACACCCCCTCCCCCAACGGGAAAATATGCAACAAAAAAGTCCATGACAAACCCAACTACACTTCCGTAGTAAATTACTGTGATCTGGATTTATATATGTAATTTTTTTATTTATAAGAGTGTCTTAAATTCAATGATAAATCAGTCTTTACTATTTTCAAACAAATATTTGTTTCGCCGTGTGGAAATATATTTGATGAATGCCATTCCCAGCATTGTCATTTTCTGTTGATGTCTGAGGAAAATTAGTTTTCTTTCCTTCTTTTTTCTTTCTTTTTCCTTTTTTGTTTTTAGTGGGAACTTCTTTATGACAAAGCACTATATGGGTTTGATATTTTATTTGTGATATATTTTAAATGATATAGTTCAAGATTAATTATGTTGTCATTTTATTGTGATCATTTCTATCCACCTAAATTTACATTAGTAAAATAAATCAGGAAGTACCTTATACATAAATATCCAGTTCCATAATGCCATATATAATTAATAGTGAAGTCAAGGTAATTAATGGTGAAGTTATACCAGATTCCTTACGGATGGGTAAGTGATCCCCCGCCCAACCACCTACCCACCCACCCCCGGGAAAATATATCGATAGATAGGGCTCTCTTTGGTGAAGTAGACCAAATCTGGCCTACAAAGTGTCTATGGTGCATTCACACATGTATCTCTAGAAAATGACACTTATAGCGTACAGGAATAGAGGTCGGTCATTTGTTTTATTAATCCATCAGTAGTTTGACATTTAAATGAAGATCTTACTCAGCTTCTAAGTTCCAAGATCCCTGGTCGACCGTTTACGACTAGTAATACTCCATTTGGCTTTTCCATCTAGCGGAAAGCCAATTAAATTTCAGTATCAGATTGATGGAACCTGACAGCAGATGTTGGCAACAACAACACATTATTATCATCATTATTATTATTATTATCATTATTGTTATTATTATTGTTATTATTATTATTATTATTATTATTATTAGCATGTTCAAAGATTTTGGATGTTTTCTACAATGTATAAGTCTTTTCTCTTTGTTCCCATCACAAACATTCTGGAAATCTTGAAGATAAATATAGATGATTGAGAAATCAGTTTCTCTTTTCCTACTTCTCCTACATATCAGTCAGTCTCTATGTTTAAATATTGTAACAGTATGAAGAGACAAAACACAAACACCTACATGCAGACAGTTACATTCGTCCGCATGTGGGGATATAAGTGGTTCACACTTTCTTCACATTAAATTTCAACATTCTTGAGAAGATTAACGTTTCAAAATCTTCGTTTCCTACAATAATTAGTATTTGTTTCTCTCAATGGATATTGAGAAAAAGATATACAAAAGGTAGAACAATAGATTCTAGATGGATAAGTGGCAAGGTGGATAAAAACAAACACCTATCCCGTATTTAAGTTGTGCCATATTTTTACGCATATAAACCGAATGAGCATTGATTATAGAGCAAAAATATCAATCTATATTAATAATCAGTTTTAGAGAATCTATCTATACAACATATGTCAACACGTACTTTGTTTTAGTTTCGATGACAAATAAGCCATTGTTTGTGCAAAAAATATATATACATGTTTCAGGTGTTAATAGTAGTTTAATAGTATGTTACAGGTTTCTGTACTTTTACTGGTTTGACACAAAGCTGTTGACAACTCTTCATCTGTTGCATCTGACCTTGGAATAAAGAATGTGATGGACAAAGCTATTGAAATTATTCAATGATCACTTCTTGGCAGAGTCATTCAGAGACTGAGTGGCTTCCTCTGATTACTTTAGTCCATGTGCATTGTTTAAAAACAATGTGTGGGGTGTGGTGGAAATTTTGCACATTACACGTCTATTTTATTTAGTAGTATTCTAATACAGTCAAGCCTCCAAACTGTAGTCATCAGTAGGTTTGTAAATTTCCCCTTAAGGTAAATGGTTCTTATACAGAGGATCACTAACTGGACTATCCGAGAGATGACGGATGAATTGATTACAAGACTTGGAAAGGGAACGCTGAAACAATGTGGAATTTTTAGTAAATAGAGTACCATTCATATGTTTTGGCTCACCTGGTCAAAGGTTGTGTGAGAATATGGTATGACCATGTATCTGTTTTGCATTGTGCTTTGAAGGTCATGTATTCATCAACATTTGATGTGTTATATTAGGTTCCCTAGCAGCTAACTTGAAAACTTCTAAGCCAATTTTAATGATATTTTCAACATGTTCTAACAAAGTAATATTTTTGGTGACTTTCCCAGCAAGTATTTGGCTAAACTAACAACCATGAGGAAAATGTCTTTTTGACGACTCCTAAAAGCTGATGGGCCATTTGTGATCAAACGTTAATGATATATTACTTAGAACATGTTTTAGCAAAGTTTATCTGTATGCCATCCCTAGCAATTATGTGGCATCCAGAGCAACAAATGTAAATTACGTTTATGATATCTGTTCCAAAACCACTGGAAAAGTTCGTATAAAATATTGCAGGAATGCTGCTGCTTAGAACACATGCCACCAAAAGGTTTATTATTTCAGGTGGCTTCATTTGTAATCTTTTCACATCAACAGAAACCTGGTGAAACAAGTTACTTCTTCATCTCCTCAAACACGTCTGGGCAAATTGTGTAAAACCTTTGTAAGAATGTTTCATATAACATGTTTTACCAATGCTATATCAAGGATGAGTCTCTAGAGGCATCTCAACCATCTGTTTTGGTTTCCTTTGCAACCAGGTGATAGATAGATAAATTACAAGGTCGACTGGATTTAACATAATATTATCTTGTACACTAGAGAGAGTCATATGAGCAGTCTCATGCTTGGTCCTCATCCTCATTTATATTTTGATGTGATAAAAAAAATCTCTGAACTCCTGTGTACAGTTGAACACTGCACACCCAATTCTGCAGTGTTCTTACCCATTTCAGTGACAATGTTTCACCTTGCATATTTCCAAAAGTACTAAAAATGAATAGTATAGAAGTAACGTGTTTAGGTGTTCAAACGTTACTACATGGTTTAAACCAGCTTGTGATCCATATTATATATATATATATATATATATATATATATATATATATATATATATATATATATATATATATATATATATATATATATATATATATATATATATATATGTATGTATATACTTAAAGGACAATCTTCAGAGTTGGCAAACAGTGCCTACACACCTCTTTCAAAAATCTTTGGACATTTGCAATATCATAAAGGATTGGTCTCTATCGAATAATTGTCCATGGTTCAAAAAAGGTGATCCCGCAATTACTAGTAATTACCATCCAGTCTTACTTATCAGTGTTGTTTGCAAGTGCTTGAGCATATTGTCTGTTCTAACCTCATACAGAAATTAGACTGGGCTCGAAATTAACAGTAATCCGTTAACCCGAGGTCAGTGTTTTTGCCGTTGGATCAATAAAACCCTAAAACCCTAGCTGTCACTAATTTGCTGGAGCAGAGAACAATTGCTGCCAGTCACTATCACAACAGTTAACAAGTGGTACAATAAATGCCTGCAGTGGGAATCGACAAGTGTTATTCCATAGATCAAGTAGACTCGGGTGAATATTGTCAAAACAGTCGTTACGCACATGGACGTAGCCGGCTGTACTAGGTCCAAACACTGATTTCAATATGGATGATAACAAAACATTTAGGGTACGAATCAAGTATTGGGCAATCGGAAAAGTTTGTATTGGCTGACTCTATCTTTCTAATCCAGAACTATAGCAAATGACATGTTTTAATATTTTTATTCTTGTTGATAAACTTTTAATGTATTGTGCAGTTTCAATCGTTAAAGTGAGAAAGTCTTGGCAATGTGTGCAGCTGCCAATGAAATGTCAGAAATTTGATGATGGCAATAGAGAGCATGATCATAAATATGATCAAGAGAAGAGAGTAAAAAGTACCAGACGTGCTGGGAAAATTAATATGAATGGCTGAAGTATGACACAGGAAATACTGATGTTGTACAGTTTCTGCACGGAGTATTCAAAGACACGAAAGTGCACGGTGTACTTTATTAATTTATGGGTGTACTAACGTTCTCAAATCGTCCCTGGAATCACACTAATGATGGTTCTCCTTAACTCACTAGACAACAGGATTATATAACCCATCAGATGCCATCAAGCTGTAGCATGATGCTTGACCAGGAACGGAAGGCCTGAGACTACATTTGGTTTGTATGTGTCTAACGCCATTTTTCAGCACATGGTAGGTTATACATGGCGGCCAGTATATCTGGTGGAGGAAGAACCCGGGAATAACCACCGACCCACGGGAAGCTAGTGGCAAGCTTTCTCACATAACCACATTGACTGAGCCCGAGACTCGAACCCACGCGGACAGACGTGAGATGGCAGTGATCGATAAAGGCGAGCGCCTTAGACCACTCGACCACCCGTGGCCCCTTTCATAGACTAGCGCTTGTGGACCTACATCTGATGATGAATTAGATACAGGAATTGAATATGAACTTTGCACTTTCAGTGAGTCTTGGTTTGTGAAATACACTTTTTATTGTTTTGAAAATTACACAACTGCAAAACACAACTGTGTTGTGTTCCTGATGATTGCATTAACATTTAGATAAAGATGACCAAGTAGACATTTTTATACCGCAAAACCTATCTTGGCGTTGTGCAGGTTTTGACCAAAGATAAAGAAACAACACAAACCTTTTAACTGACTATGCACGTTCATGACTATTCCCATGGTCGCTGGTCGCATTCTGCAGGTAGTCACTCACGACATTGCATTTATATAATAAAATCAATCTGTGTTATGATTGTGGTAGGAATGAGAGGTGATCGCTCAAGATTGCTCAGTAATGTCATAATAAGAAATCTTTTAAAGAGATTCAATGTATCGGTCGAGTACATCATTTGTCTTTTGAGTTAATACATAATGCCTGGAATGAATGAGGTTTTTGTCTTCATCTTTAATACTAGCAAGTTATAATTGTTTTCCAGATTTGGTTGTCATTGTTAGAGGGTTGTATTGTTTGTTGCTTGTTCTATGTCACAGTGATTACAACACACACACCAAGCCGTCATAAAGCCGTCATCTGTTCACGTTAGTGTAGCAAGTTACACTTTTTTTGTATAGAGTTTAATTTAATTCGTTGATGAATTAAGCCTTTGGCTCTTGTCTGTCTCACATTTGTTCTCTTTCTGGATTCTGGATGAGTTAATACTGAATTATGTCTTCTGCTTATATATATATATATATATATATATATATATATATATATATATATATATATATATATATATATATATCCAAAGCCTGATCAAAACTGTTATAGTCCTTATTACAAGTGATCACTGATAACATTAATACTTAATAACAATAGCAGAACTTCCATCGAAAAAGAGAATAATTCTAACATTGGAGGAAAGAATTAATGTAATTGAAAGAAGTGAAGTTAATTTTCGGACAGGATAGAAAAATATTACCTTAATTGATTTTGCAATTCATATGCTAATACATGTACAGGTAATCTTCAAATATTGATGTGACTGTTTTATAATAGATGGATATCTTTATTGATATATACAATTATTTTCAGGTAAATTAATGCAATATTTTAGCAAGAACTATGAATAAAAAATGCAATACATAAACAGTCATTGTGTGTATTTTACTTTCTTAATCAATGTTGAATTTCCACCTTGGAATTTGGTCCTTTGCACAAACCTGTTATGAGAGACCACTTGTCTTGAGAGACTGCTTTTTGTTGTCAGAAGGCATGGTCTTTCAAGACAAGTTTTACTGTATTAGACTTTGAAAAAGCCTTTGACACTGTCCCCAATGAATTGTTAAAAAGTAACCTATTTCAATATGGAATTGTAGGCAAAACTCTATGCTGGATAGTCTCTTTTTATGTTTTGAAAAACGATGTGTTGTGGTAAATCGTTCCAAATTTGGTTTGTCCCAGGTGGCTTCTGGAATATCTCAAGGCACAGTACATTAACCAGTGCTTTTCTCCTTGCACATCAAACACATCACGATTTAAATTGATTCAGAAATTCACCTCTTTGCAAATGACTGTATGCTGCAGGTCAACCAAAACCCAGCAGGATACCAAAATATTACAAAATGACATTACGAAGCTAGGACAATGGGCATAAAAATGGGACATGTGATTCCAGCCTAGAAAGTGCAACATAATGCAAATGAGAAGAAAGAAATGCGATACAACCAGGATGTCATATTCATAGGAAGATACTTCCTTAGAAAACCTCAATCAAATAAAATATTAAATGGTCAAAATTCAGGTCTTTACAAATCCACTTGCCCGACTCCTGGAACAAGCTCAAATTCAGCTCTGACAAGCTCACGTTTTCAAGGTACTTGCCTGCGGGCAAGAATAAAAAAAAAACTGAGAGGGAGATCATGTTCAGTTCGTAATGCTTTATGTTTTCCATGTTGTATACTCTCCGAGCTCGCCACAGTACATATATCAGCACCTTGATTTAATGTTTACATGTACCACATTCTTCAAATACGTAACTGTTCACAGTTTCTTTCATATATCAATCCTTTATTTTACATGATATACTGACTTTTCCTTGTCCTTTTGAAAGCAAGTTTTGACAAATAGGAAATAAATATTTATATTTTAAATTATCAGTTATATATTAAATTGCAATACTTGTTCATATATTGGATTCGCAGACATTCAAGTCCTAACCAAACAAGATTGCTGACTTTGACCAATTGGTGTATCAAAGATTATTTTGATGCATGTCGCCGATTTCAAGGTGACTATGTGATAATGGTTAATAATAGCATGTGAGATGTCTTTGACAGGTGCCTTTGGAAATAAAAGGCACTTATCTCTAATGATAAACCGCCTGAAAATCTAGTACCCATAAGTGGTGTCGATAATCTATTGTTTATGTATTACAGGAAACTGATACAAACTTACTATTTGTAAAAAAAAAAAAATGAAATGGATATAAGTAAGAGTTCTCAGATCATTCTCAAAAGTTGACATGTCAAAGAATATTTAGATGCATGTCGCTGATTTCAAGGTGAATACTGGATGATGTGGAAGCAGAAGCAGACATGTGAGTGCACAGTACTCCACAGAAAATAAATCAAAGAGTGAATTAATTGATAATGGAATATTTCAGTGAGGGACCCAGTTTACTGGATTTGATACTAAAATCTGCATGATAAATTGAACTTTACGTGGGAATGTAGATAAAGACAATAGCATACCTGTCAACCTCCTGAGACAAAAACCTGTACACCAGACACAAAAAAAACGTACAAATGACGGGATTCCCGTACAAGTTGACCAAAAAAAAAAAACCGTACAAATGACGGCATTCCCATACAAGTTGACAGGTATGAAAAACGAAACAAACCCATTATTCCTGAGGCATTATGTACCACAGGTTAAACATAGTTATTGTTATACAGGTAATAAACCTCTTTGTAGATGATAAATATTGATTGTGGGTGCTATATGTTCGGTACATCGAATGCTCTTGTAACGAAATCCAGATGGCTGCCTTTTATTTCCAAACACACCTGTGAAAGAAATCCCACAAGTTATGTTATAAACAATTATCACCCGACACCTTGAAATCGCCGACTTGCATCAAAACAATCTTTAAGCAGTCGATTGTTTCGAGTCGGCAAGCTCTGCTTACTTTGAAGTTACCCTCGGCTAGGTGGGGAAACCCCCCCCCCCCCCCAAAAAAAAAAAAAAACAGAAGAGAGAACCACAACATATAGATCACATTTATTTAAAAATTATCAACATATTAATCACGCTGACTCGTATATTGCAACTGGCTTGTTATTTTTACCCTTCCTAGGCTTGCGAACAACACAAAACCCCATATGGAGCCTCTCACTCTTGTTACTTTTAACTTACATGTATTTCTACTCTCGATACTAAAATGTTTCTCTTATAAATATCTTCAGAATCATAATTCCAAAATCTTTTTATTTAGTTTGTATTCATATCTTAATTACACTATAATAACGCTTGCGTGCGTTTGTATATAGATTTTAATGATCACTGATTAGCAGAGGATTAAACCGTGGATTGATAGATTACTAATATGGCGGTTCTTTTGGAAAATACACATACAATCGTGGCTCTAATACATGTTTGGCTGCGTTTTCTGATGTTCCGAAAACATGCCGTAAATACGGTACTACGCCTACTGATAACCTGATTTTCAGTCGACCAGTAATGGGGCAGAATTCCTTGCTTGAATAAAGAAATAAAACTCTCAAATCGGCAAGTGAAAGACATCAATATTTCTGGTAATCTGATAGTTGATTCAAGCGATTCACGTTCTGTTCTCGTTGTATCTCATGAAGAAAATAAAAATCCCCGTCGAATCCCGATCTTGGCGAAAATCGCTGAGATTTTTTATTTTTTTTAAAATATTAAAAAACCGTACAAAATGCCTGTACGGCCGTACACTGCAAAATCCCCCCCCCCCCCCCCAAACCGTACAAATTACGGGATTCCCGTACAAGTTGACAGGTATGCAATAGTCCCTTGAATGGACTGGCACTCTACTGGTTGAAAATAATTTACAGGAATTCAAGGTACGACCAGTTCTTCCTTTCAACTGTGGAATGTTTAAACCATCTTTGATATTCTTCAGGGATAACAAGATTTTCAAATTTTTGACATAGTGGATGCCATCTTGGCACCATTTTCATTTCGGACCAACAAGGCATCATGCAAAGTCTTCTGGTGGTAACCCCATGTTGATATGACTTTGCATTTTGGAGGAGCAACGATAACAAGATTTTCAAGACGGATGCCATGGTGGTCATAGTTGATATCAGATTGGCACCATTTCTGTTTAGTACCAACTAGATATTATGAAAAGTCTTGTGGTGAAAGCACAATGTCCAGCAATCTTGGAAAAGTTGTGGTAATTAGATTTTCAAAATGGTCATTGAAGCAGTTATATTAGAAGTCTATTAGCACCATTTTCATTTACGACCAACTAGACATCATAAAAAGTCTTTCAGTGAAAACCCCATGCTGATAGAGTATGCACATCGTGGATTACGGAAAATCCACGGAAAATCCACATTCCCACGTTGGAACTTAATCATTTCACACTGTTTCCATCATGGACCGGATATATTGGTCGTCGTGGATTGTCAATGTCATTGCTCATAGTGAACAGATTAAGTTTTATTGCCCCAATTAAAAAGTTGCAGCAATATAATTATGTAATAGTGGGAATTGACTACATCACCCGGAACTTACCTGTCAGTTCAGCATAATTACACAGTACAGAAAGCTCTTTTTAAGTTGTACACAATGCCGTTCAATATTTAAAGACCTGCCCACTAAAATGCATTCACATACGTTACATTGTGAAAGATGAAAGACAAATTTCAGAACAAAGAATCCCGAGACTATTCAGGTGCTTCACAAAATATGCAAAGTTTAATGATAGTAATTTATATATATATTCTGCTTTTAAACAAACAAAAGGAAAAAGAAATCACCATTAAGTATTAACAGGTTTAATTTCATTAAATAAAAAATGCAAGAAATGCTGTGATTTATTTTTCATTTCCCCAGTCATTTCTACATTGTTTGTTCAACATGTGTCCAAGCAATTACATATACATAGCGCTATCCAAAATGCAACCTCTACCAGATCAGCCTCTGTTTAGTACTTGCAACTGAAAATTATATGTCCATGTGACACATTTTCTCAGGAACTAGACAGGTATTTACTTATACCGTAGACCTACAGACTCTACAAAGCCTGTGAAGCTGCATTCTATAACCAACAGCTTAAAAAATATACTTAGGGTTGCTGGTTTGGTCGTATGACTTTAATATTACCAATGGACGGGTGCAAGTGATGAAGAAGCATAATCTCTTAAATAGTTTCGGTAGGAGACAAACTTGTATGTATTTTTTTTCAGTTGATGCATATACATATTCACTTGGTACAGTACATTCTTTCAGTGCACATGACAAATACTGCAAAACTGTTCCAGAATACCAAGCGAATATTGTTTATCAGTTTAGTTTACAAATTTGTTACACTTTGACCCAATTATCCTTTTACCAACTTAACGTGAATACAAATAAAACATTTTGTTGCCAAAGAACACGGACCAAATGTGTATTTAGACAGGGTTTAGCAATTATACCAACAATGTGAAATTACTAAAATTATATCTGTAATCGCCCAAACGGCGCTGAATCTTTGGAAACCAAAACTATGCTTTAAGTCACATGAACAAATTTTAAACTCCAAAGTTGAATTAAAAGAAATAATAATCCAAGATTAACTGCCTGAAGATATACATGTACACACCAAAGAAAAAAGGGTCAGGCCAGTTAGTATGTGCAGATGGAGGGTGTTGAGGAGGGGGAATGTTTTCTTTTTCCATATTGCAGCAGCAGTTAATTTCACCTGGACATCCATCATGTCATCATCATCTTTTGCAATTCAACTAAAATACAGACTATTATGCAAACTTATCTGTGAAATGTGTATCTACAGTAGATACAATTGTATTTACAGTACAATAAATAGCATCCAGTTTTGTAATTCAGTTTGGTTTTTGCTTTATTGAAGTAGAATTTCTTCTTATTCATACTGTGTTTTGCCCTTGTTCAACTTGTACTGTAATATGCACACATCATATCTATCATAATGCCTTGTATATTGCCTGAAATTACTATGCTACATATTTGCCAAGGCTACAAAATCTATCTCTATTTAATTGCTATTAATACATTGCTTCATATTTTTGACAGCTTTAAACAGGTATCCCTGGTAACACTTCTTTATCTACTCCGAACTGGAGGTGGAAGAGGTTTTGGCTTCAAAGATTGAAAATCCCAATTATTTCCTGTTTATTCTGAACCGTTCATATTAATTTGAAGGTTGTCGCAAATATTGTCACTGTGCTCAGTTTCATTACTGCAGTAATGCTGACTCATTCAACTTCATTCTATTAAATTCCTGAAGCTTTAAATTTGTATATGTTACTTATGACCAGATTTGACTATAGATAATAATAAAATAAGAAAAGAACACTAATAGCAGGTTAATTACCCAATTAATTATATAAATTCTTTCTAAATACAATATGAATTGCTAAGCAGCAATTTACTTATTTACTTATTCTGAAAAAGAGCGCTTTCAACATTTTTTTTTCTAATTTTGTCAGTAGAAAAGAACATCGAAGTTACCGCTTGATGCAGAACAGTATATCATATATATATGCTAACAGGTACATGTACATGTAATCAATCAACAGGGATGTACGTTGTAGCTAGGCAATTGTTCTGATGTACACTCGGTCCTGGACAGGGGTGGGAAGTTAGCCAAGAAATTTAAACCTCATATTTTTGCTACATTACACATGTTTTGTCTATATGCATCCCTAGCTAGGCCACTGATAAATACCACAAGAAATGTTACCACTGTATAGTTTCTACAGGTAAAGGTATGAAATTGACACTTGCCATGGTCGAGTTTATGGCATCAGGGTTTCTCCCATCTGTTTGTTCTGTGTGTCGACTCACAGAGTGAATACAATAAAATCAGTGAGGGATGCCATAAAACCTGCTGCATCTACAATAACATCTGAGATGGACCTCCACTAGGCTGATTGGATTTCCACTAGACTTGGGGAAAATCCATCAGACTGAATAGACATCCACTACTCCTAATGGACACTTCATCCCTTGCCTCTATGTCTACGTCCACCAGATCAAGTGGGCAATCCATAATCCATGATGTGTGTACTACCATTCATTTCGGAGAAACAGTGATAACAAGATTTTCAAGATGGCCACTGTGACTGGCATATTGAATATATGAATGGCACCATTAGGATCAACCAAACTTCATAAGAAGTTGTTTAGTAAAAACCCCATGTTAATATGACCATCCATTCTGGAGGCATAGCCATAACAAGATTTTCAAGATGGTTGCTGTGATGGCCATATATTGGATATCAGATTGGCATTTACTTTCATTTAGGACCAGCTAGACATCACAATAAGCCGTTTAGTGAAAAGCCCATGTTGATATAACCATCCATTCAGGAGGAGTTGCGATAAGATTTGCAAGATGACCACTGTGGCAGGCATGTTGGATACCTGAGTGGATTCATTTTCAAGCAGCACCAGGCAGACCATGGTATGAATGTGTGTGTGAAGTTTCAAGGCAATCCTCTAAATAGTTTTGGAGGAGTAGCAATAACAACCTTTTGCTAATGAATGGACAGACAGACAACATACAGACAATGGATGATGGACCACAGACCATACCATAAACTCTTTTGGTCTATGGTCAGTAGAATTAATCAATGTTAAGATGTATTCAAACATGATTAAAATTAAGTTAACACAGTTCTGTTCTGGGATGTTTAATTTTTCAGCTGAACGTTTTTTACCTAAACATTGCTCTCTTAAAAGTCGAGCCATTTCCAAAAACCTCATCTATCTATCCATTTATCTGTCTATTTTTATATAAGTATACATCTGTCTTTGCTCGTTGAACTATATCTGCATTCTAACCATCCCTTTCTTCCCCCAATGTACATACATGTATCTGTTAACAAACTCTATTTACACTCATCTACATATCTACATGTAGAATTTACATATATCTTTGTGATAACTTTAATTATTGACATCTTGTTTTAAGTTGCAAAAAATAAGAAGAAGACAAAAGTTTTATATTTGTAAAATAAATACAATGTGATTTCCTTAAAACATCCTTTGTTTTTACTTCACTTGTGATATTCTCTTGTCATATTTTGGGGCAAGCACAAATTCCCCTAGGGCAACTTAAATTTTTCAGTGAGTTTGCCTTGGGCAAGTTGACTTTGACAAAAATTTTTAATGCCCTGGTATTATTAGTGATCTGAAATGGAACCTTCAAATTCAAGAATTATGAAACAAAGCAAATCCAGGGTTCATACAGCTGTCGGTAAAACAAATTCGAGACCTTTTCCACTTTTTCCATACTGGATTGCAATATTTTCCAGACCCCTCTGGCACATGTATTCGAAGTCTGAATCACTATAAATGAGCATGTGGTATCCGCATAATATAAAACAGTATCCACCAATCACAAGTGGGTGATAGGTCACATGTCTTGCCAACTACACTGAACCAGCAGGGCCATCACTAGACCAAATGGTGCCCCATGCAACGAGTGTCTTTAGCAAAATAAAACACAGCAACCCAAAATTCCATACTTTTTCCAGACCTTTAGGGCAAAATCTTTATTTTCCATACTTTTTCCAGGTCTGGAAAAAGCACTCTTTGTTTCCCATACGATTAGGTGAAGCCGCATAGATAAGAACTTAGCACACAAGAAGATTAAGACACCTGTTAATCTATTGTTGGTGCCTAGTGATCATTTTGATCAAAAGACTAAGTACACAATCGCGTGGTTTGACACCTCTCTTTGATAAGCTTCACTCAGCACACTTTTAATCCATCATATTATAAATCCTTACACGCTGTTAGGAACACTTGCATTTTATCATATACCATATTTAGAAAAATAGTGCCAAGCTTTTGGGAATTATTTTGTTTATCAGAGGAATACAAGCTCCAATGTTGATCATCATAAATCATCATAAAATCAGCTGTTTTTCAGTGTCATGTACAGATATAGTTTCGGTTGCCAGTGATTATCATAGTGTACTTTTCCAATGGCAACTTTACATAATTTCTTTGGTGCCAAGTGCAGGGCTACAGATGAGCTGGATTCTCATGAGACTGGTCGACAGAAATTATTAGATATGTCTAGTGTTGATAAAGAAAATAGAACACCAAAGAGTCTAAGAGATTCGTGGAATGAATTGTTGAATAGGGCATTTCCATGGACCAAAAAACAGAAAAACAATGGAACATTATTAGCTTTACGCACATGGTGTTGTGACTGTGGAAGAAAAAATGCCATGGCAACACAAGGAACACCGAACTTGCAAAGTTCAACATTTACTAGCCATGAGGTCTCAAAGGATCATTTATTTGCCATTCAAGTGCATCAGGCTAAGAACAAGAAAACTACTATACTGATTGTTGTTGAAAATGTGATTACCGGAAGTAGGGAAAGTGAAAGAGACTCTAATGAGTGTAAAGAGGCCCAAATCAGAACTATGTTCGACCTAGCTAAAGAAGGCCAGCCATTGAACCAATTCAGCAAATTAATTGAACTTTAGGTAACATTTTTATATCTCAATTACTTTATTGTTTTAGAAAATAAACTTGTTTGAAAGCTTTCAAAAAAGAATTTTATTTCATACAAAGCCATCATTCTTGCAGTGTCATTATGTCATATATGCAGTGAATGACACAACTCCAGTTTGATCCAAGTTTCTTATTATACTGAAAGTTAAAATATTTAATTTTTAAAAAAAAATATTATAATCCTTCATATATTGTTTTTTTCCATGTTATATAATATTATGTTTCTCATGCTCATTTATTTTTTCTGTTATTATGCTATTAAATATTTTGTACTTGAAGCATTTATTTATATGCAGGGCTGAGCAAATCCCGGACTGTTGGGCAAGTAAAATTTTCCAAATCGCTAGTCCAGGACAAGTGCTTTTTGCCTACTTTAAAAAAAGTCAGGCAAGTGCCTCTTTCATTATCCATGCCATAATCACTCTACCTACCTTTATCTGGCTGTTCATGCCCTCTGGGCATACTGAATGCTTGATTCTAACCCTCTCAATGTATTTATTTACATCCAGTATCACACCTACTGGTGGTCATTGATAATTCTTGCATGTGTGCACATTATATTACCGTTTGACTGCATATTGGGCTAAGCAACTAAATTATTGGCCAATCAAAACATGCGAGACAAAACAAAGCTGGTATGATTAATTAGCAGTGTTTTAAATGGCTTCCTGTTGTTACTTAAACCAGATCCTCACCTTATGATTTTAATCCAGCGAATCAATCCAATATTAAATGAATGAAAGGCACTTTACGAACATTAGTGTCAGTGCCCTTATGAACTGATTAAATGACAGTGATGATTCTTTAATTTTTAATTGATTATACAGAGGATTAACTTCCACGTCCATTTTAAGAGTTTGAAGAGCCAAAATTACGCTAATTAAGGAGTTGTATCTGTTCGTATTGAAAGGACAAAATGTAGGTTATGATCACTTTAGAAGTAGTTGTCAAGCAAAGTGATATTTACTATGTGGATAAAATGAGTTTACTAAATTATTTTTTCAAGGAAGTTAATAAGCAAGAGTTGGAGCAGGAAAATAATGTGAAAGTGGAGGGGTAAAATGTAAGACTGCCACTGAGTGTGAGGTAACTATTTCTCCAAAGAGACATAAGCCAGACTCTGTGGCAACAAAAAATGTCAAATATGACACTACTCAGAGACTCAGAAATTTTCAGCCACATTGGATTGATAGTTATCCCTGGCTTGAATTAATTGACTCAGATACAAAAATGTTTTGCAGTTATTGCAAACAATAACCCAATCTGGCACAGGTTGGAAATTCAACCAGTGTTTTTGTCAATGGAACTGACAATTTCAGGATTAAACCAATCAAATCTCATGACAGTTCTGGACCTCACAATGCCTGTGCAGTTAGGGAAAGTCTGAATTCCAGTAAATTCCTTTCAATTCTTGCTGATGGAAGTATATGTACTGATGCTACCATATTGAAGCAAGAAATAGTGCATATAAGATACCTGGACAATTGAAAACTGAAAACCTCTGATATAACAAAATGTATAATATCAACCTATGTTTTTGAAAAATTAAATTCTTTTAAGAAATAAATATGTTGAACATTATTTCATTTGAACTTTCTATGGATTAAAGTGCAAACATCTCATCAAATCTTGACAAGTGATTTAAATTTGGGACAAGTGACATGGTAGGTGGGACATGTGAATTTTCTGAAACCATTTGTCCTGGACAAGTGGATGAAAAAAAAAAAATTGCTCAGTCCTGATATGTCAAATTCAGAGGTTACGTTACTTTCCAGATTTTGCTGTTTTAGCTGAAGTGTTGCTGGTTTCACCTATAACATCAGTGGCTTGTGAGCATGGTTTCTCATCACATAATTGCATCAAGACAAAGGGCCATGGATGTTTAAAACAAGAAACTGTAACAAAATTGATGAGGGTGATGGAGGAAGGTCTAGAACTTAAGGATGTTGATCCTAAACCAGCTGTTGAGAAAATTTTTAAAGTTTGTTTAAGAAAGAAGTGAATGTAAAGATGAAATGGAAAAAAAAGTCAATGGAATATTGTCATTTGCTTCTTCTTTCAGTATCTTAGCAAATTTACTGATTTGAAAAATGGAATTAAGCTAATTAAATCAATTAATATAGAAAAGAAAGTGTAATCTCTTCCTTGTTTCCTTCTAGCTGCACAAAATTAAAGAAAGGGAAGGTAAAGTAATTGAGAATTGTTATAGTTGTAACTTCACAAACAATCACAATTATCATGGTTATCAACTGCCTTACTGTTTCATTTATTTACTAACACACTTAATATTTCAAAATGAGCATTAGCAATTTGATTGACATATATACTGGTGACACAACAATACACACTGTCGTGATACATATAATGCTCTGCAAGGGAAAAAAAAGTATCGTTATTGGGACTCCAATTTTTAGGGCTGGGACTGCAACTTTTTTTAAGGAAGGAGTCCTGGACTACAACTTTCTGAACCCTATGAGGAACCCTGCTGTCATCTTGCCCTCAAAATGTGAAAGAATTAGCTTCCAAGGATTTAGTTAGACCTATTTTAGAATGTGATTGTACAGTTTGGGACCCCCATTCACAGGGTTTACAGGATGAAAAGTTTTTAAAAATCCTAAGACAAGTAGCCAGGTTTGCTACATTCAATTATGACTATACCCTAGGAAGTATGACTAAAAATAAATAAGTTGCCTTGGAAACCATTAAACATGTTAAACCAACCTAGACTGGAAAATTGATTATATTCTGTCTTCAAAGATTTAAAAACAACAGCATAAATACTCTGCTATAATATAATTAAACCAAAAAGAACAAGACCGTATAAATCAGTATTATTATTATATGATACCATACACACAAAATGATAGTAACAAATTCCCCCAAACAATCAAAGATGAGAATTTGTTACCACAAATATTAATAACAATAGCTGATAAATTTTCAAAAGTAGCATGGACATATTTATTTCTAATTTTGATATAGTGCCAAACTAATCAAGATCAAGATTCAAAGTACACATTTGAATGGTTTATCTACAGTATATATCCTCATGTGCCTCTTGAAAACACTACTGTCTAAACATTTTATCACAAACTTCACATTTGAGTGATCAATCTCCAGTATGCATCCTCATGTGCCTGTTCAAACCACTAATATCTCTAAACATTTTATTACAAACTTCACATTTGAATGGTTTATCTCCAGTATGCATCCTACTGTGCCTCATCAAAACACTACTATCCTTAAACATTTTATCACAAATTCCACATTTGAATGGTTTATCTCCAGTGTGAATCCTCACGTGCGTCTTTAAATTTCCACTATGGTTAAACATTTTATCACAAACTTCACATTTGAATGGTTTATCTCCAGTATGTATCATCATGTGCATCTTCAAAACACTATCCTGCCGAAACTTTTTACCACAAACTTTACATTTGAATGGTTGATCTCCAGTATGTATCCTCAAGTGCGTCTTCAAGTTACCACTTTGGGTAAACATTTTATAACAAATCTCACATTTGAATGGTTTATCTCCAGTATGTATCCTCATGTGCCTCTTCAACACACTACTCTGTCTGAACATTTTATCACAAACTTCACATTTGAATGGTTTATCTCCAGTGTGCATTCTACTGTGCCTCTTCAAAACACTACTGTCGCTAAACATGTGTTCACATATTTCACATTTGAATGGTTTATCTCCAGTATGTATCCTCATGTGAGTCTTCAAATGACCACTGTGGATGAACATTTTATCACAAACTTCACATTTGAATGGTTTATCTCCAGTGTGTATCCTCATGTGCCTCTTTAAAACACTACTCTGCCTAAACATCTTATCACAAACTTCACATTTGAATGGTGTCTCTCCAGTATGTATCCTCATGTGCATCTTCAAATTACAACTCTGCCTAAATACTGCATCACAAACTTCACATTGGAATGGTCTATTTCCTGTATGTTTCATCCTGTGCATCTTTAAATTACTATTCCTAACCACTAACTTCTCGTTTGAATAGTTGTTCATCTCCAGTGTATTCTAGAGCCCGGATGTAAACGGCAACTTTCCAGCCGTAAGGATATTGGTCACAATTATTTTCACTATACAGTTTTTGTCATAAGTTCAGCAACATTTGAGAGGTTGAACTGTAAACAAAACAAACGTATCATGGGTCACAGATTTCACTTCCTGGCACGCATCAATGCCATATTAGTTAGTGTGCAATGTGGCCAAAATACACACAGAGAATCACACCATACTGCTCATCTTCTACAGAATAAACAATTTCCTTTAAATCAATACAAAGAATCCCTAAATCTAAGCCAAGGATCATCACCAAAAGAAGAGAGGAAAATATACTCTACAAATAGATTGGGACTACATTAGTGAGTACAACCCCCAGAAGTAATAATTGTGACATTATAGCCCTGTACAGGGATTAACTTTACACCATAGGTTTAGATTAAGTGACACTGTAGTCCTCTATGGAATTGTCATGGTAATTTTTAAGACAAGATTTTCCATAGAGGGCTATATTACTATAAATTGAGCTCTCTACTGATGACACTTAGGCCCTCTATGGAAAATGTAATGTTAAAATTTTTAGTTGCTATAAAATACATACCTTTTGATCAGTGCTGGATTACCCAATAGGCAGGCTAAGCACGTGCTTAGGGCACCATCAAAGCAGGGACACGTAAAAAAAAAAAAAAAAAAAAAAAATAAGAAAAGAAAAAGAGAAATTACGTTGTTTTTTTTATAATTACATGGGGGGGGGGGCGCCGTAATCTTTTCAGTGCTTAGGGCCTCTAAAGGTCTTAATCCGGCCCTGCTTTTGATACTATCCAACACACACGTTTTCATATACTATCCATCACCTACTTATTGATTACTATCCAACACACAGATTTTGATATATTATCCAACACCTACTTTTGATATACAATCCAACACACCCACTGATTGCCAAATAAAATAAAACTTTATCCTCCATGATACAGCAGTGTGTGTGTGTGTGTGTGTGTGTGCGTGTGTGTGTGTGTGTGAGGATCTTATCCATACTAAAGAAAAAGAGACACTTTTTTTCTTTTTTGGTATATTCTCGAGAAATTAGAATCACAGTGAAATTTTATAACATAGTACAAAAGTTAATTTTCTTCATTATTTCACTGTCTTTCTCTGTTGAATTTCTTGACTGGCATGGGTTCTTCTACTTTAGTTTCTTCTACTTCTCTTGCCTTCTTGAATTTATTTATGGGTATGGGTTCTTTGAATCAAGATGAAACGAACACACCTTGCTGAGGAGAAACCAGAAGAAGCTTTCAGTGCCACCTCATACGCCAAATAAAGTGTTAGCTCAAGTTCATGCCAGTGATGTTTAAGTTAAGATGAGTGAGCCTGATCCAACACCATCTACATTCACTACAAGACCAAGAGAGTCAAGATCAGCCAAGAAAGAAAGTCGTTCTATGGCTCCTGAAAATTAGTTTAATATTCGAGAGACCCAAAAAGTGACTTCCAGAAAATTTCGAACGACGACGTGACGGTGAAATTTAAAGAATTCAAATCTTAAGAGGTAACAGAAAAAGCAGCCGGTTTCAATACATATTTATAGGAATCATTATTAGAGACATTGAAACGACAGTGCCAAGCTAAATATGACGATCGCTTGGGACTCTCCATCAACCACAAGAGTGTGAAGTCTCCTGTCTGGATCGAGTCTGCATCGACTTTAGTACACCGGCAGAATTATCAACAAACTTCCACACGTCCAACAATCAAACGTTGACTTTGACATGACCGATTAAAAAAAAACCTTTTCACATGACACGCAGTTCGCCGCCAAGAGGTAAAGACGACGCAAAGTTTTATCGGTGGATAAGCTTCTCAGTATCAAACATAGTATCGTCCAGAGTAAGAATTATCAAGACCAAATGTGTTTAGCCCGTGCCATCGTTGTGGTTCGAACTTATGACAAAAGGAACCATACAGCAGAATGGAAAAAGTCACGGGAAAAACATTAGAGAATCGGAGAGATCCCATCAACGGAAAGAAGCAGAAATTCTTGTGCAGCAACCAAGTATTTCTAAAGAAACCGTGTGTGGAGTTCCTGAATGCCAAAATTTTAAGAAATGTTGGCACCTCGTTTTACGCTGAAAGTATTCTCTCAAGTTGTTTCCGGAGCTCTCTTGTTTCGAGGACCAGATTTCCCAGCTGAAAAATACATTCATGTTTATCATCATCAAATTCATTTCGATGCTATTACAACTATCACAGGATTTCTCGGAGACTGTTAATATTGCGAGAAATGTAACCAATAATTAGCCATCGAGACAAACATATTCATTGTGGAGAGAGAGAGAGAGAGAGAGAGAGAGAGAGAGAGAGAGAGAGAGAGAGAGAGAGAGAGAGAGAGAGAGATGTTGCTGGTATTTAGCTTCCAGACCTTGTATTCCTGAAGGAAAAGAAAGAATTCATTGCTCTGCTTGCAAGCGAACCATTCTAAGTCCAGCCAGCAACGAACAACATTGCATGAAACAATAATAACAACAACAACAGAAAAGTGCTGCCGAATTATTGAGGGTGTGCTCCACCTGTGGACATCTTGTTTGAATAAATAACCAAAAAGTCACGCAGTTTATCCAGGAAAGAAAAGATGCCGTTTTGTGATCAAATTGTGGACTCCAATCATCAGTGTTACATTAAAAGATATGACAACTCGAGGAAGTATTGTATGACGACCAGAACAAGAATAAGAAGATGAAGCGTGTGGATTTTATCTATTTTGACCTTAAATGTTCCCAAAAGACTGGAAGTCACATCCCGAATTTTTGTGTAGCTCATCGTGCTTGTGACACGTGTATATAAGAACCTTAATTTTTCACTGTCCAAATTGTAGGGTGATTCCAGGAGGACGAGAAAAGATATTTCAGGTTTCGCATACTCATGCTAATGTTGCTGAATGGATTTTAGATCCTACCAACGACACTTGGAGCGAACAAGAAATCCAGCTTTACGGGAACTGTCAAAGATATACTACGGCAACGGGTAACAATTTCTTCGGTGACGGACAGTTTCTTTTGAAATATTATTCACAACAATGAACATAATTTCCAATAGTCACCATGAATGGAGCCAAACTCATTTACATGAATGTGGGAAACGTACAGTTTCAAGATTCTATTAGTTATTTGGCTGTGCCTTTGAGTAGAATGCCTAAAACATTTGGAATGACAGAAATGACTCAATGCTTTTTATCCACACTGTTTCAATACCGAAGCCAATCAACACTTTGTGCTCCCGCATTTACCTGAAGGTAGCTTCTACTACCCTCGTGATATGCACACAGAACAATGAGAAGCTTTCTACGCATGGTACCAACTCCACACGTCAGACCCTTTTGATTTTAAAGAAGAAATGTTGAAATATTGTCGATCCCGTGTGGACATTGTACGGCGATGTTGTGGAAAGTTTCGACAATTATTTCTGGATTACAGAGGTATCGATCTATTGAAAGAAACTTATACAACTACCAAAGCACGTGGATTAGTGTACCGAGAAAAGTTCATGCCCGAGAACAAACGAGCCATCACACCACTTCAGTCTCCGATATGTCTCCTAGCCGTCGATACTCCGCTAAAGCTGTGGTGTGTCTCGTTACTTGTGTGAAGTCGAGACAAGTGGATACAACATGCTAGAAACGGTGGTGGTGACAAGAAAAGAAAATTGGAAGCCTTTCCGTGGATAGATAGGATTTAGAAAACTAATTGCAAGTCTACGAATTTCAGTTTATTTCCCTGATTCCCAAATTGTTTCCCTCAACGAGACATGAAAAACCCTTTCTCAGAGTTCACCGTGGAAGAGTTGTACGAGAAAACATATCAACGAGGCCTCAATTTAGATAACCAAGGATACCAAGTGATAGAAATGTGGGAATACGACTATGATCGACGTTTCAAAATCGATTCAGAATTTAGACGGATCGTCAAAGAGTACGACGTACTGAATATTTAACCTTTGAACCCACGCGATAGTTTGTTTGGAGGACGAACAAATGATACACAGATGTTGCACGAAGAAGACGAATCTCAAGGAGAGCAAATGAAATACATCGATACGTATTTCTTGTATCCTTGGCTGTGCAAATATGTTCGATTCCCCACCAGTCATCCAGAAATTTTGACAGAACACATTGACTTGGACCACATACGCCAATGCGAAGGTTTGATCAAATGCAAAGTACTGCCGCCAACGAACAATGATCAAGAACGAGCCCTGTCAGGAATGTGGGTTAGTGTCAAATTGTTCCATGGTCTCGATAGTGGATACCAGCTGTTAAAAGTATGCGAATGTTTGCACATTCCTAGCACAGAACGATTCCAACAAGACGGCTCCTCCAGTGAAAGGATTTTTGGTTTCAGGCTAATTCAACGAAATTCTAAAACTGAAGCAAGAAGCTAGTGTCTATCCTTCTTGGTGTCCGACTCACGAAGACAAAGAGACATTAAAACAACGGTGCCTATCAGTATAAGGCATCACTTTAGAACACGTGGGAAAGAATGAAGGAAGACGATCGTTTGCAAATATAATGATGAATTGTTTGTGGGAAAATTGGCTCAACGTCCGATATGGCCAAAAAGACGGAATACTTGGCAGATCAAAGTCGATACTTTCTACTCATCGATGAGAAAGGAAAGCTCATTAAACAGGTGGAAATCCTATGTGAAGATTTAATCTTGGTGAATTGTGAAGAAGTCATAGAATTGGCACCACCCAGCAAGTTTGGAAATGTTATTATTGCAGCTTATGTGACAGCCAGTGTCAGTTTAAAATTGTATTTTGTCTTTAAACTGTTAGGAGATAGAGTCCTTTATTTTGATGCCAATTGTTGCATGTACATTGATCGCCGTGGAAGCTATCACGCACGCATCGCAGACGATCTTTTAGGCACTTTGACAGATGAACATCCAGAAGACACTATTTTGAGTTTTGCTAGAGGTGGACCCACAAATTACGGTTACCAATACAAAGACCAACAAGGACAATTTCATACCAAATATAAAGTGAAATGGCTGACACTGAACTATCGTTTCGGTCAAGTGGTCAACTTTCATGTCGTAAAAGAAGCATCAAAGTTACGACGTGATCAAGGCTCTCGCGTGAAAACGTTGGATCCACACCAAAGAATGCGTTTGCAAAATCATCCAAATTTTCTGTCGACCCTTGGAAAAAGTATATCATATTATATACCAGAAACGAGTGCGACTTCCACACTACAACACTTTACCTTACGGACGCGCCGATCTCCAGTATGGGGTTTGCTGGATTGTTTGGAACGTCACTAACCAAAAAAAAAAAAAAAAAAAAAAGTGAAATATTAATCACTTAGGTTCGCATTGGAAACAACAAAACACACTTTTAACAAAGGTTATTAAACCTAACTGGGACTACAGAATTGTTTTGTGCCACTGGGCAAGTGCGTGAATGTGGTCCTCCTCTCTATAAATTGGAAGATATGAACACGTAAAGTGGGAAAGGTCGACTTCAAGAAGTGAAAGTACGTTTGAAAGGATATCCAGTTTTGATTCTTTGATTGCTGCTTCACGAAACATCGACTATCAAAAAAGTAGAAGTTACCAACATGCCGTTAAACACAGCTGCATCTCATTCTCAGAGTTTCTGTCTCCAAGAACTACAAAAACAACCTCTGTGTATATGTGTGTGTGTGTGTTTGTGTGTGTGTGTGGCGTACAGAATGTGTTCGCATAAAGCAAATCGTCTTCTTCTGCCAGATCTTTGTGGCGTATTTTGTTATCGGAGCAGCCATTGAAAATTTGAGTTTGCCACCAGGCGATTAATAATTGTGAACTAGTTTACTCAGCAGTAACAAAAACAACGGTAGCCTTGCCGTCAGCGCAAGTCACAACCCTTCCAGTAGCAACAGCAGAGCACTTTGTCAACATTTGGAAAATCATCACGAATGATTTGTCAGAAAACAGAATACTCGAACTATGAATAACCAATTTGATTTAACATTACCCAGTGACAGCTCTATGCAATGTGTTTCCCAACAACAAATTATGTTGTTTCACAGCCAAATTACCTCAATCCATACAATTGGATTATGAATCTCACTGAGAGTGGATGTGGTTATTCATCCTATTCAAGCCATCAGTATCAACGCTGGTCAAAAACTTTTCGTCGTCGATATCCTCAACGAACAAGTTCAAGAACAGTTGGAGAAAAATGATCCTGGCTATTATGAATCCAAAAAGCCATCACCTACTAATCCTCAATTGAAAATCTAAGCAGTGAGAATTCCTACAGGATATTGTTTAATGCTCGATATCTCATCGATACAATGTCAGTTATTTTCAACGATCAGTTTGGCTGAGCACTGGAGAAAACTCGCTGAAGTGTACAGATGGTCATTACTTTTTGTCCCAGTTTGTTTTCTATTCTGGGTGGATACACCGCTCTCGCTCACGTGAAAGATATTCACACCAATTATCAAGTATTTACACTTCTGTGTGGAAATAAATGAAGGACTAAATATGACGTTTGAGCTCATCTCAAAATAGAAGATTTTTAAAAAGTGGTATAAAGGCTTGCGTGACCATTTCTTACCTCCACTGACTCCTCTGTAGACGAAACGCATCGAAGCTCTATTGCAATAGAGTACGAAGACTACCCATTCATCGACTTACTTGACAGATAATTTTAAGGAAAGAGTCAGGTGTGAACTGAGGACTTATCATTGCCAGAGGGAAAAAAAAAGAAAAAGATGAATACCTGGGAACTTTATTACCTTTTGACTCACAGTTCGTACACAGCTTCTTGGAATCCTGTGGTGTTTGCTAAAGGTGAACTTCTCATCATGTGTCAGTTTCTATTCATGTGTGAGTCAGAGTTGCTTCTTTTTATAATTAAAAATATTCATTTTGAACAAAAATGGTGTTCACCTGTTTATTTTTCACCCACAAAATTGCATTCTAACCCTTCCTCGCGTACATATATGTATCCATCAACAAGCACTATTTACGCTCATCGACATGTCTATTTATATGGATTATTTACATATATCTTTTTGATAACTTTCATTATTGACATATTGGTTTCTGGTGCAAATAAAAATAACAAGAAGACAGAAGTTATTAATTTGTAAAATACATATAATGTGATTTCCTTAAAACATCCTTCCTCTTTTTCTTTACTTCTAATATTGAGTTGTCATATTTTATGACAAGCTCAAATTCCCTTAGAGCAAGTTACATTTTCCTGTCAGCTTGTTTTGGGCAAGCTGACTTTGATAAACGTTGTAATGCCCTGCAGTTATTAGTTACTAGTATCTGAAATGGAACCTTCATATTCAAGAATTATGCACCAAAGCAGATGATACTTTAGACATATTAAACACAACTTGTCATCTTGCCCACAAAATGTGAAAGAATTAGGTTTCAAGGATTTAGCTCGACCTATTTCAGAATGTGCTTGCACAATTTTGGACCCCCATTCCAAGGTTTTACAGGATGAAAAGTATGAACAAATCCCAAAGACGAGCAGTAAGGTTTGCTACATTCAATTTTGACTATACCCTAGGAAATATAACTTCAATAATGAATTAGTTGCGTTGGAAACCATTAAATAAACTTAGACTGGAAAATAGATTATATTCTGTCTACAAAGATTTAAAGAACATAGCAAAAATATCCTGCTATAATGCAATCAAACCAGAAAGAACCGGACGTAGAAATCAACACTAATATACTTACCTGATACCATACACACGAAATGAAAGTTACAAATTCCCCCAAAACCAAAAAACAATGGAATTCATTACCACAAATATTAATCACAACTGCTGAAAAAATTTCAAAGGTAGCATGGACACATTTTTTCTAAAGTAACTTGTCGTTGCAAAGGTTGATGCTGGGTGGTGCAAAAATCGGGTGAGTAGAAAGAGCAAAATGCACCGAAACACAAGAACACATTGAAAACACCAAAATACAGTTCAATTATATTGTATATACCACAGTGCATCATATGTTGTGTATGTACAATTCATAACTTTGATAATTTGATATTAGTGATATCATAGAATAATGTGTACTCGCGTTAACAAGAGGCTGGAAATTATTTTATAAAAAAAGCTGTGAGTTGATTTTTTTTATATTCTTCTCAAGTTTTAATTATGAATAAATAATATAAGTAATAAATAATTTTTAATCATGAATAAATGTACAAGCTATCACTTCGCTTAATGTCTAATTATTACGTCAAACAAACTTAAAATTTATGTAACAACGTAAATAATTACACGATTCATTCTCGCGGGTGCAGGCTGATTCGGACTGTAGCTGATTCAGACTGTAGCTGATTCAGACCAAATTATGAGCTGATTCGGACCAAAAATCATTCTGATTCAGACCATATTGTATCTCATTATGTCCCAGGTACATTGTGTGGTGCAAACCTTCATGTAAGGAAACAAACCCCCGACTTTATACGTGAGATAATGGCGTTGTTCTGTATACAAATCAACTGAAATAATTGGTTTTGGTTTAACAACATATATTATTGTATATTAGAACAGCAATAGCGTTAGGCACAAGTTCTTCCAACTTAGAATAGCCTTTCCCGTACCAAATACAAAACTCATAATATTTCATGCATCAGGTGAAACTTACTAAGAAATTAAAATGATATTTGAATGAGTGTAAGAACTATAATGATTTAAAGCAATCATTGTGTGATGTGCGAGGTCATAAATGAATAAAGAAAGGTGAGGCCCCATGTTAGAATAGGTCACACACGAATTCATAGATACAAATATACAAATATATGAACAGTTCTTATATTATTGAACTTTTAACTGGCATTCCTGGACGAATAATTGTAATCATATTAGAATTGTAGTATAATAACTTCGGATACATGTAAACATATCTGTGTACGGAAATATAGACATACCTATATATGTATATACAAAACACATGTACATGTATACATGCATAGATACTCATGCATATACAATCAATATACATTCATTTACATACATACACATATACACGCATATTCACACAGGCACAAACTCGCCTGCATACACATGCATACTTATACACACATATATGTATATTACTTTATATATATGAAGTAATGTAAGACTATTTTTTAGGACTATTTTTCTTGCTTTAGAAAGATATGGGAAAATGATATCATCCCAAAAGACTGGTATAAAGGCCTCATCATCAAGCTACCAAAAAAAGGTGACCTTAGCAACTGCGACAACTGGCGAGGGATAACACTCCTTTCCATTCCCAGCAAAGTCTTCTGCAGAATTTTCCTCCAAAGGATTGATGCAGCCATAGATGGTAAACTCAGACAAGAACAATCAGGGTTCTGCAAAGGAAGAGGATGTTTTGACCAGATATTTGCTCTGCGCAACATCATTGAATAATGCCTAGAGTGGAATGTGTCCCTTTACATCAACTTCATTGACTTCAAGAAGGCATTTGACAGTATTCACCACGAGAGCCTATGGAAGATTCTTAGAGCCTATGGAATACCATCCAAGATAGTCAACCTCATTGGGAAGTACTATCAGCACTTCGAATGCAGCATCATCCTTAACAACACTCGTACAGATTCGTTCCATGTGAAGTCTGGTGTTAGACAAAATTGCAAAATCTCTCCCATTCTGTTCCTCATCACAATCGACTGGATAATGCGCCAAACAACTTCCGACCATGCCAGAGGGATCCAGTGGACACCCTTCTCAAACCTTGAAGACCTGGATTTTGCTGATGATCTGGCTGTCATCTCATCAAGTCGCTCTCATCTTCAAGAGAAATCTGACAGACTCTGCAAATACGCTAAACAGACGGGCCTGCATATCAATGCAAAGAAAACCCAAGTGATGTGCACAAACGCAGCAGCTACTCTTCCAATTACCATCGATGGAGAGGCACTTGAGTTTGTAGACGACTTCACCTACCTTGCCTAATTAGTAACAACAATGGTGCCAAAATGGACATAAAGGGCAGGTTAAATAAAGACAGAGGTGCTTTCAGCAGGCTTCGCCCTATATGGAGATCAAAACAGTACAGCCTCAAGACAAAGATCAGACTTTACAACAGCAGCATAAAGACGGTACTTTTATATGGCTCCGTGTGTTGGAGAGTTGTGAAGACAGACATGAGAAATGTAAATTCATTCCACAATGGCTGCCTCCGTAAAATCTGCAACATCTACTGGCCATTCAAGATCTCCAATGTGAGCCTATTTGAGAAAACTGGATGTAGAAACATTTCTCTGGAGGTCAAGATGGGCAGAATCAAATGGCTCGGACACGTAATGCGGATGCCACAAGAACGGATACCTAAGGTAGCTCTCAGATGGACACCAGCGGGGAAGCGTAAGCGTGGCCGGCCAAAGACAACCTGGCAGAGGACAATGATGACGGATCTGGAAGAGATGGGACTTTCCTTGTGCGAAGCACAAGCCATTGCTCAGGACTGACCCAGATGGCGGAAGATCGTTACAGTCTTATATCCCAGTTGGAATGAAAAGGACCCTTAACAATTAATTAAAAATCTTGCATTCCCAATTTAATACTGAAATATTTCAAAGCAGTTCATTCACCATTCTGCAAAATTGAAATAGCTTACTTCTTTTAACTGAGATATAGTAGAGTTACTAACACTTTCAAAAATCGCGAAAACAGGGCCCATGCATTAAAAACATTTTCGTCTCTCTCACTCACTCTCTATGTATATATATATATATATATATTGGTCTGAGTAATTAATATAACAAAGTGAATAATTGCACGAGTCATTCTCGCGGGTGCAGGATGATTCAAACAGATTACTAGTTTATACACTGCATCACATAAATAATAATGTAACATGCGTTATTTTTTGTATTAGTCTTTTTTTTGGTCACTGTCCGTTTGTTGATTTTCTGTTTTCTTTGTCCTGTTTCTTTTCGTGTGTCCACTGTGCAACAATTTTAGACTGTCCGTCTGGTGATGTCATATATTTATTGTCTTTCAGAATGAAGCTTCTGAATATTTTGTACTCCAAATTTGAAACTGTCTGTGACTGTCAGTGAGTCTGTAGTCACCTGTCCCTAGTAATGCACTTTTCAAGTCTTTGAACTATCCGTCCACCAAGTTATTTAAAAGAGATACAAATTCTATCAAAGGCTTTGATTTCCACGCTACAATCTGCTTTAAAACGTGGTTAACTTACTCGCAATTGTTTTTCGTCCATTTGTCGTCAATCAAGTCCCGTTGTGCTGATCCATTTGCCTCGTGAGCAGCTTATTTTTCAGTCTTGACTGAAAATAGTCAATACATTTTGTAGAAACTTCCTCACAGATAGACTCCAAGTCATTTCATTTGTCTTCAAAACACATTATGTCGTCAGCGTCCAAAATTACCCCACATCCAAACTATTTTGTCCAAAATAAGAATTCGTGTCTTTTTGTCAACAATGTCAACCTTAAGTTTTGCGTCATGTTTTCGCAAATGTGTCTGGTACACAAGACATGAATAGATTCTGGAAATGCTGTCGTAATGGCTTTGACAACTGCCCTTTCGTCGTCAGTCCCAATCACAAGTTTAGTCGTGTATGTGTCCACTAATTTCATTTTCAAATGATGGAACAAGTTGCAGTGAGTCTCAAAGTCGCGATTCTCATGTATGTAAACCGGTCCTATAAAAATTGGTGATTGTCCTGTATGCTCTCTATTTACAGAAATCTTGAAAATCTATTATTTATTCTTAATATACATCAAGCCATCAACTCTACAAGAGAAATTTGTTACTTAATCCATTACAGTTTAAGTATGCCATTCCATTAGATCTTTCTGTATGCAGCATTTGACAAGCTTGCTGTCCTGTAACAATTTTTTTTTTATGTATAAGCCATGTAAATGCATGTGTATTTAAGATGTCAGACTGCAGTTCATCAATATAAGTGATTAACAGAGCATAGAAGTGTATAAATTGACAAATTTAAAGTAATGTGAATTAAAAGCTCGAAATAAAAGATATGTTTTGGGTATAACTAACTTGGTAAACATACGGTACTTTTTCACAACGAGAATGAGCTGTGAATTATTAATAATATTCTAGCAGGTGAGAAAAATATCAAAGGAAATATGTTTCTGTAGATTGTTTGGAAGCACATGGTTTTAATATTTGTGTCGGAGAACATAATCAGAAAAATAATTAATCATGTACTCTGGGATTTTGGGATTAAAAAAAAACAACAAAAAAACAAAACAAACACTTGTCAAAAGAAAGAAAGAACTTGACATGCATCAGTTGCTGGAATAATTATTTGCATTTCAAGATCGTATAGTAGTTTCAATATATCTATCGATCTATCTATCTATCTATCTATAGATATATATATATATATATATATATATATATATATATATATATATATATATATATATATATATATAGTTTGTTTATTACATTTTTTAGATACTACGTTTCCTCTGTTATAATGTCTGAATTAAAATTACCCGGCCAAATTCCTAACTAATATGTATTCCAAAGGCTATGTTATAACATTCTTTCTTACAACATTCAATTGGTTATAACGTTTGAGTTGTGTGGTCCGCCCGAGCAAATTAGCTCAATTATAACATTTTTATCACCTGACGTGTCGAAGTCAGATAAACAATGGCGGTCAGTGTGCTCACAAACTCTGATGGCCTGACGGGCTTGTCGAAAAAACAGCTAAATTGCCTGAGAAAACTTAATTTGCGCTGATGATATGCAGCATTTTATTTTCAAGTTGTTGAAAGACTAGTAAATTATTAATATGTATCACCATGTATGCCCCTTACCCTAATGAAGTTCGCTTACTTGCCATACTTCTATGGAGAGCTGTTAATTTTTTGTACAAAGCAAAGCATGTGACCTATGAATGGGGAACAGATTGCCCAATTTGCCTATAATTAGTGCTCACTTGGCTTTAAAAACATACATGTGATTCTACTGGCGGTAGGACAAAAATCCCGTTTTTGAGACCGTCTATCGCACTTATAGTTGGAATCTATCGCTTTTGAAAATTAACAGGTTTTTTAACAGATTTTTTACACCAGCCAGAACAAGTCTACTGGGTACAGGAACTATTCCAGCAGTCGTTACAACCGGTGCAGTGATGCGTGGCTGAGTAATGGAATTAAGGCTAACACGTGTACACCTACAATTATTAATTTATTGCTTTATTGTTGCAACCTGGAGAGTTTAGGCCAAATGCAGCATGTTTTTTTAGGTGTTCTAAGTAATAAAGGGGTCAAATGTGGTCCATGATGTGACTTTTTTAAAGTTACCAGCCCTGGGCCTATGTCTGATAATAAATTTCTTTGCGCACTGGCGGTCGTTTAAACAACAAAGGCGCCAGGTAACAAAAGCGCATTAATCACACCTCATCCATAATCAGTAAATAACAAAGGCCTAACAAAAGGCGCCAGGTAACAAAGGCATAATAGTCACACCTCATTCATAATCGGTACTTTAGAATCATGGGTTACTGGACAAAGACGTTTTCACATGAAAGTGATTGTCATGATTCACTGACTGATACAGGTACATGTATCTTGATACTTTTAGACGATGGTAAAACCTATTGATTTATCATATTTTCTTCATGATATCATGTATTTATACAAATGTATGTTGCTTTTTGAAAATGTTATTACCATTACGGATGCTTTTGACAGTAATCATACATTGTTTACTACATATATGTCAAACGTCATCGACATGGACAAGTACATACACATTTTGAAAAATAAACGAATCTGGATATAACGTTTTCTCGGTTACAACGTTCTAAAATCCCAGTCCCCCTCTGAAACGATATAAACGATCTGTACTGTATATATATATATATATATATATATATATATATATATATATATATATATATATATATATATATATATATATATATATATATATATATATATATATCTATATATTGTTATGTATGATGTTTATATAATATTGTGAATATTTTAGGAAATTATAAATGTTTCTTCACTTTAATATTTGCTTAAATCTTTATGTTTATTAGGAAAAACATGTATAACTAGTGTCCTTGAATTAGGTTGTTTTGATCAATATGTTTTCTCAATTTGAAGGTCAAGGTTGATTTTGTTTACAGTTAGAATTCCATTAAGATGACTCATATTCTAGAACATTCTGTCATGTGACCAATCTTTATATATACCATGTTTGGTGGACATTTTTTCAGTTTTGACATTACCATCAGTCTTGTAAAGAGCTATTGCAGTTGTGAAAATTCATTCCAAATTCTAAGAGAGGAATTATTTTAAATATTCATTGGATTATAACAGTGCTCATAAACTTTTGGATTTTGGATTTTTAATTGACAATTTTGGAATTTATGTGAACTTATTCAGAGATTTTAGAATACTTCATTTTGACATCAGCACATCAAGATTACTAGTACATCAGGACTTTGGAGACCATTAGCACATCATAACATTCAAGGACACAGCCGTGAATTCGGAACATTCTATATTTAGGACTTGTGATTAGAACAATCATTCTTATTGGATTATTAGGATTTCAAAACACATTACTGTAAGTGACTTTTTGATTTTTCATTTTAATTATCTAGTAATAAATTGCTTGTTGATTTTTACTTGATTTGTTGGTTTCACTTTCTTTCTGTTACATTTTTCTTAGACCATAGAGTCGTAACAGAAATTGGGGGCTCGTTCCGGGATCTGAATTTCTTTAAAGCATATTAGAGATATTAAATTTATCTTTGAAATTCATATTGATTTTGTCTCGGAGAATTTTTTTTTCTTTGGCAAAGATTTTATATAGAGAAATTTTTGTGTGTGAAACCAACAAGCATTTACAATGGCATCTAATGTTCAGAATTTCATTTCAAAACCTACCCAGGAGGGGTTAGAGTGCATGAGAAAGGATGAGTTGCTCGAGCTTGCCAGAAAATACAGTCTATCTGAGGCAAAAGTATCATTGACAAAACAGGAGATAAAGATTATTTTAATTCAGTATTTATTTAGTAGGAAAGGGAATTTTTGAAAATAGTGCTTTAAGTTTGAAAAGAAAGCCTGTATCTGGTTCTGACAGGAAATTAAGGGAATTAGAGTTAAAGAACCAGATTGATTTAGAATTGGCAAAGCTTCAGATTCAGAGAGAGAGAGAGAAGGAAGAGAGGCAGATCCAAATGCAGAAGGAAGAGAGGCAGATCCAAATGCAGAAAGAAGAGAGGCAGATCCAAATGCAGAAAGAAGAGAGGCAGATACAGATGGAGAGAGAAAAAGAAGAGAGGCAGTTGGAGAGAGAGAAAGAAGAGAGACAAATTTCAGATACAGATGGAGAGAGAGAAAGAAGAAAGGCAAATGCAGATGGAGAGAGAGAGAGAGAGAAAGAAGATAGACAAATACAAATGCAGATGCAGATGCAAAGAGAAGAAAGGGAAATGCAATTTAAATTAAGAGAATTAGAACTGGCAAACAGAGCACACTCCACTCCTTTAAATACAAGTTCAGGTTTTGATGTTACTAGATATATTAGGTTAGTACCCCCTTTTCAGGAAAAAGAAGTAGATAAATACTTTCTTCATTTCGAGAAAATAGCTGAAAACTTGAAATGGCCCAGAGAGCATTGGACTTTGTTATTACAAAGTGTACTTATTGGCAAAGCTCGTGAAGTCTACACTTCACTGTCAGTACAACAAAGCACTGATTATGATGTGGTTAGGGAGTACATCTTGAAAGCTTATGAGTTGGTACCAGAGGCATATCGACAAAGGTTTAGGAATTGTAGAAAAGAAACTGGACAAACTCATGTCGAATTTGCAAGGGATAAAGAACAACTATTTGATAGGTGGTGCTCAGCCAAGAAGGTTGATCAAGCTTATGATAACCTCAGACAGCTCATATTAATTGAAGACTTCAAAAGGTGTATCCATAGTGATGTTAAAACCTATCTTGACGAGCGGAATGTGGAAACTTTGGAAAATGCTGCTTGTATGGCTGATGATTATTCCTTGACTCACAAAATTTCATTTGGCAATAAGTCGTCCTCTCAGCAGTTTTCTGGTAAAAAAAACATTTCAATCTCATTCGAGTACTTCCAAATTTCACAACAGCACAACTGTTAGGAATCAAACATCTGATAAGACTGATCAGAAATCCTTATCTCTTCCTACGTGCACTTATTGTAAAACGAAAGGGCACGTTATTTCTGATTGCTTCAAGTTGAGAAAAAAGCAACAGAGAAAAGACAGAGCTTTTCCAAATGCTCTTATTTCTACGAGGTCAAGGTCACGGTCTTGTATTGAAAACAATACATTTGTTGGGTCAAACAAACCCCAGTCTGATTCTATTTTAGAGGCTTATGAACCATTCATGTCAGAAGGTTCTATATCACTTATTGGTGATTCTGCCAAACCTATCCCAATTAAAATATTAAGGGACACTGGAGCTTCTCAGAGTCTTGTATTATCAGGTACTTTGCCTTTGTCTGAGGAGTCTTCTTCAAGTGAAAGTGTTCTTGTTCAGGGAGTAGAGTGCGGCTTTGTAAATGTTCCTCTTCATTGTGTAAATTTGGCATCAGACTTAGTTTCTGGACCTGTGACTGTTGGGGCAGTGACTTCTTTACCCATAGAGGGTGTTCATTTATTACTAGGCAATGACCTAGCTGGAGATAAGGTTGTGGTTAATCCACTTGTAACTGACAAGCCTTGTTTGGATCAGAAAGTTGATCCTGTCGAAACTGAAATCCCTGATTTGTACCCTGCTTGTGCAGTTACTAGAGCTATGGCAAAAAGAGCTCTTGAGATTGATGTTGATCAGGATATTATTCCTTTAGCTGACACATGTATTGGTCAGTCTTTTGATGAGGTCACTTTTTCCTCAGGTATTGATCAATCAAATGGTATTGATCACAGTGATCCTCTTTTGGCAACTCATTCTCTTTGTTCTAATCAGGATGACAAACGACAATCCCTTGTCGTTGAACAGGAGCAAGATCCCGAGATATCTTGTTTGTTTCAGAGGGCTATTAGTGAAACTGAAGCCACACAAGTTCCAGTGTGTTACTTTGTGAAAAATGGGGTCCTTATGAGGAAATGGAGACCACCTGATGTACCCGCTGGTGACGAGTGGTCAGTGAGCTATCAAATTGTTGTTCCTAAGTCATATCGACAGGAAATTCTTAATTTAGCCCATGAAACTCCTTTGGCTGGTCATTTAGGAGTCCGTAAGACTTATCACAAGATCTTGAATCATTTTTATTGGCCGAAACTCAAAAGTGATGTTTCTAAATACTGCAGATCTTGTCACACTTGTCAAATGGTAGGAAAACCCAATCAGAAGATACCTAAGGCTCATCTGCAACCTATTCCTGCATTTGATGAACCATTTAGTAGAATAATTGTAGACTGTGTTGGTCCTTTACCTAAAACCAAGTCAGGCAACCAATACTTGTTGACCATCATGTGTGCATCTACAAGATTTCCAGAGGCAATTCCTCTGAGAAATATAAAAACTAAAACTATTGTGAAAGCTTTGGTGAAGTTTTTAAACTTGTTGGCCTTCCCAAATCTGTCCAGTCAGATCAAGGGTCAAATTTTATGTCTGGAATTTTCCAACAAGTTATGCATGAATTAGGCATCCAACAGTTTAAATCTTCTGCCTATCACCCTGAAAGTCAAGGTGCTTTGGAAAGATTTCATCAAACTTTGAAGAATATGATTCGATCATATTGCTTTGATACAGAAAAGGGTTGGGATGAGGGTGTTCATTTATTGTTGTTTGCTGTTAGGGAATCAGTTCAAGAGTCGTTGGGTTTTAGTCCCTTTGAACTAGTTTTTGGTCATACTGTCCGTGGACCATTGAAATTATTGAAAGAGAAACTTCTTTCAAATGAAAATTCAAAGATTAATCTTCTTGATTATGTTTCTGATTTCAAATACAAGTTGTCAAAGGCATGTGAAGTAGCAAGAACTAATCTTCACAATACCCAGTCAAAAATGAAATTAAGGTATGACAGAAATTCACAGGAAAGGAGTTTTAAACCTGGTGACAAAGTTCTGGCTCTCTTTCCCATACCTCAGAATCCTCTTCATGCTAAATTTTATGGTCCTTATACCGTTGAAAAGAAAGTAAATGACTTAAATTATATCATTAACACTCCTGGGAGACGGAAATAGAAACAACTTTGTCATATAAATATGTTAAAGGAATATTTTGACAGAGATAGCCCAGCTAATTATTCAGTTAATTTAGTTGTACCTGTCCCACACAGTGAAGATATCAACGATGGAATACAATCAGACTATAGTGACTCTGGTATAACCAATCTTCGGAATTCAGAAATATTGAACAACCTAGACCAGAAACTTTCACATCTACAACAACAGGAAAGAAATGAACTAAAACAGCTATTACATGACTATGAGCACTTGTTTCCTGATGTTCCAACACGAACAAGTAAAATTTATCATGACGTTGACATTGTAGATTCTGCGCCTGTGAAACAGCATCCTTATAGGATGAATCCTCTCAAACAGAACTATCTGAAGAAAGAAATTCAGTATTTACTGGAGAATGATTTCATAGAACCAAGTAAAAGTAACTGGAGTTCACCATGTATTCTTGTTCCCAAGCCGGATAATACATTCCGTATGTGTACTGACTATAGAAAAGTCAACAGTGTCACCAAAGCTGATTCATTTCCAATCCCAAGAATGGACGATTGCATTGATAAAATTGGAAATGCGGAATATGTCACCAAGTTTGACCTTTTAAAAGGATTCTGGCAAATTCCACTGACGGAAAGGGCAAAAGAAATTTCAGCATTTGCAACTCCAGATGGACTTTATCAATATAAAGTTATGCCGTTTGGAATGAAAAATTCGCCTGCAACGTTTCAACGTCTGATGAACATGATAACATTTGGTCTTGATAATTGTGACGCTTATATCGATGACGTCATTATCTACAACAACACCTGGGAAGATCATTTGGAAACCATTCGAAAATTCTTCGATCGACTCAGCGATGCGAATCTGACAATTAATTTGAGCAAAAGTGAGTTTTGCCATGCTTGTGTCACATTTTTAGGACATATTGTGGGACAAGGTCAAGTTAAACCTATAGAAGCTAAGGTCAAAGCTATCTCTGAATTTCAAGTTCCAATTTGTAAAAAGCAACTGATGCGATTTCTAGGTATGGCTGGATATTATCGGAAATTTTGTTCCAATTTTTCCAAAATTGCTGAACCTTTGACAAGTTTATTGAGTAAGAAAACCAAATTTCATTGGTCTGACAAGTGTCAGGAATCTTTTGACAAGTTAAAGGCCATGCTTAAGAATGCACCAGTTCTTTCTGCACCAAATTTCAGTCAATCATTTAAATTATCTGTTGATGCAAGTGATGTAGGGGTTGGTGGAGTATTGATTCAGGAAGACAAAAGTGGTGTGGATCACCCTGTGTGTTATTTTTCTAAAAAACTAAACAAGCACCAGAAAAATTATTCCACAATTGAGAAGGAATGTTTGGCTTTGATATTGGCTTTACAGCATTTTGAAGTGTATGTTACCTCAGCTCTTTCTCCAATTATTGTGTACAATGATCACAATCCCCTTACTTTCATCAACAAAATGAAAGATAAAAATCGGAGATTGTTGAGATGGAGTTTGATATTGCAGGAATATAACATTGACATCAAACACATCAGGGGAAAAGACAATGTGATTGCAGATGCACTCTCACGTGCCTAGAAATGTAATATTGCTTGATGTAATTAAGTCCAGTATCATAAAACATGTTCTTATGTAATTTTGGTTATTATAGTATTAGATGTATATTCAAAAGAAAGCTTTATTACATAAATCTTTCTTTTTCTTTATGAGGAGAGGAGTTATGTATGATGTTTATATAATATTGTGAATATTTTAGGAAATTATAAATGTTTCTTCACTTTAATATTTGCTTAAATCTTTATGTTTATTAGGAAAAACATGTATAACTAGTGTCCTTGAATTAGGTTGTTTTGATCAATATGTTTTCTCAATTTGAAGGTCAAGGTTGATTTTGTTTACAGTTAGAATTCCATTAAGATGACTCATATTCTAGAACATTCTGTCATGTGACCAATCTTTATATATACCATGTTTGGTGGACATTTTTTCAGTTTTGACATTACCATCAGTCTTGTAAAGAGCTATTGCAGTTGTGAAAATTCATTCCAAATTCTAAGAGAGGAATTATTTTAAATATTCATTGGATTATAACAGTGCTCATAAACTTTTGGATTTTGGATTTTTAATTGACAATTTTGGAATTTATGTGAACTTATTCAGAGATTTTAGAATACTTCATGTTGACATCAGCACATCAAGATTACTAGTACATCAGGACTTTGGAGACCATTAGCACATCATAACATTCAAGGACACAGCCGTGAATTCGGAACATTCTATATTTAGGACTTGTGATTAGAACAATCATTCTTATTGGATTATTAGGATTTCAAAACACATTACTGTAAGTGACTTTTTGATTTTTCATTTTAATTATCTAGTAATAAATTGCTTGTTGATTTTTACTTGATTTGTTGGTTTCACTTTCTTTCTGTTACATTTTTCTTAGACCATAGAGTCGTAACAATATATATATATATATATATATATATATATATATATATATATATATATATATATATATATATATATATATATATATATATATATATATATATTATTAATATTATTATTATTATTATTATACGAAAATAAATTTTCGGATGGGTTTGCAACAGGGGCATCTTTTTACAAAAGTGGCACATTTTTGGGCAAATGGTTAGTTTTGGGAACATAACAAAAAGGGCATACCGGTATACATATTTTTCAACCAAAGAACATGCTTTTGGTGACAATAATTAGGATGTTCTTTTAAAAATAAAGAGCAAACAATCTTCCACTCATAGAAGTATTCTATATTAAATAAAACATAATAATATATGAAATTATTTGAAGATAGCACAATTTTAAGCAGGTTTTTTAGTGATCTGGACAATGGGGGAGGGATACTAGAAATGGCAGAAAGGAGGGTATTGGAGGCAAATATGGTAGGACCATTTCTTTCCTTATTTCTTGTGTGAGTACTGTGTGTCAAAGATGTCCAATATTAAAGGATTATCAAAAAAATATGAACTGCTGTATACAAATTTAATTTTGTAAAATGTCTTCATAAACCATGAAATATTCCCAAAGATCAATGTCTGAATCACGATACCCAGAAGTAATGAAACGAACAAAGAAGGTACATTCATCTTTCATTTCATGGTGTCATTTTGTGGATTAAGAAGAAAATTAAGACATGTAGTTATCATATGATTAATCTGGCATATTAGATGTTTTTCTTATTGGGAAACATGAAACATTTTATTATGAGAAAATAATGTAGAGGACGAATATCGTTATTACGGATACATGGAATAAACATCATTAAATAATTTTCAATCAAAATTAACATTAAGAGGAGGAATATCTTAATTGGAGGCATTCAATGGTAGTGGAAATGTATGTCTCTGAAATCATGACAGCCAAAAAACATTTGTGGAACATATTTTACTAGTAAAATAGCTATATGAAATGCGTTCAGTTTTTAACTGCATCACTGTGTAAAATTATCACATCATTGAAAAGAATGACAAAAAAGCACATAAGTGGATTTCTTTTTAAAAAGTATTTAATTAAATCTAAAATATTGTACACAAAATTTATATTTCACAGTCGACAGGCTTGCATAGGTAACAAATTTTGGAAATTATGTGAAGTAAAGCTTGAATAAATAGGACTTAATAATGATACATGTATCTTCAAATAATCACCAACAATAACTGTATAAATTGAAACCAAATAATGAGTGGATAAATTATTTTATTTGCCTCAAACTATTGAAATGGTTACCTTGGTAATGTGCATCTGTGACAGATAGAAAATCATTACCTTAATTTCTCCTCTCTGACTAAAATTTTGATTTACTGGCCATCTTATATTATGCCTACTCTTGAAATGATATCTCTTGATTGCACAAACAAGTCTAGTGTCTTTTTAAATTCCCAAGCTTTCCTAATTGGATTGATTAAAATCACTGGTATGTATTATATTCTGTATTATATATTTTCTTATATTGTATGTACTGTATTTTTTAACTCTTAAACTGGACACATTTTCTCTTACTGAAACTTAAATGATAATGTGTCGTATATACCTCACTATATTTTTATACCCATGTACTATGATCATTATTGTTGTTGAGTAAGTTACTCAGAGACCAATATGAAACTAATTTATCCCTTATCTGTATCCCTTATTAATGAAAAAGTATGATGTTAGCTTAGGTTTATACTTCTGTGAATTTTCAATGCCAAAAATGATTGTTGAATTTTCTAAATCATAAAACCCACCATCCTACCCTGTTATTATCAATGCAGAAGCAACTTGAAATGTATTCTTGGGAGCAGTAATTAAATTGCTACTGATTAAAAACAAAGGTTCGAGCAGATCTTTTAAAACCTGGGGGTTGGTTGGTTGGTTGTGTGGTTGGCAATCGAGCATGAAATCAGTATTGATGTGCAGTATTTAGAATATTTAATGATTTTAATGGTTTTCGAAATGTAAAGTACTCAATTCATGCATTGAGGGACTCGCTATCGTGCATCAAATTTCTTGTGAAATTCAACAAATTATGAAGTATAATGATTTAAAACTGATATGTGACATTAATAAATGATTTTAAAGTATTTAAACACGTTCCACAAAGGGAAAATCCAAAATTTTACAGCGATAAACATGCATTATTGATTAGTGGAGTTGAGCAGAACGTGCCATGCCATGTGACTAATGTTTTTTCATCGTATCTAAAAATAGACAAATATTCGAGGACTTCATTTGTATATTTTTTGTGCAGATTAGTATTAAAATTAGCGAGTAAATGTTTTCTAAATATCGAAAATCCATATTTTGGGGATAATTCGTGATTCTTGGTCATATCTTTTTGCTGAAATGACGGATATGAACTTAAGAAGTGAACACATAGCAGTAACTTATTTTTAGCATATAGCCAAGTTCCAAAGTTTGAAATTTGCTCTAATATTTCTCTTTTTTGGTGAAACCTTCATAACAATAAACTGGACTTATTCAAAGAATGGCATATTCCCATGTATATTATCAAAATTCTTTTAACTGTACTACCTATTCAAAATTTCAAATGACTTAAAGTTGCAACTGCAAGATGCAGAGCACATGTTTACAAATGGCGGATAAACCATTACATACAACACATGGGTGTAGATTGAACTGCGCATTTCCTTTAATCCTGCGAATAAACTAATGGCTTGCTTAATATTTATTTTCTAGATTCATTCTCTTAGACGTATAAGTGATAGTTATGGGTACAAAGACTTAAATTTGGTAGTACTGGGCTGTGTTCTTGGGGACACTGAAATCCGCGTAAAAATATGCGTACTTTTAATTTTGGACCCATGAAAATTCCAATAGCAGAGTCCACAGTGCGCATGCCTTTTTTTTGTGTGTGTCGGCAAGCTTTTATTTCATCCGTTTCTACAAAGCAAAAATCATTTATATAGTGTGCTGGCTATCAAACAATGTTCAAGCGATTGCAAAGGGATTTAGGTGAAGCTGCATAGGTTCGATTTTAGCAGACAATGAGATTAAGACACCTGTTAATCGATTGCCAGTGCATAACGTTCTTTTGATCAAAAGAGTAATTACACACGCTTGTGCCTTGACACCTAGCTGTGATAAGCATCACCCAGCACACTTTGAATCCATCATTTGTTAAATCCTTTCACGATGTTTGGAAAACTTGCATTTTATTATATACGGTATTTGGCAAAAGAGTGCCAAGATTTTGGGGCTGATTTTATTTATGCAGAGGAATAAGAACTCCTATGTTAATCGTCATAAAATCAGCTGGTGTGTGTGTGTCATGTACTATACATTCGTTTTCGAGTGATTATCAGAAGTGTATTTTTCTGATGGCAACTTTACATAATGTCTTTGGTGCCAAGGGCATTGCTTGCCAATGAGCCTGATTCTTGCAAAGCTGGCCGACAGAAAATAGTTAATGCATCTGTCTTTGACATAACCAAAACAGAACGTCAAAGAGACAAAGATTCGTGGAATGAATACAACATTCCCATGGGCCACAAAACAAGAAAACACAATACATGGTGTAATGACCAAGAAGGGCATATAAACCTTAAAGTTTGTTTCAGAAAAATAGTGAATGTTGCATGATGTGCTGTGTTGCTTAAAGATGCAATGAAAAAAATGAATGCAATTTGGTAATTCTTTTTTTTTTTTTCTTTGTTGTCTTGGCAAATGACAATATTGAATAAAGCCGTTTTCTGCCCCTCCCCTAATTTCTTCCTATGGGGTATATTACAAGTACGAAGTGGATTGATTTCATTTCTGACACAAGTTTTTTGTTAATGTGCCGGTTGCCATGGAAACTGTGTGTTAAGAAAATATCAAAGAAGATATGCACATTTTTCATCTTTTCCATGTATTTCTCATTGATACTGTCTATCCATAAACTATTCACTAAATTTAAAATGACATTATGTATTTTTATTATTTTTCTGGTACAAAGTTGCATAAAGCAAGATTTTAGTTTGTTAAAAAAATGACCAGAAATAAACCTGAGTAAGCCACGATGAATACATCTAACTTATAAAGTCAAGATGAAACTGTTTTAAGCTCGTTGTAAAAATAAGACAGTCACTGATAACATCAAAAACTTTGTGCATTTGAAACATTATTTAGTATTGTTGGCTGATATGATTGACTATGAGGCCTTTCTAGAGGCTTCTGAGATCTCTTATTCACTGAAAATATTGGTGTTTATTCCCTTGTTCCTGGAAATGAAAGATGTTCTTTTACGATGGTTTCCTAATTTCGTGGCAACACACACATACCCACGCAGGCACACATGCATACACACACATTATAACATTATATATATATATATATATAGCATAGGACCTAAGCCTTTCAACAATTCAAAACCGTGTTGAGTCATGTGGATTTATTTTGTCTTCTTTGTTCAGATCTTATCTACACCTATCTAGTTTTAAAGCGGGTATCATGAAAATACATATTCATTGATTTCATAAGTCACCTTTCCTCGTTCACGAAGCAATGTCATCTCGAACTGAAGATCAATGTGCACCGCAAATCGTTTCTACCCTTATAAAGGTGCCCGCACAATAAGATAAGAAAAGAAAGAAACACTAGCTTTACCTTAAGTATTCTTTGAATAATTCATTTTGAATACATATGGTTACAATAATTTATGTTATAAATTGAATCTCAAAAAACTTTATTTTGTACAAAAAACACATTTAACATATTAATCTATAAAACTAAAAGAGTAAATAGCACACACTATACGGCTCAACCATGATTTATATAATAATTTCTGACATAGTGTTGAAATTATTTCTTTTGTTTGTACTTTTACTAAATCGACAAATTTGGTTGGGATTGGAGGAACCAATCAAACTTAGTTAAAAGATTTGTATTGGAATAATACGATGACACTGATCAACAAAAAATATAATTCAATTTTTCTAGCCCTTTGAACTGGATATATTGGAGATTACTCTCGGACACTACCTTGCTAAAAGATGATTGCAAGTATTGCATACTTAAATTCCTGGCCCCGTTTACTTGAAACATTTTAAACATAACTACAACTCGAGCTCAAAATAAAAATAAAAAAACTTAGATGCATTATAAATTTGATTAAAATGAAGTTAGATTTGTAGAACTGTCAAGATCTTCTAAACTTCGATTCCTCTATTACCCTGCTAAAGTTTGATTACGTTGATTTCCTTCACGTATAATATCGGCGTTTTTTTATGTTCTGAGCTTATTCTTGAGCTTCTTGCTTTACAAGTTTCGAAGATACAGGTACTGGTCTTCTTTGCTGCTCTGAAGTCCATATCTTATCAGAAAAACAAGCCAATTTGATTTAGGTTCAATGTGGAACAAGGTCTCTAAGTCTGATCAATAAAATAAAACGAAACAAGTACTAGTATCCCAAGTATTTGTATTATTTCTCAGTAATATGATGTAAGCTATAATAATTTTTAACATTGGTGGATGAGCTGCTTTTTTGAAAATATTTCAGTATTAAATAGGTGATGCAAGATAAATATTCTTACATCATTTCATTTGATTTGTATACATAACAAAGCCATTATCTCATGTATAGTCGGGGTTTTGTTTCCTTAACCCTTTACTGGATAATGACGCCTTTTGACGCCAACCCCTTTACTGCATAATGACGCTATTTGACGCCTGTCATGACAAATCCGATTCAGATACCTAGTACAGTTCTCCACAGGATTTTGAAAGCTGCATTCCAGAACTCCTTCTTTGAAAAAAGTTGCAGTCCCAGCCCTAAAAATAAGAGTCCCAATAGCAATACTTTTTTTTCTGCTTGCAATAATTCAGAACATTATGCATCTATTGTTGGGTTATCAATATATAAGTAATCAGATTGCTAATACTCATTCATTGTGAACTATTTAGTATTATAGTTATTGAATGAAAAGCTAGGGCAATTGAGAACAGTGATAATTGTGATTGTTTATGATATTACAACTATAACAATACTCAATAACTATACATTGCCATTATTTATTTTTGTGTGCAGCTAGAAGGAATCATGGAAGAGATTACATTTTCTTTTCTATATTAATTTATTTAATTAGATTAATTCTATTTCAGAATAATGAAGGAGTCTTGTTATGTATATTGAACTTATAATATGTGTCCATGATATAAGTTGTAATTTAGTCATTTTGTAAACAATATATTTACATCATTTGAGTTCAAGGTCAGACTTGTTTACATAGCATTTAGTACTTAGATTGGAATTTTCCATGGCTTATGTGTGAAAAGTCACGTACACATTATACATTACAAGACTCCCTTATTGTTCTAAAATGATATTAATCTAATTAATTAAATTAATATAGAAAAGAAAATGTAATCTCTTCCATGATTCCTTCTAGCTTCACACAAAAATAAATAACGGCAAGGTAAAGTGATTGAGTATTGTTATAGTTGTAATATCATAAACAATCACAATTATCACTGTTCTCAATTGCCCTAGCTTTTCATTCAATAACTATAATACTAAATAGTTCACAATGAATGAGTATTAGCAATCTGGTTACTTATATATTGATAACCCAACAATAGATGCATAATGTTCTGAATTATTGCAAGCAGAAAAAAAAGTATTGCTATTGGGACTCCTATTTTTAGGGCTGGGACTGCAACTTTTTTCAAAGAAGGAGTCCTGGAGTGCAACTTTCAAAATCCTATGGAGAACTGTACTAGGTATCTGAATCGGATTTGTCATGACAGGCGTCAAATAGCGTCATTATGCAGTAAAGGGGTTGGCGTCAAAAGGCGTCATTATCCAGTAAAGGGTTAAGGAAACAAAACCCCGACTATACATGAGATAATGGCTTTGTTATGTATACAAATCAAATGAAATGATCTAAGAATATTTATCTTGCATCACCTATTTAATACTGAAATATTTTCAAAAAGCAGCTCATCCACGAATGTTAAAAATTATTATAGCTTACATCATATTACTGAGAAATAATACAAATACTAACACTAATTATACACTGTCAAAAAATGTGATTTTGGTGTAGCATTAAACTAATCAAGATCAAGATACAAAATACACATTTGGTTTATCTCCAGTATTTATCCTCATGTGCCTCTTGTATGTATCCTCATGTGCCTCTTGAAAACACTACTCTGCCTAAACATTTTATCACAAACTTCATATTTGAATCGTTTACAACCAGTATGAATCCTCATGTGCATCTTGAAATTGCCACTATGGTTAAAAAAAATTGTATCACAAACTTCACATTTGATTGGTTTATCTCCAGTATGTATCATCAAGTATATCTTCATGTTACCATTCTGGGTGAACATTTTATCACAAACTTCACATTTGAATGATTAATCTCCAGTATGGATCTTACTGTGCTTCTTCAAAACACTGCTGTACCTAAACATTTTATCACAAACTTCACATTTGAATGGTGTTTCTCCAGTATGTATCATCATATGCCCCTTCAAGACACTACTCTCTCTAAACATTTTATAACAAACTTCACATTTGAATGGCTTTTCTCCGGTATGGATCCTACTGTGCCTCTTCAAACCATTTCTTTCGCTAAACATTTTACAACAAACTGCACATTTGAATGGTTTATCTCCAGTATGTATCCTCATGTGCCCCTTCAAAACACTACTCTGTCTGAACATTTTATCACAAAATTCACATTTGAATGGTTTATCTCCAGTATGGATTCTACTGTGCCTCTTCAAAACACTGCTGTCGTTAAACATTTTATAACAAACTTCACATTTGAATGGTTTCTCTCCAGTATGTATCCTCATGTGCCCCTTCAACACACTACTCTGTCTAAACATTTTGTCACATACTTCACATTTGAATGGTGTGTCTCCAATATGCATCCTACTGTGACTCTTCAAACCAGTACTGTCGCAAAACGTTTTATCACACACTTCACATTTGAATGGCTTATCTCCAGTATGTATCCTCATGTGTGTCTTCAAATTTCCACCGCTGGTGAACATCTTATCACAAACTTCACATCTGAATGGTTTATCTCCAGTATGTATTCTCACGTGCCTCTTCAACCCACTACTCTGCCTAAACATTTTATAACAAACTTCACATTTGAATGGTTTATCTCCAGTGTGTATCCTTATGTGCCTCTTCAACACACTACTGTGGCCAAACATTTTGTCGCAAACTTCACATTTGAATGGTGTATCTCTAGTATGCATCCTACCGTGCCTCTTCAAAATACTACTGTCCCTAAACATTTGAACACAAACTTAATATGTCAATGGTTTATCTCCAGTGTGTACCCTCATGCATAAATATTCGGCAGCCACCGCCTTTCGTGATAACCACGACTCCCCAGAACCAATATAAACACGGAAAAAGCTACGATGTGTTCCGATTAGCAGAACCATATGACTAATGAGCCCAACGCAGCAATACACTTTGTTATCAATGTAAGTAAATTGAAATGTGAACAACACTTCAATAAAGGACCAGTGCAAGCAATTTCCATTCATCCTTCTTTATAGAAAGGTTCATGTATTTAATAATGCGTAAATAGTTTTTTTTTTTTTTAAATTGTATTTCCTCTGGATAATTAATGCATGCATGTTAAATGTAAATTCACATTTCGGAACATATTCACCTTTTATTTAAAATATTGCCTATTTTCATATGTGCCCATGAAATCAAAATATACGAATCACATAAAGATAATTTTATATTTCGGTTAAAACACACAAGACTTATGAAGTAACAGATCTAAAGACATAATGGACATGTGGCTCATAAAGTAACAGACCTATAAACATATTGGACACTAGGCTTATGAAGTAACAGATCCAGGGACATATTGGACACGTGGATTATGAAGTAACAGATCCATAGATATATTGGACACATGGCTTATGAAGTAACAGATCCATAGACATATTGGACACGTGGCTTATGAAGTAACAGATCCATAGACATACTGGACACTTGGCTTATGAAGTAACAGATACAGAGACATATTGGACACGTGGCTTATGAAGTAACAGATTTAGAGACAAATTGGACACTAGACTTATGAAATAACATACATATAACCGTATTGGACACTAGGCTTATGAAGTAACAGATCTAGAGACAAACAAGTATTTTCATGTTAAATCGGCTGTTTATATAGATAAACAATCAATTTAGCCTTTTAAGGTCATTTTTTAAAAATTAATACATGACATAAATAAGACAATGTAAACAAATTCAAGCAGGTTCATCCTAAAGCCTGTTGTATATTGAATGTGACAAATAAATGATAAATTGACATGTTCTACAAGTAGGGGATTCTCCACCTCTTTTACGGTCAGTGATACCCAGTCACTGCTAATCGATCGAGACTTCACAATATCATACATATGCAGACACACCCTGATTGTGAGATATTAGAGATATTTCTGGACAAAGAATGTAGCACAACACCGTTACATTATTCCAAATATCGATCACCAGATCTGTAGTTCCAAATACAGTATGTACCAGATATAATGGCAGAGTACGCATATGTTTCCAAGCAGGAGTGGACGCTTGGCAGATGCGAGCTCATACAAATAATAATAATAATAATAATAATAATAATAATAATAATAATAATAATAATAAATCGATTCGCCAGGTTGTAAAGGCATGTATACAGAGCCACCAACCTCTAAGAAAATCGATTCGCCAGGTAGTAACGGCATGTATACGGAGTCACCAATCTCTAAGGAAATCAATTCGCCAGGTTTTAACGGCATGTATACAGAGCCACCAACCTCTAAGGAAATCGATTCGCCAGGTTGTAATGGCATATATACAGAGCCATCAACCTCTAAGGAAATCGAATCTCCACGTTGTAACGGCATGTATACAGAGCCACCGACCTCTAAGGAAGTTAAAGATGCAGCTGAGTATATATACGATTTAAACTTAATTAAACGGCTTGCGTCTACATTCGCACTCTACTAATGAGACTCCTTATACAGTGGCGGCGCGAGGGTTCGAGCCGCCCGGGGACAATGTTCTTTAGTGGCGCCCCTACTTTGCAACAGAGAACAGTTTTTATGTCAATTTCCAACCTCCATCTTCCCCCTCCTCCTTCCCTATCTAAGCCCCCGTCACACTAAGATGAGGTGAAATACTATGAAAAGTTTAGCTGCAAAAAAAAAAGAAAAAGCTCGCCGTTCGCCGAGAAATAGGCGGGAAATTCCCGGTATTCTATTGGTATCAGAAAGCGTGACTGAATACCTTGAAGTTCAATTGCTTTAGGCTGAGTTACTGTATTTTGACACGTACCCTGCAAAATCAAGAGATAAATGTTTGTCTGTGATCTGCTATTACATGCTGCCTATTCGACATAACTTCCTCGACAGTTTGAGGCAGAAAATAATTGAATGACTTTATATGAGCGGGTATCTTTAAAAGAAAATATTACTATTGGAGTATTATTGCGTGTTGGAATGCAACCTTAGTAAAAATGCTCTCTTGATAACAATCATGACCATATATGGATATAAAACCAGAAATCAATGCATACTTGATATGTTTTGTAATTTAAAGTTTGTAATGTAACATTCCTATTTTAAAATTTTCATGAAACGGTTTCCCGTTTTTAGTAATGTGTGTGTGTGTGTGTGTGTGTGTGTGTGTGTGTGTGTGTGTGTGTGTGTAAGAGAGAGAGAGAGAGAAAGAAATGGAACATTCCCTTATGTTGCACTTTTATTGTGTACAATTCTCTCTCTCTCTCTCTCTCTCTCTCTCTCTCTCTCTCTCTCTCTCTCTCTCTCTCTCTCTCTCTCTCTCTCAGTGCAAGTTTATCCTAGATTCTTTTTTTCTGACACAAGCGTTGCGTTTAATTTCTTAAGGGCTTTGAGGAAATTGAATGGCAGGTGTTTTTTATGTTCCATGTGTTTACATTTTTACCACCTAAAGAATACTGACACATAGAGTGATCAGAGAGAGAGAGAGAGAGAGAGAGAGAGAGAGAGAGAGAGAGAGAGAGAGAAAGAGAGGGGGTGGGTGGGATGGAGGATGGTTAATTGACACATAACGACTCAACTTTCCTCGAATTATCACTCAGGAAACAGACTGCATTTTCCTTGAATTTAAGTATAGATTGTTTACAGCTAACCTTGGAATATCATATTTACAAAGTTAACGGAATGATCATTTAATTTACCGGAAAGGGGGTAGGGTGGGGGTGAGTGGTACACTGGGATTTAAAGAAAGAGAAACGAAATTATTTTGAGGTTAATGGAAGAAGAAAAAAAATTCTCACACGTATGACCCGTCCCCCCCCCCCCCCCGTAATTTAAATGGTCAATCCCTAAGTTAAAAACTTTTACATCTCGTAAATACATGGTAATAGATAGTTGGTGTCATGTTTGTGCTACTTTAACCTGCACAAGAGTAATGAATGCACACACCGTCAAGTTTTGTAGAAAAGGGCGCTATCGGGCTGAGCAGATCGAGCAAATCGGATTCGTATTTAGTCCCCATTTGTCTCAGTTGAGAACCTAATTGGGTGTTGCTCATTTAATTCAAAAATATATAAATATGAATGATTGATGGGTAAATTTGTTTTCAGCGTCTTCTATTATTTATTAGAGACCTTTGGTGTCGAGGTCTGTATAGATCTAAAGTATGCTGACCTACCCCCAACTCGCACCTCTGGCAAAATTCCGGTATTCTATTTGAAGTTGTATATTTATAACAAACTAGGAAGTTTTGAACACTCTAGACCTAACTTGAGTATCACGGCAACAGTCACCTACGCAGATCGGCAAGATATTGGTTGGATAGATAAAATTGTATTATTTTAATGTATTTAATACTATTGATTTATGTACAGTTTATAATCGAAATGTAATAGTAGCATCATATTTACACTTTATCCAAATGATAATGTACACTATAGATATATTTTGATTTATATTTTACATGTTTAAGCTTTAATTGTGATATGAACCCTGACCTAATTTGTGTTCGGGTGCTGAATAAATCTTCCTCTGGATCGTGACCTTAACTAGAAGAGATCAGACAGTTTTCAGCGTGTGACAGGCTACAAATTTTGTAAGTTTGCGTACAGATGGAGACACAAATACACTTTATAAAGGACGGAAAAAGTAAAAATAGTCTAAAATTCAGAGATAAACGTTGGTCCTGTTAAGCCAACTGTTTATTAATATTGCTTTGGAAAGATAGTAAGGCTGGTTGCTGTGATTTTAAATGCACATTAGCAAACGACTGACTATATCCTCCTGAGGAAATGTTTCAGAATATTAGTAAATTATATACTGATAAATCGGCATGGTCAGAAATCTAAAATTTTTAACTATTCTATTGATAACACAAATCATCATACACATACATACATACATACATACATACATACATACATACATACATACATACATACATACATACATACATACATACATAGATAGATCTAAGGTGGTTAGAGAGATAAACTTGAAGTTATAATTGCTTCACCAACGATAATTTGGATTTCCCTACTAAAGTATAAAATTGTATTTCTCGTTGTTGATATGTCCATTAAATTTTAACTCAACACGTTTACATCAGGTGCTGCAGCACCATTCTCTCCCTCCACTCCCATGCACACGCCTCTCTCTCTCTCTCTCAGTACCAACTTTAACACAGCATTGTATATTTTATGACACACACTCACGTATAATTTGTTCATGATTTATTTTATAGTTTGAATGCGTCCGGTATGTTCTATTTTTTTCTCAATGAAATGACGCTTTATTACACACATAGTTTTCAAGGTTTTAAGAGAGAGAGAGAGAGAGAGAGAGAGAGAGAGAGAGAGAGAGAGAGAGAGAGAGAGAGATGTTAAACAAGTCATAGAGACTCAGCTTTCTTCTAATTATAACACAGGATATAGATTACATTCCTCGTGAAGTATTTCATGATCGTTTACTTGTGGAATATAAAAAAATAAAAGAAAAAATACTATTAAACTTACATAAAATGTGAAGACCTAATTATAATTAGTACCTCAAATCTTACAACGCGATTTAATCACTAATGAATGATACAAAATTAGATATTTTCTGGTCTTTTCTGTTGGGCAAAGTTTAAAACTTTCGACAATGCATTTCAGATTCATTTTGAATTTGAAGAAATAATTACATTATTTTTTTCTATGTTCAGGCCCTAAAACAAAAATATCGTGGTAAATATTAACTTATCATTTCCCTATGCAATGGACAAACAAATATAATATTTTCAAAACAAAGACAAGATCCTGCAGTCTTTGTAACAACACTGCGCGTCCTTGGGAACATAGTTCGCACCATTGTAATCAATAGTACTACTTAACCCAAACAAGACTTTCAATGCACACAATATGCTTTGTCGAAATAGGGCCACGAATGGAGTAGGTAGACTAAATTGGAGTCATACTTAGTCTCTGTATCACCTAACTGGCTATTGGTCAGTTCATTAAAAAGTATAGAAATACAAATCCTTAATGGGTAACTTGTTTTCTGTGTTTTCTATTATTTATATAATAGTAACGTTCGGTGTGGAAGTATGAATAGATATATATTATGATGACATACACCACTCACACCTCCTCCAAATTCCCAGTATTCTATTTTTGTCTGTCATGGATACATTGTTCTAACTCAGGAAGTTTCTGAAGGTGTCCACCGGTCTTAAATACCGTGACAATAGTCGCTTCCGCAGATCGGCAAGATGATTACCACCTAATATATTGAATACCATTAATTTAAGTACTAAGTCTAATTGAGGTGTAATAGTGTTCAAAAGCTATCACTTCATGGAAAGAAGGTATTTTACAGAAAGATTGGTAAATAATATATTGGGAAGTCGGCATAGATAGAAGAAAACATTTTTTTTTTAACTAGACTTCAACTGTAGGTCATTATATCATTATATATGTCGAACAACCATCCTTTCAAGTGCACTGGATCCAACAAGGGATTGTGTGTGTCAGGGAGTGACTAGGTTAATTGTACAAGTCTTGTTTGTCTCTGTTTTGTAATTGCCTTTGACAAAAGAAGCTATAGCAGCAAATTTTGCTTTATCATGGTTAATTCTATGTCCTCTTCACGAAAGTACAATATAAAATTTTTCGTCGTTGCTATCACATTAATTGCTTACACAATATGACTGTTTACAATTAATCGCATGATAAATGAAATGTTCCCTTAAAAATACAAAAAAGTACATTATGAATAATTTTCAACTTTTCCTTGAGATATGATATACTAGTATTAAAATTATTTTTCCTATTAAAGAGACCACGTGAGTATGACTATATTCTGCAAGTCATTTATTTTAAATAATGAATTTTGACTAAATTCACTGAGTTGTCACGTTTGCTAAAAGACAGCAATCAGCAAACAATGCGCCTTTTATTTGCATTTTTTTAAAGACGCCGGTGAGTTTCGAAAATATTTTCATCGTCCCTAATTCTGACTGAAAATATCTATCGATGCTGAATCAGAATTGTCTTTTGTTCCACGATGACCTACCCTATTTTGAACCTTCCATAACTACTCATTTTGTTCTATTGACAGAGCATTAGCAAGTGATTAATTAAGTTTAATGATAACACTACACATTACGTCATATTGATAGAGCATTAGCAAGTGATTAATTAAGTTTAATGATAACACTACACATTACGTCATATAAACAGAGCAGTAGCAAGTGAATAATTAAGTTTAATGATAATCCAAACATTACGTCATATTGACAGAACATTAGCAAGTGATTACTTAAGTTTAATGATAACACTACACATTACGTCATATTGACAGAACATTAGCAAGTGATTAATTAAGTTTAATGATAACACTACACATTACGACATATTGATAGAACATTAGCAAGTGATTAATTAAGTTTAATGATAAACTACACCTAACGTTCTATTGACAGAGCATTAGCAAGTGATTACTTGAGTTTAATGATAAACTACACCTAACGTTCTATTGACAGAGCATTAGCAAGTGATTAATTAAGTTTAATGATAACACTACATATTACGTCCTATTGACGGTATATTAGCAAGTAATTAGAAGGACGGACAAAGCCCAGACTAAATGAATCAGTAAACGGTATCAATCAGATTTTGCTTTGAATAATTTTACAGAGATCAATAAAATGTGAATACCAGGATTTTTTTCATACATGTCCCCATCAGTATAAAATTCGAAAGGAGGGGCAGTTAGTTAAAATATATCTAATCTGTTTAGTACTAATTATGCTTTTTATTAAAGTTAAGGTCGTAACGTGTTTAGAAGTTGGAGTAGAGATATGTGATACACCAGTGTATATCTGTCTATCTATCTATCTATATATCTATCTATCTATCTATCTATCTATCTATCTATCTATCTATCTATCTATCTATCTATCTATCTATCTGTCTGTCTGTCTAGCTATCTATATATCTATCTATCTATCTATCTACATGTTTTAACATACTTGTAATTCTATATTAACTATTTGTGTTTTATGTTAGATACAAACTGCAATATGGTGCGATTCTCAGTGAGTACGATAAATATTTTACATAGCTGTTTTATGGTTTTCAATATCGTCATAAATTATTATGATAATAATTCTGGGTGTAAACAATTTCGGTTTTTGGATCAAAACTTCCTGGTAAAGGGCAAGGGGAACTCACTAATTTTATTATTAAAAATACCACGTGATTATGACGATATTCTGCAAATATATTTTCCGAATGACTATAACAACAGTTTGTCAGTTATTTTCGCTAATAAATTTTGATTAAACTCAGGAAGGTATCAGGTTTGCCAAAATATAGCAATCAACTTTTGATTGCATTTTTCTTAAAAAGGAAACCGGTGGGTTTTAAAAACCATTTCGTCATCGCAAATGCAGACTTTGAAAATATCTATCGATGTTAAATCAATATTCTTTTGCTGTTTTCATGTATATCAGTTTATAACTGTTATAAAGTTCAGAATGCTATTGATTGAAAGTGTATATTTGATCTTCCTTTACTTCTTTCTTTCACAATAACTGTTGTTATCTACCGAAATTATCATGGACTGGCTTTTGCCGCGATGACCAACCCTATTTTGGACCCCCTATGCATTTGTCCAAGTATTTTATTTGCAGATCAAATGACTGAACTAGGAAGTTTTAGTCAGTAACTGAACTTATGTGTCACGTTGGTAGTCGTTGACAGATATCAGTGAAAATAGGGGTTGACAACTAGCAAAAATTATTATCGAAATGTATGGCTCACATTTGACTTTGCAGTTTTACAAAAACGATATATATATATGACAAGTAATTCAAAGTAAAAAATGCAACGAAGTAAAAGGTGATATTTTTTTGTGTGTGCCTCAAGATAATTAATTTTTTGTCAACTAATATAATGGATATAATAGGAATGTTTTTGCTATAAATCAGAGCAAGATTATTTTTGTCAAGCTAATTGAGGGACAGACATTTTTCAACCCCAACCCAACCCCACAAAATTAAATGTTCAGTCCCTTATTCAAAGCCAGACATATGATAAACCTCTGCAATTATCTATCTATCTAATTATACAAATATGTTATATCATATCTGTGATTCTTTCCTACCTTTTAGTATTTTATATTAAATTCAAATTGCAATTTAGTGCAATTCAGACTAACTAAGATAAATATTGTACATAGCTGATTCATGGTTTTCAGTGGCATCATAAATTATTCTGGTCATACGTTTGGGTTGACACAATCTTTAGATTTTAGTCAAAACTTCCTGGTAAAGGGTAAATACAAGTTTATCTCACTCAGTTGAACACGTGTATTTTGTTACGACAAGGGAGCAAAAATACGTTTAGTGGCTATATGCCAAAAAGACGAACTAGAGGTGGCGATTTATTTTGTACCCCGAATCTCAGGCTTCCTCAAAAATTTATTATTTTATGTTATCCTATTTAAAGCAATAAGATTTGAAATTAGACCCATAAATAAATTTCCAATTCATAAGTATGGCTATTCTGGTATTTGAGGTATAACAATAGGCTTAGAAATAAGACATTTGAGAATGCTAAATTCTTGGTTTAGACAACTACCCCTAAATCTACCTAACTCATGTTACCAAGTCAACAAGTTTTAGTTGTTCTACGTTCAGCAGTGCCTAGCAGTGGATGTAAGCTGATAGCCCCATCTCTCTTTTTTTGATCTATCAGGTTCAAATCCGCAGTAGCTAGGCGGTTTCAAACGGAACAAGGACATCCTTTAGAATTAATTACTCAGAAGTGATATTGGAAGATCTCAACGTTCCTATTTTATAGTAATCATCATTGAAGTTGATTAAAAATATCCTTGCATTATATCACCAGTTTTTTTCAAAGAAATTTAGTCTAATTTTAGTAATTCTTTATCAACTTTTTGAAATTCTTTATCATGAAACTTGTTACAAGAGAGTTGACATTAGTATCAATATATTCTTATGTTACTGGATCACTTCCACTGACAGTTTGTTGTAATTTTACAATCCGATGATCTGGATTGTAAACCTACTCTATGGTGAACGTACTCATCTAATTAATTTTTAATAGTTATAATTTAATTTCTTGTTGCATATTTAGCAGTATCCAATTCTATATCACTAGTATGAGTTAATGTACCAACACATTATAGCACATATATAATATAATTATATATTATACATATAGAAGTGCTTTATTCCCATAAAGTAAAATAAACATAGGGCAAAACATATCAGTACAATCAAAGAGTTATATGATAATCCCCCCCCCCCAAAAAAAAAAATCACACTGTGAAATTATCTGTCACAAAAGTTGGCAATTATAATATCAATTAGGAAAAGATTGTGTGATATATATTGAATATAATAACGATAAATTACACAAACATGTTGCATGCTGTATACCAAGTGAGACGGTATTATAATTAATTAGTATAACGTTTAGGTTATATTTTACTTCATATTAAGTCATATTGTTACATACAATGCTTTGTGTTTAAAAAGTTTTCTTTGAATTGGAATTTTAAAGATATTAATTAATTTTTGGAACATACAAACATATTTAAGCGTTTTCTTTCTTAGAAATTTCAGTTTGGATAAGCTTAAACACTATATAATACATATTTAATAATTATGTTCTAGTTTAACTATCGATATAATATTTATTATTTTATATCATAATTCAATAATAATTTAGAAATGTAATATTTGCTGTGATAAACGCTTCTGTTTGTCATATTTTTGTAAATATCACAATAATTGCGTGAACATAACTATGATGACAAGCACAACTTATGCATTTATAACCGCGATCGAATAATTGTATATATATTTTTTGTTTCTTTTTTGTTTTTGCAACATTTTCCTTCTAAATCACCACTTTATTTTTTTTTAAAACAATCATCTCTAACAAAACAAAAATATATATTTTTGTCTGGTATAAGCGTTTCTTCAATAAAACATATTTCACATTGTTTTGTATTATAACTCATTTTATAATCAAAAGAATAAAGCTATTTTACATTATTTTACATTAATTTGGCATTATATAGTATTATATAACATAATAACATGTTTGAGCTTTGAGAGAATTGATACGATGAAGAAGAGAAAACATTTAATTGAAAATGGTTGGCAGACAGTGAAATTTAAAAAATTAGAAATATCTGAAGAAAAATTAGGAAAACAAAAATATAAAGAAGATATGGCCCAACCTTTTGCAAAGCTCATTAAAAAATAGCTAAACTACAAGAAGAGATAGATAAAAGGCAAGATCGGTTATTAAAAAATTAAAAGAGAAGCATGATCAAATAACACCAGCATTACCGCAAATAAATTATGCTAGATTGCAAGAATTAATACTCCAACAAGATATATTGCATGAATTACTGCTACAAGAAATGGAAAATATAATTTACAATTTAGAATTAAACTTAACACCAGATAACAAACAAACCACGAAATCATATTTTGGCAAATTATACATTGATCATGAAAAATTATTAGAACTTAAACTAGAAGCTTACCGTGACAATAAACTTGTGTTATCTTGTAAAATATATTACGATTTCATTGATTTGATAACAAAAAAATGCAGCACCAAAAAAACTTAAAGTAGCAGATCTCTTGAAATCTTTAAACAGTTGATAAAGTTAGCAGGATATCATCGTAATGAAAGGTTAAAGAAAATACAGGAAAGTAAGTTATAATAATATTAGATATTATAAAGGTCCTACCGAATTAACGATTGCATTTCATATGTGCAATCAAACATAATGGTAATGCATTTTAAAAACAAAATATTTATAATGGAATTATAGATATACATAATACATTGTATAATGATAAAATAATTAATAAAGCTGAATATAAAACACTATTTGAAAATGACATGTAATCATATATTGTATGAATGGTGTTAGAAAATGCATTATTCTTTGATAGTGGAGATGCGACTTATGGCACATCGTAAAATTTGACAGTAGAGTTTTCATCCTCAGTTGTTTTGAATATTAACAAACAATATAAAATATCACTCATCAGTTCAGAAATTTGGTACAGTTGGTTTAATATCACACCAGAGAATAATAACCTAGACATTATTATGGTAACGAAAATATGATACATTAATTATGCCACCAGGAAGTGGCATCGCTTCACTTGTCTTCTTCTTCTCAAACTTTGTCGCACGGCGCGCCCGTAGAGGAAGTCCTGCTTCGGACTCCATTGCTCTGCACATAAATTCTTCTCTTCCATATTGCTGTGTCTGTTTTCCTAGTAATAGCCCATCATGCCTTCACCAATAACATGGGGTAGTCAGAGTTAAACAGCATGCATGTTGATGATTTTACACTAGTCTCCACAACTTGATTGAGTTGCATTGAGAACAGATGAAGCCATATGAGAATGCGCTTGTATATATATATATATATATATATATATATATATATATATATATATATATATATATATAGACTAAGACCGGATCGAAACAGATTGAAATATTTCACCAATCAAAACGCGCGTTACAAATTCACTCAGAGCGTGGGTCTCTCTTTCAATCAGACGAGATCAGACATGTGACGTCATATTCATTATATAGGTGCACCAGGGTTTCTGCGGTCTACCATTGCGGCACAGTTTTTGTACCATACCTATGGCTTAAACAATGAAGACAATGTATTGGGGTGTGACTGCTGCGGGTATCTCGTATACTCGAAGTGATAGTGCTATGACAAGGACTACTAATGCAACAGTAACCAGTTTTCTTCTTCTAAAAGAGGATTTAAAGTAAAAATTTTTTTAAGTTTTCTTGTTGACAAGCCATATATATTAGAGGAGACTGGGTGGATAGATAGATAGATAGATAGATAGATAGATAGATAGATAGATAGATAGATAGATAGAGAGAGAGAGATAGATAGATAGATAGATAGATAGATAGATAGATAGATAGATGGATGGATGGATGGATGGATGGATGGATGGATGGATGGATGGATGGATGGACGGACGGACGGACGGACGGACTGATAGACAGACAGACAGATAGACAGACAGAAAGATAGATAGATAGATAGATAGATAGATAGATAGATAGATAGATAGATAGATAGGTAGGTAGGTAGGTAGGTAGGTAGGTAGGTAGGTAGGTAGATAGATAGATAGATAGATAGATAGATAGACTGGAATAATAAAAACAAAACCAGTATAAAATATAATTAGGTATATTATTGAGTGGAATATGTCACAAATAAACTGACAACTTACATTTTGTTCTTCATTGTGTCATAAAAATCCATAGAAATATATAATGATTGGCATTTAAAATCCGTTGATATGATAAATCCATGAATTCTATCATAGGTTACATACCAGCATCAAAATAGTAGCCCAGAATGATCCGTTTCACAACATCCCGTAATATGTTAATTTCACAAATCTCACAAATAAACAATGAAAGTCAAGTCCACACTTTTGTGATTCACAGTATCCTATAAAGGTCACTGTCTAATGTCATCTGGTAAAACACCAAAATATTCACCCGCATCGTCCGAGTGACCAATTATAAAGCTGAAATTCTCGATCATCGTTTATGCTCGTAAATATCATCCGACTCCAATTCTTCATCTTTACTGTCATATGCGGGTGCTTACATGGAGATTGAGCTTGGACTTTATAAGTGATACTCTAATCATACAGTCTGTGAAATCTATTAAAGGATGCAACTGAACAAGTGTCAATTGTGTGGCAAGATCACAGGGAGTTCAAATAACCACCCTCTGTTACTTGGCACTGAACAAGTATCAAATACACCGCTCGATCAAAGGGTTGTAATGTGAGAAAACAAAGAGGGTGCTAAGGGATTAAGGTCAAACGCATTCATGTAAGACATGCAGGACTCTATTTGACACTGAAAAGTATCAAATTAACAAAGTATAAATCATAAACCAGATTGAGAGAGAGAGAGAGAGAGAGAGAGAGAGAGAGAGAGAGAGAGAGAGAGAGAGAGAAAGAGATACAGCGGATGTAGGGAAAGAAGATATTTGATATTTGATAATGCATTTATTTAAAGTGACAACAGTCATACCTTTGGACAGAGCGTCATGCAAAGACTATGGAAGTAGCTAAGATTGCTGCTATTAGTAAAAATAAAAATGACATCATCAGCGACTGTTAACGTGGGTTCACTAAGATGAATATGATCAAAACTGACATTAGGAATAAACTCAGCATCTCAAACTGCATTCAGCAAGTGGGCAGCCGTAACATCACGATGCATACTCATGTGAAAATTGATTTTATTATTTTTATGAAACATTTTAATAGTGCAAAACATTATAAATAAGCAATCAAAACAGTCATGTAATGATTTATTCTGTAATATCATGGTATTGTATTGTTTTCTGTCAATAAAGTAATAAATAGCCCATCTTTTTCAATTTTCATTGCCTACTACAATAATAGACATGGAAAAATACTGAATCCTTGCTTGGTGACATTTTTTAAAAATTGGTGACAAAATATTGAGGTTGGCGATTTTTTTTGCGACAACTTTTTAAAAGCCAGCACCATACCTGCTTCTCATGTTTTAATTATGAATAAATAAAACATACTAGCTATCACTTCACTTAATGTAAAAAAGGCTGATTCAGACCATATTATTTCTCATTATGTCCCAGGTACGTTGTGTAGTGCAAAACTTTATTTAAGGAAACAAAACCCCGACTATATGTGAGATGATGGTGTTGTTATGGATACAAATCAAATAAAATGATGTAAGACTATTTATTTTGCATCTCCTATTTAATACTGAAATATTTTCAAAAAGCAGCTCATTCACCTTTGTTCAAAATTATTATACCTTCCTTCATAGTATTGAGAAATAACACAAATACTAACACTAACTATGCACCGGAAAAAATGTCATTTAGATGTAGCACCGAACTAATCAAGATCAAGGTACAAAATTCACACTTGGTTTATCTCCAGTATGTAACCCAATGTGCCTCTTGTATGGTTCCTCATGTGCCTCTTGAAAACACTACTCTGCCTAAACATTTCATCACAAACTTCACATTTAAATGATTAATCTCCTGTGTGCATCCTAATGTGCCTCTTCAAAACAATACTATTCATAATCATTTTTATCACAAACTCCAAATTTGAATGAATAGTTTATAACCAGTATGAATCCTCATGTGCTAAATTACCATCATGGTGAAACATTTGATAAAAACTTCACATTTGAATGGTTCATCTCTAGTATGTATCAGTATGTGCATTTTCAAAATACTATCATGTATAATCTTTTTATCACAAACTTCACATTTAAATGGCTGATCTTTAGCATGTATCCTCAAGTGCATCTTCAAGTTACCATTTTGGGTGAACATTTTATCACAAACTTCAAATTTTAATGATTAATCTCCAGTATGTACCCTACTGTGCTTTTTCAAAACACTACTGTCCCTAAACATTTTGTAACAAACTTCACATGTGAATGGTTTATCACCAGTATGTATCCTCATGTGCCTCTTCAACACACTACTCTGTCTAAACATTTTATCGCAAACTTCACATTTGAATGGTTTATCTCCAGTATGCATCCTAGTGTGCCTCTTCAAAGCACTACTGTCGCTAAACATTTTATCACAAACTTCACATTTAAATGGTTTATCACCAGTATGTATCCTCGTGTGCCTCTTCAACACGCTACTCTGTCTAAACACTTTATCGCAAACTTTACATTTGAATGGTTTATCACCAGTATGCATCCTAGTGTGCCTCTTCAAAACACTGCTGTCGCTAAACATTTTATCACAAACTTCACATTTAAATGGTTTATCTCCAGTATGTATTCTCATGTGTGTCTTCAAATGTCCACTGTTGATGAACATTTTATCACAAAGTTCACATTTGAATTGTTTATTTCCAGTATGTATCCTCGTGTGCCTCTTCAACACACTACTCTGTCTAAACATTTCTGCGCAAACTTCACATTTGAATGGCTTATTTCCAGTATGCATCCTACTGTGCCGCTTCAAAACACTACTGTCGCTAAACATTTTATCACAAACTTCACATTTAAATGGTTTATCTCCAGTATGTATTCGCGTGTGTCTCTTCAACACACTACTCTGTCTAAACGTTTTATCGCAAACTTCACATTTGAATGGTTTATCTCCAGTATGCATCCAACTGTGCCGCTTCAAAACACTACTATCGCTAAACGTTTTATAACAAACTTCACATTTGAATGGTTTATCTCCAGTATGTATCCTCGTGTGCCTCTTCAACACACTACTCTGTCTAAACATTTTGTTGCAAACTTCACATTTGAATGGTTTATCCCCAGTATGTATCCTACTGTGCCTCTTCAAAACACTACTGTCGCTAAACATTTTATCACAAACTTCACATTTAAAAGGTTTATCTCCAGTATGTATCCTCATGTGTGTCCTCATATGTCCACTGTTGATGAACATTTTATCACAAACTTCACATTTAAATAGTTTATCTACAGTGTGTATCATGTGCATCTTCAAAACGTTACTCTGCCTAAACATTTGATCACATACTTTACATTTGTATGCTGTATCTCCAGCGACAACACGATTTACCACAATCCACTACAATCTACCATGAAAATACCATAATCTACCACATATTGACCTTGAAAAATACCACAATCTTCTACAATCTACCTTAAAATAGCAGACATACAGCATATACTGTGTTTGAGGTGCCCTTTTGAATTCTCAGTGACCTTATTTTTAGTAGCTTATCAGATAAAGCTACCACAATCTTCTACAATCAAGCGTGAAAATACCATAATCGACCAGTATATATTTAATGTTTTATAAATAAGTATGTGATTATTATAAGTATAAACTAGGATAAATAGCTTTATTCACGAGTACAGTAGGCATGATGCAAACGAGTTTATAAGCTTTATAAATTGAAAGGTATATAATTCACACAATCGCAGAAAAATGGTTCAAATTCAGAAAGAAAAAGAATATTCAATTTTAAAGTTTAGGAAAATGGACACTTTTTGAAGTTTTCTGATAAATAGACATATTCAGCCTTTAAATACGAAAAGTGACCCAAAAATGTATATATATATATATATATATATATATATATATATATATATATATATATATATATATCTATATATATATATATATATAAATCTATGGGAACGAGGCACACATTGCTCATTGTCTGATTATGGATGCTATACATTACGGAAGTTATATATTTTTATAATAGCAGCAATAATTTTTATTTCTCTTAGAATCATTGGAAGAAAATTCATAATGTATTGACGATTTTAGCTTTTCAATATGGATAACTATGCAAAAATGCCACGAATACACTATTTTTTTTTTTAAAAATGACGTTATGGAGGTTATGTTCTTAAATGTCACAGCTTAACGCCAAGTAATTGAATATGTTTTAAGCGAAATCCGATCAAAATAATTTTGTAGAAGGCATGATTTTACTTTGCAAGTAATAATATGTAGTCCATAAACATTTTATGTGTTCTTAATTAGTTACGTAAAATTGTTAAAGAGAAAAATGTTATGGATGTTATAGGCTAATCAGCGACAAAAATAAAACCGAAGCAAAAAGTCAAAAAACATAATGAATGTAATGCGCGTTTATGAAATTCCAAGATGGTATTACATCGCAAAAAACGTCCACCAGACGTATAATTTATACAATTTAACTATGCAACGTCCACCAGACGTATAATTTATACAATTTAACTATGCAATGTCCACCAGACGTATAATTTATACAATTTAACTATGCAACGTTCACCAGACGTATAATTTATACAATTTAACTATGTCCACCAGACGTATAATTTATACAATTTAACTATGCAACGTCCACCAGACGTATAATTTATACAATTTAACTATGCAACGTCCACCAGACGTATAATTTATACAATTTAACTATGCCTTTTTAAAGCTGAAGTGCCGTAGCTGCTGATGCGACAGGCAGAAAATGCAATATTTACAACTTTTGAGTCATCTGCATATAGAAAAGATCAATAAAGTGTACATTTTGTTGCATTAAAAATATTAATAAATACCAGAACTTTCATTTAAAAGTTAATTTATGACAATATATTATATTACTTTTTTGTTCAAACAAAAAACATCAGCGACGGAATAAAACCTTAGTTGGACCATTGTTACTGGATTGGGTGAAATATTATTATTGCCATTCTGTTAAATGGCCGATTTTGACATTCACGTGGATGCGATAATATAATGATATTATATTAGAACTTAATTTTTTACATCATAACTCATGGAACTTTTATTACTCGTTCCCAAACGTCTTCCACATTAATTCCCCATGGGATAGTTACTTCCGATGTCCTTTTTTTTTTTTTTTTGTATATATTTCATGTTTCTTAGATGTATTAGAACGTCCAAGGTAAATGATAGGTGTGAAATTCAGGATCCAAAATAAAAAACGTCACAAGGGTTAGTAATGTCCTGTATAATTTGAAGGTGTGAAGTCCAGGTACCAAATCACAACGTGGCAGAGGTTATGTTTTTTTTGTTTTTTTTTACCAGGTGTCAGCAGAGTGCAATACCAGGTCATGTTGTCATAATTGGGGTCAGCAGGGTGCAATATTTTGTCCTGTTATGTCCTGTTATTTTAGTTGGAGTCACACTTGTTCTTATAAATGTAAACATTCAGCCCCGCAAACATTACACATGCTGACTTTAGAATGTAATTCTGATGCAGATACAATGAGAACATTTTTTGTTTTCTCAGCCCATGACCTCGCTACAGTCAGTCTGGCTTGCTCAAACAAACAAAAGATGTTTCCATCCCGCCCATTCTACATATCACAGTTATCATTAGCTTTTTATTTTACCAGCTTGGTGAAACTATGGTGGACATGGGTTACCTCCCTTGATTGCCGACATATTTGACATACACGAATTACCTCCTTTGGTAACAAAAATATTTGGCACACACGAGTTACTTCCCTTGATTGAAAATCTATTTTTAAGACACAAAATATGCAAATTTGCCTAACCATAAACTTATCAATGTAGTATATTACCTATTCATATATAAGGTGAAGTGTAAGTACATAAAACTGTCATTCAGGCAGCGGCAGGTGGAGCAGAGCAGACGTGTGGCAGACGTGCTAACCGGTAGAGGGAGACGCAGTGGACTAGGAGGGGAGGAGGCAGTCTTGGCAGCCTTGCAGCAGCTATGGAACACACAACTACAATGACTCGCTCTTGAAGTATGGAAGTATGGGGCCAAGCTGCTGTGCTGGCCAATTGAGTAAATGTCGACCTACCCCCCCCCCTCCCCGCCAACAGCCGACCACATGGAGCAGCATGTTCTACATAGCGAGCTACCAAGGGGGCGCTGCGTTAAAGACAGAGCCGGCACGGCAGACAGACAGAGCTTCTCTACCGGGGAGCACCTGCTGTTAACAATAGTCCTTCTAAGGGCTAATATATTGCCTGAATCAATGGAGTTTTCAATTTGTCTTTTTTCGAAAACCCCTTTTGATTATACTCTTTTAAAACACAAATTTGATCAATTTCGAACCACCGTCTAAAAAATTACAACTCACAATTGTAGTGTGCGTGATACGAAAAAGATACGAGTAATTCTTACTCAAAGATTGGTATTGTTTTTTGCAAATAATATGTACACTTTGTACACAAAATTTTGATAACTGGAAATATTCTCGTTAAATGGAAAATTCTTTGTAACTCGTAGTATTGTCATAATTGAATAAGTGGCTCACGCTTTATTGGTATTAGGGACAGCCCGACTTAGTTTAACTGGGCAGAATTTGGTCATGTATGTACGTTCCTGGCGTTTCAGCTTCCGTCACGCTTCGCGCTTTCGCTTGCCTAGTCCGTGCCGCCTGTGCCACTCCTGACTGAGTACTTGAAGCAATTCAATCAACAACGTGCGCTAGAACGCGCACATATATACCTGCAAACATTGTGGTTCTAGTCCTATGTACAGGTAAAATAAAATATTCACCTCACAATATCATGCCTTCAATGAACCCCCTTTGTGGGGAAACCATGCATTGATGGTGGGGTGAGTTAAATGTACACACTCTCCAATAGCGCGCATTCAATTTAACCCCCTTAATTGTGGGGAACCATGCTGCGCTGGAGGGATCTACTCAGTAAAGTCAGGTGTGTTGCAAACTGTCAACACACCTGACGCTAATGTTAGTGTGTTTAATCACACATTTAATCCACCTAAACGTGCTTCGCACGCTGTGGGGGTATATAGTCGTACATGCCCGAATGGGCGAAAACGACTTTAATCCAAGCATCAATCAATCAATCACAGAAAACTGTGGAAGGTCTGGTATATCACAGGGTTGGCCTCTCTGTCTTGATGTAAGTTGGAGTCTGGATCGCCGCCAGTAACAATATTATTTACTAATTCTGTATCGTATCGCATAAAACATTCTTTTCTTTCATCAGTAGCATCTGGTGAATTTATGAAGCTGCATTTAGGAGCTGGATACACAAGATAGATATGCGGGTTTGGAAGGATTGTTATATCATTTGAAAGCGAACTAAGGAAATCAATTGCCGAAGAAAGTATTGGCATCGTACTCGTATTTCCTAAGATACATGAAAATATGAAAGTAGGCCTCAGCAATTTTTTAGGTTTCTGCAGGAACTGCTTCTTTTGGCGGCTGGCCATATTTTAGATGCTCTGGCTGCAGATTTTCTGCCTCAGGTTGTGGCTGCGGCTACAGTTGCTCAGATTGTCGCTCCTTAGCTGCATGATTTGTTTTTCCTGCTTCTGGTTGCGGTTTTCCTACATCAGGTCGCTTTGCTTCAAGCATACTGTGAACTAGTTTTGAAAAGAGCTGGGTTTCTTTCCAAAAATTCTATAAAAAAAGCTACTGTCATGTTTTTGGTCTTCTATTACTTTTCTGATTTGAGCATCAGCCTGCGGTGGATCCTTGAAGAAAACGTTTTCTAGCAGTTCTGTAAATTTTCAATCAACTGAGTGCACTTCTGCATATTTAATGGCTGCAGCAAGCGAATTAATGTTAACATCCAGTCGCAACAAATATCACGTGATAATAGACCTCAGCTAGTTTTGATCTTTTTCTTCGCTCGCCGTATCTGCCATATATCCAAGGAACTTGTTCAAATATGATCTGATGCAAATAATTTAATTCGTTTCCTTGACTTCCAAGAAGAATATTCGTTAAGATATCTCTAGCATATCGTATAAAAGCCTCTTTTCTGGCAGTCTGAGCCTCCGGTGGAGTTATGAAGCTACCCATTGTATGTATTTCATATGTAATATCGACAGAGGTGTTAGGAAGGCTTTTTGTGTCATCACCAAGCTAAGTAAGGTGTTCTATTGCTGAAGAAAGCAGATTTGCATCATATTCATGTTTTGTATGATACTTGAATACGTGATGGTATGCCTCACCAATTTTTATAGTTTCTTTTGGGATCTCGTCTCTTGGTGGAGGACCATATATTACTGGCATTTCAGGTTTTTCTGCTTCAGGCTCAGGCTGCAACTGCGGCTATTTTGCTTCAGTTCAGGTTGCGGCTCAGGTTCAGATTGCGGCTCAGGCTTAGGTTTTTCTGATTCAGGCTCAGGTCTTTTTGCTTCAGGTTGTGGCTGCAGTTCTGGTTGTGGTTGTGGTTTATCTGCTTCGGATTTAGGTTGTGGATGCTCAGGTTGTGGCTGCGGATCGTTAGGAAGACTTTTTTATATCAGGTAGCGCCATCATTCCCAGAATCGTTTCTACGTCGTCAGAATCCAAACCAAGCACTCTGTAAAAATACCGCTATCGTTGTTTTTATTTATTTATTTATTTTTTTGCCAGACTTGATTGTACATGCATGCGTAGCCAGCATTTAGATCTTTTCTTTCTTTTTCGTTCAATTATTTGGGTTTTATTAATTTTTTTGATTGTTTTTTTTTTTCTAGGTTCACTAATTGTAAATTACCAATACTCAACTCGTTTAGTATGGTTGTAAAGAGAACTCCTATGTTTCTAGCAGCGCTGGCTGACCTTGTCATTGCAGAACTTTTTTAACTTGTCATATTTATTTAGCTCGTCTCGCAACTGTGATGCTCTTATATGAGTTACCGAAAAAAGATTGAGCATGATATCATGTATTTTTACGCTTTCTGGATCCGCCAAAAACGTTTTAAACAGTTGTTTGTTTTCTCCAATTTCATCATTAAACGAGCTAGATTTGTACAATGCCTGTTTTGGGATTCCCATCAGTGACAACACCTCACTGGCACTTAAGACCACAGATAATTATTATTTCCAAATCCAGTTCCAGTTGGCTATAAAAGGACTAAATTGGTGTAATTTTGTATTATGGTCATCGGTGGGAACACCCAGTGTTGAACGCATCAGACGTGACGACGACTTCCTCACCACAATGCTTGGACATGTCAGGTCATTATAGTATAAAGTTGTTGCTCCAAAGCTGTTTGAAATGAGGGTTCCAAGAAAGTTGAAAGCAGTCATCTTAGATTGAATGTTGTTTTTTTTTTAAAGATTATTCCGAATAAATAATACATTAAGTAAATGCTGTGTGAATAAAATGTTGCTTTGCATGCAAATACATACTATATGTTAATTAATTTAATTCAGGAACAAAATTGTAAGATATTGTTCATATCATTCATATCATTAAGAATAAATGTGTTACTCATTTGTAGACGTGTTTGTTATCACATCGGGATCATGAATAAGATAATACATGTACATACATATAGTCGGGGCTTTTATTGCTGTTATTGTGTTGTATGGCATCAAATGCTTATCAATTGTTTAACAAAATATGTTTTAACTATAAATTTTAAAACTTTATTTCACAAGTGGCTCGTGGAAATTCACAAGACAATATGCTACAAATACAAGTTGGTCAGTCATAGGTGAAAGGGACAAAGGAATATTTCCACTTAACAGTTGAATTGTTTACTCTCTCAATGACTCTTCCAACACATATGCGTGCTTTGGCAACACGTCTTGTATTTAACTCCTCTTGCGCACTAAATTGTGTACGATTCCCCAGGAAACGTTGAATATTTAATAAAGCTTGTCTTGTTATTAGTAAATCTCCAATAGTAAATCCCCTGTCAGCTAAAATAAAGTCTCCAGGGTTAATATAATCTAAAAATCCCACTTTATTCAACAATGGCCCTGTCACTTACCGATTCCTCAAACAAGTCTGAAACAAACACAATTGCTCTATTAGGAGCTACTCCTATGAGACTTTTGTATGTATGATGGTTCTTGTAAGAAGAATACAAATTTCATTGACGACGAAAGTCCCTCGGCATCTGAGCAAAAAATAAGGTGCAGTCAGTTGTGCAATGGATATTTTTAAATGTTCTAAAAAAACGAGGTAGTTTGTCCTTAAAATGTTGGCGTTCTGGAAACATCATCTGGCAAAAGTCACTGAAGTGGTTATACAAAACTGAATCCATGTTGTGAAAATTATACTAACTGTTGAGGCTGCAAGTCCCAAATATTATCCCATTGTATCAAGGCTGTATCCTCTTCTTAGACGTACCAACGTAAGAAAAAGTTCCTCTTGAGGTTCAAGTTTCCTTATTCCCTTTTTAGCATTGTCTTTGGTGTTTTCAAGATCCCAATAGATCAGGTTGTATACAGTGCCATCCAGAACTTCAAAATGAGATAGAAACTGATCATAGTATAATCATGTAAAACGTTTCGTTTTTGCGTCATCTCTTCTCATACTACTTAAGGATAAAGATGTGTACTGGCTGCATCACAATGAACGTAACATTCCGGCCTTCATTTGTTTCTTCTTCCAATTTTAATTTATTTCTCAAAATCATCTTTTCAATTTTGTTTTGCATTCAGAAATTCCTTCTCATATACTGTTTGCACCTCTTTATTTTTCATGCTAACATTTTCTGTTTGTACGGCTTTTTCTTGCTGAATATCCATGTGGTCAGTTGTACTCGATTGAAAAAAGAAATGGAAATTATATATTAATTCAATATATACTGTTTAATAAAATCTATTTTAAAACAATTTTGAATTTAGTTTAAAAAAAAAAAAATAACTAGTTTTGTGCGAGTTAACTATGCAAGTAACTTGATGGAGCTTTTTAAAGAAGGGGCATGTCCTTTTTAATAATCAGTTCCTTAGCCTCCCTTCTCTAGTCACTATGTCACGTGACAATTTTTTAAAATTATGATGTAAACACAAGATAAATGTTTCTAATTTGCTAGTAAAATGTAAGAAAAAAATCAAATACTGACTGTCTGAGTTTATTTTCTGCATAAATATTTTTATACATGAATTGTCTTGTTATTGTGTTACATACCCCTATCTAGTCTCACTTTTGAAGGTACATTGAAACTACCTGCAGACCTTACAAGTACAGCCTAACTTAAAAAATGTTCAGAATGCAGAAATGTAAGTGTGAATTGCAGGGATATTTTTTTTTATCCTACCTCAGATTCAATATTAGAATTGTTTATAGTTGGTATAATTGTTACTTTGGCCAAATGAATTAGACTTTTAACAGCTGATGTCATATCTTTTTTCTTCAATTTGACAGGGTTGCTTCTACGGGTTGGTGCTTTTTTTCCCTCTGAAACCCTTCATCTGAAAGAATTAACGAAATGTAAATAAAAAAATAAAACAATTTATATATATATATATATATATATATATATATATATATATATATATATATATATATATATATATATATATATAATGCTAGGTCGTGAATATTACTGGATTTTCAAAGAGAAATAATTTTGATGAATCACTCGATTGGAATACAACATTTTTTCACTGTCCCGTTAATACACATTGATAACATTATGATCACGAAATATGAACAAATATTAGACACTTGCTTGGTCTAGTGGAAGAATGGCCGCCTCACATACAGACCAACCAAGTTAAAATCCCACAATATACATATGCTTTTTTCTGCATTTTATTTCTTTTTTATATGCTGTTTTACCTTCAATTAGGAAGGAGAATTATTTGCTAGTGATATTTTCTATGTGAATATACACAAAAGACAAGAGAATATAAACGGTAAACCAGTAAGAAATCACATACTTCAATCTGTTATACGTATTGCTAGCCAATACGTTTGAGCATAAAAATAGAAAACGAATTTGCTTGCTCAGAGTAAATAACGGATATATTTCATCACTTGAAAACTCAAGTATTTTCATTCGTGGCTTTGCCACTCGTGAAAATATCGAGTTTTTCACCTGCTCAATTAAATATTATTATTCTGGCCTACCTTACGCCTTGATCTATTTGTCACATTTCCCCCTCTGTGTTATCGGCTTGTGAAACGGGATGAAAAACACGTCGTTCATTTCATCTCGGTGTCTGTACCTGGTAGCACTGTTACAAGTCCCATAACAACAATGTTTAGCTCCTTCTCATTTTTTTGTATTGCTTTCGTGGGATCCATTTAAATGCTTTAAAATCGTTTCATGCAACACGCATCATGCTCATGCAATACGGCAGATTACAATATGGCTTGAATGACATCTGGGTATTTTAAAAATGAGATCATTCTAGAAATAAATGTCCGGTCTATTAATAGCTCGACCAATCTTTGCTATGACAACTCTTTCTAAATACTGTATCACAAACTTCACATTTCAATGGTCTGTCTCCTGTATGTATCCTCCTGTGTATTGTTTTCCCTATATAGTCTCTACATTTGTTTGTCGGTCCTGAACTTTTCAGTGTGTCCAAATCCTAGTAAATTGTATGTTAATCCAAATTGTTTTCAGGGATGAACTCTCGGTGAAGTTCTTGACATAAGTTCAGCAGCATGTTTGAGAGGTTGAACTGTGAACAAAACAATAGGACACGCATTTCAAAATATACAGACAGAGAATCACACCATAATGCTCATATTCTAAAGAATAAACAGTTTCCCTTAAAACAATACCAAGAATCCCTAAATCTAAGCCAAAGATCACCACCAATAGAAGATAGGAAAATAAACTCTGCAAATAGATTGGGGCTACATTCATGAGTACAACCCCAGAAGCAATAATTGTGACATTATAGCCCTTTACAGGAATTAACATTACACCATAGGTTTACATTAAGCGATAGCCCTCTACAGAAATGTGATGTCAATTTTTACAACGAGATTTTCAATAGTGGGCTATGTTTACGCCGTATATTTACATTAAGCGACACTATTAGCCCTCTATTGGAAATATAATGTTAATTTTTAACATGAGACTTTCCGTAGACGGCTATATTCCTATAAATTGAACCCTCTACGGATAACACTTAGGACCTCTATGGTAAATGTAATGCTAAAATGTTTAGATACTATCCAACCCATATTTTTTTATACTGTCCAACACACACTTTTTGATATACAATCCAACACACACTTTTTGATATAATATCCAGCATGGACTTTTTATATACAATCCAACACAAGCAACTGATTGCAAATCAAATAAAACTGATATCCCTCCATCATAAAATGTGTGCATGTGTGAGTGTGTCAAGATCTTACACATACTAAAGGAACAATAAAAACAAAGAAACACGTTTATATATATATATATATATATATATATATATATATATATATATATATATATATATATATATATATATATATATATATATATATATATATATATATATATATTCTTGTGAAATCAGAATCACAACGTAAAATCACAACACAGCAGAAAAGTCCATTTTCTACTTTTTGTCATTATTTTCTCTTTTGAATTTCTTCACTTGCATCGGTTCTTCTACTTCAGTTTCGTCTACTTGTCTTGCCTTCTTGAATTTCTTTACGGGTATGTGTTCTTCTACTTCAGTTTCGTCTACTTGTCTTGCCTTCTTGAATTTCTTTACGGGTATGGGTTATTCTGTTGCTTGTTTTTCTTCTTCTGTTGCTTCTGAAGAATGCTTTTTCTCCTTGTTCTCTTTTTTTTCATTTGGACACTCTCAAGACCATTGCCGTTTTTCTTGACAATGATAATAGGTATTTTTACTTTTGTCTCTTTTCTCCTGTCTTAGTGGTTCATTTTCTTTGACGTTGTGGGCATTCTGGAGCCAAGTGTACTTTCTCTTGACAGGCATAGCAGGTATCTTGACATTTACTTTTAGTGGAGTAGTCCAGAGTCTTATTGGAAGTGTACATTCGAATTACTCACTATAAATCCCTGACAAGAAGTGCGACCTCTTGTGACTCAGCATATTCTGTTAAGGTGAATGGGTCTCTCTATATATGGGGAGAGAGTGTGTACTATAGTCAAATCAAATTTTGAACCAAGATGAAACGTTCACACATTGCTGAGGAGAAACCAGAAGAAGCTTTCAGAGCCACCTCATACGCTCAGTGAAATGTTAGCACAAGTTCGTGCCAGTGATGTTTAAGATGACATGAGTGAGCCTGAGCCAACACCATCTACCTTCACTACAAGACCAAGAGAGTCAGGATCAGCCAAGAAAGAAAGTCCTTCTGTGGCTCCTGAAGATTATTTTCACATTCAAGACCCAAATCCTGACTTCCGAAAATTTCGAACGACGACGTACACGGTGAAATTTAAAGAATTCAAGTCTTAAGTGGCAACAGAAAAGGCAGCTGGTTTCATTACATATTTATAGGAATCATTATTAGAGACATTGAAACTACAGTGCCAAGCTAAAGATGACGCTCATTTGAGACTATCCATCACTCACGAGAGCGCGAAGTCTCCTGTCTGGATCGAGTTTAGTACACCGGCAGAATTAACGTCTTCCAAAATTATCAACAAAATTCAAACACATCCAACAATCGAACGACGAGTTTGACATGACAGACGCAAAAAGCCATTCTTCACAGGACACGCGTTTCACGTCCAAGTTTTATCGGTGGATGAGCTTCTCATTGCCAAACATAGTATCATCCAGATTAAGAATTATCAGGACCAAATGTGTTTAGCCCGTGCCATCGTTGTGGCTGGAGCTTATGCTGAGAAGAAAGATAAATCAGAATAGAAAAGATCATACAAACAACATTAGAGAATCGGAGAGACCTCAGCATTTTTAAAGAGACATTGTGTGGAGTTCTTGAAATGCAAAAATATCACAATGTGTTCAAACTGCGTTTTACGTTGAAAGTATTTCCTCAAGTTGTTCACGGAGCTCTCTTGTTTCGAGAACCAGATCTTCCACATGGAAAATACATTCACGTTTATCATCATCAAGATCATTTCAATGCTATTACAAATATCATGGGATTTCTCGGATACGGTTATTATTACGAGAAATGTGACCAAGGATTTAGCCATTGAGACAAACATATTCATTGTGGAGAGGGATGTCGCGGGTATTTAGCTTCCAGACTTTGCATTTATGAAGGAAAAGAAAGAATTCATTGATCTACTTGCAAGCGAACCTTTGTCAGTCCAGCCTCTTACGAACAACATCGCATGAAACAACAAGAACAGAAAAGTGCTTGCGAATTATTGGGAGTGTGTTCCGGCTGTTGACATCTTGTTTGAATGAATAACTAAAAGTCACACGTTTGTCCAAGAAAGAAAAGATGCCGTTTATGTGACCAAATCGAGGACTTCAATCATCAGTGTTACATTAAAATAATTTGACAATGAAATCGACAAAGCATTAAATGACGACCAGATCAAGAGTAATAAGAGGAAGCGAGTGGATTTATCGTTTTTATTTTACTTTGAAAGTTCACAAAAGTCTGGAATTTACAACCTCAATTTTTGTGTAGCTCATCGTGCTTGTGATAAGTGTATATTAGAACCTTTATTTTGTCACTGTTCAAAATGTAGCGTGATACCAGGAGAGCGAGGGCTCTCATACACTTGCTCTTTTTGAGGAATCGATTTTAGATCCCACCGATGACACTTGGAGCGAATAGGAAATCCAGCATTACGGGAACTGTCATCGATATACTAGAGTCATGACTCACAATTTCTCCGGTTAAGACTGACAATTTCTTTTGAAATATTACTCACAACAATTAACATAATTTCCAACAGTCACCATAAATGGATCCAAACTCATTTACATAAAAGTGGGAAATGTAAATTTTAGAGATTCCACGAGTTATTTGGCTACGCCTTTGAGTTGAATGCCTAAAACGTTTGGAATGGCAGAAATGACTAAAGGCTATTTTCCACACTGTTTCAATACCGAAGCTAATCAACATGTTATGCTCCCGTGTTTGTATGAAGATCGCTACTTCGACCCTCACGGTATGCACACAGAACAGCAAGGTTTCTATGCTTGGGACAAACTCCACTCGTCAGACCTTTTTTACTTTCAAGACGAAATGTTGAAATATTACTGATCCCATGTGGATATTTTACGACGGTGTTGTAGAAGGTTTCGACAATTATTTCTGGATTACAGAGATATCGATCCCTTGAAAGAAGCTTCTACCACTGATAAAGCGCGTGGATTAGTGAACCGAGAAAAGTTCATCCACGAGAACGTACAACCCATCGTACCACCTCAATCCTGTCTGTTTGTCAGCCGTCGATACTCCGCCAAAGCTGTGTGCTGACTCCATTACTTGTTTGAAGTCAAGACAAATGGATACAACATGCTAGAAACAGTGGCGGTGAAAAGATAATTGGAAGCTATTCCGTGGATGGATAGGATTTAGAAAACCCACAGATAGGCTACTAATTTCAGGGATGTCTATTTCACGGACGTCCACATTGTTATCTTCAACGAGACATGAAAAGTCCTTTCTCAGAGTTCACCATGGAAGAGTTGTGCGAGCGAACATATCAACGAAGCCTGAATTCAGAAAGTCAAGGATACCAAGTGATAGAAATGTGGGAACACGACTACGATCGACGTTTCAAAACCGATCTAGAATTTAGACGCATCGTCGAAGAGTATGATGTATTGAACATTGAACCTTTGAACCCACGTGATAGTTTGTTTGATGGACGAACCAATGCAACACGCTTGTTGTACGAAGTGTACGAATCGCAGGGATAGCAAATCAAATACATCGATATGTATTCGTTGCATCCTTGGGTGTGCAAATATGCTCTATTCCCCAGCAGTGATGCTGAAATTTTAACAGAACATATTGACTTGGAACACATTCGCCAATACGAAGATTTGATAAAATGCAAAGTGTTGCCTCCGACGAACTTTTACCATCCTGTTTCATCGCATCATTGTCACGGAAAAACTGATGTTTCCTTTTTGCCGTATGTGTGCTGAAACATGTAATGAAGACCAACTTTGTCGTCACTTTAGTCAAAAACAAGTTGGTGAGTGTCGAATTGTGTCATGGTCTCGATCGTGGACACCCGCTGTTAAAAGTGTGCGAAATGTTGCCTGTTTCTACCACATAACGATACCAACAAGACGACGACTGGTGAAGGGATATTTGTTTCAGGCTACGTCAACGAATTTGTAAAACTGAAGAAAGAAGCTAGAAGCTAGCGGCTATCCTTCTTGGTGTCCGACTCACGAACACAAAGAGACATTCGAGGAATGATACCGATCCTTAGAAGGCATCACTTTGGAACACGTGGAAAAGAACGAAAGAAGACGATCGTTTGCAAAAGTCATGTTGAATTATTTGCGGGGAAACTGGCTCAACGTCGGATATTGCCAAAGAGGGAACACTTGGCAGATCCAAGTCGATACTTTCAACTCGTCGACGACATAAGAAAGCTCATTAAACGTGTACAAATCTTATGTGAAGATTTAATCCTGGTGAATTGCGAATAAGTCGCAGAGTTTGCACCACCCGACAAATGTCATTATTATAGCGTATGTGACAGCCAACGCCTGTTTAAAATTGTATTTTGTCTTGAAACTTTTAGGAGATCGAGTTCTTTACTTTGACACTTATAGTTGCATGTACATCGATCGCCCTGGAAGCTATTACCAACGCATCGAAGACGAACTTTTAGGCGCTTTGTACGATGAACATCCAGAAGACACTATTTTGAGCTTTGCTTAGTGGCGGGCCCAAAAATTACGGTTACCAATACAAAGACCAATAAGGACAACTTCATACCAAATGTAAAGTGATAAGGCTGACACTGAACTATCATTCCAGTCAAATGGCCAACTTTGACATCTTAAAAAAAGCCTTAAAGTCACAACATAATCAAGACATTTGCATAAAAACGTTGGATCCACACAAAATAATGCATTTACTAAATAACCAAATTGTCAGTCGACCGTTGGGAAAAGTATATTAGAGTGTCTACCAGAACTAGATAGATAGATAGAAAGATAGATAGATAGATAGATAGATAGATAGATAGATAGATAGATAGATAGATAGATAGATAGATAGATAGATAGATAGATATATGTTGTTCTCAATGCCAATCACGCTCAAGTCATATTTACAATAGTTTGAACTAAAATGTGCTGACAGATGTTTTATTTGTCTTTGCAGTCATATGTCCGAAAAATGTCCCTCCATCCTAACGTGTAAATGTATTTAAGTTTTCCGAACATTCTGCTTTTAGAGCTCAAACAACGCATCACACAAAGAAAATTTGCATATCACATGAAATATATTGTTAATTTGTTTAATTTATATATATTTTTAAGGTATTTACTATGTCTGAATTGTTTAGAAAATCGCACAGCTTACAACCATTAAATTCACACTTGAAACAACCAGGACTTTGGGTGTTTGGTAGTTTAGATTTCACTAAAATGGCCCCAATATTCTTATTCCGTTTGTAAACTATAATCAGTGCATGTTCCAAACGCTTTATGAAATTCTTCTTGCAAATAACTAAAGTTTTCGTTTTATTTCTATGCCAAAAATACATTTTAAGATGAGAAAATAAGATTAAATTTCTAGTTATGATTTCATGCAGAGAAATCAATTGGCACACTAGTTTTATGCACCATTAAAATATGCATGCATGTCTGACAAATACACTCTTAGGATATTGTTTTACACACATACAAGTTTAAATGTACAAGGACAAAGAGTTGGACAAGACAATACACATATGTACACAAAGCACATATACGATACGTGTATATACACTGGAATCATATATATCGCAAGACACAGCAGATACGAGCATGTAACAGCATCTGCAGGGAAACATATGAGAACAATACCAGAGGTCATGCTACCAGGCAAAGTAGACAACTAAGCCGCCGCAAAAATGTAAACTTCACCTTCTATAAGGAAAGCGAAAATGACTTTACTTTGTGATTTTTTTAGATGTTCACTTAGTGACCACAGTTAATAGCTTTTGAGATAGTGTTGTATCCCCATGCGAAATGTATTGCATACTTTGCAGGTGTTGATATCAATTGTGCCCAGAAAACAAACTTTTACATATCCAAAGGCATGTTTAATAGCTGATTGACCATCCAAACAGTGCTCATTAATGGAATGTACAAGTATCATCAACAGGAAGTACATGGTCACATCCAAACATGGCCATGTTACTTAAGGTTTATGTGCCTTTCTTGGATATTACACTGTGTATTTTGGCCACATGACTTCATATGAGCAAAGCAGAAACTATACTGATAGGATTACCTAGATTGCATTACCTTAATTACAAACAGGTATTAATAGCTAATCAACTGTCACTAGAACAAGCAATTAAAGTTTGTTTAGCTTTCAAAGCTTCGCCAAAATGTCAAAACCTCCAAAGACTGACAGTTCGTTTGAATAAACCCATTAACTATGGTAGTTGGAAAGTTGAGGTTACTTACCCGTAAACACAATCGTTGCCTTTTTAATGATTAGTCGTTTACCTATCTACATCCCGGCAAGGATCCGATTGATCCTTATATTTGACTGCCTGTAGTCATCTCTTTTACTTGACTTCTTATGGGATGTTGATGACGACTTGTGTGGTATTGACCACTTTACAACGTATTTAAGAAATAATATTCCCAAACCTCAATGGCTCGGGCAAAGATGGCAATTGAACAAGGCTAATTGGTAAACATTTCAATCCCTCTGCGAGTCATATCTGGTTGGATCATTTTGACAATGTAGTGGATCCAATACTCCTGGGTTCTCCAACGTTTTTGTGCCTACGGGCACATTTGTGAGTTTATGAGATTGGCGGGGACCAACCAATTAACTTGACCCATTTTTCTATTATTATTATTATTCATTATAACCTCTTCCGCAGGCACACAAACAACCTTGGCGGGCGCCATGGCGCCCGCGGGCACCGCGTTAGGGACCACTGCAATACTCCTATTTATAAAGATAATCCAAGATGTTGCTGAGGATACAATGCCAAGAACTTTGTTGATTCCTAAATGTGTCCACAAACCATGGTTTGATGATGCATCCAAAGACGCCATCAGGGAACGGCAAAGGTCCTTCGGCATTTCAATGCCAATCCAACAATTGAAAATCTGAATAAATACCAAATATACTGAGCTAAAGTTCATCATATCATTAAAGAAAGCAAGATAAAACATTTAGATCCTATGTTACTCGGCTGAACCATCAATCCTCTAATAAATTGGTATTTAATATGGTACACAATAACCGTTGGCAACAATAAAATCTGCTGTATCAAGCATTTAAAGAAATCTGATAAAATGGTTACAGTTGTACCAGAGATTTCAAATACAATGGCTGAAACATTCTCGAAAAACTACTTACAAGAGATTTATTGCGAAAAAATCCGCCGTGTCAAACACTTGAAAGAAAAGGTTCCTCTTAATTTCAAATCTGCTAATGCTAAAGATTACAAAACAACTTTTACTCTCAGAGAGTTACAAGACTCTCTTGATGAAACAGATGACACTTCAACAGGACCAAATAATATCCACTATCAACTTCTGAAAGACGTACCTGACACAGCTCTAATTACACTGCTAAACATTGTCAACAAAATTTGTGAAACTGGCAAGTTCCCGGAGCCATGGCGAGAAACAACGATGATACCAGTATCCAAACCTGGACTGGACCAAACCAAGCCTTCCAACTATCATCCCATATCATTAACACGCTGTATTTGGAAAACCATGGATAATAAATGATAGACTAATCTGGTATCTCAAATCCAACAAACTACTATCAGATATTTAGTGTGGATTCAGACGATAGAGAAGCACAATAGACCATCTTGTCAGACTTGAAGTATTTATTAGAGAAACTTTTACAAAGTGAGAACATATATTGCCGTCTTTTTCAACATGGATAAAGTTTACGACACCACATGCAAGTAGAGCATAATGATTGACCTATTCAACATGGATAAAGTTTACGACACCACATGCAAGTAGAGCATAATGAATGACCTATTCAACATGGATACAATTTACGACACCACATGCAAGTAGAACATAATGAATGACCTATTACGACACCCCATGCAAGTAGAGCATGATGAATGACATATTACGACACCACATTAAAGTAAGCAACACCCTTTCTGAAAGCTATCCCTATGAGATTTGTGTACCTCAGGGCAGCATATTGTCAGTCACCCGATTCAACATCAAAGCTTTATCTTGACAATTGTCTTATTGCTGTTATGGGGGAAACCACATATCGATGGCTTATTTTCGACCATAAACTAACTTTTCATCCACATATTAGATACTTCTGGGACAAAAGTAAAAAAAAAACTGGATTTAATATCAGTGACGGCAAACACGGATTGGGGAGCAGATCAGAAGATATTGCTCTGACTATGCAGGTTATTAGTAAGCCCAAAACTTGACTATGGCTCTGTTGTGTATGGATCAGCTTGTAAATCGAACCTGCATATGCTTGAGCTGATATACAATCAGGGTACATTTTGAACTTCCCCATAAAAAAGCCTCTAATTTATCTCAGATGAATGAAAATAGTTCTTCAGTATACTACTGAACTATTTTCTAATCTATCTAACCCCACATATGATATAGTGTTTAGACCCAAATATCAAACCTTGTATGTTCAGAAACCAAACTTTGTTTCACCTTTTGTCATACGAATTCATCCTCACTTAAAAATAGCAAAAATCAATGTTGCAAATATTGCAAAATTCTGTATCACCAAATCAACACCGTGGTTATCAAAACCTTCCAAAATAATAGTTATCCTCTGTGAATTCAAAAAGTCCTAAGAAGATCCGTCCTTTTTCGAATAAATTCAATGAAACAGAGCATCCTATCACAGCCATACGCCCCCTGTATACAGACGGTTTGAAGATGGAGACAAAGTTGGAGTTGCCATTGCAACACCCCATGGCACCATTTGGAGCTAGGTACCAGATAAAGCCTTAACTTTTGGTGCAGAATTTACAGCCATACTCAAAGCTTCGAACTATGTTGAAACGTCTCCAAAAAAACAAAAATTTTCATCTTTTCACATTAACTTTCCACACTGAAAGCCTTGCCGAGTCTTAAATTTGACAGCTCGTTAATATCCCAAATATTACAGAATCATGATGTTCTCATACAACCTGTGGGAGCTGCAGTAGCTCAGTTCATAGAGTGTTGGACTCATACCCTAAGGGTTGCAGGTTCGATACCTGCCCAGCCCAGTCAAATTCGGTTGCCTCTGTGTATCCTTGGGAAAGACATTTAGCTCCCATTTTCTCAGCATGATATAGCCAATAATGTCTTCAAAGTACTGTTAAAAACAACAAAGAAATATTCTCATACAATGTGGGAAAAGCATTCTGTACTATTGGCTGCCTATTCACATTGGGATAAAGGGTAAGGAAAGGGCACACATAGCAGCCAAAGCTGCCCTACAGTCACCCATTTCTGAATGGAAGATTCCATACACATGTATTGACTTCAAATATATATACCCACTATTGGAGAGTGGCATCAGTAGTTGTGGGTGGGTACTTTGCCCGTGGGTGGCACTATGGCCTCAATGGGATTTTAACATGGCGGGTGGCACTATGGCCTCAATGGGATTTTAACATAGCGGGTGGCACTATGGCCTCAATGGGATTTTAACATTGGGGCCTCTATGGCCTCTATGGGATTTTAACATAGCGGGTGGCGCTATGGCCTCTATGGGATTTTAACATTGGGGTCTCTACAGACCCAAACGTGGAATTGAAACAGGGTAGGCAAGAATGGAAAATTAATCTTTTCTTGTGAAATGGGTGGCCCTGAAAAGGGCCATTGGTTTTTTTTGTTTGCTACTTTAGCATTCACATCGCCTGGTAGGTCTTCTTTTTCTCATGCTTCTTCTTACTTCTGGGCCATACATTAAAACTCTTTTTAAGCAACCTTGCCTTTCAATATATATTCTTCTTTTCCAATACGTGTTTTCTGAAATTCTAGTCACAGCCCATGATGCTCGAACATACATAGGATAGTTCGGATTGAAGAGCATCCCTGAGACGATGTTGGAGGATTCCACACTGGTCCACATTTTTTTTTTAGGAGTAGTCTTGGAGAAAAAACCGGTGAAGCTTTATGAGACAAGCGGTGGTATATATACCCTACGATCGGATTGAAATTCATCGAAATGAACTGCCAATCCAAGCGCGCGTTACAAGCGGGTCGGTTTTTCTTCCAATGGGAAGAGAGTAGGGTGTGACGTCATTTTGGGTATAAAGACATTGCAGCGTTCGTAGGGGTTTGACTTGGAGCGGTATCATGGAGAGTACGAAGCCTATGAATTGGAGCGAGAGCACGATGTCATCGGTGAATCCTATCTTTCACTTCATATCGGAAGATTTTAATTTAGATTTTTTGTCACAAGAATTTGAGTCTGAGACTGCTGCTGTTTCTGCTACACCACTTCCCTCTTTGCTGCCAGTGATGGAGGAATTTAAAAAGAAGCAGCAGGAAGAAATGAAATTTTTTTAAAGAAACAGCGAGAGGATGAAGAAATGTTTCTTCAGCAAGAAGAAGAGGAGAGAAGAAAAAGAGAAGAACAACAACTAAGACAGTTAGAAGAGGAGAAGAATGAAGCACCGCTGCAAGAAGAGAGTCAGGAAGATAAAACGGTGAGTCTTCTCCGAGAGATTTTATCCGAGTTAAAGTATTTGAGAAAGTTGTACGAATATTCTTTAACTCAGCCGCCGAAGCGAAAAAGACCATCACGGGCTAAACATTCCAAGCCCATTACCACTACTAGTTTGAAAGTTCAATCACAAAGACTGATTCTGAAGGTAAGAAGGTCTCTCTATATATACTCTTCTCTCTCTATATATATAGGTTCCTGTGTGAAACTGAATCAGTTTCAAAGTAAACTTCAAGATGAAAAGATCACGCCCAATCCATGAGAAACGAGAAGAAGAAGAAGAAGAAGAAGAAGAAGAAACAAAGAGGCCACGGCGCCAAAGACATTCCGTACCGCCTGAAACACCACTGGCTGAACTGCTAGCTCAAGTCCATACGAGCGACTTCGAAGATGAGATGAGTGAGCCTGAAACAAAAACTTCTAACCCACCCAAAACAAAACCCACTACCACCAGAACCCCTGACCAAAAAAGACCTACTACCGTGGCTCCTGAAAATTACTATCGGATTCGAGAGACGCAAAAAATAACCTCTCGAAAATTTAAAACTACAGCCTACACTCACACGGTTCACTTCAAAGACTTCAAGTCCGAAGTACCTCCCGAGAAAGCGGCGGGGTTCATTAGCGATTTGTGGGAATCTGTGTTACAGAACTTGAAACGCCAATGTGGAGCCAAAGAAGACGATCAATTGAGACTGGCCATCCATCACGACCATTTAGAGAATCCTGTTTGGATCGAGTTCAGCACCCCGTCAGAATTAACACCCGACAAAGTCATGTCCAAAATAGAACATGTTCAACAATCTAACGACAAGTTTACCATCACGGATGGAAAGGCTACACTTCACATGACTCACGTTGCTCCTCCTCGAGGAAGTGGACGAAGTAGGAAACCGTTATTGGTGGACGATCTTCGCACTACCAAACGATGTGTCGTCCAAATCGACAATGCTCAAGACCAGATGTGCTTGGCTCGAGCTATTGTAGTGGGGCGAACGTATGCCAACAAGAACGAGAGCAAAGAATGGAAAAAAGCCTGGAAGAACATTCGACAATCGGACAGAGCCAAACAACGAAACGAAGCAGAACTCCTGTTGCAACAAGCAGGCATTCCCAAAGAGACCGTGTGTGGTATTTCTCAAATGCAACAACTTCAAGATGTTTTGGCTCCTCACTACACTTTGAAAGTTCACCCTCAAGAAGTGCGCGGAGATATGCTGTTTCGAGGCCCTGATTTTCCCGAAGGAAAATACATTCACCTCTATTACCACCAAGAACATTTCGATACCATCACCAGTATCACAGGATTTCTGGGACACTCTTACTACTGCGAGAAATGTGACAAAGGATTTAACAATCGGGAGCGACACATTCATTGCGGAGCAAGATGTCGGGGGTGTTTAGCGACCAAGCCATGCCTTCCTGAACAACACCACATCCATTGTGAGACGTGTCGACGCACTTTTGTCAGTCCCTCTTGTTACCAACAGCATCGCAAGACACAAGGTCACCAACAAAAATGTGCTTGCGACTTATTGAAATTGTGCTCCACGTGTGGACATCAAATTTGCACCAACGACCCTAAGAGACACATTTGTGCTGGAAAGAAAAAATGTTCTATTTGCAAGCAGATCGTGAACTTTGATCATCAATGTTTTATTCAAAAGTTGGACAAGACAGAGAAGAAAGAATTAAAGAAGAACAAGAACCAAGTGGATTTCATCTTTTTTGATTTTGAATGCATGCAAGAAACAGGCATTCACATCCCTAATTTTTGCGTGGCTCATCGGGCTTGTGAGAAGTGCATTCAAGAATCGATTCACTTTCACTGTCCTCATTGTAGTCGGATTCCTGGAGGACGTGAAAAAATCTTTCGTGGGGCTAACACTCTGTCCGAGTTTGCTGAATGGATTTTAGACCCCACCACCCACGACAGTTGGAGCGAAGAAGACATTCAACGTTGCGGAGACTGTCATCGGTATGCGACCGTCATAGCTCACAATTTTTCGGGATACGATGGACAGTTTTTGTTAAATTATTATTTGCAACAAGGTACCGAACGCCCTGAAGTCACCATGAACGAAAAAAAACTCATCTGCATGAAAGTGGGACAAGTGCAGTTCAAAGATTCTATGAGTTATTTGGCCATGCCTTTGAGTCGAATGCCAAAAACGTTTGGCATGACAGAAATGGCCAAAGGCTATTTTCCTCACTTCTTCAACACGGAAGCTAATCAACATGCCGTCCTACCTCATTTACCTGACCTCCATGATTACGACCCCGACGGAATGCGCCCCGAACAGTGAGAAGCCTTTCACACTTGGTACCGCGCTCACCAGGCCGATCCATTTCACTTTCAAGAAGAGATACTCAAGTATTGTCGATCCAATGTGGATATTTTAAGGTGTTGTTGTGGAAAGTTTCGAGAGTTATTTCTCGATCACGGAGACGTCGATCCTTTGAAAGATGCGGCCACCCTACCCAAAGCCTGTTCCTTAGTCTACAGGCAAAATTTCATGCCCGAGAACCAACTAGCCATCATTGACTCCAACACGTCTCTCTTTGCCAGTCGTCAATATTCGGTCAAAGCTTTACGTTGGCTCCATTACTTGTGTCAAAAGGAAGACAAATGGATACAACATGCTAGAAACGGAGGAGGAGAGAAGAAGATTGGAGCTTATTCCGTGGATGGTTGGGATTTAGAAAACCCGCACACGGTGTACGAGTTTCATGGTTGCTTGTTTCACGGATGCCCTACCTGTTATCCTGATCGAGATATGAAAAGTCCTTATTCAGATTCTACCATGGAACAGCTGTACGAACGCACTTACCAACGACGACTCCACTTAGAAAGTCAAGGATACCAAGTGGTTGAAATGTGGGAGCACGAGTACGATCGACGTTTGAAAACCAATCCTGAATTTAAGAACATCACCGAAAGTTACGACGTGGCCGACATCGACCCTTTGGATCCACGCCACAGTTTATTTGGAGGACGAACCAATGCCACTCGCTTGCTGTACGACGTAGACGAATCCAAAGGAGAAGAAATCAAATACATCGACGTGTGTTCTTTGTATCCTTGGGTGTGCAAATATGCTCGTTTTCCAACCGGACACCCAGAAATCTTGACAGAACACATCGACGTGGAACACATTCGTCAATACGAAGGATTGATCAAATGTAAAGTCTTACCCCCGACAAACTTGTACCATCCCATCTTACCTCACCATTGCCAAGGAAAACTGATGTTTCCTTTATGCCGTACGTGTGCTGAAACGTGCAACCAAGATCACCCCTGTCACCACACGGAGGAAGAACGCTCTTTGACAGGAACGTGGGTCAGCGCCGAATTGTTTCGGGCACTGGATCGTGGATACCGTTTGTTGAAAGTGTACGAAATCTGACACTTTCCAACCACAGCACAATACCAAAAGGACGACGCTACGAATCATCCAGGCATTTTCTCGGGGTACGTCAACCAGTTTTTAAAACTGAAACAAGAAGCCAGCGGCTATCCTTCGTGGTGTCAGACTCCAGAAGACCATGAGCGATTCAAAGAAGAGTACCGTGCCATCGAAGGGATCACTTTGGAAGATGTAGAAAAAAATGAAGGAAAAAGATCGTTTGCAAAGTGATGCTCAATTGCTTGTGGGGAAAAATGGCCCAACGACCCATCTTAACCAAGACGGAATACGTAACCGATCCTTATCGTTACTTTCAACTGGTGGACGACAAAACAAAAGTGTACTAGTCAAACACGTCGAAATCGTTCGCGATGATTTGATCTTAGTCAATTTTGAAGAAGAACCCAAGTTTGTAAAACCTGACAAGTTTAGCAACGTAGTCATTGCCGCCTACGTGACAGCCCATGCTCATTTGAAATTGTACGACGAAGCTTTAGAAGTCTTGGGAGATCGTGTCCTGTACTTTGACACCGACAGTTGTATGTACATCCATCGCCCCGGTTGCCCACACCCTACCATCCAAGGAGATCGTTTAGGAGCCTGGACGGACGAGCACCCTCAAGACACCATCCTGAGTTTTGCCAGCGGTGGCCCCAAAAATTACGGCTACCAATACCGAGACCCACAAGGACAATTTCACACCCAATGTAAAGTGAAAGGATTAACCCTCAACTATCGAACTAGCCGAGTGGTCAACTTTGAGGTTTTGAAAAATGCTTTGCTGTCTGGACAAGTGGAAGACTTTCGAGTGCACACGTTAGAACCTCACAAGATCGTACGGTTACCTAATCACCAAATTGTCAGTCGTCCTTTACAAAAAGTGTACCAAATGGTGTACCAGAAGCGAGTGAGACTTCCAGACCACACCACTTTGCCTTACGGAAAAGCCGATCTGCAGTATAAAAAAGGACACCCCCTTGAACAGAAAAGCCAACACCAAGATTGACGATGACTTCAACAACACCGTGTGATGAACCCACTACTACAGGTCTCAAGTTGAAAGAATACAAATTTCCCGTGGCCTTGCCTGACTATTATGAGTGTGCCAGTCGCTTGAACACGTTCAAAAAATGGCCTAAATGGCATGGATTACCTACTCCCAGTTCTTTAGCCAGAGCAGGATTTGTTTACTTTGGAGAGGGAAACAAAGTGAAATGTTTCAGTTGTGGTGCAAGCATTTACATGAACCCTAAAAGTTCAGCTATCCTGGAACATGTCAGATGGGGTCCAAACTGTGCTTACCTTTCTTTGGCGTTTCCACCGATTACATTACAGTACTTTTCGGATGGTACAGTCGACAGGTATAAAAAAGGACCCCTTCCAAGCCTAACCATTCATTCTGACTTTCAACGTTGACCGAGGAAGAAGAAGAAAAAAAAGATGAATAATTTTGTCATTCTTCCACCAAAGTTCAATAATAATACTCATGCCATCCACCCACCAAGGGAGAAATCTAGTGTGAACTCCAAGTACCATCACGACTTGGAGTGCGATGCAGTGCCATGCGACGAGACGGATTCCGTAAGCGTTGACAGCATCGATTCACACGATCAGACGGATTCCCTACGCTTGGACATCGTCGATGCTGTGCGTGTGTCTCACCGTCCCTCTAGAGATGCAGGACGACCTTTCTTCTTTATTGGGAAGAATGCTAAACGTGCCTGTGAATGTCATAAAGAATTGACGATACCTGTGGCTTTGCCTGGTTATTCCAAGTATGAAAGTCGACTCCAGACGTTCCAAGACAAGTGGCCTAAATATCTACTACAATCCACTACTCCCAAAGCTTTAGCCAGATCTGGATTTATCTACTTGGGAGAAGGAGATTAAAGTTCAGTGTTTCAGTTGCGGTGTGAGACTTCACCAATGGGAGTCTGCCGACTCAGCTTACATTAAACATGCCAGATGGTCTCCGCACTGTGCGTTCTTACCTTTAGTAGCCTTAGAAGAGTACGGGTACGATGAGCCAGATGCCAAGAAGAAGTAACAACATGTCGGAGGATACTTTACAAGAATACATTTGTGGTTTACCTTTGGAGTTGCGAGAACACATTTACCAGTATTTACCTAGCTTAGAAGACCGCATTCGTGGTTTACCTTTGGAGTTGCGAGAACGCATTTACAAAGAGTTGGTCCAGATACAAGTGAAACGTAAAGAACAGTTACATCCTTTACGACATACATGTTTTAGCCATTGGTATCTGAATGTTATAAAAATACTGATTAGTACCAAGATATTCAAATGGTCAGACATTGATCAACGACTACCTGCCTCCTGTAAGAGTTTGGAGGGCACCACCTACAATGTGGCAGTGATCCATAGAATTCGATGGAACGAAGTGAAGGAAACAACCAACAGACAAGAATACCAAAAACTTTTACTAGAAGTGTCACCTCAAGACGAAACGTCTTTACGTCGACTGACGTTGTGTAATACGGTTCTTCTCACTGATCATCTTAGATATCCTTTACCCACCGATTCCATTTGGCTAAAGTGTGAGTATTTTGTCACCAAGAAGACTAGTTTAGAAGAGCGCATTCGTGACTTGCCTTCGAAGCTGCAAGTACGCATTTACAAAGAGTTGGTCCAGATCCAAGTGAAACGCAAACTTCAATTCATTCCTCGATTTGCGCACTACCGTGACTTCCAAAGTATCAGAAGTCTGATTCTGGACAATAACTATCACCGCTATCGTGAAGAACACAAAAGAGAGTTACTTCTTTCCAAGTCGGAAACTTTACCAGAACACATTCGTGGTTTGCCTTTGGAGCTGCGAAAACGGATTTACCAAGAGTTGGTCCCGATCCAAGTGAAACGTAAATTCAAAGTCATTCCTTGATCTGTAAACTATGCTTACTTTCAAAGTATGAGAAGACTGATTTTGGGAAGATTCTATCGCTGGCACCTTGGAGAAGACTATCACAAAAGATACCAACCTTGGGAACCTGGATATAAAAACCCACCACCAATGATACCCACCTTGGCAATCTCACCCTATAAAGTCTCACCATGTCAGGACTGTGGTCTTCACTTGTGAAACGTATTCCGTGGAAGGAAGTCAACGATCGTGTTAAGACTTTAGAGGATTATAAAGACTTGATACAAGAACTGTTTCCATTGAATTTTGGACGCTATGCAGTGTGTGTGTTAGTGACTACCTTTCTTGGATTTCGTTTTCCAGGACATTCGTTGTGGAGTATTTTTGAGGAACAGTGTTTGCCTTGGATTATTTTGGAGGACCCGTGGTTGTTTTGGACTATTTTGATGAACCATCAAAAACAACATGACCATTCATGCACCACCCTTAGTAGAGGATTATAAAGACTTGATTTTATCAGTACACGAAAGAAAAATTGTACTCAAAGTGTTGAGAGTGGTGATGAAAACAAGTGGGGTACCTCCGTGTGAAGAAGACATTCGTCACACTTTATCTACCTTTCATACGTTTCAAGAAGTGTGTATTGCTAGTGAGTTACACCAACAACTTTTCAATTGGAAAGATGTACGTGACTGGAGAGGCCTTGGTTTCCATGCTTGGCTACAAGAAGTGGCTCAGTTTGCCAAAGATCTGGCATGCCACTAAGTGTCCAAAAGTGAAATGGGAACGACTGAAAGAAGAAGAACATGACACAACAGAGAAAGATGACCACACTGTTGTCCAAATTCAACCACCCCCTGAGGAACACAACCCTTCCTTACCGTCAGAGACATTTCATTCTTCCACCAAAACAAAGACGACCAGAAGATTGCCAGTGCCTGTGCCTTCCATTCCTAGGACACCAAAATGTTGTACATTTGATTATTTATACAGAACTTTCATTCTTTTAGTGGTAGCCTTAATCTTGTACCTGACCATTTATGCCGTTTGCATTTTTGTCCTTCATGACTTGTAAAAAAAATGTGTTTGTTGGTTGTGTTGGTTGTTTTACAAAAAAAAAAAAAAATAAACGTGTATGAAACATATAAAATGTCTTGGGTCTTTTGTCTTCTTCTCAAAAATCTTCCTACCTCAGTCATGGCTACATCTTCTTCTTCTGCCTCTACCTCTACTTCCTCTGCTGTGGTCAAAGTTATCGACGAAAAGTTAGATCGTCCCAGTTGGGACGCTTTGTATCTTCGCTATCCCTTTAACATGTTGATTGCTGGACCCAGTGGTTCAGGCAAAACTGAATTTGTCAAACGTTTGATCGAACACAAATCTCATTTGTTCGATCGTCCACCTCAACGTATCGTGTGGTGTTACAAAGAGTGGCAATCGTCTTACACGTTATTGAAAGAAAGTTAAGGAGAAGTCATTTCATTTGTGGAAGGTATCCCTCGCGAAGACGATGGGATCGTGTCTGACGTGAGTCAAACACATCTAGTCATCTTTGACGACATGCTAGGAGAAGACGAAGAAGAAATTAAACTTTGGTTTACACGAAAAGGACACCATCGAAATGCTAGTATTGTATACATTACTCAAAATTTATTTGTCTGCAACTCTTTCACCAAAAAGCTGTCGACGAAACAGCTTCACCCACTCTGAGAGATTTCAAAACCCTGATGAAAAGCGAACCTAAAGTGACCACCACTAAAACAGACACCGCCACAGGGATGACCGTGAAAGAAGAAGAAGAAGAGTTACAAACTCCACCTCTTAAAAAAAAAGTTAGCCACACCGGGTTGGATAAAAAAGATGATGTCTACCCCATTACTATCAAAATTTTACAACGTCTGCAACTCTTTCACCAAAAAGCTGTCGACGAAACAGCTCCACCCACTCTGAGAGATTTCAAAACCCTGATGAAAAGCGAACCTAAAGTGACCACCACTAAAACAGACACCGCCACAGGGATGACCGTGAAAGAAGAAGAAGAAGAAGAAGAAGAGTTACAAACTCCACCTCTTAAAAAAAAAAAGTTAGCCACACCGGGTTGGATAAAAAAGATGATGTCTACCCCATTACCATCAAAAGTGAAAAAGGAAGAAGTGAAGACAGAAGTCAAAACAGAACCGATGACCCCTGTTCAAACAACATCCTCCTTTACACCAGTGGCTCGTCGGACACGTAAAGCATTTCAATCCAAAAAGATACCCCACGAAGAAAAGAGCATTGGTGCTTGGTTGACTTATTCTTGAGGAATCAAACCATGGAGAAACTTTTAGCTAGCCTTTACTACAATCCTGGCCATGCTGCTGGTTACGGAGGAGTTCAAAAATTATATCGAGCTGACAAAAATAAATTGAAAAGTGTACGTTTGCCCGAAGTACGACGATGGTTACAAGAGCAATCGACGTACACGTTACACAAACCCATTCGACGCAATTTTCTAGAAGTCCAACCCAAGTTTAAGGCATCGATCATCAATGGCAAGCCGATTTAGCCGACGTCTCTCATTTGGCAACCTACAATCGTGGTCACAAATATTTGTTTTGTGTCATCGACGTATTTTCCAAATTTGCTTGGATCGTGCCTTTGACATCTGAAAGCAGTACCGAATTGGTACGTGCCTTAAAATTGGTCTTGAAATAAAGTGGTCGTCACCCTTTACGATGGCAAACTGACAAAGGCACCGAATTTCTAAACCAAGCTTTTCAAAAAGAATTGAAACAAAGACAGATTCATTTTTTTACCACCGAAAATCCTGAAACCAAACCCAGTATCGTGGAACGTTTTCAAAGAACTTTGAAAGAACGCATGTGGAAATATTTTACACATCAACATACTCTCAAGTACATCGACATGTTACCTCGTTTGGTCAAAGCGTACAATCAATCGTACCATCGAAGCATCGGATGTGCCCCCGAAGAGGTCTGCCCTGAAAACGAAGTGACCGTGTTTGATAAATTGTTTGGTACACCCCAGAGGAGCAGACCACCACCACCTCAGAAAAAAACCTTGCTGGAGTTGAAGACGGGAGATTGGGTTCGCATCGGAAAAACCAAACGCACTTTTGACAAAGGTTATTTACCCAACTGGACCACCGAATTGTTTCGTGTCACTACACCCGTGCGTGGACGCCATCCTTCCGTCTATAAATTGGAAGACATGCACGGTGAGGTGCTCAAAGGAACAATTTACTTGCCTGAGTTACAACGAGTGACTAAAAAAGAAGACGCCTTGTACGACATCGAAAGCATTCTCGAACAAAGAACACGCAAAGTAGGCAAACGTCGAGTAGAAGAAGTCAAAGTACGTTGGAAAGGATATCCTCCTAGTTTTGATTCTTGGATTGCTGCTTCTCAAGTCGTCGACTATAAAAAGAAAAAGAAGTAACCTAACATGCCATTCAACACAACCACGACCTCAACTCCTTCGCAGAGTTCTTCTCTTCAAGAATTAAAAAAACAACCGCTCTGGGTGTGGTGCGGAGAACGTGTGCCTGAAAATCAAATCGTCTTTTTCTGCCAAATTTTTGTGGTGTATTGTGTCATCGGAGCAGCTATTGCCAATTTGAGTTTTCAACAAGGAGATAAACAATTGTGGATCATTTTACTTAGCAGTTGCATCGGTTATCTTTTACCCAGTCCCTCTTTGAAATTTACGACGACGACGGACAACAGCAGCCACAGCAACCACGGTAGTACGACCAACGTCAGTCCACCTTCTTCTTCCAGTCACCATAATACCACTCCTCTTTTGGAACCCTTTGAACATCCTTTGAATTCGAGTGACTCCTCGGAGACCAAAACCACTTTGGACCTACTATGAATGACAATTTTATTTAACTTGACCCAGTGACAGTTCCATGGATGTGTTTCCCAACAACACCTTATGTTGTTTCACTGCCAAATTACCTCAGGCCATCCAATTGGATCACGAAGCTCATTGGGAAGTGGCTTTGGTAGAAATCATTCGTCCTACACAAATTCAAAACATCGACGAAGATCAAAACACTTTCGTCGTAGAAATCTTGAACGCAAAAATGCAAGATGAGTTGAAAAAAAATGATCCTATACTTTACGAGTCAAAAAAAAGGGTAGTAGATCCTAAATCTCCTGTCTTGTCGCAGTATACCATGAGAATTCCTACGGGGTATTATTTTAGTGGTGAACATTTGGTGGAGACGATTGCGAACAAGTTTGGACTCCAATTTGGCCCAGCCTTAGTCAAAGTCGATAAATTTGTACGAATTGCTTACCATGCTGTGTCACGCCGTTTCATCTTGCAATTTTTCAAAGATCATGGGCAACTCATTGGCGAGAAAGACAAATGCTTACCCGTGGAGGAGAAAACACCCTTAACCATCACTTTTTCTCCTGGATTGTATGCTATTTTGGGTGGAAATAAAAAGTATCCTATTCGAAAAATCAAAAGTAACGTAGAATTCGGAGATGCTTTTAAAACCCCTGTCGAATTGAACGAAGGTTTAAATTTAATGTTTGTGTACTCCGATGTGGTGGAATACAACGTGGTGGGACACACAGCTGCTCCCTTACTGAGAGTCATTCTTTTCAAAGTGGATTCTGCTGCTGGTGCGTACGAAGAAGGTGGAAACACGTTTCACGTTCACCGTGAATTTGTACATCCTCATTATCTTCCAGTCAGTAAATCGTATTTTGACAGTGTCAACATTAGTATAAAAGGAGATTTGGGAAAAGATGTGCCATTCATTGACAAAGGAAAAGTCACGGCGAAACTACATTTTAGAAAAAGGTTCTCTAACGCATTGTAACCAAAAATGTATCCAGTGTACCGAGGAGTGGCTCGACAACGAGGACATGGTTTAGGAGATATGTTAAGATCGCCTTTTCGGACTTTTTGAAACCGATGGTGACTCGAGAATTCCATGCCTTAAAAGAATATTCGTGGAATTACTTGACAGATATATTCAAGCATAAAGTCAGGTGTGAATTGGTGACTCATTATTTCCTGTCGAAAAAAAAATGGATACCAGGGAACTTCATTACCTGTTGACTCGCAGTTCCTACACTTCTTCTTGGAATCCTGTGGTGTGTGCTAAAGATGAACTACCTCATCGCAAACCTAAAGACGTTCATGCCTATGTCATCAATACCGACGACAGTCATCTACCAGGAACCCATTGGGTAGCTGTGTACTTTCCCAGCGATCACAATGGTGGTGGTGTGGAATATTTTGATTCTTATGGATTACCTCCTTTGGAAGACGACATCATCGACTTTATGAGAAGAAATGCCATCTCTACTCGATTCAATAATGCCCGATTACAAGGATCGGATTCCATGGTGTGTGGACAATATTGTGTACATTTTCTTCATCAACGCAGTCTCGGATATTCCTTAGAACATTTACTGACTTGTTTTGATAGAGACTATGCTCGAAACGATACTAAAGTAGAACGATGGTTTTGTGAACGTTATGGTTATCTCTTGTCTTTAGCTCAGAAACGTAGTGTGCATCAGAATGATGTAGATGTAGAAAAGTGGAAGTTTAGTTTACCTTCCCAACGTTGTCAACCCTGTAAATACGTTCCTGTTTAATATCTTGTTGGTTGTTATTACCTTTTTATGTTAGAGAAGCTTCTTCTTGTTGTTCATTAAAAAATGTTGATTTTTTGAAAAAAATATGGTGTTGTGTGGTTATTTATTGAATTTGAAAAAACAAAATGATTATGTTCTATCTCCCTCTTTCTATCGATCTGAAGTTACCCCCCCCCTCTATCCATTTTCTCACTCTCGATCTGAACCCCATGTTTTCCATCGCGTCCGTGCTTCAAGCATATAAAGCGGTGCGTTGGCCAGTGTAGTCAACATTCCATTCCAGGCAGCAGCAGGTGGAGAGTGTAGACGTGTGGCAGACGTGCTAACCGGTAGAGGGAGACGCAGTGGACGAGGAGGGAAGGAGGCAGTCTTGGCAGCCTTGCAGCAGCTATGGACACCCAACTACAACTACAACGACTCGCTCTTGGTATGGAAGTATGGGGCCAAGCTGCTGTGCTGACCAATGGAGTTTGGTATGCCGACCTATCCCCCCGCCAACAGCCGACCACATGGAGCAGCAACAAAGCGAGCTACCAAGGGGGCGCTGCGTTAAGGAGAGAGCCAGCATGGCAGACAGACAGAGCTTCTCTACCGGGGACCACCTGCTGAATAATAGTCCTTCTAAGGGCTAAACAGTCCTTCTAAGGGCTATTTCATTGCCTGAATCAATGGGGTTTTCAATTTGGCTTTTTTCGAAAACCCCTTTCGATTATACTCTCTTAAAACTCAAATTTGATCAATTTTGAACCACCGTCTAAAACACATTCTCTAACTAATTATCTGTGCATGATACAAAAATGATATGAGTAACTTGTACTCGTTTATTGATATTATTTTTGGACAAATATGTACACTATGTACGCAAAATTCAAAAAAAAAAAATTATTAGGAATTAATTAAACAAAATCTCGAAACTCGATGTATTGTCATAATTGAACAAGTGGCTTACACTTTATTGGTATTAGGGAAAGCCCGACTTAGTATAACTGGGGAGAATTTGGTCATGTATGTACGTTCTTGGCGTTTCGGCTTCTGCCACGCATCGCGCCTTCGCTTGCGTAGTCCGTGCCGCCTTTTTCCACTCCAGACTGACTACTTCAAACAATTTAATCAACAACGTGCGCTATAACGCGCACTCATATACCTGTAAACATTGTGGTTCTAGTCCTATGTACAGGTATATCAACACACCTTACGATTTCGTGCGTTCAATGATCCCTTTCGTGGGGCAACCATGCATTGACTGTAGGGTGTGTTAAATGTACTACCTCTCCAATAGCGCGCATTCATTTTAACCGCTTTGTGCGGAATCATGCTGTGCTGGAGGGGTGTACATCTGTGTCAGGTGTGTTACGAACTGTTAACACACCTGACTAACTAGAAATGTGTTCAATCACATATTAATCCCCCTAACGGGGGTATATAGTCGTGCATGCCCGAAGGGCGCATACGACTTAAATCCCAAAACAACAACAACAGTGTAGTCATTCTCGTTGACTCGTCAAGATCTCAACAGTTCAAGAAGATGGCAGCAAGCAAGATTACTAAACTGAATGAAGCTATGGTGAACATGCAGAGGGTGAAACATCATTTGATGGAGACCAACCCTGAGAGAAAGACGATGATCTTCCTACAAATGGCTCATGATCTGGTGGAAGAAGTCCTGAGGGAAGAAATACTTCGGGAGAGAACGGAATGGGAGGAGAGACAAAGACTGCAGCAGCAACAGCAAAGACAACAACAACAACAACAACAACAACTCTTGCAGTCCATGAAACTACCCGACGGAGAAGTCAGCTGTAAGATAGACTGCGATGAGTTTGCTTTCTCTTTTACCAGAAAGAGACCTGCTTGTCTTAAAGCCGTGAGACCAGTGGCTAAACATGGCCGCCCTGCTGCAGCTGCCGCTGCTACCGCAACTAGAAGTTAAACATAACTTCTTCACCCCCAACGGTCGTTTTCAGGGCCACCCAGATCTCTAGAAAAGATAACCACTCTTACATTGCCATATATATATATATATGTGTTTGTATGTTTGTATGTTTGTGTTCACCCACCAAAACAAACCCTTTCCCTCAAAAAAAAATTACTGTTTGTATAAAGAGTGTGTGTTTGTGTTGGATATAAAAAAAAAATATAAAAAATAATTGTGTGTTTGTGTGTTTGATAAAAATTTTTTAAAAAAAATGGATTGTATGTTTGTGGTGTGTGTTTCATTAAAAAATAAAAAAAGGATTGTGTGGTGTGTGTTTGATAAAAAAAACTTTATCAAAAAAAAGGGTGGTGTGTTTGTATGTGTTATTTTTTATCAAAAGTAGTTTCTTTTAGGTCCGCGCACTAGGTTTGTGTTTTTGGGGTAAGGGGTGATGGAGTGCAAAATCCGCGAAGCCTAGAATGACGTCCTAGGGATGATGTCAGACGCAGGGGTAGTGGGGTGATGTTGGTTTTTTTTGGAAAGGGATGTTTTCCTTCACGTCCGCGCTTCTAGTATATTAAAACAACACCTTCACACTTGAGCTATCCATTTTATCTATCAAGATGAACACAATTGAAATCATCAGACAAATTAGAGTTCATCTCGAGGTGGCGTGGCACCTCCTCCAAGACCTGGAGAAGAAGGAGAAGGAGGAGAGGGAGAAGAAAGTGCCCATTAGACCCCACTCGATGATGGAGGAGGAGAAGGAGGAGGAGGAGAATTGGGAGTCGGAAGTAACCCATCCTCCGTTTATCCTTAAAATCACCAAGCGATGCATGAGTGCAGAAAAATGGAGGGGGAGTTGTCCCACGTGTCGGGCCAAGCCTGAGAGGTGCCCGCACCTCCTCTAGGTGAACTCTAAAAAAAACCAACGGCCCTTTTCAGGGCCACCCATTAATCAAGAAAAGATTAATTTTCATATCATTGCCATAGGTGTGTGTATGTGTATGTGTTTGTATAGAGTGTGTTTGATAAAAAAATTTAAAAAAATAAAAAAAGGATAGGGTGGTGTGTGTTTGATTTAAAAAAAATTAAAAAAAAAAAATAAAAAAGGATAGTGTGGTGTGTGTTTTGTTTGTATGTATGTTTTTTTGGGAAGAAAAAGGGGATGTTTTCCTTCACGTCCGCACTTCTAGCATATAAAGCCGTGCCTTCCACAATTGCACCATTCACACTTCAACAGAAGAATGAATAGCATTGACTTGTTACAAGAAGCTTGGGATATGATGGTGAGTGTAGAGTTGTTGATGGAAAGGTTGGAGTGTTGGTGGAGATATCCTGCCACCAAACCATATGTCACCAGCCAACTAGCGCCTCTTACTTCAGCGAGAAGGTTGGTGAATGATGTCTTAGTGGAGGAAACACAAAAAACTTCTTCTTCTTCTTATGCTCCTTGTCGTGTGGGCTTTATCAAAGCAGCCCTCGACTTACTGGATGGAGTGGAATACTTCCTGCACCAAGTTCAGGAAGATTGTTAAATCTATCCACCCACCAGTTGCATCAGGCATGAAGAGATAAATCTTCACACGACAAAAATATTATAAAGAATAGTTTTGGAGCAAGAAGTAGCCCACATTAAAATCTTGTGGGCTCTCGAAAGAAGTAAGAAAGAACAAGCTAGGAAAGAAAAGGAATTCCAACGCCTGAATTTAAACTGGATGAAAATCCAGGATAAGTTCAGACGTATGGGACATCCTGACTGGCTACCCAATCCACCACCACCACTTCCAAAGAAGAAAAAGACTCACACCACCTTCCTAAGCATCTTCACACAATGTTGGAGAAGGAAAAAGTAATCCTCCTCCAACGTACCTTTTCAGGGCCACCCATTTCACAAGAAAAGATTAATTTTCCATTCTTGCCTACCCTGTTTCAATTCCACGTTTGGGTCTGTAGAGACCCCAATGTTAAAATTCCATAGAGGCCATAGTGCCACCCACTATGTTAAAATCCCATAGAGGCCCCAATGTTAAAATCCCATTGAGGCCATAGTGCCACCCGCTATGTTAAAATCCCATTGAGGCCATAGTGCCACCCGCCATGTTAAAATCCCATTGAGGCCATAATGCCACCCACGGGCTCAGTACCCACCCACAACTACTGGCATCTCTCATATAGAACAAATCAGAGAGATGATGTGGTATTGTGCCAATTGTTTATCAGACAGACATACCTGACTCAAGCTTACCTCCTAACGGATGAACCTCAACCAGAATGCATACCATGCCAGTGTCCACTGATAGTGAAGCACATTATTCTTGAGTGTGTTGATTTTCACTTTTGATACAGAAGTATTTTGATGTTAACTGCTTGAAGAAACTGTATGAGGATGTACCACCTGAGAAAATCTTTTAAGGGAATGCGGTTTATACAACAAATTTTAGTCATGTTTTCAGGATGTTACATGTTTTACCTGTATCTGTTTATATATATATATATATATATATATATATATATATATATTATAGAATTTTAACATCTTTAAGTTTTATATTTTATCTTGTTGCACTTAATGTTAACATTTATTTGGAAGGATTCTCTTCCAATATGTATTCGCATTTCATTTTTACATCTTTCATGCTCCAATTGGTAACATAAGTGGCCACTTTAGTTTGTATAGATGAACACTATGGTGTGAAGACACCTGTGCATGCACTCTCATGTACAATTATAGGGGTTGTTTCAAACTAATCTGTGAATGTTTTGACTTTGTCATTTTCTGATGAAGTTTTAAAAACTAAAACGATTAAACTGCTTGTGTAAGTGGCAGTTGATTAAGTATTTTTACCTTTTTTTAATTACAATAATGTAATCTAAGTATTCTGATCAGTTAAAATTAATTACAATGCATAGTTTCTGCTGTGCTCATTTGAAGTCATGTGGCCAAAATACATGGTGTAATGACTAAGATGGGCACATAAACTTAAGTGATGTGTGATAATTCCCCTTTCAAGTATGAATACAGTGCACATGAATATGATACATTCAGATACTTACAAAATATGCTTATAATATACATACAGCACAGAGAAATTTTATAATATACATACAGCACAGAGAATTTTTATAATATACATACAGCACAGAGAATTTTTATAATATACATACAGCACAGAGAATTTTGTACCTGAAGATAAAGTATTGTTTAAAACAATAATAAATGCAAATATGCGTAATGAGAAAAAGAGGACACAGATTTACAGATTTTATAAAAGTCAGCTTGCCCAGGGAAAGCTGACTGAAAAATTAAACTTACCTCTGGGAAATCTGAGCTTGCCCCAAACATAATAACTCAACATCAGCAAACAAAAATAAGAAAAAATAAAATATGGGATATTTGAAGGAAATTCTTTTTTTGCCTAGATAAGATAGCAAACTCATCTCATCAACTTCATCAACAATAATGAAAGCTATACTGTTTTTAATGATTTATTTATAATCACAACTGAAGAATTTGTGAACACTTTTGTTATCCATTTATTTAAAAATCATCTTCTAATCACCATGAAATCAGCAACATGCATCAAAATGTTTCACAAGACGACTTTTAAAATTTAGAACACTTATTTTCATCCATTTAATTCTTTGCCAAGCAGTAAGTATCTATCAGTCTGGCTGTAGTTATCACGCAAACAACAGATCATAAACACCACTTGCAGGTGCTACATTTTCGGTACATCAATCATGCTTTGAGCAAAATCTTCCTGGTGGTTAATCATTAGAGGCGAGTGCTTTTATTTCAAAAACCATCTGTCAACTGTCAAAGAAATCTCACAAGTAATATTACTAACAATTAATACCTACTCACAATTAAAAGGGAACTGACAAGTTGAAATATAAATATTTATTACTTATTTGTCAAAACTTGCTTTAAACAGTAAGTATTCACATTATCATGTCTGCATGAGAAAATGTGAGACTGACCTTGACACTGACTACAAGTTGGAAATGACATACGATAAATAAAAAAACTCTAGCCATTATAATAGAAGAATGTGGTACATATAAACACTAAATGATGATATATGTACAGTGGCGAGATTGCAGGATATAAAACTTGCAGAACATAAAGCATTACAAATGAAACATGACCCCTTCTCACTCTCTCTATTAAATGTTTTTGACTTGTCCATCGGCAAGTGTTTTGAAAACTTGAGCTTGCCAGAGCCGAATTTGAGCTTGTCCCGGGAGCTGGGCAAGTGGATTTGTAACTCCCTGTATGTATGTAATGTATGCATGTGGTGTATATATATATATATATATATATATATATATATATATATATATATATATATATATATATTCCATTATTTTGCTTTCCTCCCACTTCTTCCTGTTCGGCTGTTACTTCTTTCTACTGTGTCAAGAAGAAGTCACTTCTGCCTAAAGTTTAAGTCTAACTTGACCCCTGCACTGACCTGAAAGTAACCGAAATCTACAAGCAAAACTACTTAAGTAAATGCAACTAAAAGCTTTATGCAAACCTACAAAAACTAAAACACCACACATGCTAAAGTTTATTCTCCAGCATGAATCCTGATATGCCCATTGAAAGTACTACTCTTTATAAACATTTTATCACAAACTTTACATTTGAATGGTGTATCTCCAGTATGTATTCTCATGTGCATCTTCAAGCTAGGTCTCTCAATAAACATTTTATCAAAAACTTAACTTGTGAATGGTTTTTCTCGAGTATGTATCATTCTGTGCGCCTGTAAAGAAACTTTCTGGATATACATTTTATCACACACTTCACATTTTAATGGTTTTTCTCCAGTATGTATCATCCTGTGCCTTTTCGAATCTCCATTCCGCCTAAATATTTTATCACAAACTTCACATTTGAATGTTTTTTCGCCAGTGTGTATCGTTCTGTGATCTTGCAATGAACAGCTCTGGACAAACATTTTATCAACTTCACATTTCAATGGTCTATCTCCAGTATGAATTCTCCTGTGCCTCTTTAAATAACTACTGTCCCTGAACATTTTATCACAAACGTAACATTTGAATGGTCTATCTCCAGTATGTATCATCATGTGCCTCTTTAAAACACTACAGTCCCTGAACATTTTATCACAAATTTCACATTTGAATGGTCTATCTCCAGTATGTGTCATCATGTGCAACTTCAAAGCACCACTCTGGATAAACAGTTTATCACAGACTTCACATTTGAACGGCTTATCTCCAGTATGTATCCTCCTGTGCCTCTTTAAATCACTACTGTCCCTGAACATTTTATCACAAATTTCACATTTGAATGGTCTATCTCCAGTATGTGTCATCATGTGCAACTTCAAAGCACTACTCTGGATAAACAGTTTATCACAGACTTCACATTTGAATGGTCTATCTCCAGTATGTGTCATCATGTGCAACTTCAAAGCACCACTCTGGATAAACAGTTTATCACAGACTTCACATTTGAACGGCTTATCTCCAGTATGTATCCTCCTGTGCCTCTTCAAATCACTACTGTCGCTGAACATTTTATGACAAATTTCACATTTGAATGGTCTATCTCCAGTATGTATCCTCAAGTGCCTCTTTAAACCACTACTGTCCCTGAACATTTTATCACAAACTTCACATTTGAATGGTCTATCTCCAGTATGTATCATCATGTGCCTCTTTAAATAACTACTGTCCCTGAACATTTTATCACAGACTTCACATTTGAATGGTTTATCTCCAGTATGTGACATCATGTGCCTCTTCAAAGCACCACTCTGGATAAACAGTTTATCACAGACTTCACATTTGAATGGTTTATCTCCAGTATGTATCCTCCTGTGCATCTTCAAATCACTACTGTACCTGAACATTTTATCACAAACGTAACATTTGAATGGTCTATCTCCAGTATGTATCATCATGTGCATCTTTAAATAACTACTGTCCCTGAACATTTTATCACAAATTTCACATTTGAATGGTCTATCTCCAATATGTATCCTCATGTGCCTCTTTAAATCACTACTGTCCCTGAACATTTTATCACAAACTTCACATTTGAATGGTCTATCTCCAGTATGTGTCATCATGTGCGTCTTCAAAGCACCACTCTTGATAAACAGTTTATCACAGACTTCACATTTGAATGGTTTATCTCCAGTATGTATCCTCCTGTGCATCTTCAAAACATTACTCTGCCTAAAGATTTTGTTACAAAATTCACATTTGAATGGTGTATCTATAGGCTGCATCCTATCTCTGGTATGTAATCTCATGTGCCTCATCATCAGGCGATTCTCCCTAAACACTTTTTCACAAACTTGACATTTGTATGGTTTATCTCCAGAATGTATCCTGATGTGCGTCTTCAAAGCTCTACTCTGCCTAAACATTTTACCACAAACTTCACACCTGAATGGTTTATCTTCAGAATGTATCTTCATTTTCTGCTCCAAAGCACTACTCTGGCTAAACATATTATCGTAAACTTTACCTTTAAATGTTTGTTTTTTTATCTTCTTTCTTTTAAAACCATTGGACCTTTGACCCTTTGACGCATAGACACTTTTAACTCACAGACCGGATATTATGAGAAGGGAGGGGAGGGGGGGGTGAGGGGGACAGTGGGACTGAGGTTTTCTTTCAAACCATGACAATGATGCATTGTTTTTTTGGGGTGGGTGGGTGGGTGTTTTTTTGCTGCAACTAATAAAATATTACACACACACACACACACACACACACACACACACACACACACACACACATATATATTTTAAATGCCAATATGGATGCAAGTAGAATAGTAATGTTAAAAAATAAAACCATACATTTGGACATGCAATATCTACTGACCAGCAATTGTATTTACTATCCAACACGCCGTGTGAGTGATCAACGCATAATCATTTGCTGGCCAACGCTCCACACTTATTATCCAGTACGCAGTTTGAGTAATAATCAACACACACTCATCAACTAACCAACATCTACACAACATAAGGCACGCAATAATATTGCAACGATTGAGTAGTACTCAATTTTATGAAAGATCTGGGTGGCCTTGACAAGGGCTGTTAGTTGTTGTCCTAGATCGCTGATATTATCGATATCCAGATAGCTACACTTCCTGGGCCGGGTTCTACAGCAGGGCACATCTTGGCACAGTTGTCTATGCTTCATTTGTTGACGGAGAAGGACAGTTTGAACTCCTGCTCATTGGTGTCAATTTCCCATGGGTAGTTCTTGTAGCTCTTGCTGCAGCTGCTCCTGTCTCCTTCCTCCATTTTCCCCCATCTTTCTTGCACTTTTTCCAGTTTTCATTAAGGCGCGGGAATCCCCTCTCTCTCCTCGCTTGCTCAAACACACTCTTGTCTTCCACCCATATCCTCTTGATCCGCTTCACTTTCTCGTCCATCCCTTCTTAACTGTTTTAAAGGCTACCATTTCTCTCTTTAGGTGGTGATTGTAAGGGTGGAATTCTAGTTCTTCCACCCGGCACAGGAGCTGCGCATATATTCAATAATAACATTGCTTCACTTAATTAATCTACTTGCACTGACTCACTCGTTTTTTTTATTCTGTAGATGAGTTGATGAGGAAGCTCATCTTTAGCACGCACCACTGAATTCCAAGATGTTATGTACGAACTTTTGGTCAGAAGGCAATGAAGTTCTCAGGTATTCATTCTTCACAGGTAATAATATGCAATAATTTCACAATTGACTTTTTCTTTTAAAAGAGCTGCCAAGTAAGTCGATGAACGGGAAGTGTGGGTACTCTGTTTCAAGAGAGCTTCGATACGTTTCTTTTTCACATAATTCAATGGATGCGAGGAATGATCATTCCAGTCTGTATACTACTCCTTTCAGATCTTTTCTTATGAGATGGGTTTCCATTCTTCTTCCAAATACTCTTCCAACTTTCCTTCTTGATTCGTCATTAAACATTAGTTTTGTTGCACTTTACTAGAATGCTTTGTTTGACGGCCATACAAATGTTCTCTGATGGTGGTGTGATTCTTTCAGCTCGGTGGCGATCAAAAGAGGAAGCTAACTATTGCTCTTGTTCTGTCCATCGTAACTGTGTTTTCTTCTTCTTCCCGTCTCCATTTGCAGTTGGGGTCTGTAACTGTTATTCTTGATAAAAAAACATCATCCTCGCCGATGTTCGTGGCTTTCTTTTCCGTGTTTTTTTGTTTTATTAGTCTGGGATCACTGCTCTCGGACTGTTGATTTCCAGAGTATTATCAAATTCTGCATGCAAGATCACGTTCAATGTCTTCACGAGGGCAATTGCAAACCGAAGTTAAACACGGAGTTGACCTGATTTTATAGAGTAGAAATGTCCCTCCTCGCTTCCTCGGTCTGGAATGAAATCAAATCTCCATAAAGCATATCCTCCTTCATAATCGTCGTACTAAATGCCGCGGGTACTGTTGGTTCCTAATTGTCATGTGGCTTTAAACAGAGTCAAGTAAGATCTCAAAAAAAAAAAATCTGGGCAAAGTTAGGTTCAAAGTCTAGTACACAACGTCTGGCCGTCTCGGGTGACCTGTATCTTGCACACTCTGAAGTGCTGAAACTGGAAAGGATTTTGATCAATATTTCCGCTGAGGGCTGAATTGCTAACGAAGCCAATAAACAAATGGCTAGGCTGTTGACCTTGGACAACATGATCAGAGTGCGAAAGCAATGGTGAAGGTTTTGACTTCAAGTCGTTTAGAGGATACTTGACTATTGTTCTGGTCAGAGTTTGAATGATATCGTTTCCTACTTTAGGTAAGACTTCCACACGTCGTACATAGAGTCTGGCTTCTTCGGTGTTCGTTTTGTACTCGTTAGCATCAGACATCAAATGAACACGGTACTACTTCGATTCAGTCTCAGACACACACCAACACCATTCATTAAACACATGCCGTGTAACTCTATGTCCAAGTGTAAATGATCCATCATTTCTAAACTACGTCCTAGTTTGATTTTCTTTTGGTGGTCGATAACTCCAATATTGTGAGGATCGTCAGCCTCTGTCAACTGTGTCGTTGAAGACATCCAAGTTGTCAGGTCGCCCAACCACTAATAAGTCCAGATGTGTTTTCGTCGCTTTTTTCCGTACGTCAAGAGATTCGCGAGGGAAGCTCAGTAAGGTTAAGTGTCCATGCTCCTGCTGACCAGTTTGTTGTTCCAGTATAAATCCACTTCACTGAACAACGAATGCATGAAATTGTTGACGGGAGTTACTCTGGTATCTGCACTAGGATTGGTGTTGTCTGTTTTGGGAACTTTGACTTGCAGGTACAAGTAACTGTTATTCAGATCGATGTAATTCATTTGATTTTAAACTCGTTAGAAGTTGAGGTGGTCAAAGACGACATGGGATGAAATTCTACCCATTCGAATTCTTGCATCGTTACCATCGTCGGTGGCATGGTAAATAGATCGAGTTCTGTCTTGGAACATTCTCAAGAATCTCATTGCGTCAGTTTTAGTAATCAAAAACGTCCAAATATCTGACCGTTCTACTTTTCTTATTCTTTTTCTGGCCTTGTATATGAGGTATAAATGGACTTCGTCGTCTCTTTCTCCTTTATCCCTGCGTTGGCGTAAAAGAAGAGTTAATGCCTTTGCCAGGAGTGTGTCTTGAATTTATAGGGATGTCCTGGGGACCAAAGAATTATTTTTCTGTCTGAATCAACACATTTATTCCTGCTTTCATTAAGGCTTTTTGGGACTTTGTTGGTCGATGAGCAACGGAGCGGTTATGTTTCCCCACTACGTTGTACTCGGCGACATCAGAGTAAACACCATCAAATTTAGTCTTTCGTTCAGTTTGACAGGATATAGAAAATACTTGAAGAATTGGCTGTTATTGTTGACGCCTTTGGTAGAAGAGAGAGATGAGTCTCCACCCAGAGTAGCAAACACATATTGAAAAAAGGTGATGGACAATGTTTTGCCATCGGAAAAATCGAATTTGAGACGACGAAAAGGTGTATGCCACTCGATCAGTACACTTCGGTGATTTTTTTTTTTTTTTTCTCTTTGCAGTGCTTTGCCAGAATTGATAGTTGAATAAAGCTGGCATCATTTCTACAGGATGTCGAGCACTAAACTAGTATTCCGAAGGAATTCTATTGGCATAGATATTAAACTGGGGATTAGATGGTGCTGGCGATTTTGTTTCGTAAAAATCATGATAATTTTTGTCCAGTGTTCTTGGTCTCGTTCCTCGAGTGTTTCTCCGACAAAAGCGGTTTGATCCTCAAAGATATTCCAGACCTGAGTGGGATAAATAATTTATACTAAACCCACTTCCGAATGAGCGTTGTAGTCTAATTTGTATGGATTAAAGTAATTTAAATTATTGCTGGGAATTTCATCCATAGGACAGTCACTGGGTAATATTAAATAAAATCGATTATTCATAATTCTTTGGTTTTGGTTTCTGAGGAGTCACTCGATGTCAAATGAGAATGGTGTAACAGGGCTTATAATGGATTGCTGTGGAGACTGGAAGAGTTGTGACTGGCTTTGTTGAGGCTACCTTTGTTGGTACGGTAGGTATATTTCAACGAAGGATTGAGAAGAAGATATCCCATACAACTGGTGAGTAAAATAGTCCATATTTGTTTATCTCCTTGTTGCAAAATCAAATTTTCAATCACTGCTCTAAATACACAATTGTCACGGAATAGTGTGTACGAAAATACCTGTATAATATCTGAATGTAAATGTACATGGGTTTCGTTGCCGCGTACAGCGTTACTCGGGAGTGTATTGTTTTAGCCTTCGCTATTTCCAAAATACTGATTTGTGGACCTGTTCATCCCGAGTTCTTTCGATGTGACCACGAACAGAGTACTTATAGTCCAAAATCTCGCTGTAGAGACACAACACAGATGAGTCGTGTAGGGAAGCTGTCCAATTTACGCAAGCAATCTTCAGCTATAGAGCTGTTTTCGAGGATTCGTCGAACTCTGGGTTTTGTGTAACCCGGATACTGCGGTCAGTGGTGACGTTGATTCAATGGACGGGAGTGGTTGACTCAGTGTGAGGGACCAAAGGTACTGGGTTAATGGGTATTAGGGGATTCTCGATGGATTCTTCTGCGTTTTGTTTTTCCGATGCGAACCCAGTCTCCAGTGCAAACATAATAGATGGAGCACAACCGGCATTGGTTAAGAGCTGTTTTTCATGGACCTAGCAATTTAACGTTAAAACTCATGTTTCATGTTTCATTTTCATTTCTCCCGTATCCTTGCTGGTCGTAGGGGCGCCACTGATGACCTTGCGACAATCTCTCTCCATTTTGCCCTGTTCTCCACTGCTCTTTGGGACTTTGCAAAGTCCATGCCTGTCCACTCTTTGATATTGTCTTCCCATCTCTTTTTCTGTCTGCCTCGTTTTCGCTTTCTTCTCACTGTGCCCTGTTGGATTGTCAAAAACTCATGTAGGCTGGTTTAAACAAAAGTTGGATGAATGCGATTTCTTCCAATCAAAGAGACAGTTTTTGTTTCAGGGACAAGGAATCTGTTTACCATTCAAACTACTTTTTATATGTTTTTCTGTCTGGGGGTATTTTAAGTAGACTTGATGCCAAAGAATACTATCTGAGTGAGTAAAGTCAATGCTTGTACACAGAGTGATCTATCTAAGGTTGTTGATGAAACAGTTGAAGACTTTGCAATAATTGTCCGTACCGTTACGATGTTTCCGTTTCTGACAAATCTGTTTGATCCATCAGTGATTGTAACTGTTGTTAAAGTGTGACGTTTCGGTGAGATCAGGATTATAAGGTAAGTGAGGTTTCCCTTGTTCGTACCAATGATGGAGCTCCCTCCACCGTTTGTAAGGAAATATGTTCATTGTCGTGTTTCCATAAGACACAAGGGCACAAGTGTGATGTAGTTCCAGAAAGGTCAATCCTTTTCATCTTCACATCATCACTTCTTCTAAAAGAGGTCCAGCAACTGAGCCTAGCAAAGGAGCAGTCACTTTTAAGTACGGACCAGACCATCGGGTAGAAAACCTTCTTGCTGAGCGTGCATTTTTTTTCTTTGACTGATTAAAATTTTCTTGATCAACATTTGACGAAAAATGTGACGATGTCGTCCGAATCACTGTTCCTCTATCTTGATCAAAGGAAGTTTCGTTTTGATGACTTTCATATAACATTCGTAGATCGTGTCAATAATTTTTAGTTAGTTTTTGAATGATTTGTTTTCTCATTAGATCATTAGCTTTGATAAGTACTGACAAGTAAGAGAGAGAGAGAGAGAGAGAGAGAGAGAGAGAGAGAGAGAGAGAGAGAGAGAGAGAGAGAGAGGGAGAGCATCAGTGTCTGCGTGTGTAAGAGTGCACAAAATTAAGAAAGCTTTTTTTTAAATACATGTATTTAATGAAGAAATAGCTGAACAATATACATTCTTTCTGAAAATCACATACTGCCACATAAATAAATACAGTTATTCCACGTAGAAATACAGTCCTCGTCACAAGAAACATCAGAGGAATTAGATACTTTTATGACTTTACTACAAGTCCATTAGAATTATGAATGATACCCAACAATGTTTAAATACTCCGTATAATTCATAATGTTTACAGTTCAAGAGCCTGGCTTGAAGGTATGGAGCATTGTCTGTTTTTTCTTACATCTTTCTTTAACTAATGTGGCTTGTGTTAATGACTCCATTTACTGTACCGTAGCCAAATAACGCTCATCCTTAGCAATTGCAAAGCTTTTTAATCTCTGTATAAGATCTAAAACTTCAAGTCAAGACTATCTCTCAAAATACTCCTTTAACATATTTATGTAACAAAGTTGTTTCTGTTTCCGCCTCTCAGGAGTGTTAAAGATACAAATTAAGTCATTTATTTTCTTTTCAATTGTATAAGGACCTTACAATTTAGCTCGAAGAGGATTTTGAGGTATGGGAAAGAGAGTCAGAACTTTATCACCATGCCGAAAACTCCTTTTCTGTGTATTTCTGTGATACCTTAATTTCATTTTTGACTGAGTAGAGTGAAGATTAGTTCTTGCTACTTCACAATCATTTGACAACTTATAGTTGAAATCAGAGACATAGTCAAAACAATTAATCTTTGGATCTTCATTTGAAAGAAGTTTCTCTTTCAATAATTTCAATGGTCCAATCGACAGTATGTCCAAAAAACCCAGTTCGAAAGGACCGAAAGCCAATGATTCTTGAACTGATTCCCTAACAGCAAGCAACAACAAATGAACACCCTCATCCCAATCATTTCCTGTATCAAAGCAATATGACAGAATCATATTCTATAAAGTTTGATGAAATCTTTCCAAAGCCCCTTGACTTTCAGGGCGATAGGCAGAAGATTTAAACAGTCGGATGCCTAATTCATGTATAAATTGTTGGAAAATTCCAGACATAAAATTGGACCCTTCATCAGACTGCACAGATTTGGGAAGGCCAACAAGTGTAAAAAAAAATCGTTAGCAAAGGTTTTACAATGTTTCAGTTTTAATATTTCTCCAAGGAATCGCCTCTGAACATCTTGTAAATGCACACATTATGGCCAACAAGTATCGGTCGCTTGACTTAGTCTAAGGTAAGGGATCGACACAGTCTACTATTATTCTACTAAATGGTTCGACAAATGCAGGAATAGGTTGCAGACGAACATTAGGTGTCCTTTGATTGGGTTTTCCTACCATTTGACAAGATCTACAGTATTTTGAAATATCACTTTTAAGTTTCGGCCAATAGAAAATATTCAAGATCTTGTGACAAGCCTTATTGACTCCTAAATGAAAGCCAAGGGAGTTTCATGGGCTAGACTAAGAATTTCCTTCCAATATGGCTTAGGAACGTCAATTTGATAGCTCACTGACCACTCGTCACTAGCGTGTACCTCAGGTGGTCTCCATTTTCTCATAAAGACCCCATTTTTGCAAAGTAACACACTGGAACTTGTGTGACTTCTGTTCCACTAATAACCTTCTGAAACAAACAGGAGATCTCAGGAGCTTGTTCCTATTCGACAGCGAGTGATTGTCTTTTGTCACCCTGATGAGAATAGAGAGAATGAGTTGTAAAAAGAGGATCACCGTGATCAATACTTTTGATTACTGGCAATAAAGAAAGTGGCCCCATCAAACGACTGACCAATAAATATGTCATCTAAAGGAATAATTTCCTGCTCAACATCATTCTGAAGAGCTCTTTTGTCATAGCTCTGGTAATTGCACAAGCAAGAGACAAATCAGGGATTTCAATCTCAATAGGATCACATTTTTGATCCAAACAAGGCTTGACAGTTACTGGTGGATTAACCACGACCTTATCTCCAGCTATGTCATTGCCTTGTAACTAATGGATACCTTCTTTGGGTAAAGAAATCACTGCCCCACCAGCCACAGGGTGGGAAACTAAGTCTGATGCCAAATTGACACAATGGAGAGGAACATTTACAAAGCCGCTCTCTACTCCCTGAATAAGAACACTTTCACTAGAAAAAGAGATCTCAGATAAAGGCAAAGTACCTGACAACAAAGGACTCTGAGAAGCTCCTGTGTCCCTTAATATTTCAATAGAGATAGGCTTGGCAGAATCATCAATAATTGATATAGAACCTTCTGACATGAATGGTAAGTCTCCAAAATAGAATCAGACTGGGGTTTGTTTGATCCAACAATTGTATTGCTTTCAATACAAGACCGTGAGCTTGACCTCCTTGAAATAAGAGCATTTGGAATAGAGCTTTCTTTATTCTGTTGCTTATTTTTCAACCTGAAGCAAACATAAATGATGTGGCATTTCTTTTTACAAAAAGTGCATATAGGAAGAGATAATGATTTCTGATCAGTCTTATCATATGTTTAATTTTTAACAGTGTTTTGTTTTGAAATTTAAATGTACTCATTTCAGACTTTAATGTTTTTTGTTTTTTTTTTAACAGAAAACTGTTGAGAGGAAGACTTATTGACAAATTAAATTTTGTGAGTCAAGAAAAAATCATCAACTTTACAAGCAGCATTTTTCAAAGTTTCCACTTTCTGCTCGTCAAGATAGGTCTTGACATCACCATGCATACACCTCAAGAACTCTTCAATTAATACAAGCTGTCTGAGGTTATCATACTCTTGATCAACCTTCTTGGCTGAGCATCACCTGTCAAATAGTTGTTCTTTTTCCCTTGCAAATTCAACATGCGTGCAAGTCCAAAAAACTGAGAGATCATTTTCTTTTCCTTGTAGTCAATGTACTATTTAAAGCAAGTTTTGACAAATAGGAAATAAATATTTATATTTTAACTGATCACTTATATTTTCATTGTAATATTTGTACATATACTGGATTCACAAATATTCAAGTCCTAACCTAGCCATAACTAGTTTGTGAATATGAGCTCTGAATGTACCAAGATTGCTGACTCTGACCAATTGGTGTATCAAAAATTGTTTTGATGCATGGGATCGATTTCAAGGTGGCTATGTGATAATAGTTAATAATAGCAAGTGAGATTTCTTTGATAGGTGTGGGAAATAAAATGCACTTGTCTCTAATGATTAGCCACCTGAAAATCTAGCACCCACAAGTGGTGTCTATAATCTATTGTTTATGTGAGCATTACAGGAAACCAATACATATTTACAGTCATATTAGATGTCGGATGGCAACATTTTCTTTTACAATTAAACACCTTAAAAAATCTTGCAGTGTAAACTCCATACTGATATGTCTATTCATTCAGGAGAAGTAGTGAAACACTCTTTTCAAGATGGCCACTGTGGCAGGCATACTGAATGTATGAATGGCACAATTAGGACCAACTAGACATCATATGAAACTATGTAGTTAAAACCCCATGTCGATACAGGAGTAGATGTGATAACACTATTTTCAAGATGGCCACTGCCGTGGCCATATTGGAAATCAAATCAACACTATGTTCGTTATGGACCAACTATATACCATTAGAGGTCTTCTGCTCAAAACCCTGTGGAAATATTACTTTTCATTCAATAGGATTAGCAAATAACAAGATATTCAAGAGGGCCACTATAGCAGCCATATCAGACATCAGATTGGCACCATTTTCACTAACGACCAACTAGAATATTATAAAAAGTCTTCTGGCGTAAACACCATGGCAATATTACATTTTGTTCAGGAGAAGTAGTGATAACAAGATTTTCAAGATGGTTAGACATGATAAGAAGTCTTTTAGAGAAAAGCCCATGTTGATATGACCATCCATTCAGAAGGAATAGAAATAACATGATTTTCAAGATGGCCGCTGTGACGGACATACTGGATATCAGATTGGCGCTATTTTCATTTGGAACCAAATAAACATAAGTTTTCCTGGTGAAAATCCAATGTCAACATGACTTTCCATTCAGGAGGAGTAGCAATAACAAGATTTTCAAGATGGCTGCTGTGGCGGCTATTGGATATCAGATTGGCACCAGTTTTATTTAGGACCATCAGACATCATAAAAAGTTGTTTAGTGAAAAGCCCATGTTGATATGACCATCCATTCAGGAAGAATAGCCATAACAAGATTTTCAAGATGGTCACTGTGGTGGCTATATTGGACATCAGATTGGCATTTATTTTCACTTAGGACCAATTAGACATCATAAGAAGTCTTTCAGTGACAAGTCCATGTTGATAAAGCCATCCGTTCAGGAGGAGTAGCGATAAGAAGATTTGGATATGGCCATTGTGGCAGCCATACTGGATACCCGAGTGGCACCATTTTCAAGTAGCACCAAGTAGACAATGGGATGAATGTATGTGTAAAATTTTATGTCAATCCTCCATGTAGTTTAGAAGGAGTAGTGATAACAAACATGTGCTAACAGATGGACAGATGATGGACAACAGACCATTCCATAAGCTCTTCTGGTTTATGACCAGTAGAACATGTTAAGATGTATTAGAACATGATTAAAATTAAGTTAACACAGTTCTGTTCCTGGCTGTTTCATTTTTCAGTTAAGGTCTTTAACCTAAACATCACTCTATCTTAAAAATCATGGGATGAATGTGTGTGTAAAGTTTAATGTGTGTGTAAAGTTTAATGGCAATCCTCCAAGTACTTTAGGAGGAGTAGCGAGAACAAACTTGTGCTAACAGATGGGCAGACGATGGATGGTGGACAACAGACCATTCCATAATCTCTTCTGGTCTATGACTAGTAGAACTAAAAGATGTTAAGGTGTATTAGAACATAATTAAAATTAAGTTATCACAGTTCTGCTCTTAGCTGTCTATTTTTTAAGTTTAAGGTCTTTTACCTAAACATCAATCTCTCTTACAAAATCTAGCCATTTCCAAAAACCTTATCTATCCATCCATTTATCTGCCTATTTTTAATCATGTATATGTCTGTGTTTGCTCATCTAACAATATCTGCATCCTAACCCTTCAATTTCTTTCCTCATGTACATATACATGTATGTATCTATCAACAAGCACTATTTACACTCATCTACATATCTGCATGTATTGACATGTACTATTTACATGTATCTTTGTGATAACTTTAATTAGTGACATATTGGTTTCTGGTTCAATAAAAATAACAGGACAGAAGTTATTTATATGTAAAATAAATATAATGTGATTTCCTTAAAACATCCGTTTTTAAACTTTACTTGTGATATTGTGTTGTCATATTTTGGGGCAAGCTCAAATTCCCCCTGGGCAAGTAAAATTTTCAAGTCAGCTTGCCCTGAGCAAGCTGACTTTGATAAAAATATTAATGCCATGCAATTATTAGTTATCTGAAATGGAACCTTCATATTCAAGAATTATGCACAAAAGCAATCATACTTTAGACCTATTAAACATAACTTGTCATCTTGCCCGCAAAATGTGAAAGAATTAGTTTTCAAGAATCTAGTTAGACCTATTTTAGAATGTGCTTATACAGTTTGGGACCTACATTCCCAGATTTTACAGGATGAAAAGTGAAAAAAATTCCAAACAGGCAGAAATGTTTGCTACATTCAATTTTGACTATACCCTAGGAAATATAACTTCAATAATGAATATGTTGCCTTGGAAACCATTAAATCAACTTACTTTTCTTACTGATGAAAAATGATGTAACAGTAAATTTTTCATGCATATACTGGAGACCAAATCAATAACAAGCTGGAAATTATCTTAAAAAATAACTGTGAGTTGACTTTTTTTTTTCTTCTAATTTTTTTAAAAGCATACAACCTATCACTTCACTTAATGTTTAATTATTGCGGTCAACAAACTTAAATTTAATGTAACAAAGTGAATAATTGCACAATTCATCCTCATAAGCGCCTGCTGATTCAGACTGTAGCTGATTCAGACCAAATTATGGGCTGATTTAGACCCCAAATCATTCTGATTTAGACCATATTGTATCTCATTATGTCCCAGGTACATTGTGTAGTGCAAACCTTCATGTAAGGAAACTGGATCTGTTGAGTTTCCATGGGAAGCTAGACCAAGAAATGTGCCAATGTATTCTACTACAGCCATTCGACTTCTTAAAGCCCCTTCCTCAAGTAAGTAAATTTTTTCTTATATGACTCAGTATAAAACCTATGGACCACAACAGCTCTGTTTGATTCAGGTTGAGGATTCATAGGTATATACTTCCACTCTATCTGCCCATTTTCCCCTTTAACTCTTGCAATATTACAGACTTGCTCCATGTTAAAATATGCTTTCTTGAGATCACTGTTTGATTCAGGTTGAGGATTCATAGGTATATACTTCCGCTCTATCTGCCCATTTTCCCCTTTAACTCTTGCAATATTACAGACTTGCTCCATGTTAAAATATGCTTTCTTGAGATCACCATTTGCATATAATAAATAATACATTTTGGGTAAGATAATGGAAGCCATGTTCCACATACCACAATCATCAGAAAAGGTACTCTTTGATTTCTGTTGCGATTTTTAATATTGGATCCATTGTTAATAATAAAATAAACATTTTCTTTTTGCCCTGTGGAATTTTGTCAAAGCTTTTTTCTGAATATAAAAGAAGATGAACTGCTTTGCTTATATGTAAAAAATTTCGCAATTCTAGCTAACAAAGCAGGATCATTCTCAGTCCCGTCCTTATCTGTAATGTTATCATTATTGTCGGGAGCATTCTCTTTTCTTTTCAGTCCTGTCATCGTCGGCACTCATATTGCAAGGAATACTAGTAGATTCATTGAGAGCTGCAGAGGAGATTGATGTTTCAATTTTTCCATTGTTGTGTAAAGAGTTAGAATTATTTAAATCTACTACTTCTATTTCAGAATGCAATTTAAGAATTGTAACAAATGATTCAATGTCATATAAGATTGACAGGAATCAACATGGATGCAGTTGCAGAGGATAATATGACCATATTTGCATGTTTATTGCTGCATTCAGGGGATATATATGTGCCATTTCTGAATACAAATTGATGACAATGGCATCATGAACCAGTTGTGAATAACTGCTTCTTACGCCTCTATAATCTGAAAACAAATCGTGTAAACAATAGTCACCGTATTAATCATAAGTTATTTTCTTTAAAATCATTTCAATTGCAGTCATCAACCATAACAGTTTATGAATATTTCTGAGCCAGTAATGGCTGGGGATACTGGGTATACAAACAGTTACCATCTCCAACTAAAGACAGGGGTATGTTATGTGTTTGAATGCCAGATGGAACATTCTAAGACTTTCAGTTGCTACCATATCACGGCTACTTGTGTCACCTTGCTGTTTAATAAACCTGACTTTGTGAGTGTGTGGGAGTTTCTCCTCTGATTTCACTGCATTAAGCAGGATTCATGGATTCCCATTCTCCAAAGCTGTCCAATGTCTGTAATAAAATGTATAAACAATGGAAGACTGATTTTATTTATTTTTTCTTCTCCAGGGATTGCGCTGGGCTTCGCCAATGTCGCAAATTGCAATTTTATTTCCTAATTGGCGACAAAATATATGATCTGGCGATTTTTTGGCGACAACATTTTTGGCTGTTAAAACTTGTATATACAATCATGGGTTTGGAGTGGAGGAATTCAAAGGCACCATGAAAGGAAACCACAACCTTTGTTATAAAATGCACTGGAATCTATCTATTGTTATATAAACAAATCCTTTGTTCATATTGACAAACCATCTTACCAGTGCATTGTTATATCATAATCCGCTTATGCTGAGATCTGGCCTGAGTACTGTATGCTTTGATACACTCAAATAGTCATGCTACCAGACTAGCTACAATTGACCAAATGACGGCTAATCCTTTTTTTTGGGGGGGGGGGGAATGTACCAGAAAAAAGTTTTCCTGCAACATCAAAGATAAGTGATTACCTTTCCAATCGTTCTATATAAATTCTAAGCAAATGAAAAAAAAAATAAAAAATAAAACTGTCTCAATCAGAACAATATACTGTCATGGGTAATCGTAAGTTAGACTTTTCATGTTCATTATCTCATCCTAAGAGTACCGTATGTACTCGCATATAAGCCACATAATATAGGAAAAAATAAAAGCCTGGAAGAAGGGGGGTTGGCTTATTCACGGGACAAGGTTTAAACTTAAATTTTTTTTAAGTTTTCTTGTTGACAAGCCATATATATTAGAGGAGACTGGGTGGATAGAGAGATAGATAGATAGACTGGAATAATAAAGACAAAACCAGTGTAAAATACAATTAGGTATATTATCGAGTGGAATATGTCACAAATAAATTGATAGCTTACATTTTGTTCTTCATTGTGTCATAAAAATCCATAGAAATATATAATGATTGGCATTTTAAATCCATTTGATATGATAAATCCATTAATTCTATCATAGGTTACATACCAGCATCAAAATAGTAGCCCAGAATGATCCGATTCACAATATCCCATAATATGTTAATTCCACAAATCTCACAAATAAACAATGAAAGTCAAGTCCACACTTTTGTGATTCACAGTATCCTATAAAGGTCACTGTCTAATGTCATCTGGTAAAACACCAAAATATTCATCCGCATCGTCCGAGTGACCAATTATAAAGCTAAAATTCTAGATCATCGTTTATGCTCGTAAATATCATCCGACTCCAATTCTTCATCTTTACTGTCATATGCGGGTGCTTACATGGAAATTGAGCTTGGACTCTATAAGTGATACTCTGATCATACAGTCTGTGAAATCTATTAAAGGATGCAACTGAACAGGTGTCAATTGTGCGGCAAGATCACAGGGAGTTCAAATAACCACCCTCTGTTACTTGGCACTGAACAAGTATCAAATACACCGCTCGATCAAAGGGTTGTAATGTGAGAAAACAAAGAGGGTGCTAAGGGATTAAGGTCAAACGCATTCATGTAAGACATGCAGGACTCTATTTGGCACTGAAAAGTATCAAATTAACAAAGTATAAATCATAAACCAGATTGAGAGAGAGAGAGAGAGAAAGAGATACCGCGGATGTAGGGAAAGAAGATATTTGATATTTGATAATGCATTTATTTAAAGTGACAACAGTCATACCTTTGGACAGAGCGTCATGCAAAAACTATGGAAGTAGCTAAGATTGCTGCTATTAGTAAAAGTAAAAATGACATCATCAGCGACTGTTAACGTGGGTTCAGTAAGATGAATATGATCAAAACTGACATCAGGAATAAACTCAGCATCTCAAACTGCATTCAGCAAGTGGGCAGCCGTAAAATCACGATGCATACTCATGTGAAAATTGATTTTATTATTTTTATGAAACATTTTAATAGTGCAAAACTTTATAAATAAGCAATCAAAACAGTCATGTAATGATTTATTCTGTAATATCATGGTATTGTATTGTTGTCTGTCAATAAAGTAATAAATACCCTATCTTTTTCAATTTTCATTGCCTACTACATTAATAGACATGGAAAAATACTGAATCCTTGCTTGGTGACATTTTTTTAAAATTGGTGACAAAATATTGAGGTTGGCGATTTTTTTGCGACAACTTTTTAAATGCCAGCACCATACCTGCTTCTCATGTTTTAATTAAGATTAAATAAAACATACAAGCTATCACTTCACTTAATGCAAAAAAGGCAGATTCAGACAATTATTATTTCTCATTATGTCCCAGGTACGTTGTGTAGTGCAAAACTTTATTTAAGGAAACAAAACCCCGACTATATGTGAGATGATGGTGTTGTTATGTATACAAGTCAAATGAAATGAAAGACTATTTATTTTGCATCTCCTATTTAATACTGAAATATTTTCAAAAAGCAGCTCATTCACCTTTGTTCAAAATTATTATACCTTACTTCATATTATTGAGAAATAACACAAATACTAACACTAACTATGCACCGGCAAAATTGTCATTTTGATGTAGCACCGAACTAATCAAGATCAAGGTACAAAATTCACACTTGGTTTATCTCCAGAATGTAACCCCATGTGCATCTTGTATGTTTCCTCGTGTGCCTCTTGAAAACACTACTCTGCCTACACATTTCATCACAAACTTCACATTTGAATGATTAATCTCCTGTATGCATCCTAATGTGCCTCTTCAAACAATACTATCCATAATCATTTTTATGACAAACTCCAAATTTGAATGAATGGTTTATAACCAGTATGAATCCTCGTGTGCATTGCTAAATTGCTATCATGGTTAAACATTTGATCAAAAACTTCACATTTGAATGGTTCATCTCTAGTATGTATCAGTATGTGCATTTTCAAAATACTACCATGTATAATCTTTTTATCACAAACTTCACATTTAAATGGCTGATCTTTAGCATGTATCCTCAAGTGCATCTTCAAGTTACCATTTTGGGTGAACATTTTATCACAAGCTTCAAATTTTAATGATCAATCTCCAGTATGTATCCTACTGTGCTTTTTCAAAACACTACTGTCGCTAAACATTTTGTAACAAACTTCACATTTGAATGGTTTATCACCAGTATGTATCCTCATGTGCCTCTTCAACACACTACTGTCTAACCATTTTATCGCAAACTTCACATTTTAATGGTTTATCTCCAGTATGCATCCTAGTTTGCCTTTTCAAAGCACTACTGTCACTAAACATTTTATCACAAACTTCACATTTAAAAGGTTTATCTCCAGTATGTATCCTCATGTGTGTCCTCATATGTCCACTGTTGATGAACATTTTATCACAAACTTCACATTTAAATAGTTTATCTACAGTGTGTATCATGTGCATCTTCAAAACGTTACTCTGCCTAAACATTTGATCGCATACTTTACATTTGTATGCTGTATCTCCAGCGACAACACGATTTACCACAATCCACTACAATCGACCATGAAAATACCATAATCTACCACTTATTGACCTTGAAAAATACCACAATCTTCTACAATCTACCTTAAAATACCAGACATACAGCGTGTACTGTGTTTGGGGTGACCTTTTAAATCCTCAGTGACCTTATTTTTAGTAGAATATCAGATAAAGCTACCACAATCTTCTACAATCAAGCGTGAAAATACCATAATCGACCAGTATATATTTAATGTTTTATAAATAAGTATGTTATTATTATAATTATAAACTAGGATAAATAGCTTTATTCACGAGTACAGTAGGCATGATGCAAACGAGTTTATAAGCTTTATAAATTGAAAGGCATATAATTCACACAATCGCAGAAAAATGGTCCAAATTCAGAAAGAAAAAGAATATTCAATTTTAAAGTTTAGGAAAATGGACACTTTTTGAAGTTTTCTGATAAATAGACATATTCAACCTTTAAATACGAAAAATGACCCAAAAATGTATATAAAAAAAAAAAAATCTATGGGAACGAGGCACACATTGCTCATTGTCTGATTATGGATGCTATACATTACGGAAGTTATATATTTTTATAATAGCAGCAATAATATGTATTTCTCTTAGAATCATTGGAAGAAAATTCATAATGTATTGACGATTTTAGCTTTTCAATATGGATAACTATGCAAAATTGCCACGAATACACTATTTTTATTTTAAAATGACGTTATGGAAGTTATGTTCTTAAATGTCACAGCCTAACGCCAAGTATTTAAATATGTTTTTAGCGAAATCCGATCAAATTAATTTTACAGAAGTCATGATTTTACTTTGCAAGTAATAATATGTAGTCCATAAACATTTTATGTGTTCTTAATTAGTTACGTGAAATTGTTAAACAACAAAGAGAAAAATGTTATGGATGTTATAGGCTAATCAGCAACAAAAATAAAACTGAAGCAAAAAGTTCAAAAAACATACATAATGAAAGTAATGTGCGTTTATGAAATTCCAAGATGGTATTACATCGCAAAAACGTCCACCAGACGTATAATTTATACAATTTAACTATGCCTTTTTAAAGCTGAAGTGCCGTAGTTGCTGATGCGACAGGCAGAAAATGCAATATAATTACAACTTTTGAGTCATCTGCATATAGAAAAGATAAATAATTATACATTTTGTTGTATTTAAAAATATTAATAAATACCAGAACTTTCATTTAAAAGTTAATTTGTGACAATACATTATATTACTTTTCTTGTGCCGACAAAAACCATCAGTGATGGAATAAAACCTAGTTGGACCATTTTTACTGGATTGGGTGAATTATTGTTATTGCCATTCTGTTAAATGGCCGATTTGACTTTCACGTGGATGCGATAATATAATGATATTATATTAGAACTTAATTTTTTTTACATCATAACTCATGGAACTGTTATTACTCGTTCCCAAACGTCTTCCACATTAATTCCACATGGAATAGTTACTTCCGATGAACTTTCATAATTTTTTTTTTTTTTTTTTTTTTGGTATATATTTTATGTTTCTTAGATGTATTAGAACGTCCAAGTTAAATGGCAGGTGTGATATTCATGATCCAAAATAAAAAAAAAACGTCACAAGGGTTAGTAATGTCCAGTGTAATTTGAAGATGTGAAGACCAGGTACCAAATCACAATGTGGCAGAGGTTATGCTTTTTTTTTTTTACCAGGTGTCAGCAGAGTGCAATACCAAGTCATGTTGTCATAATTTGGGTCAGCAGGGTGCAATATTTTGTCCTGTTATTTTAGTTGGAGTCACACTTGTTCTTATAAATGTAAACATTCAGCCCCGCAAACATTATACATGCTGACTTTAGGATGTAATTGTGATGTAGATACAAGCAGTTTGACTTATGTGTACCATTTCATGCTGACTTTAGAATGCAGTTGTGATGCAGATACAAGCAGTTTGACTTATGTGTACCATTTCATGCTGACTTTAAAATGCAATTGTGATGCAGATACAAGCAGTTTAACTTATGTGTACCATTTCATGATGACTTTAGAATGTAATTGTGATGCAGATACAAGCAGTTTGACTTATTTGTACCATTTCATGATGACTTTAGAATGCAATTGTGATGCAGATACAAGCAGTTTGACTTATGTGTACCATTTCATGATGACTTTAGAATGCAATTGTGATGCAGATACAAGCAGTTTGGTTTATTTGTACCATTTCATGCTGACTTTAGAATGTAATTGTGATGCAGATACAAGCAGTTTGACTTATTTTGTACCATTTCATGATGACTTTTATCTGAGACTTGGGTATGATCTGTTTCACCACTCAAATTCATTAATCATGGGTCCAAAACCCAATCCAAAGTTTCCACGTGGTCAGTGCCAGACAAATTCTTTACGAGACTGCTTACAGAGTGATATGTGCAAGTTATGGTACCACGCAAATTTTCTGGGCATCACAAAAGAATAACTGTCAAAATGGACTGATCTTGACAAAGACCTAATGTTCTTGTGTGTTAAATGTCGTTCCTTGAACGTCAATGACAGTGAATTTGACTACTACATAAGAATGCACAAACTGCAGTAGGTAAGCTTTTTTAAATCATTATTTATGCACAAAGTGTTGAGATTTTCCTAACTTCCTCTAGCAGAATGGTGGGCAGTCAAACTTAACTCAGCTCACTTTCAATAAGACGTCGCATGAGAAAGGTTTCTCTATTAAAGCCAGTAGATACAAATAGAGTCCTATACGTCTCTGAAGATAGTCTTTGTATGAATTCAAAGCTATTCTTCGTATATTACTTTACTTTATCTTTTGTTTGACATGATTATGATGTAAAATGTTTATAAATGTAAAAATAAAATAAAACAGCACACAGATGCGAACAAATAGAATGTTTAATCAGAGACATTATAACACGTTAGTAATATGATATAGTGGTGGTATGAGAACATTTTTTCTTTTCTCAGCCCATGACCTCGCTACAGTCAGTCTGGCTTGCTCAAACAAACAAAAGATGTTTCCATCCCGCCCATTTTACATACCACAGTTATCATTAGCTTTTTATTTTACCAGCTTGGTGAAAATATGGTGGACATGGGTTACCTCCCTTGATTGCCGACATATTTGGCATACAAGAATTACCTCCCCTGGTAGCGAAAATATTTGGCACACACGAATTACTTCCCTTGATGCAAATCTATTTTTTAGGAACACAAAATATGCAAATTTGCCTAATCATAAACTTATCAATGTAGTATATTACCTATTCATACATAAGGTGAAGTGTAAGTACAGAAAAATGTTATCCTCGCACATGACCAGTTTGGTCTCACGCGAGTATAATTTAAGTTCATCATCATCACAGAAAACTGAAGTGGTCATTCCATTCAGGCGTCAGCATTCGAAGAGTGAAGATCGAGACCGGTGCCGCTGTGGGTCTTATGCCTTTGTCTTTGTCTAAACAGCTCGTGCGGGTTATGCAGTGAGGATCACTCTACTACATAGGAAGTCAGGCGACCGACTGTATTGAAAACCAGCACAGCGCAGACTAACAAGTATTTTGCGCAGAATAACAATTATTCTATGCAGCTACAAGATATGAGGAGGGTAGGGGGTTGTGCAGTGCAGCCAACCTAACCCCCCATGGAGAACAACAACAACAACAACAACAAGAACAAAGACAGAGGCATATTCAACCTGAAGTCCATGGTTGGGAGCGTAAGGCAAGGCGCAGTGGGAAAGGAGTGGGGAGATGTTTGGGCTACAGTCTACCTGCCACCTACCACCACAAACAAGGACCAACACTTTTGCAGCAAGTTGGAGGTATACAGCAAACGCTGCTGTATGAAGAATGCTGACAATAGTCCTTTGAAGGGCTCAAATATTTGCCTGAATCAATGGGGTTTTCCATTTGGTATTTTCGAAAACCCTTTTTGATTATACTCTTTTAAACACAAATTTGATCAATTTGAACCACCGTCGAAAATTATTACTCAAAATTGTAGTGTGCGTGATACGAAAATGATACGAGTAATTTTTACTCAAAGGTTTGTATTGTTTTGAAGAAAAAAAGCATGTACACCATGTACACAAACATTTTTAAACTGGAATAATCGCGTTAAATAAAAAATTCTTTGTAACTTGAAGCATTGCCATAATTGAACAAGTGGCTAACACTTTATTGGTATTAGGAGCAGCCCGACTTAGTTAACTGGGTAGAATTTGATCATAAACATCCATGGCGTTTCTGTGCTTCGCGTCTCCATGCCGAGCCCAAGCTGCCTGTCTCGCTCCAGACACACTGAATACCAGCATGCTTTGCATGGATTGCTATCACACCTGCAAATATTGAGGTTCCAATCCTATGTACAGGTTGAAAGTAAATCTACACATCCTTCTATATCGCGCCTACAATGAACCCCATTCACTTGGGGAAACCATGCAGCGATGGATGGGTTTAAAATAAATAGTGTGCTTTGCACACATTAATGCACCAATGGGTTATAACTCTAACCCATTGGTGACTAATTAAATAGGGCACATCGCGCTCATTAACTCGACGTAAATGGCCGAGTGGCCGCACACGTCGTTAATTCAACTAACGAACGAACGAACAGAAAACTGTGGAAGGTCTGGTATATCACAGGGTTGGCCTCTCTGTCTTGATGTAAGTTGGAGTCTGGATCGCCGCCAGTAACACTATTATTTACTAATTCTGTATCGTATCGCATAAAACATTCTTTTCTTTCATCAGTAGCATCTGGTGAATTTATGAAGCTGCATTTAGGAGCTGGATACACAAGATAGATATGCGGGTTTGGAAGGATTGTTATATCATTTGAAAGCGAACTAAGGATATCAATTGCTGAAGAAAGTATTCGCATCGTACTCGTATTTCCTAAGATACATGAAAATATGCTAGTACGCCTCAGCAATTTTTTAGGTTTCTGCAGGAACTGCTTCTTTTGGCGGCTGGCCATATTTTAGATGCTCTGGCTGCAGATTTTCTGCCTCAGGTTGTGGCTGCGGCTACAGTTGCTCAGATTGTCGCTCCTTAGCTGCATGATTTGTTTTTCCTGCTTCTGGTTGCGGTTTTCCTACATCAGGTCGCTTTGCTTCAAGCATACTGTGAACTAGTTTTGAAAAGAGCTGGGTTTCTTTCCAAAAATTCTATAAAAAAGCTACTGTCAATTTTTTGGTCTTCTATTACTTTTCTGATTTGAGCATCAGCCTGCGGTGGATCCTTGAAGAAAACGTTTTCTAGCAGTTCTGTAAATTTTCAATCAACTGAGTGCACTTCTGCATATTTAATGGCTGCAGCAAGCGAATTAATGTTAACATCCAGTCGCAACAAATATCCCGTGATCAGATAATAGACCTCAGCTAGTTTTGATCTTTTTCTTCACTCGCCGTATCTGCCATATATCCAAGGAACTTTTTCAAATATGATCTGATGCAAATAATTTAATTCGTTTCCTTGGCTTCCAAGAAGAATATTCGTTAAGATATCTCTAGCATATCGTATAAAAGCCTCTATTCTGGCAGTCTGAGCCTCCGGTGGAGTTATGAAGCTACCCATTGAATGTATTTCATATGTAATATCGATAGAGGTGTTAGGAAGGCTTTTTATGTCATCACCAAGCTAAGTAAGGTAGTCTATTGCTGAAGAAAGCACATTTGCATCATATTCATGTTTTGTATGATACATGAATACGTGATGGTATGCCTCACCAATTTTTATAGTTTCTTTTGGGATCTCGTCTCTTGGTGGAGGACCAGATATTACTGGCATTTTAGGTTTTTCTGCTTCAGGCCCAGGCTGCGACTGCGGCTATTTTGCTTCAGTCCAGGTTGCGGCTCAGGTTCAGATTGCAGCTCAGGCTTAGGTTTTTTTGATTCAGGCTCAGGTCGTTTTGCTTCAGGTTGTGGCTGCAGTTCTGGTTGTGGTTGTGGTTTTTCTGCTTCGGATTTAGGTTGTGGATGCTCAGGTTGTGGCTGCGGATCGTTAGGAAGATTTTTTATATCAGGTAGCGCCATCATTCCTGGAATCGTTTCTACGTCGTCAGAATCCAAGCCAAGCACTCTGTACAAATACCGCTATCGTTGTTGTTATTTTTTTTTTTTTTTTTTTGCCAGACTTGATTGTACATGCATGTTTAGCCAGCATTTAGATCTTTACTTTTTCTTTCGTTCAATTATTTGGGTTTTATTAATTTTTTTATTGCTTTTTTTTCTAGGTTCACTAATTGTAAATTACCAATACTCAACTCGTTTAGTACGGTTGAAAAAGAGCACTCCTATGTTTCTAGCAGCGCTGGCTGACCTTGTCATTGCAGAACTTTTTAACTTGTCATATTTATTTAGCTCGTCCCGCAACTGTCACGCTCTTTGATGAGTTACCGAAAAAAGATTGAGCATGATATCATGTATTTTTACGCTTTCTGGATCCGCCAAAAAAGTTTTAAACAGTTGTTTGTTTTTTCCAATTTCATCATTAAACGAGCTAGAATTGTACAATGCCTGTTTTGGGATTCCCATCAGTGACAACACTTCACTGGCTCTTAAGACCACACATAATTATTATTTTAAAATCCAGTTCCAGTTGGCTATAAAAGGACTAAATTGGTGTGATTTTGTATTATGGTCATCGGTGGGAACACCCAGTGTTGAACGCATCAGACGTGACGACGACTTCCTCACCACAATGCTTGGACATGTCAGGTCATTATAGTATAAAGTTGTTGCTCCAAAGCTGTTTGAAATGAGGGTTCCAAGAAAGTTGAAAGCAGTCATCTTAGATTGAATGTTGCTTTATTTTTAAAGATTATTCCGAATAAATAATACATTAAGTAAATGCTGTGTGAATAAAATGTTGCTTTGAATGCAAATAGATACTATATGTTAATTAATTTTATTCAGGAACAAAATTGTAAGATATTGTTCATATCATTCATATCATTAAGAATAAATGTGTTACTCATTTGTAGACGTGTTTGTTATCACATCGGGATCATGAATAAGATAATACATGTAGATACATATAGTCGGGGCTTTTATTGCTATTTTTGTGTTGTATGGCATCAAATGCTTATCAATTGTTTAACAAAATATGTTTTAACTAAATATTTTAAAACTTTATTTCACAAGTGGCTCGTGGAAATTCACAAGACAATATGCTACAAATACAAGTTGGTCAGTCATAGGTGAAAGGGACAAAGGAATATTTCCACTTAACAGTTGAATTTTTTACTCTCTCAATGACTCTTCCAACATATATGCGTGCTTTGGCAACACGTCTTGTTTTTAACTCCTCTTGCGCACTAAAGTGTGTACAATTCCCCAGGAAAGGTTGAATATTTAATAAAGCTTGTCTTGTTATTAGTAAGTCTCCAATAGTAAATCCACTGTCAGCTAAAATAAAGTCTCCAGGGTTAATATAATCTAAAAATCCCACTTTGTTCAACAATGGCCCTGTCACTTACAGATTCCTCAAACAAGTCTGAAACAAACACAATTGCTCTATTAGGAGCTACTCCTATGAGACTTTTGTATGTATGATGGTTCTTGTAAGAAGAATACAAATTTCATTGACGACAAAAGTCCCTCGGCATCTGAGCAAAAAATTCAGTGCAGTCAGTTGTGCAATGGATATTTTTAAATGTTCTAAAAACACGAGATAGTTTGTCCTTAAAATGTTGGCGTTCTGGAAACATCATCTGGCAAAAGTCATTGAAGTGGTAATACAAAACTGAATCCATGTTGTGAAAATTATACTAACTGTTGAGGCTGCAAGTCCCAAAAAAGATCCCATAGTATCAAGGCTGTATCTTTTTCTTAGACGTACCAACGTAAGAAAAAGTTCGTCTTGAGGTTCAAGTTTCCTTATTCCCTTTTTAGCATTGTCTTTGGTGTTTTCAAGATCCCAATAGATCAGGTTGTATACAGTGCCATCCAGAACTTCAAAATGAGATAGAAACTGATCATAGTATAATCATGTAAAACGTTTCGTTTTTGCGTCATCTCTTCTCATACTACTTAAGGATAAAGAGGTACTGGCTGCATCACAATAAATGTAACATTCCGGCCTTCATTTGTTTCTTCTTCCAATTTTAATTTATTTTTCAAAATCATGTTTTCAATTTTGTTTTGCATTCAGAATTCCTTCTCATATACTGTTTGAACCGATTTTTCATGCTAACATTTTCTGTTTGTACAGCTTTTTCTTGTTGAATATCCATGTGGTCAGTTGTACTGGATTGAAAAAAGAAATGGAAATTATATATTAATTCAATATATACTGTTTAACAAAATCTATTTAAAAACAATTTTGAATTTTGTTTTAAAAAAATAAAAATAAAAAAAACCAAACTAGTTTTGTGCGAGTTAACTATGCAAGTAACTTAATGGAGATTTCTAAAGAAGGGGCATGTCCTTTTTAATAATCAGTTCCTTAGCCTCCCTTCTCTAGTCACTATGTCACGTGACAATTTTTTAAAATTATGATGTAAACACAAGATAGATAAATGTTTCTAATTTGCGAGTAGAATGTAAGAAAAAAATCAAACACTGACTGTCTGAGTTTATTTTCTGCATAAATATTTTTATACATGTATTGTCTTGTTATTGTCTTGCATACCCCTATCTAGTCTCACTTTTGAAGGTACATTGAAACTACCTGGAGACCTTACAAGTACAGCCTACCTTAAAAAATGTTCAGAATGCAGAAATGTAAGTATAAAGTGCAGGGAAAAAAATAAATTATCGACCTCAGATTCAATATTAGAATTGTTTATAGTTGGTATAATAGTTACTTTGGCCAAATGAATTAGACTTTTAGCAGCTGATGTCATATCTTTTTTCTTCAATTTGACAGGGTTGCTTCTGCGGGTTGGTGCTTTTTTCCCCTGCTGAAACCCTTCACCTGAAAGAATTAAAGAAATGTAAATAAAAAAATAAAACAATATATATATATATATAGTATGCTAGGTCGTGAATATTACTGGATTTTTGGAGAAATAATTTTGATAAATCACTAGAGTGGAATACAACATTTTTTCACTGCCCAGGTATACACATCGATAACATTATGATCACGAAATATGAATAAATATTAGTCACTTGCTTGGTCTAGTGGTAAGAATGGCCGCCTCACATACAGACCAACCAAGTTAAAATCCCACAATATGCATATGCTTTTTTTCTGCATTTTGTTTCTTTTTCATATGCTGTTTTACATTTAATTAGGAAGGAGAATTATTTACTAGTGATATTTTCTGTGTGAATATACACAAAAGACAAGAGAACATAAACGGTAAACCAGTAAGAAATCTGATACTTCAATCTGTTATACGTACTGCTAGCCAATACGTTTGAGCATAAAAATAGAAAACGAACTTGCTTGCTCAGAGTAAATAACGGATATATTTCATCTCGTGAAAACTCGAGTATTTTCATTCGTGGCTTTACCACTCGTGAAAATATCTAGTTTTTCACCCACTCAATTAAATATTATTATTCTGGCCTACCGCACGCCTTGATCTATTTGTCACAGTTCCCCCTCTGTGTTATCGGCTTGTGAAACGGAATGAAAAACACGTCGTTCATTTCATCTCGGTGTCTGTACCTGGTAGCACTGTTACAAGTCCCATAACAACAATGTTTAGCTCCTTCTGATTTTTTTGAATTGCTTTCGTGGGATCCATTTAAATGCTTTAAAATCGTTTCATGCAACACGCATCATGCTCATGCAATACGGCAGATTACAATATGGCTTGAATGACATCCGGGTATTTAAAAAATGAGATCATTCGAGAAATAAATTTCCGGTCTATTAATAGCTCGACCAATCTTTGCTATTACTAGTCTTTCTAAATACTGTATCACAAACTTCACATTTCAATGGTTTGTCTCCTGTATGTATCCTCCTGTGTATCTTCAAATCACAACAGTCCTCATAACGAACTTCACGTTTGAATGCTTTATCTCAAGTATGTATACTAGAGTCCGGATGTACAAGGAAACTTTCCAGCCATAATGACTTTGGTAGCAATTGTTTTCCCTATATAGCCTCTACATTTGTTTGTCGGTCCTGAACTTTCCAGTGAGTCCAAATCCTAGTAAATTGTATGTTAATCCAAATTATTTTCAGGGATGAACTCTCGGTGAAGTTCTTGACATAAGTTCAGCAGCATGTTTGAGAGGTTGAACTGCAAACAAAACAATAATGCACACATTTCAAAATATACACACGGAGAATTACACCATAATGCTCATATTCTAAAGAATAAACAGTTTCCCTTAAAACAATACCAAGAATGCCTAAATCTAAGCCAAGGATCACCACCAAAAGAAGATAGGAAAATAAATTCTGCAAATAGATTGGGGCTACATTCATGAATACAACCCCAGAAGCAATAATTGTGACATTATAGCCCTTTACAGGAATTAACATTATACCATAGGTTTACATTAAGCGATAGCGCTCTACAGAAATGTGATGTTAATTTTTACAACAAGATTTTCTATAGTGGGCTATGTTTACGCCATATGTTTACATTAAGCGACACTATTAGCCCTCTATTGGATATATAATGTTAATTTTTAACACGAGACTTATTCCTATAAATTGAACCCTCTACGGATAACACTTAGGCCCTCTATGACAAATGGAATACTAAAATGTTTAGATACTATCCAACCCATATTTTTTTATACTGTCCAACACACACTTTTTGATATACTATTCAACACACACTTTTTGATATACTATCCAGAACCGACATTTTATATACAATCCAACACAAGCAACTGATTGCAAATCAAATAAAACTGATATCCCTCCATCATAAAATGTGTGCATGTGTGAGTGTGTTAAGATCTTACACATACTAAAGGAACAATAAAAAATAAGAAACACGTTTATATATATACACATGTATATATATATATATATATATATATATATATATATATATATATATATATATATATATATATATATATATATATATATTCTTGTGAAATCGGAATCACAACGTAAAATCACAACACAGCAGAAAAGTCCATTTTCGAGGACTTCAATCATCAGTTTTACATTAAAATAATTTGACAATGAAATCGACAAAGTATTAAATGACGACCAGATCAAGAGTAATAAGAGGAAGCGAGTGGATTTATCGTTTTTATTTTACTTTGAAAGTTCACAAAAGTCTGTAATTTACAACCTCAATTTATGTCTAGCTCATTGTGCTTGTGATAAGTGTATATCAGAACCTTTATTTTGTCACTGTTCAAAATGTAGCGTGATACCAGGAGGGCGAGGCAAGATCGTTCAGGGCTCTCATACACTTGCTCTTTTTGAGGAATCGATTTTAGATCCCACCGATGACACTTGGAGCGAATAGGAAATCCAGCATTACGGGAACTGTCATCGATATACTAGAGTCATGACTCACAATTTCTCCGGTTAAGACTGACAATTTCTTTTGAAATATTACTCACAACAATTAACATAATTTCCAACAGTCACCATAAATGGATCCAAACTCATTTACATAAAAATGGGACACGTAAAGTTTAGAGATTCCACGAGTTATTTGGCTATGCCTTTGAGTTGAATGTCTAAAACGTTTGGTATGGCAGAAATGACTAAAGGCTATTTTCCACACTCTTTCAATACCGAAGCTAATCAACATGTTATGCTCCCGTGTTTGTATGAAGATCGCTACCTCGACCCTCACGGTATGCACACAGAACAGCAAGGTTTCTATGCTTGGGACAAACTCCACTCGTCAGACCTTTTTTACTTTCAAGACGAAATGTTGAAATATTACCGATCCCATGTGGATATTTTACAACGGTGTTGTAGAAGGTTTCGACAATTATTTCTGGATTACAGAGATATTGATCCCTTGAAAGAAGCTTCTACCACTGATAAAGCGCGTGGATTAGTGAACCGAGAAAAGTTCATCCCCGAGAACATACAAGCCATCGTACCACCTCAATCCTGTCTGTTTGTCAGCCATCGATACTCCGCAAAAGCTGTGTGCTGGCTTCATTACTTGTTTGAAGTCAAGACAAATGGATACAACATGCTAGAAACAGTGGCATTGAAAAGATAATTGGAAGCTATTCCGTGGATGGATAGGATTTAGAAAACCCACAGATAGGCTACTAATTTCAGGGATGTCTATTTCACGGACGTCCACATTGTTATCTTCAACGAGACATGAATAGTCCTTTCTCAGAGTTCACCATGGAAGAGTTGTGCGAGCGAACATATCAACGAAGCCTGAATTCAGAAAGTCAAGGATACCAAGTGATAGAAATGTGGGAACACGACTACGATCGACGTTTCAAAACCGATCTAGAATTTAGACGCATCGTCGAAGAGTACGATGTATTGAACATTGAACCTTTGAACCCACGTGATAGTTTGTTCGAAGGACGAACCAATGGAACACGCTTGTTGTACGAAGTGTACGAATCGCAGGGATAGCAAATCAAATACATCGATATGTATTTGTTGAATCCTTGGGTGTGCAAATATGCCCTATTCCCCAGCAGTGATGCTGAAATTTTAACAGAACACATTGACTTGGAACACATTGGCCAATTCGAAGATTTGATCAAATGCAAAGTATTGCCTCCGACGAACTTTTACCATCCTGTTTCACCGCATCATTGTCACGGAAAAACTGATGTTTCCTTTTTGCCGTACGTGTGCTGAAACATGTAATGAAGACCAACTTTGTCGTCACTTTAGCCAAAAACAAGTTGGTGAGTGTCGAATTGTGTCATGGTCTCGATCGTTGACACCCGCTGTTAAAAGTGTGCGAAATGTTGCCTGTTTCTACCACATAACGATACCAACAAGACGACTAGTGAAGGGATATTTGTTTCAGGCTACGTCAACAAATTTGTAAAACTGAAGAAAGAAGCTAGAAGCTAGCGGCTATCCTTCTTGGTGTTCTACTCATGAACACAAAGAGATATTCGAGGAATGATACCGATCCTTAGAAGGCATCACTTTGGAACACGTGGAAAAGAACGAAAGAAGACGATCGTTTGCAAAAGTCATGTTGAATTATTTGCGGGGAAACTGGCTCAACGTCGGATATTGCCAAAGAGGGAACACTTGGCAGATCCAAGTCGATACTTTCAACTCGTCGACGACATAAGAAAGCTCATTAAATGTGTACAAATCCTATGTGAAGATTTAATCTTGGTGAATTGCGAATAATTCGCAGAGTTTGCACCACCCGACAAATGTCATTATTGTAGCGTATGTGACAGCCAACGCCTGTTTAAAATTGTATTTTGTCTTGAAACTTTTAGGAGATCGAGTTCTTTACTTTGACACTTATAGTTGCATGTACATCGATCGCCCTGGAAGCTATCACCCACGCATCGAAGACGAACTTTTAGGCGCTTTGTACGATGAACATCCAGAAGACACTATTTTGAGCTTTGCTAGTGGCGGGCCCAAAAATTACGGTTACCAATACAAAGACCAATAAGGACAACTTCATACCAAATGTAAAGTGATAAGGCTGACACTGAACTATCATTCCAGTCAAATGGCCAACTTTGAAATCTTAAAAGAAGCCTTAAAGTCACAACATAATCAAGACATTTGCATGAAAACGTTGGATCCACACAAAATAATGCGTTTGCTAAATCACCAAATTGTCAATCGACCGTTGGGAAAAGTAGTTTAGAGTGTCTACAATAACTATATAGATAGATAGATAGATGTTGTGCTCAATGCCAATCACGCTCTAGTCATATTTACAATAGTTTGAACTAAAATGTGCTGACAGATGTTTTATTTGTCTTTGCAGTCATATGTCCGAAAAATGTCCCTCCATCCTAACGTGTAAATGTATTAAAGTTTTCCCAACATTCTGCTTTTAGAGCTCAAACAACGCGTCACACAAAGAAAATTTGCATATCACATGAAATATATTGTTAATTTGTTTAATTTATATATATTTTTAAGGTATTTACTATGTCTGAATTGTTTAGAAAATCGCACAGCTTACAACCATTAAATTCACACAGGACTTTAGGTGTTTGGTAGTTTAGATTTCACTAAAATGGCCCCAATATTCTTATTCCATTTGTAAACTATAATCAGTGCATGTTCCAAACGCTTTATGAAATTCTTCTTGCAAATAACTAAAGTTTTCGTTTTATTTCTATGCCAAAAATAAATTTTAAGATGAGAAAATAAGATTAAATTTCTAGTTATGATTTCATGCAGAGAAATCAATTGGCACACTAGTTTTATGCACCATTAAAATATGCATGCATGTCTGACAAATACACTCTTAGGATATTGTTTTACACACATACAAGTTTAAATGTACAAGGACAAAAAGTTGGACAAGACAATACACATATGTACACAAAACACATATACGATACGTGTATATACACTGGAATCATATATATCGCAAGACACAGCAGATACGAGCATGTAACAGCATCTGCAGGGAAACATATGAGAATACCAGAGGTCATGCTACCAGGCAAAGTAGACAACTAAGCCGCCGCAAAAATGTAAACTTCACCTTCTATAAGGAAAGCGAAAATGACTTTACTTTGTGATTCTTTTAGATGTTCACTTAGTGACCGCAGTTAATAGCTTTTGAGATGCTCCTTGACCAAGTCAAGGAGTTATAGTGTTGTATCCCCATGCGAAATGTATTGCATACTTTGCAGGTGTTTATATCAATTGTGACCAGAAAACAAACTTTTACATATCCAAAGGCATGTTTAATAGCTGATTGACCATCAAAACAGTGCTCATTAATGGAATGTACAAGTATCATCAACAGGAAGTACATGGTCACATCCAAACATGGCCATGTTACTTAAGGTTTATGTGCCTTTCTTGGATATTACACTGTGTATTTTGGCCACATGACTTCATATGAGCACAGCAGAAACTATACTGATAGGATTACCTAGATTGCATTACCTTAATTACAAACAGATATTAATAGCTAATCAACTGTCACTAGAACAAGCAATTAAAGATTGTTTAGCTTTCAAAGCTTCGCCAAAATTTCAAAACCTCTAAAGACTGACAGTTCGTTTGAATTAACCCCCTAAATATGGTAGTTGGAAAGTTGAGGTTACTTACCCATAAACACAATCGTTGTCTTTTAATGATTAGTCGTTTACCTATCTACATCCCGGCAAGGATCCGATTGATCCTTATATTTGACTGCCTGTAGTCATCCCTTTTACTTGACTTCTTATGGGATGTTGATGACGACTTGTGTGGTATTGACCACTTTACAACGTATTTAAGAAATAATATTTCCAAACCTCAATGGCTCGGGCAAAGATGGCAATTGAACAAGGCTAATTTGTACAGATTTCAATCCCTCTGCGAGTCATATCTGGGGGTGGATCATTTTGACAATGTAGTGGATCCAATACTCCTGGGTTCTCCAACGTTTTTGTGCCTACAGGCACATTTGTGAGTTTATGAGGTTGGCGGGGACCAACCAATTAACTTGACCCATTTTTCTATTATTATTATTATTCATTATAACCTCTTCCGCAGGCACACAAACAACCTTGGCGTGCGCCATGGCACCCGCAGGCACTGCGTTGGGGACCACTGCAATACTCCTATTTATAAAGATAATCCAAGATGTTGCTGAAGATACAATGCCAAGAACTTTGTCGATTCCTAAATGTGTCCACAAACCATGGTTTGATGATGCATCCAAAGACGCCATCAGGGAACGGAAAAGGTCCTTCGGCATTTCAATGCCAATCCAACAATTGAAAATCTGAATAAATACCAAATATACTGAGCTAAAGTTCGTCATATCAATAAAGAAAGCAAGATAAAACATTTAGATCCTATGTTACTCGGCTGAACTATCGATCCTCTAATAAATTGGTATTCAATATGGTACACAATAACCGTTGGCAACAATAAAATCTGCTGTATCAAGCATTTAAAGAAATCTGATAAAATGGTTACAGTTGTACCAGAGATTTCAAATACAATGGCTGAAACATTCTCGAAAAACTACTTACAAGAGATTTATTGCGAAAAAATCCGCAGTGTCAAACACTTGAAAGAAAAGGTTCCTCTCAATTTCAAATCTGCTAATGCTGAAGATTACAAAACAACTTTTACTCGCAGAGAGTTACAAGACTCTCTTGATGAAACAGATGACACTTCAACAAGACCAAATGATATCCACTATCAACTTCTGAAAGACATAACTGACACAGCTCTAATTACACTGCTAAACATTGTCAATAAAATTTGTGAAACTGGCAAGTTCCCGGAGCCATGGCGAGAAACAACGATGATACCAAACCTGGACTGGACCAAACCAAGTCTTCCAACTATCATCACATATCATGAACACACTGTATTTGGAAAACCATGCAGTGGATAATAAATGATAGACTAATCTGGTATCTCAAATCCAACAAACTACTATCAGATATTTAGTGTGGATTCAGACGATAGAGAAGCACAATAGACCATCTTGTCAGACTTGAAGTATTTATTAGAGAAACTTGTACAAAGTGAGAACATATATTGCCGTCTTTTTCAACATGGATAAAGTTTATGATACCACATGCAAGTAGAGCATAATGATTGACCTATTCAACATTGATAAAGTTTATGACACCACATGCAAGTAGAGCATAATGATTGACCTATTCAACATGGATAAAGTATTCGACACCACATGCAAGTAGAGCATAATGAATGACCTATTCAACATGGATAAAATTTAAGACACCACATGCAAGTAGAACATAATGAATGACCTATTACGACACCACATGCAAGTAGAGCATGATGAATGACCTATTACGATACCACATGCAAGTAGAGCATAATGAATGACCAATTACAACACCACATGCAAGTAGAGCATGATGAATGACATATTACGACACCACATGTAAGCAGAGCATAATGAATGACCTATTACGACACCACATGCAAGTAGAGCATAATGAATGACCTATTCAACATAGATAAAGTTTACGACACCACATGCAAGTAGAGCATAATGAATGACCTTTTGAGACAACACATGGAAGTAGAGCATAATGAATGATCTATTATGACACCACATGCAAGTGGAGCATAATGAATGACCTTTTACGACACCATATGCAAGTAGAGCATAATGAATGACCAATTACGACACCACATGCAAGTAGAGCATAATGAATGACCAATTACGACACCACATGCAAGTAGAGCATATTGAATGACCTTTTATGACACCACATGCAAGCTGAGCATAGTGAATGACCTATTACAACACCACATTCAAGTAGAGCATAATGAATGACCTATTACGACACCACATGCAAGTAGAGCATAATGAATGACCTATTGAACCCAGGTCTAAGAGGCCACTTAACTTCAACTCCATTTTGTTTTAAAAATACAAACTTCAGAGTTAAAGTAAGAAACCCCCTTTCTGTGTACCTCAGGGCAGCATATTGTCAGTCAACCTATTCAACATCAAACTTTATCTTGACAGTTGTTCCTTTTGCTGTTACGGAGGAAACCACATATATATATGGATTATTTTCGACCGTAAACTAACTTTTCTTCCACATACTAGATACTTCTGGGACAAATGTCAAAAACCCCTGGATTTAATATGAGTGATGGCAAACACGGATTGGGGAGCAGATCAGAAGATATTGCTCCGACTATGCAGATTATTAGTAAGCCCAAAACGTGACTATGGCTCGATTGTGTATGGATCAGCTTGTAAATCGAACCTTCATATGCTTGAGCCGATATTAATCAGGGTACATTTTGAACTTCCCCATAAAAAAGCCTCTATTTTATCTCAGATGAATGAAAATAGTTCTTCAGTATCCTACCAAACTATTTTCTAATCATTCTAACCCCACATATGATGTAGTGTTTAGACCCAAATATCAAACCTTGTATGTTCAGAAACCAAACTTTGTTTCACCTTTTGAAATACGAATTCATCCTCACTTAAAAATAGCAAAAATCAATGTTGCAAATATTGCAAAATTCTGTATCACCAAATCAACACTGTGGTTATCAAAACCTCCCAAAATAATAGTTATCCTCTGTGAATTCAAAAAGTCCTAAGAAGATCCTCTCCTTTTTCGAAAAAATTCAATGAAACAGAGCATCCTATCGCAGCCATACGCCCCCTGTATACAGATGGTATGAAAGATGGAGACAAAGTTGGAGTTGCCATTGCAACACCCCATGGCACCATTTGGAGCTAGCTACCAGATAAAGCCTTAACTTTTGGTGCAGAATTTACAGACATACTCAAAGCTTCGAACTATGTTGAAACGTATCCACCAAAATAAACTGTCATCTTTTCAGATTAACTTTGTTCACTGAAAGCCTTGCCAGGTCTTAAATCTGATAGCTTGTTAATATCCCAAATATTACAGAATCATGATGTTCTCATACAACCTGTGGGAGCTGCAGTAGCTCAGTTCATAGAGTGTTGGACTCATACCCTAAGGGTTGCAGGTTTGATACCTGCCCAGCCCAGTCAAATTCGGCTGCCTCTGTGGATCCTTGGGAAAGACACTTAGCTCCCATTTCCTCAGCATGATATAGCCAATAATGTCTTCAAAGTACTGTTAAAAGCAACAAAGAAAAATTCTCATACAATGAGTAAAAAGCTTTCTGTACTGTTGACTGCCTATTCAGATTGGGATAAAGGGTAAGGGAAGGGCACATATAGCAGCCAAAGCTGCCCTACAGTCACCCATTTCTGAATGGAAGATTCCATACACATGTATTGACTTCAAATATATTATACCCACTACTGGAGAGTGGCATCCTTCGTATAGAACAAATCAGAGAGATGATGTGGTATTGTGCCGATTGTATATCAGACACACATACCTGACTCAAGCTTACCTCCTAACGGATGAACCTCAACCAGAATTAATACCATGCCAGTGTCCACTGATCGTGAAGCACATTCTTGTTGAGTGTGTTGATTTTCACTTTTGATACAGAAGTATTTTGATGTTAACTGCTTGAAGAAACTGTATGAGGATGTACCACCTGAGAAAATCTTTTAAGGGAATGCGGTTTATACAAAAAATTTTAGTCATGTTTTCAAGATGTTACATGTTTTACCTGTATCTGTTATTTTATATATATTTTATAGAATTTTAACATCTTTAAGTTTTATATTTTATCTTGTTGCACTTAATGTTAACATTTATTTGGAAGGATTCTCTTCCAATATTTATTCGCATTTCATTTTTACATCTTTCATGCTCCAATTGGTAACATAAGTGGCCACTTTAGTTTGTATAGATGAACACTATGGTGTGAAGACACCTGTGCATGCACTCTCATGTACAATTATAGGGGTTGTTTGAAACTAATCTGTGAATGTTTTGACTTTGTCATTTTCTGATGAAGTTTTAAAAACTAAAACGATTAAACTGCTTGTGTAAGTGGCAGTTGATTAAGTATTTTTACCTATTTTTAATTACAATAATGTAATCTAAGTATTCTGATCAGTTAAAATTAATTAAAATGCATAGTTTCTGCTGTGCTCATTTGAAGTCATATGGCCAAAATACATGGTGTAATGACTAAGATGGGCACATAAACCTAAGTGCTGTGTGATAATTCCCCTGTCAACTGTTCATTGTGAATGTGGCTTCTCTACTCAGAGTAGAATCAAAACCAAGTACCACACAAAACTTAGTGAACAGAACTTGAATATTCTAATGCAAATATATGAGAATGGACTCAATATGAACAATTTTGACTGTACTGAAGCCTTGGGAATGGGAAAGAGAATAAAAACTGAGAAAAATATATAAAATGTGAAGTTATGCTGTGATATTTAATGTCTATGTGAGTTATAAACCTGCAAAAATTCTAAACTGTCTACGAATTATTGATTGATGAAACTGAGGTGTAATGATATTATGATCATGACTGAAAGAATTTTTAAAATTTATGTTTGTACATCCATCTTCCATCCGGACATAAATTTATATATCTCTCCATCCACACATACACACTTTCAAGTATGAATACAGTGCACATGAATATGATACATTCAGATACTTACAAAATATGCTTATACATAAAACAGAATTTTTATAATATACATACAGCACAGAGAATTTTTATAATTAATATACATACAGCACAGAGAATTTTTATAATATACATACAGCACAGAGAATTTTGTACCTGAAGATAAAGTATTGTTTAAAACAATAATAAATGCAAATATGCGTAATGAGAACAAGAGGACACAGATTTACAGATTTTATAAAAGTCAGCTTGCCCAGGGAAAGCTGACTGAAAAATTAAACTTATCTCTGGGAAATCTGAGCTTGCTCCAAACATAATAACTCAACATCAGCAAACAAAAATAAGAAAAAATAAAATATGGGATATTTGAAGGAAATTCTTTTTTTGCCTAGATAAGATAGCAAACTCATCTCATCAACTTCATCAACAATAATGAAAGCTAGACTGTTTTTAATGATTTATTTATAATCACAACTGAAGAATTTGTGAACACTTATTTTACCCATTTATTTAAAAATCATCTTCTAGTCACCATGAAATCAGCAACATGCATCAAACTGTTTGACAAGACGACATTTAAAATTTAGAACACTTATTTTCATCCATTTAATTCTTTGCCAAGCAGTAAGTATCTATCAGTCTCCTGTAGTTATCACGTAAACAACAGATCATAAACACCACTTGCAGGTGCTACATTTTCGATACGTCAATCATGCTTTGAACAAAATCTTCCTGGTGGTTAATCATTAGAGACGAGTGCCTTTTATTTCAAAAACCATCTGTCAACTGTAAAAGAAATCTCACAAGTAATATTGCTAACAATTAATACCTACTCACCTTAAAATCAGAGACATGCATCAAAACAATCTTTAACAAACTGATTATTTAGAGTTGGAAAACTCAAATACTTCTTGAGGCTAGGTTAGGACCTGGAAATCGGCGAAACCCGGATACATACAAATATTACAATTAAAAGGGAACTGACAAGTTGAAATATAAATATTTATTACTTATTTGTCAAAACTTGCTTTAAACAGTAAGTATTCACATTATCATGTCTGCATGAGAAAATGTGAGACTGAGCTTGACACTGACTACAAGTTGGAAATGACATACGATAAATAAAAGAAACTGTAGCCATTATAATAGAAGAATGTGGTACATATAAACGCTAAATGATGATATATGTACAGTGGCAAGATTGCAGAGTATAAAGCTTGCAGAACATAAAGCATTACAAATGAAACATGACCGCTTCTCACTCTCTCTATTAAATGTTTTTGACTTGCTCATAGGCAAGTGTTTTGAAAACTTGAGCTTGCCAGAGCCGAATTTGAGCTTGTCCCGGGAGCTGGCAAGTGGATTTGTAACTTCCTGTATGTATGTAATGTATGCATGTGTATATATATAAAAGAAGTCACTTCTGCCTAAAGTTTAAGTCTAACTTGACCCCTGCACTGACCTGAATGTAACCGAAATCTACAAGCAAAACTACTTAAGTAAATGCAACTAAAATGCTTTATTCAAACCTACAAAAACTAAAACACCATACATGCTAAAGTTTATTCTCCAGCCCATTGAAAGTACTACTCTTTATAAACATTTTATCACAAACTTCACATTTGAATGGTGTATCTCCAGTATGTATTCTCATATGCATCTTCAAGCTTGGTCTCTCAATAAACATTTTATCAAAAACTTAACTTGTGAATGGTTTTTCTCGAGTATGTATCATTCTGTGCGCCTGTAAAGAAACTTTCTGGCTATACATTTTATCACACACTTCACATTTGAATGGTTTTTCTCCAGTATGTATCATCCTGTGCCTTTTCAAATCTCCATTCCGCCTAAATATTTTATCACAAACTTCACATTTGAATGTTTTTTCGCCAGTGTGTATCGTTCTGTGATCTTGCAACGAACAGCTCTGGACAAACATTTTATCACAAACTTCACATTTGAATGGTCTATCTCCAGTATGTATCCTCCTGTGCCTCTTTAAATCACTACTGTCCCTGAACATTTTATCACAAATTTCACATTTGAATGGTCTATCTCCAGTATGTATCATCATGTGCCTCTTTAAATCACTACTGTCCCTGAACATTTTATCACAAACTTCACATTTGAGTGGTCTATCTCCAGTATGTGTCATCATGTGCGTCTTCAAGGCACCACTCTGGATAAACAGTTTATCACAGACTTCACATTTGAATGGTTTATCTCCAGTATGTATCCTCCTGTGCATCTTCAAAACATTACTCTGCCTAAAGATTTTGTTACAAAATTCACATTTGAATGGTGTATCTATAGGCTGCATCCTATCTCTGGTATGTAATCTCATGTGCCTCATCATCAGGCGATTCTCCCTAAACACTTTTTCACAAACTTGACATTTGTATGGTTTATCTCCAGTATGTATCCTGAAGTGCGTCTTCAAAGCTCTACTCTGTCTAAACATTTTACCACAACCTTCACAGCTGAATGGTTTATCTTCAGAATGTATCTTCATTTTCTGCTCCAAAGCACTACTCTGGCTAAACATATTATCGTAAACTTTACTTTTAAATGTTTGTTTTTTTTATCTTCTTTGTTTTTTAACCATTGGACCTTTGACCCTTTGACGCAAAAGACACTTTTAACTCACCGACCGGATATTATGGGAAGAGGAGGGGGGGTTGAGGGGGCAGTGGGACTGAGGTTTTCTTTCAAACCATGACAATGATACATTGTTTTTTGGGGGTGGGTGGGTGGGTGTTTTTTAGCTGCAACTAATAAAATATTACACACACACACACACACACACACACACACACACACACACACAAACACACACACACACACACACATATATATATATATATATATATATATATATATATATATATATATATATATATATATATATATATATATATATATATATATATATATATATATATATATTAAATGGCAATATGGATACAAGTAGAATAGTAATGTTAAAAAATAAAACCATACATTTGGACATGCAATATCTACTGACCAACAATTGTATTTACTATCCAACACGCCGTGTGAGTGATCAACGCATAATCAGCTGCTCCTGTCTCCTTCCTCCATCTTTGTTACACTTTTTCCAGTTTTCATTAAGGCGCGGGAATTCCCTCTCTCTCCTCGCTTGCTCAAACACACTCTTGTCTTCCGCCCATATCCTCTTGATCCGCTTCACTTTCTCGTCCATCACTTCTTAACTGTTTTAAAGGCTACCATTTCTCTCTTTAGGTAGTGATTGTAAGGGTGGAATTCTAGTTCTTCCACCCGGCACAGGAGGTGCGCATATATTCAATAATAGCATTGCTTCACTTAATTAATCTACTTGCACTGACTCACTCGTTCTTTTCTTCCGTAGATGAGTTGATGAGGAAGCTCATCTTTAGCACGCACCACTGAATTCCAAGAAGTTATGTACGAACTTTTGGTCACAAGGCAATGAAGTTCTCTTGTATTCATTCTTCACAGCAATTAATATGCAATAATTTCACAATTGGCTTTTTCTTTTAAAAGAGCTGCCAAGTAAGTCGATGAACGGGAAGTGTGGGTATTCTGTTTCAAGAGAGCTTCGATACGTTTCTTTTTCACAGAATTCAATATATGCGAGGAATGATCATTCCAGTCTGTATACTACTCCTTTCAGATCTTTTCTTATGAGATGGGTTTCCATTCTTCTTCCAAATACTCTTCCAACTTTCCTTCTTGACTCGTCATCAAACATTAGTTTTGTTGCACTTTGCTAGAATGCTTTGTTTGACGGCCATACAAATGTTCTCTGATTGTGAGTGTGATTCTTTCAGCTCGGTGGCGAGCAAAAGAGGAAACTAACTATTGCTCTTGTTCTGTCCATCGTAACTGTGTTTTTTTCTTCTTCTTCCCGTCTCCATTTGCAGTTGGGGTCTGTAACTGTTATTCTGGATAGAAAACATCATCCTCGCCGATGTTCGTGGCTTTCTTTTCCGTGTTTTTTTGTTTTATTAGTCTGGGATCACTGCTCTCAGACTGTTGATTTCCAGAGTATTATCAAATTATACATGCAAGATCACGTTCAATGTCTTCACGAGGGCAATTGCAAACCGAAGTTCCACACGGAGTTGACCTGATTTTATAGAGTAGAAATGTCCCTCCTCGCTTCCTCGGTCTGGAATGAAATCAAATCTCCATAAAGCATATCCTCCTGCATAATCGTCGTACTAAATGCCGCGGGTACTGTTGGTTCCTAATTGTCATGTGGCTTTAAACAGAGTCAAGTAAGATCTCAAAAAAAAAAAAAAATCTGGGCAAAGTTAGGTTCAAAGTCTAGTACACAACGTCTGGCCGTCTCGGGTGACCTGCATCTTGCACACTCTGAAGTGCTGAAACTGGAAAGGATTTTGATCAATATTTCCGCTGAGGGCTGAATTGCTAACGAAGCCAATAAACTAATGTTTAGGCTGTTGACCTTGGGCAACATGATCAGAGTGCGAAAGCAATGGTGAAGGTTTTGACTTCAACTCGTTGTAGCGGATACTTGACTATTGTTCTGGTCAGAGTTTGAATGATATCGTTTCCTGCTTTAGGTAAGACTTCCACACGTCGTACATAGAGTCTGGCTTCTTCGGTGTTCGTTTTGTACTCGTTAGCATCAGACATCAAATGAACACGGTACTACTTCGATTCAGTCTCAGACACACACCAACACCATTCATTAAACACATGTCGTGCAACTCAATGTCCAAGTGTAAATGATCCATCATTTCTAAACTACGTCCTAGGTTGATTTTCTTTTGGTGGTCGATAACTTCAATATTGTGAGGATCGTCAGCCTCTGTCGGCTGTGTCGTTGAAGACATCCAAGTTGTCAGGTCGCCCAACCACTAATAAGTCCAGATGTGTTTTCGTCGCTTTTTTCCGTACGTCAAGACATTCGCGAGGGAAGCTCAGTAAGGTTAAGTGTCCATGCTCCTGCTGACCAGTTTGTTGTTCCAGTATAAATCCACTTCACTGAACAACGAATGCATGAAATTGTTGACGGGAGTTACTCTGGTATCTGCACTAGGATTGGTGTTGTCTGTTTTGGGAACTTTGACTTGCAGGTACAAGTAACTGTTATTCAGATCGATGTAATTCATTTGATTTTAAACTCGTTAGAAGCTGATGTGGTCAAAGACGACATGGGATGAAATTCTACCCATTCGAATTCTTGCATCGTTACCATCGTCGGTGGCATGGTAAATGGATCGAGTTTTGTCTTGGAACATTGCGTCAGTTTTAGTAATCAAAAACGTCCAAATATCTGACCGTTCTACTTTTCTTATTCTTTTTCTGGCCTTGTATATGAGGTATAAATGGACTTCGTCGTCTCTTTCTCCTTTATCCCTGCGTTGGCGTAAAACAAGAGTTAATGTCTTTGCCAGGAGTGTGACTTGAATTTATAGGGATGTCCTGGGGACAAAAGAAATATTTTTCTGTCTGAATCAACACATTTATTCCTGCTTTCATTAGGGCTTTTTGGGACTTTGTTGGTCGATGAGCAACGGAGCGGTTATGTTTCCCCACTACGTTGTACTCGGCGACATCAGAGTAAACACCATCAAATTTAGTCTTTCGTTCAGTTTGACAGGATATAGAAAATACTTGAAGAATCGGCTGTTGTTGTTGACGCCTTTGGTAGAAGAGAGAGATGAGTCTCCACCCAGAGTAGCAAACACACATTGAGAAAAGGTGATGGACAATGTTTTGCCATCGGAAAAATCGAATTTGAGACGACGAAACGGTGTATGCTACTCGATCAGTTCACTTCGCTGATTTTTTTTTTTTTTTTTTTTTGCCAGTGCTTTGCCAAACTGATCGTTGAATAGAGCTGGCATCATTTCTACACGATGTCGAGCACTAAAATAGTATTCCGAAGAAATTCTATTGGCATAGATATTAAACTGGGGATTAGCTGGTGCTGGCGATTTTGTTTCGTAAAAATCATGATAATTTTTGTCCAGTGTTCTTGGTCTCGTTCCTCGAGTGTTTCTCCGACAAAAGCGGTTTGATCCCCAAACATATTCCAGACCTGAGTGGGATAAATAATTTATACTAAACCCACTTTCGAATGAGCGTTGTAGTCTAATTTGTATGGATTAAAGTAATTTAATTTATTGTTGGGTAATTCATCAATAGGACAGTCACTGGGTAATATTAAATAAAATTGATTATTCATAATTCTTTGGTTTTGGTTTCTGAGGAGTCACTCGATGTCAAATGAGAATGGTGTAACTGTGCTTATAATGGATTGCTGTGGGGACTGGAAGATTTGTGACTGGCTTTGTTGATACTACCTTTATTGGTACGGTAGGTATATTTCAACGAAGGATTGAGAAGAAGATATCCCATACAACTGGTGAGTAAAATAGTCCATATTTGTTTATCTCCTTGTTGCAAAATCAAATTTTCAATAGCTGCTCTAAAGACACAATTGTCACGGAATAGTGTATACGAAAATACCTGTATAATATCTGAATGTAAATGTACATGGGTTTCGTTGCCGCGTACAGCGTTACTCGGGAGTGTATTGTTTTAGCCTTCGCTATTTCAAAATACTGATTTGCGGACCTGTTCATCCCGAGTTCTTTCAATGTGACCACGAACAGAGTACTTATAGTCCAAAATCTCGCTGTAGAGACACAACACAGATGATTCGTGTCGGGAAGCTGTCCACTTTCCGCAAGCAATCTTCAGCTGTAGAGCTGTTTTCGAGGATTCGTCGAACTCTGAGTTTTGTGTAACCCGGATATTGCGGTCAGTGGTGACGTTGATTCAATGGACGGGACTGATTGATTCAGTGTGAGGGACCAAAGGTACTGGGTTAATGGGTATTAGGGGATTCTCGATGGATCCTTCTGCGTTTTGTTTTTCCGATGTCAACCCAGTCTCCAGTGCAAACATAATAGATGGAGCACAACCGGCATTGGTTAAGAGGTGTTTTTCATGGACCTAGCAATTTAGCGTTAAAACTCATCTTTCATGTTCCATTTTCATTTCTCCCGTAACCTTGCTGGTCGTAGGGGCGCCACTGATGACCTTGCGACAATCTCTCTCCATTTTGCCCTGTTCTCCACTGCTCTTTGGGACTTTGCAAAGTCCATGCCTGTCCACTCTTTGATATGGTTTTCCTATCTCTTTTTCTGTCTGCCTCGTTTTCTCTTTCTTCTCACTGTGCACTGTAGGATTGTCAAAAACTCATGTAGGCTGGTTTAAACAAAAATTGGATGAATGCGATTTCGTCCAATCAAAGAGACAGTTTTTGTTTCAGGGACAAGGAACCTGTTTACCATTCAAACTATTTTTTATATGTTTTTCTGTATGAGGGAATTTTATTCAGAATTGATGCCAAATAATACTATCTGAGTGAGTAAAGACAATGCTGGTATATAAAGCGATCTATCGAAGGTTGTTGATGAAACAGTTGAAGACTGTGCAATAATTGTCCGTACCGTTACGATGTTTCTGACAAATCTGTTTGATCCATCAGTGATTGTAACTGTTGTTAAAGTCTGATCTTTCGGTGAGATCAGGATTATAAGGTAAGTGAGGTTTCCCTTGTTCGTACCAATGATGGAACTCCCTCCACAGTTTGTAAGGAAATATGTTAATTGTCGTGTTTCCATAAGACACAAGGGCACAAGTGTGATGTAGTTCCAGCAAGGTCAATCCTTTTCATCTTCACATCATCACTCCTTCTAAAAGAGGTCCAGCAACTGAGCCTAACAAAGGAGCAGTCACTTTTAAGTACGGACCAGACCATCGGGTAGAAAACCTTCTTGCTGAGCGTGCATTTTTTTTTTTTTTTTTTTGACTGACTGAAATTTTCTTGATCAACATTTGACGAAAAATGTGACGATGTTCTCCGAATCACTGTTCCTCTATCTTGATCAAAGGAAGTTTCGTTTTGATGACTTTCACATAACATTCATAGTTCGTGTCAATAATTTTTAGTTAGTTTTTGAATGATTTGTTTTCTCATTAGAGCATTAGCTTTGATAAGTACTGACAAGACATCTCAATGCTTAGCTAAACAAAGAGAGGCAACCATTCTTTTTCTTTTTTGGAAGATATTTTTTGACGTCAAGGATGGTGTAAACCTTGAGAAGAAGGCATCTTTGTTCACAGAGGAAAACTGAAGTTAATCTTATCCAGCACATCTTTTATACTAGATTTTGTCTCCACTGATTGTTGGGACTACGAACCAACTTGACTTTGGGTACAGCTGGTGTTCTTAATGGACTAAATTGTGTAAATTTCTTGTTTGAACAAATCCAGTAAACTTTGTTGTATGCCTGTTCTATCTTGCTCTTTTTTCTTAGCGGATTCCATCTTTCAGACCGCAGCAGCAGTCGCTAGAGCAGCAGAAGAAGACGTCGATGGAGAAGTAGAAGTCCTTTTAATGATGGGTTTCTGTTTTCATCAAATGAGGAAACACTTGTTTTAAATCAGGTTTGACTGGCATCATCAATAACGGAGGAGTAGAAAGGGATTGGGAGAAGGTCACAGATCGAGGATTTCGTGAGTACGTGCGCGTTCTAGCTACATTACCTCACCTTTTTGAAGGGATCGTTTTAATGTTTTGTTTTCTTCTTCCTAAGAGATTTAGCCCCTTCCTTCCTTCTGTTTTTTTTTTTTTTAGGTTTAGGTTTAGGTTTTGCTTTTAACTTCGGTATTAGGATTCCATCTAAAAAGTGAGAAAATAATTACACATCCTAGGAATCCACTTCTACTTGGTTTCAAAATGATTTGCTTTGTTTTTTGTATTTTGAATATCGGTTCTTGGTTCAGCTAGCTGTGCCAAAACTACATTGTTTCTTTTTCAGGAACCCCTCCCAAACCCCCCATAAAAAACAACGTTGTTTGATGAGGAATGTGAATTCCTTGAAGTAATTGACTTGCTGATAAAGTAAAGGATCGTAACATTTTTTTGAGACTGGCCTCAAACAAATATGAACTTACTTTTGCATTTCTTCACTACTGATGGTACAGAGTGCAATTTGGCAGCATGATGATACTGAAAAGAAGTTATGTTCAAATTGCAAGAAAGGAAAGAAGTGAATGGTGTTTTTATGGTTCTTTTTAGACATACGAAAACGACGAAGATGACGTGTAAATGACAGGACCTTCTTTTTGACACCAATCGTGAAACAAATCCGTACGAAATCTCAAGTAATCTGGAATGGCAGGTTTGAAATCAATGTGTAAATACGCATGTGGGTGGCAATTGAGTGGCCTAAGTTAGCCAAAGTGTTCCTAACTGTTTTGCCAAGACTTGAACTTGAGAGTTGTCTTTTGGACTTTTAAAAGCACGACATACTGAACATTGAGACTGATAATGCAATGAGTTTTACTTTCTCGAAGTAAATTTTGAGTAATGTAAATAGTCTAGGCATTACGATAATGACATTTTCATGCAAACCAAAGTTTAATTTCTTCTTCGTTTTCTGCTAACATGTCATCAAAGATGACGATATGTGTTTTGCTAAAGTGAGACACGATTCCATCCATCATCTTCACGAGGATTTCTTTCCACAAACAAAATGGCTTCTCCTTGACTTCAGTATAAATTACCCTTGATTCAACTCGAGCATAATATCCTACTCAGTGCGCACTCATCCCTAAAAAATGTACTGTTTAGACCTTATCGGACAATATTATTGTACCTATGTAAACAAAAGTCAGTATCAATTGGGCGAAGCTAACCGGTCACTAATGTCAAGCTTTGGTGTGCATAACGGAATCAAGGTTAGATTGTTGCGAAAATATCCTTGACGTTTAGAATAGTTAGATGAAGAGGGAATCCGTTATGACTTGATTGGATTAACTTTTGGTCAAATATCAGTGTTTGCTTGATTGCCCATCAAATTATAATCAATTAGACAAAACTGGAAATATGGTGGCTAGTAAAGCCAGTTGTCAAAGGTAAGTGGACAAGCATTACTTGTGTTTTATTGGCAATTAATTTACTTCAGTCGGCAAAACGTTTAAAAATTGGGGTGTTTTAATGAATGCGTCATTCAGTAATAATTTATCAGACATTATGCTCATTAATTAGTTTCGTACTTTGGAATTACCCGAGACTGAATAATGAGGTGGAATAATTTTATGTTGGATGTATTTGTGAACTGTTAAATAACAATGGCTCAGTGAAGAATATTTTCTTTTGGTCACAGTCTCATGAACGTCCTGCCAGTTATCAAGTTATACATAATTAGAAAGAGAAACACTTTTACAAAAATCAGTAACGGCCATGTTTGTCTCACTGTCTGCTTGCATATTTCTTACAAGATGCTGTAAATGTGTTTCTCGTTATTCAACATGGGACAAGAAATCTTAAACATCAGGTTGTTTTATGAACAATGATCAATCCCAGCTATTAGTTCATGACTGACAAAGACAAATGACTCTTGGGATTTTAATTTTGGCTCTTGCGATTATGGGGTCATGGGTCAAATGACTCTTCAGTTTTCAAATCTATTGAGAACCCTGCAATAGGCAACATACAACTTTAATTTTCGGATTGCATTTACATCATAAAAAAAATTAACTCACTGCAGCTATTTTACAGACCATAAAACAATAAAATAATTAACACACATTTTAACAAACACACATAGGTATATACATGCTTCAATACTAATTTTAATATGTATCCAGTTTTTAAAAATCTTATTTCATTAGAAGAAATACAATGCAAATAAAGAAAAAGCATGCATTTGTATTTAAAGATTTCATACAGAGACATCAAGTTACACTAATAAAAAGAAACTTGAAGCTAGTCTAAAATCACATATAAGGCTGATCAAGTCCCAGAGCCTGGCATCCCAGGCTATTCATTTTCAAAGTTGGACAAGTAAAATTTTCCAAATCACTAGTCTTGGACATGTGCTTTTTTCCTATTTATAAAGGGTCAACTTCCGCGTGTGCTATTGTGTTTAAAGTGAAATGATCATGCTAATTAAGAAGCAGTGTGTGTTTACACTTAAATGACAAATTTATGTTAAGGTCATTGCAGAAGTAGTTGTAAAATGGGGTGATCTCTTCTATTTTGATAAAATGACTTTACTTAATTACCTTTGCAAGAAAGGTCATAAGGACGATTCATGTGAAAGTAGAGAGATAAAATGTAAGGCTGCCACTGAGTCTGATGTAAATATGTCTCCAAACTCACATAAGCCAGACTCTGTGGCAGTAACATTTTTTTTAAATATAACACAACTAAAACTTAGTCCTAAACTGCCATGGATTGGAAATTCAAACAGTGTATTTGTCAATGGAACTGACAAATTCAGAATTTAATCTCATGACAGTTTTGAAGCTCATAAACCAGTATATACATGACACTAACCAGTATATGCATGACACTAATCAGTATATACATGACACTAACCAGTATATACATGACACTAACCAGTATATACATGACACTAACCAGTATATACATAACACTAACTAGCATGTGCAGAAAATCCCTGCAGCTAGAGTTGCTGACACTCCACTAGGAAAGGTCATTTTATAACTAAATCAGTAGGAAATAAATATATATATATATATATATATATATATATATATATATATATATATATATATATATATATATATATATATATATATAAGTTTTCTGTTTACTGAGGTTTTTGCAGATGTGAAAAAGTAAGAGAGAGAGAGAGCATCAGTGTCTGTGTGTGTAAGAGTGCACAAAATAAAGAAAGCTTTTTTTTAAATACATGTATTTAATGAAGAAATAGCTGAACAATATACATTCTTTCTGAAAATCACATACTGCCACATAAATAAATACAGTTATTCCACGTAGAAATACAGTCCTCGTCACAAGAAACATCAGAGGAATTAGATACTTTTATAACTTTACTACAAGTCCATTAGAATTATGAATGATACTCAACAATGTTTAAATACTCCGTATAATTCATAATGTTTACAGTTCAAGAGCCTGGCTTGAAGGTGTGGAGCATTGTCTGTTTTTTCTTACATCTTTCTTTAACTAATGTGGCTTGTGTTAATGACTCCATTTCCTGTACCGTAGCCAAGTAACGCTCATCCTTAGCAATTGCAAAGATTTGCAATCTCTGTATAAGATCTAAAACTTCATAGTATGTCATTGAGTGAATCTGACTTTTAGAATGCTCCTTTGTCGGTCTCCATCTGCCAGACATCAAAAGTGAGGCCACATGCCTGGTTAATAAATCCCTGATATTTAATTTTAAAAAGAACCAAAAAAAAAAAAAAATAATAAAAAAAAAAACAAGCAAACAATGTTCTATTGATCACGTATACAAATGAATAGCATAAATCACAATTAGAAAATAAGCAGATAAACATAGTCTTTCTTAAATGGCTTTGCTACAAGCATTTAGTTATTAATAATTCGCCTTAAAGGCAAGCTCTTTTGGATGGTGCAAATACTTCAAATTAGCCTATTGTCAGTCCTAATCTGTGTCGGCACATATGTCAAGTATTGTTTTAACCTTGCATGCCCTTCGGACGTTTTCTGGGTCTTTGTCTCACAGATCAGCCCACTACAGTACTTGTTAAACATAATTAATCTGTCAGGAATTTAAAATAATCCCGAAAAAATACTTTATCCTTGCAATAATTCAGAACATTTTATGCATGTATTGTTGTGTCAGATTGTTAATGCTTATTCAACGTGAAATATTTAGCATTATAATAAAATAATGAAATGACAACTGAGAAAAGCAATAATAGTGATTCTTGGTGATGTTACTGGGTCTACAAAATTTTATAAAATGGCAAGCTGACTGGAAAACTGAACTTTCACTATATTTTTCTACGGTGATTTATAAGTACTGCATTTCAATGAAATATGTGATGTTCAAACTTCCTTTTGGTCTCCTCTTGATAATTTATGTTATAATTGTGTTGCTTGTGTATTAAACAAGATTTTTTGATGCTTTCTGTGTTGAACAATAAATATAAACGACTTTTTTCCTAGCAGCAGTACCTCTCTTTCGGGCAGGAGGAGATATTTTTAACTTGGAGGAGCTTATCTTCTTCTTATTTTTGTGTGCTGTTGTTAGTGGCCGACTTTTGTGGGATTTGGTTGTTTCTTTCTTGGTTTTGGCTTGAGCGTTAGAATCATATTTCAAAAGAGAACGAATGATGATACTTCCTAAAGAATCACTTCCACCAGGTTTTTTTTTTTTTTGGGGGGGGGGGGGTTGTTGATCGATTCTTGGATCTGCCAGTTGTGACAACGCCACTTTATGTTTTTCAAAAAAGCATTGGGTTTGATGGGGTATGTGAATGATGCCTTGGAGTAATTGACGTGATATCAAAGTACACCATCGTAAGACTTCTTTGAGACTGGCTTCTAACAACTGTGCACGGACTTGTGCATTATTTTCGAGACTGATGCTATACAGTGCACGAATCAATTTGGTGGGAGGAAGAGACTGGAAGGAAGTCATCTTGAATACTGTTGGAAAGAACAGACGTAGTGGATGTTTTTATATTCTTTTTTTCCAGAGAGATTTCAAAGAAGACGAGTAAGACACGTGTAAGGCGTGTAAGTCAGACACTATCCCATCGTCTTTGCGATGAATGCCTTCTGCAAACAAAATGAATTCTCATTGACTTTCTTGGTGGAAGGTGTAAGACGATTGCCACTCTTTGTAACAACACACGGTACGTTGAGGTGGACGATCAAACAAATGGGATTTGTGTTCGATCAAACGTTTAACAAATTCGGTTTTGCCTGAATCACTCGGTCAAGCAATCAACATGTTAAAGGGATGGCGAAGATACAAGCTTCTCAACTTTGGTGATCTAACTTGACATCAATCACTTTGAGAACAGAAGAGGAGGATGAGGAAGAGGAAGAAGAGGAAGATGCAGCCATGATTATGGTATTGAGAATTCAGAGAGGATCATGAAAGACACAATACATTTTATATATGGAATACACGTTTTATGGGTTTTTTTCAAAAGTGTCACCACAAAAAACATATTTACATGTCAAGAATTAAAACACGAAAAAAAGTTCAGTTTTTCCTTTTCTTGAATGATTAGTGTCACGCAATGTCTTTGGCATAGTAAGCGACCTCTTGTATCCAAGCATCGAAGCAAAGACTTTTCCAGTCAGGTACACCTTTCAAATCGTAAATACGTTGGTGTAACCCACTTGCTATACACACTTCTTGGTAAGTATGAAGTGTGGATGAAGATTGACAAATGTCTTCTTCACACGGAGGTACACTACTTATTTTCGTCACAAGTTTCAACACTTTTAACACAATTTTTTTTCTTGCACTGATAAAGTTTGAATGGTCATGTCTTTATTGCATGTACTGTTCATAAATAGTCCACAAAGAATTTCCTAGGAAACGAAATCCAAAAAATGTAGTCACGAACACACACACACTACATGACGTCCAAAACTCAATGGAATCGTACAAGGTGGAAACAGTTCTGGTAAAAGTGTGTGGTAATCCTCTAAGTCCTACAAACTGTCATTGACTTCCTTCCACGGAATTTGTTGCAACACTGAAGACAACAGTCGCGGCATGGTCAACTTTTATTTCCAATATAGTGTTTAGTGTCTGTGATACTATTTCTCAAGAATCGGTCTTCCTCTACTGTACAAATAGCAATAGTTTAAAAATCGAGATATGATTTTGAGTTTGCATTTCACTTGTATCTTGACAAACTCTCCGTAAATGCGTTCCCGCAGCTCCAAAGGCTTATTCTGAATGTGCTCTTCTAAAGTAGTCATTCACAGCAATTTTTGATGAAATAGTCACACAATTGCCAAATGGAATCTGGTGGTAAGGATATCGAAGAAATTCAGTGATTACCTCACCACATATCACACGTCGTGAAGAAGTTTCGTCTTGAGGTGATACGTCTTTTAAAAATCTTTTGTATTCCTGTCAGTTTTTAGCCTTTTCCTGGACTTCGTTTCATCGAATTCTGTGTATCACTGTTACATTTTAGGTAGAAGTCTTGCCACCCCAAATCTTGAAGGTAGGTACTCGTTGATCAATGTCTGACCATTTGAACATCTGGGCACTATTCAGCGTTTTTATAGTCTTCAAATACCAGTGTTTAAAACGTATATGCAGTAAAGGATATAATTCTTACTTGCGTTTCACTTGAAGTTGTACAAACTCTTTGTAAATGCGTTCTCTTAGCTCAGGAGGCAAACTACGAATGTTCTCTTCTAAAGTATCAGGCATAATACTTCTTTGGACCGACCAAAGGAAGGTAATGACAGCACGGAGACCATCTGGCATGTTCCAAGTAAGCTGAGTTTTTAGGCTCTCAATATTGAAGTGTCACACTACAGCTGAAAAACTGAACTTTATCTCCTTCTCCAAAGTAGACAAATCCAGTTCTGGCTCAAGCTTTGGGAGTAGGTCCTTGCAGATATTAAAGCCATTTATTTGTGAACGTCTGGAATCGACTTTCAAAGTCACAATAGCCAGGCAAAGCGACATACAACGTGTATTCTTCTTTGATGGGTACATCTCGTTGTGCTAGTAGTGGTATCAAGAGTGGTTTGCCAGTGTATGGATGACATCCGCAGGTAGGTACACGCTTAACATCACATTGACCAGTAAAGCAGAAAGGGCGTCGTGCTGCATCGCTTTCGCTAGTGAAGCAGTAAGGCACACGAACGGCATCGCTTTCAAAGGTCCCAGAGGAATGGCAAGGTAGTGCTGCATCGCTGATGTCGCAGGATACGGCATCCGTCTCATCACAAGGCACCGCATCGCACTCGAGTTCATGATCGAACTTGGAGTCCAGAGGGTGTCGCTCACTCGGTGGCTGTGTCGAATTCGTCAGTATCGGTGCCAGTGTACTCGTCTCAACATTGAACTTAAAGTTCATAGCTAGTTTCTCACTCGGTTGCTGTTTGGAATTAGTCAATTTCTTTTCGGTCGGCGTTTGTATTCACAATGAATTGTTGGTCTTGGAACTTTTTTCCCCTTTTGATACTGGAGCTCAGTGTCTGTACGGTAAAGTGTCGCACTCGTTCCTGGTACACAATTTGATAGATTTATTTCTAAAGATTGAGTGACGATTTGGTGGTTTGCTAAAGGTACAATTTTATGGAGCTCTAATATTTTCACTCGAAAGTCTTGATCTTTTCCGGACGGTAAAGTTTCTTTCAAGACATCAAAGTTGACTCGTTGATTCGCTCGATAGTTCTGTGTCGACCCTTTGACTTTCGTATGCAGTTGTCCCTGTCGGTCTCTGTATTGGTATCCGTACTTTTTGGGGCCGCCGCTAGCAAAACTGACAATCGTATCTTGTGGGTGCTAATCGTCCATGGCCCTAAACGATCCCTTTCGATGGTTGGGTGTTGGCTACGAGGGCGATGAATGTACATACAACTGGCGGTGCCAAAGTACAGAATTTTGAACGGGAATTCACTGTTACATAGGCTGCAATGATGACATTACCAAAGGTGTCGACGGTGAAAACTTTGGCTGTTCTTCCTAATTAACCAAGATCACATTTTCATAGATGATTTCCACGTGTGTCATCAGTTTTCCTTTGTCGTCCACCAGTTGAAAGTAGCGGCTCGGATCTGCCAAGTATTCCGCCTTGGGTAATATTGGACGTTGTGCCAATTTTCCCCACAAATAATTGAGCTTGACTTTGGCAAACGTTGTTCTTCCTTCGTTCTTCCCAGGTCTTCTAAAGTAATGTCTTCTATAGAACTGTACTGTTTTATAAATTTCTCAGACGTCTTCTGGCGTCTGACACCAAGACGGATAACCACTTGCTGCTTATTTCAGTTTGAAAAATTCATTGACGTAGCCTGTGAAAATCCCTGGATTCGGGGCGCCGTCCTTTTTGGTATTGTTCTGTTGTAGGAAAGTGACAAATTCTGTATACTTTTAACAAACGGTATCCCTGATCCAGAGCCCGAAACAATTCGACGCTTATCCACGTTCCTGTTAAAGCGCACTCTTCCTCCGTGTAACTGCAAAGTTGGTCTTGATTATATGTTTCAGAATACGTACGGCATAAAGGATACATTAGTTTTCATTGGCAATGACACGGTGAAACAGGATGGTACAAGTTTGTGGGCGGTAAAACTTTACATTTGATCAATCCTTCATATTGACGAATGTGTTCCACGTCAATGTGTTCTCTGATCATTTCAGGGTGACCGGTAGGAAATCGAGCATATTTGCACACCGAAGGATACAACGAACACACATCGATGTATTTGATCTCTTTTCCTCGAGATTCGTCTACGTCGTACAGGAAGCGTGTGGCATTGGTTCGTCCTAAAAACAAACTGCCGAGTGGGTCCAAAGGTTCGATGTCTACCACGTCGTAACTTTCGGCTATGCGTCCAAATTCTGAACCGGTTTTGAAACGTCGATCATACTCGTGTTGTGTTCCCACATTTCTACCACTTGGTATCCTTGTCTTTCTAACCTCAGGGGTCGCTGGTATATTTGCTCGTACAACTCTTACATGGTGGAACCTGAGAAAGGACTTTTCAGGTCTCGTCGAGGATAACACGTAGGGCATCCGTGAAATGAACATCCCTGGAATTCGTAGACAATCTGGGGTTTTCTAAATAAAGACTTTCCAATTTTCTTTTCTCTTCCATTTCTCGCATATTGTATCCATTTGTCTTCCCTTTCACACAAGTAATGCACCCAACGCAAAGCTTTGGTAGAGTATTGACGGTTCACCGAGAGATAAGTGGCAGGGGGTATGATGGCCGATTGGTTCTCGGGCATAAACTTCTTTCGATAAACTAATCCACACGCTTCGGCGATGGTAGAAGTTTCCTTCAAAGGATCGATACTTACGTGATCCAGAAATAATTGTCAAAATATTCCACAGCAGCGGCGTAAAATGTCCACTTCGGATCGGCAATACTTCAGCATTCTTGAAAGTCAAATGGGTCCGAAGCGTGAGTTTAATACCAAGCGTAGATAGCATCTCGTTGTTTGGTGTACATACCATCGGGGTCGTAATAGCGAACATCAGGCAAATGCGGGTGCATAGTGAGTTGATTCGCTTCGGTATTGAAAAAGTGCAGAAAATACCCTTAGACCATTTCTGTCATTTCAAACGTTTTAGGCATTCGACTCAAAGGCATGGCTAAATAACTCGTGGAATCTTAAACTGTACTTGTCCCAATTTCATGTAAATGAGTTTTGCGATGTTGTTCGTAACAAGAGGAATTGACAAATGTTCGCTGGCAAGAAGAGCAATGAATGTGTTCTTCAGGAATGCATGGTTTGGAGGCTAAACAACCCCGGCATCTTGCTCCACAATGAATGTGTTGGTCCAGACGGTTGAATCCTTGGTTATATTTCTCGCAGTAGTAAGCGTATCCGAGAAATCATGTGATACTGGTAATGGTATCGAAATGTTCTTGATGATGATACACGTGGATCTATTTTCCATCGGGGAAATCGGGTCCTCGAAACACCAGAGCTCCGCGAACCACTTGAGGGTATACTTTCAAGGTATAACGAGTAGCCAAGACGTCTTCAAGTTTTTTGTATTTCAGGAATGCCACACACGGTCTCTTTGGATATGCCTGCTTGTTGTAACAGGAGTTCCTCTTCTTTTTGTTGTTTAGCTTTGTCCGATGTTCTAATGCTCTCCCATGCTCTTTTCCATTCTACGGTCTCGTTCTTGCTGGCATACGTTCTCCCCACGACGATGGCACGGACGGGGCACATCTGGTCTCGGGAATTGTTAATTTGGACGATATTGTGCTTGGTAGTGCGAATGTCGTCCACCAATAACACTTTTTGCGTGGTCCACTGTCTCGGGGAGGTGAAACGTGGGTCATGCGAAGAGTAGTTTGTCCATCGGTCATGTTAAATTCGTCATTAGATTGTTGAACTTGTTCAATTTTGTAGATGATTTTGGATGGTGTTAATTCTGCCGGGATACTAAACTCGATCCAGACAGGAGACTTCAAACTATCGTGACGAATGGAGAGTCTCAAACGATCGTCTTCTTTAGCTTGGCATTGTCGTTTCAGTGTCTCTAACAAGGAATCCCACAAATCGGTAATGAAGCCTGCGGTTTTTCTCGGGGGGTACTTCAGACTTGAACTCTTTAAATTTCACCGTGTAGGTGTAAGCCGTGGTTCTACATTTTCTGGAAGTCGCTTTTTTGGGGTCACTCGAATGTGATAATACTTTTCGGGAGGTACCGGACCGTCTTTCTTTTTGAGTGGCTCTAGACTCTCCTGGTCTTATGGCAGAGGAGGTAGAGGGTATTGGTTCAGGCTCATTAATGTCCTCTTCGATATCACTGGCATGTACATGGTCTAACACTTCAGCTAGTGGCGTATGAGGCGGTACGGAAAGTCGTCGCCTCTTGGTTTCTTCTTCTGGTTTCTCACTGAAATTATCTGATCGTTTCTTCTTGATTGCAAACTTTGATTTGACTAGGTTTTACACTCACTCTATCCCTATAAATAGAGTAATCATCTCATCCTAAGAATAACTATTAGTCATTCGACTTTCAAGCTGTGAAGATGGAAGAGTCAAAACAGCTTTTCTGGTCAGAGATTTACAGAGAGTCATTCGAAAGTATACCACTTTCAATAAAACTACGGACTACGCCAATCCAGATAAAAGTCAAAATACTTGCTATGTCTGCAATGAAAAAGGACACTGGGCTCCAGAATATCCACAACGTCAAAGCAAAGGGGGCAAATGGTATAGATATACCTGTTATCATTGTCAGGAAAAAGGGTCTTCAGAGTGCCCTAATAAAAGAAAGAGAACAAAGAGAAGCGGGAAGAGGCTGAGAGTTCATCAGAACTGAAGAAGAACCCATTCCAGTCAAGACCCCTGGAAGAAACAGTACAAGAGGAAGAAGAACCCATACCCGTGAAGAAATTCAAGAAAAGAAACAGACAGTGAAAGAAAAATGGACTTTGGTGATGTGTTATGAAATTTTCATTGTAATTCAGTAGAGAATATACCAAAAAGAAAATGTAAGTGTCTCTTTGTCTTGGTTTTTATACTCTGGACTCACACACGTACTTATTTTATAATAGAGGTATTGAAGTTTTGCTTGATTTGGCAATCACGGAGTAATATCTCTTTTCTAAGAGATATTGGTGGCCCTAGAGAGAACTATTGGGGTGTTTCTTTTTTAACAAACTCATGGACTTGTCCGTCGCACTTCAAAGTTTTCTGCTTCGCTTCTTCTTCTTCTTGTTTTCTTCTTTCCGCTTGTTGTTGTTGTTGCTGAAGAAATGCTTCTTCTGTTTCTCTCTGCCTTTGCAAACAAAAAGACAAAACAAAAAAACCCACTCCAGTTCTTCCTTCTACCTCTTTCTAAAATCATCCACCAAGGGTAATGATGTAAAAAGTAATGAAGGTGGTACTACCGTCATCGCAGGCAAAAAATTCTTGCAAAGGCGTCAATAAATCCACGAAAAAACCAAATTAAAGTGATCCTCTTCTGCAAAAATGCTAGTGACCGCTGCATTCGCCGTACTATCACTTCGAGTATACGAGGTCTCCGTAGCAGGCGCACTCCAATACATCGTCTTTATGGTTTCAGCCATACTCAAACAATGCCGCAATGGTACTCCGTACGAGTGTTATTGCGCCTATATATATATATATATATATATATATATATATATATATATATATATATATATATATATATATATATATATATATATATATATATATATATATATATATATATATATATATATATATATACTGAATGTGATGTCACATCGCTCTCTTCAAACAGGAAAAGAAACCATAACTTTTGTAATGCACATTTGGATTGGTGGACCATTTCGATCCATTTCGATCCGGTCTTAGGCTATATATACCAGCGTTTTGTCACATTGTTTCACCTGTTCTCAAAACAACCCAAGCAAAGTGTGGTCAAGCTTAGAGTCATCATCCATTGCATCTGGCATGCTCTTCAACCCGTACTACCCCATGTATGTGAAGGCATCATGGGCCATTACCAAGATTGCGGCCACTGCCATGTGGAAGAGAAGAATTTTTGTGAAGAGACAATGGTGTCTAAAGCGGGTCTAACTCAACGGGCCTGAAGTGCGTAAAAGCTTTATGAGAAGAAAACCTCTGAAAGGTGTGATATGTGTTAACTCACTTTAGTTAACAAACTCGAACGGTCCTTTTAAGGACCACATACATCCGTAGAAAAGAGATATTAATCAATAATTGCCATTGGTGTGTATATGTTTTGTGTTTGTGTTTGTCTATGTGTATATTGGCAATAAAATACATTCCCGTTTGACCCTATAAATACTTCTAGCCCCATAAACACTTTTGTCCGCATGAACACTTTTGTTCCCCAAGTGTCCTCTCTATGTTAATTTTCCGTATGTGCCCCAAGTGCCCTCTCCGTGTTAATTTCCCGTATGAACCCGTAGAGTCCCGTTTGTCCCTATTAACCCACATATAACTACTGACACCATAGCCAGTAGAATATTGTTGGGCCCTGATGTTATGTAACACAATTTCCTTAACATGGTTGTATGCAAATTATTTGTAGACTTTCCACTAATCTGTACACAATTTATTTTGGAGTCTTGGTATTCAGGCATGCAGCTAAGTCTGTTATGTAAACAGCAATTCTGTGATTTTTTTTTCTTTTCTTTTCAGCTTTCCATTTGTTTTTAAGGGAAAAAGAAAAACAATCTTGTAAAACTTCACCAATAATTACCACCTCCCATCGGTATTCATTCAGCAACTGGCTTTCCGCACTTGCATCTACTGGTATTTTTTTTTTTTTTTTCTTTTTTCTAAGCACAGAAAACCCTGTAACATACAGACAATATGCTAAAAATTAAATCATTGAGACCGATAGAAATATATCATGAATAGTGACTAACTATAGAAATGATCACAGTATAACGATAATATAATTAATATTTAACTATATCAGATATCTATCTCACAAATACAACATCAAGTGCACGTATACCGTGCCGCCCACTTCCCGTCATGCATTATCAGGTTCATAGTCTTACACGGGTAGGATTAGAAGCTAAACAGGTACTCAGGGGCTCTAGTAAACAAGCTAATACAATGTCTGGGCAGAGTTGTGATTTGATGATACATACTGAAGATAAACCATTCAAATGTGATGTTTGCCATAAAATGTTTAGACAGATTGGTCATTTGAAGATGCACGTGAGGATACATACTGGAGGTAAACCATTCAAATGTGAAATGTGTGAAAAGTTTTTTAGGCAAAGTAGTGATTTGAAGATGCACATGGTGGTGCATACCAGAGATACGCCATTAAAATGTGAAGTTTGTGATAAAACGTTTAGGACCAGTAGTCATTTGAAGAGTCACATGATGATGCATACCGGAGATAAACCGTTTAGATGTGAAGTTTGTGAAGAAATGTTTAGGAATCGTAGTCATTTAAAGAGACACATGATGATACATACTGGAGATAAACCATTCAAATGTGAAGCTTGTGAAAAATTGTGTAGGCAAAGTAGTGATTTGAAGAGGCACATGGTGGTACATACCGGAAATAAGCCATTCAAATGTGAAGTTTGTCATAACATGTTTAGATCCACTAGTCATTTGAAGAGCCACATGACGATACATACTGGAGATAAACCGTTCAAATGTGAAATTTGCGATGAAATGTTTAGAGATAGTTGTCTTTTGAAGAGGCACATGATGATACATACTGGAGATAAACCGTTCAAATGTGAAACTTGTGAGAAATCGTTTATGCAAAGTAGTGATTTGAAGACGCACATTATGATACATACTGGAGATAAACCATTCAAATGTGAAGTTTGTGATACAATGTTTATATCCAAGAGTCATTTGAACAGGCATATGATGATACATACCGGAGATAAACCATATAAATGTGAAATTTGTGATGAAATGTTCAGGGATGGAAGTAATTTGAATAGGCACATGATCGTGCATACCGGAAACAAACCATTCAAATGTGAAGTTTGTGATAAGATGTTTATGCGAAGTAGTAATTTGAAGTTGCACAGGAGGATACATACTGGAGATAAACCATTCAAATGTGAAGTTTGTGATAAAATGTTTCGACAAAACAGTAGCTTGAAGAGGCACATGATGACACATACTGGAGGTAAACCGTTCAAATGTGAAGTTTGTGATACAATGTTTATATCCAGGAGTCATTTGAACAGGCACATGATGATACATACAGGCGATAAACCATATAAATGTGAAATTTGTGATAAAATGTTTAGGGATAGAGGTAATTTGAATAGGCACATGATGGTGCATACTGGAAATAAACCATTCAAATGTAAAGTTTGTGATAAATTATTTACACAAAGCAGTGATTTAAAGTTGCACAGGATGATACATACTGGAGATAAACCATTTAAATGTCATATTTGTGATACAATGTTTAGGTATGGTAATTATTTGAAGAGGCACATGATGATACATACTGGAGATTTACCACTTCTAGTGATTTGAAGATGCACATGAGGATACAATGCTGGAAATAAACATGTGAATTTTGTGATAACTTGTAAAATGTTTTGCAAATAAAATGTTTGTCCAGAGTGGATGGAGACACACATGAAGGTTGATACTGTTTAGAGATAGTAGTGACCTGAAGATGCAAATGAGGATACATGCTAGAGAAAAACCATCCAAATGTGAAGTTTGTGATAAGATGTTTGGGCAAAGTATTGTTATGAAGAGGCACACAAAGATACTTAACTATAGAATAAATATTAAAGTGTGTAGTGTTTTAGTTCTGAAGGTTTCCTTGTAGCTTTTAGTTCAGTATTTTCTCTTGCAGTTTTGTTTTGATTCTTGTGTATTATTCTGATATATGTTTCACTGTATATGCCATTAGGGACCGCCCATTTAATTTTAATGTGTGTATAAGCTTTTAGGGGCCAATTCATGTTCTTCAGGAGTGGAAATGGGGAATTACCAGCCCTTAAATACCCTGAAAAAATATTCTTCCTTAGATTTATAAAGGGAAAAAAAAAACTTATAGCAATTAAATTAGTTTTTAAAAAATTGCATTGAGGTAAATGAAAAGGATTTCAAGGCTTGAAATAAAATACCAGAATCCCAGCCCCCCCCCCCCCCCCACCCTGTTGCAACTGAAAATTGCCAGCATGCTCTTAACAGTTTGGTCTTGTGAAATATAATCTTCCAGTGCATATACACTAACTGCCAATGTGTGAATTCTGTATGTGCACCAGATCTTTATCCTTGCATCCCTGATGAAAATTTTTCCATCCACTTGTTCAGGGCGAATGGTTTCAGAAAATTCACTTGTCCCACCTACCTTTTCACTCGTCACAAAATTAGATGCTATACATTATCTTTAATCCATATTGGGATGGATTTTTGACAACTGGGACAATGTCCCCTACGTTGCAAAATTTAATGGGACATTTTTAAAATCAATATGACATTTTTCTATTAAGTACTGTTTTCTATGTAATTATATATTATTTTGCTTATATGTAAACGAAGGGTGTTAATGTCATATTTTAAGTGAAATTTATTAAAGCAAAACACTTAGCAGTTAAGTAAATTAACTTTACTGAATACAAAATGCAAAATATTAACTTGCAAGTTCCATGAAATAACTGATGACACAAGCAACCTTATAATAAATAAATGTCTACTTTTATATGACTAGTAGTAGTAGCCTGTAGGTGAGAAAAAGAAAAGAACCTATAAACATGGATCTGTCATGATGCTGCCCAAGTAAAATGTATGTTTTACCGTAATATATCATACTCGTAGCTGATTAAAAGAAACAAGGCAGCAGGCTATTACAATACTTAAACATCAAACTTCAATTGAACTGGAAAGTTTTGATATTTACACAACTTTTACGTTAATAATTTTACAGGGTTTCACACTCTTTAACTGCTCTGATGCTTTTTTGTAGTATAGATCTTTCTTTTCCTCTTATTCTTCCAAAACAGAAAGAATTTTGTTTATGTTAATGTTTACACCACTACATATGGCTAACCTGACTTTGAGGAGCTGATTAAGGTGGTCATCACTGAGCTTTGATCTTGATTTAGTAATAATTTGATTTTGCTGGTCAAATGTTCATTCACAGTCAGCTGTGTGTAGTGGCAGCATTAGAGCAATCTGTGCCAGCTTGATGATGTTCAGGATGTCATCCTTATGGTGCTCAGTCAGAAGCTGCCAAAAGTTGACAAACTTGTCAACAGGGTACTTCAGTGACATTACAATCACCTTGGCCTCTCTTTATTCCTTTCTTATAGCTTCTTTCAGAAAAACATGAGGGCACACTGATCCCATGTGACACTTTTCAACTCCATAGTGGTCCAAAAATTGATACTATTTCTTCATTACCATATGCAGTGGGTCCGGGTTCGCGCTGATACTTCTCATGCCAAGCACAAAGAAGGCATCCATAAGAGTATTCTGTGGAAACCTTTGCCTTATGTTGGATAGCAGCTGATTGAGGAAGCGACTTTTAATAAAAGTCAGGTTGCTGCCCTTGTTTCTTAGTACGTGGTTTCGAAACTCGTACGTCCTGATTCAGAGTTACATGCTCCTCAGATTGCTCAGTGTATGTTGGAAACTGCTGGCTGCCATCCCTGTATGTCTCTAGTCCCTGTGTTGGAAACTGCTGGCTGCCATCCCTGTATGTCTCTAGTCCCTGTGTTGGAAACTGCTGGCTGCCATCCCTGTATGTCTCTAGTCCCTGTGTTGGAAACTGCTGGCTGCCATCCCTGTATGTCTCTGGTCCCTGTGTTGGAAACTGCTGGCTGCCATCCCTGTATGTCTCTGGTCCCTGTGTTGGAAACTGCTGGCTGCCATCCCTGTATGTCTCTAGTCCCTGTGTTGGAAACTGCTGGCTGCCATCCCTGTATGTCTCTAGTCCCTGTGTTGGAAACTGCTGGCTGCCATCCCTGTATGTCTCTAGTCCCTGTGTTGGAAACTGCTGGCTGCCATCCCTGTATGTCTCTGGTCCCTGTGTTGGAAACTGCTGGCTGCCATCCCTGTATGTCTCTGGTCCCTGTGTTGGAAACTGCTGGCTGCCATCCCTGTATGTCTCTAGTCCCTGTGTTGGAAACTGCTGGCTGCCATCCCTGTATGTCTCTAGTCCCTGTGTTGGAAACTGCTGGCTGCCATCCCTGTATGTCTCTAGTCCCTGTGTTGGAAACTGCTGGCTGCCATCCCTGTATGTCTCAAAGTCAACGTGTTGGAAACTGCTGGCTGCCATCCCTGTATGTCTCTGGTCCCTGTGTTGGAAACTGCTGGCTGCCATCCCTGTATGTCTCAAAGTCAACGTGTTGGAAACTGCTGGCTGCCATCCCTGTATGTCTCAAAGTCAACGATGCAGCTATCAATGGATACCTTAGCTTTTGCTACATCCAATTCTCTGGACTGAAAGGTGAGGCACAACTTCAAATCTATTGGCAGCACATCCATCAAGAGGTATGTCAGATAGATGAATTCTGTTGTGGCCATAGTCTTCAGAAGACCTTTGGACTTTGGGTCTTTGGCTGCCACTCTCTGGTGTAAATATGTAATGAGAGGATCAAGAGTTCTATATACAGAATCTACTGCTTCAAACACAGACAACCAACGTACAGAGTGTATCTCTTTGTACATAAGAACTGGATGATCTAAAATATCCTGAACTGTGTGTAGTTATTTTTCCTGTGTTCCAGATGCATCAAAGTAATATAACAATGTTGTTAACCAATGTTAATAATCTCTGATTTGTTGAACTTGTCAGCGGCCTGGTTTGCACACAGAGCCAAGCGATGGGCCATCTAGTGGACATGGATAAGATGAGGTTGCTTCCTCAACAACAAACCTTTCACACCTTTGTCATTTTCTGTCATAACAGATGCTCCATCTGAGCCAAAGCCCATTAATTTATTTATTGGCATGTTCCTATTTTCTAATTCCTGAATGATAACACTACTGAGACCTGGACTTGTATTCTATATTTCGCACAAACACAGTTTCAGGAACTGATGTGTTTGGATTGATAATTGGAGGACCTGGACTTGTATTCTATATTTCGCACAAACACAGTTTCAGGAACTGTTGTGTTTGGATTGATGATTGGCGGACCTGGACTTGTATTCTATATTTCGCACAAACACAGTTTCAGGAACTGATGTGTTTGGATTGATGATTGGAGGACCTGGACTTGTATTCTATATTTCGCACAAACACAGTTTCAGGAACTGATGTGTTTGGATTGATGATTGGAGGACCTGGACTTGTATTCTATATTTCGCACAAACACAGTTTCAGGAACTGATGTGTTTGGATTGATGATTCAAGCATTTAATGTCATTCTCTTTTTGTTTGCTCTATTGGTGCTCTCATCAGCCAGTACTGATATGTATGGGGACTGTGCTATTTTGGCATTGACATCTTGGTCACAAACGGTACTAATTGCCTCATGAAGTTCATTAGCTGTGTAATACCCATCATAATTTACATGTTCAGTGATGTTCAGAATTGCAATATTTACAACAAGTGTTTTCAATAAGCCCATAAGACTTAGAGAGTGGCAGATTTTCTCCAGCTAACCACATGACCACCCTTATTGCCTTTATCACAGCTAACCACATAACCACCCTTATTGCCTTTATCACAGCTAACCACATGACCACCCTTATTGCCTTTATCACAGCTAACCACATGACCACCCTTATTGCCTTTATCACAGCTAACCATATGACAACCTTTATTGCCTTTATCATAGACTCATCTTCTTCATTGTAAACAGTTTTCATAGTTTGTTCAAAATCAACTTTTAACGTGTCTGGCAACAAAGCACTGGAATGGTCATCAATTATTTCATGGCAGCAAAAAGAGCTCGTCTTCATGACAGAGCAACCCATGGTTAATGCATTGGTCTTTCCTTTCTCTATACATATCTTGCAAAACATTTTGCCATCCTTTTCCTTCAACCATGGCCATATCTTAACCAATTTGGGCTGAAATTTATGTTTAGATTGTTCCGTCTTACTTTCATTTTCACTACGGCATGTTTTGCTATCCTCAGATATCGTACTTGTTAAGAAATTGGCGATTGTTTTTTGATTTGCATCAGCCTTATGTCGTTTTTTCGGAGGCATGCTTGTGAACAATGAGTCTCACCTACTGTATAGCAGAGATCAATGATAACGTCGTGTAAAATATGTTGTGTATCACGAGATACGCATAAGTAAAAGTGAAGGACAAAGAATGGCCTCGTTTATGATCAAAACAATAATACATATAGCTATGTGCAGCATGGTATATTTATAGTAACTGGGAAAATGCGTGTTCTGACCGACCGTCAATGCTGGAAAAAATGTTAAAGTATATAATACAAATGCAAATGGGCGCATTTTTGGAAAATTCAATGTGACATTTTTTTTCACAAATGTGACTATGGCGCAGGGCACACGCTTTTCCCGATCACTGAGTAGAAATGAAACAAATTACAATATTTCCCAGCCTATAAATTGATGTGGAGTATAAGTCAAATTCATTAATATTGTAAATTTTCCATTCTTCATTCATAGCCAGATCAAAGCCTTGGCTTCGTCTTTTTCGCTAGTAACTTCTGGTTTCATAAATACTAATGATATCACTGTATGCTATTCCAAATTAATTGGGGAAATAATTAAGATGGTATGTACATGTATTGTTTATAGGTATTATTTATTGGTAAATTGTACACAATTATATGAACCCCTGTTATTTAACATTGGTGGTCTGGGTAAAATACATAAGCAATAGCTCTGTGTGAACTATTTTAGCGATCTCACCGCAGTACATATATCAGCACGTTTATTTAGCATTCATATTTACCGCATTCTTCTTCTACATAATTGGTCACAGTTTCTTTCATTTACTGTATGTGTCATGTCAACCTTGTAATCATTGTCAAGGTCAGTCTTGCATTTTCTCGCAGAGACCCCTGTTGGGAAAAATTGAAGTGCTTCTTGTATTCTTTCAGCAACAGTATATATTTCTTCAAGACTTAGCTTTTTACTTTTCCATTGTGAAGGTATCTTTGTATATACACTGTTACTTATTCCATTATCAGGGTTGTATAAAATGTCTAAATCCGCATAAAAATATGTGAACTTTTTAATTTTTGGTGCATGCAAATCCCAATAGCTGAACCCTTGGTATTCAAGCTGTTTTGTCGATGAACTTCTATTTTATTTGAGACATTTCTACATTGTTACTATCAATCCTGTAGTGTGCAGCCTATCAAACAGAGCTCATGTGATTGTAAAGGGATTAGGAAAAGGTGCATATGCCATATTTTAGCAAATGATGGGATTAATACTCATGTTAATCAATTATCAGTGCCTAATTATTATTTTGATCAAAAGACAAATTAGATGTTTGTTTGCTCTTTGATAAGTACTGCTCAACAGACTTTTAATCCATCATATTTTAAATACTTTTGTGATGTTTGGTAAACTTGGATTTTATTGTATTAGAAATTTAGTGCCAAGATCTTGGAACTTATTTTGTTACTCATAGGAATATGAGCTCATATTTTAATCATCATAAGTCATCATAATAAGTCATCCCATATTAATAATCATAAGTCATCATAAAATCCATGGTTACCCTTAGGACTTGAAACAGAAGGGTCATTGACTCCTGGGCTGAAATTTCCAAGAATCAAAATTTGAAGATTAAGAGTCCAAAATCTTAAACTCGAGAGTTATGAGGAAGACTTTTAAAAGTCATTTACATTTATTGTTAAACACAGAAAACATCAAAGAGTCTTGTTTAATACACAAACAACACAATTATCACATTAATTTTCTCAAGGAGACAAAAAGGAAATTTGAACATCACATATTGCATTGAAATGCACTACTTATAAATCATCATGGAAAAATATAGGGCAAGTTCAATTTTCCAGTCAGTTTGCCATTTTATCAAATTTTGTCAAACCCTGTAACATCACCAACAATCACTTCTCTCAATTGTCTTAGATTTTCATTCTTTTATTATAATGCTAAATATTTCAAATTTAATGAGTATTAGCAATCTGATGACTTTTAATATTGGTGACAACAATACATGCAGAATATTCTGAATTATTGCAAAGATAAAAGGTATTGTTGTTGGGACTCTTTTTTCAAGGATGAGACTCCAACTTTTTTCAAGTAAGGAGTCACGTACTGCAACTTTCAAAATCCTATGGAGAACCCTGTATATGGTAGCATGATGATTGTTCTGTGGACTCTTTCTAGATGGATTGGACACCAACTTTGTTCAGGAGAACCCTGGTCATGGTAGCATCACTATATCCATCAGCAAGAGTGGAAAGGAATTTGCTGAAATTCAGACTTTCCCTAACTTCTTCACTCAAGACTTGACCAAAGGACTCATGCCATGGATCTATTGTAATTAGCACCAAGTTCAACACCGTTCTTCTCCTGCAGAGCACACAGCATTTCCATATCAGAAAATGGTTTTGCATAGTGGGTTAAAGTGTAGGTTGTGTTAAGAAAACTAATATATATATATATATATATATATATATATATATATATATATATATATATATATATAGTTAATTCTGATTTAGTTGTAAGATTGCCTTTCGTAGTGAAGTGTTGAAGTGTCAGCCACTTTAGATTTAGTGATTATTGCACATGCTGGCTGGTGTGATGCATATACTGTTTATGAGCTCCAAAACTCTTGAGACTTGCTTGATTAAATTCTGAGTTTGTCAGTTCCATTGACAAATACATTGGTTGAATTTCCAGTCTGTGTCAGTTTTGGACATTGTTTGCAATAACTGCAAAATATCTTTCCCTCAGAGTCAGTGAAATTCAGTCATGGATAATTATGAACCCAATGTGACTAAAAATATCTGCCTCTTAGTTGTGTTATATTTTAAATTTTTGCTGCCTCAGTGCCTGGCTTACGTCTGTTTAGAGAAATAGTTACCTCAGACTCAGTGGCAGCCTTACACTTTATCTCCACTGTTATGTATGATGTTTATATAATATTATATATATTTTAGGAAATTATAAATGTTTCTTCACATTAATATTTGCTTAAATCTTTATGTTTATTAGGAAAAACATGTATAACTAGTGTCCTTGAATTAGGTTGTTTTGATCAATATGTTTTCTCAATTTGAAGGTCAAGGTTGAATTTTGTTTACAGTTAAAATTCCATTAAGATGACTCATGTTCTAGAACATTCTGTCATGTGACCAATCTTTATATATACCATGTTTGGTGGACATTTATTCAGTTTTGACATTACCATCAGTCTTGTGAAGAGCTATTACAGTTGTGAAAATTCATTCCAAATTCTAAGAGAGGAATTATTTTAAATATTCATTGGATTATAACAGTGCTCATAAACTTTTGGATTTTGGATTTTTAATTGACAATTTTGGAATTTATGTGAACTTATTCAGAGATTTTGGAATACTTCATTTTGACATCAGCACATCAAGATTTCTAGTATATCAGGACTTTGGAGACCATTAGCACATCATAACATTCAAGGACACAGCCGTGAATTCGGACACATTCTATATTTAGGACTTGTGATTAGAACAATCATTCTTATTGGATTATTAGGATTTCAAAACACATTACTGTAAGTGACTTTTTGATTTTTCATTTTAATTATCTAGTAATAAATTGCTTGTTGATTTTTACTTGATTTGTTGGTTTCACTTTCTTTCTGTTACATTTTTCTTAGACCATAGAGTCGTAACAGAAATTGGGGGCTCGTCGTTACGGGATTGAATTTCTTTAAAGCATATTAGAGATATTAAATTTATCTTTGAAATTCATATTGATTTTGTCTCTGAATTTTTTTTGTCTTTGGCAAAGATTTTTAATAGAGAAATTTTTTTTGTGTGAAACCAACAAGCATTTACAATGGCATCTAATGTTCAGAATTTCATTTCAAAACCTACCCAGGAGGGGTTAGAGTGCATGAGAAAGGATGAGTTGCTCGAGCTTGCCAGAAAATACAGTCTATCAGAGGCAAAAGTATCATTGACAAAACAGGAGATAAAGATTATTTTAATTCAGTGTTTAGTAGGAAAGGGAATTTTTGATAGCAGTGCTTTAAGTTTGAAGAGAAAGCCTGTATCTGGTTCTGACAGGAAATTAAGGGAATTAGAGTTAAAGAACCAGATTGATTTAGAATTGGCAAAGCTTCAGATTCAGAGAGAGAGAGAGAAGGAAGAGAGGCAGATCCAAATGCAGAAAGAAGAGAGGCAGATCCAAATGCAGAAAGAAGAGAGGCAGATGGAGAGAGAGAAAGAAGAGAGGCAGTTGGAGAGAGAGAAAGAAGAGAGACAAATGCAGATACAGATAGAGAGAGAGAAAGAAGAGAGGCAAATGCAGATGGAGAGAGAGAGAAAGAAGATAGACAAATACAAATGCAGATGCAAAGAGAAGAAAGGGAAATGAAATTTAAGTTAAGAGAATTAGAACTGGCAAACAGAGCACACTCCACTCCTTTAAATACAAGTTCAGGTTTTGATGTTACTAGATATATTAGGTTAGTACCCCCTTTTCAGGAAAAAGAAGTAGATAAATACTTTCTTCATTTCGAGAAAATAGCTGAAAACTTGAAATGGCCCAGAGAGCATTGGACTTTGTTATTACAAAGTGTACTTATTGGCAAAGCTCGTGAAGTCTACACTTCACTGTCAGTACAACAAAGCACTGATTATGATGTGGTTAGGGAGTACATCTTGAAAGCTTATGAGTTGGTACCAGAGGCATATCGACAAAGGTTTAGGAATTGTAGAAAAGAAACTGGACAAACTCATGTAGAATTTGCAAGGGATAAAGAACAACTATTTGATAGGTGGTGCTCAGCCAAGAAAGTTGATCAAGGTTATGATAACCTCCGACAGCTCGTATTAATTGAAGAGTTCAAAAGGTGTATCCATAGTGATGTTAAAACCTATCTTGACGAGCAGAATGTGGAAACTTTGGAAAATGCTGCTCGTATGGCTGATGATTATTCCTTGACTCACAAAATTTCATTTGGCAATAAATCGTCCTCTCAGCAGTTTTTTGGTAAAAAACCATTTCAATCTCATTCGAGTACTTCCAAATTTCACAACAGCACAACTGTTAGGAATCAAACATCTGATAAGACTGATCAGAAATCCTTATCTCTTCCTACGTGCACTTATTGTAAAAAGAAAGGGCACGTTATTTCTGATTGCCTCAAGTTGAAAAATAAGCAACAGAGTAAAGACAGAGCTTTTCCAAATGCTCTTATTTCTACGAGGTCAAGGTCACGGTCTTGTATTGAAAGCAATACATTTGTTGGGTCAAACAAATCCCAGTCTGATTCTATTTTGGAGGCTTATGAACCATTCATGTCAGAAGGTTCTATATCACTTATTGGTGATTCTGCCAAACCTATCCCAATTAAAATATTAAGGGACACTGGAGCTTCTCAGAGTCTTTTATTATCCAGTACTTTGCCTTTGTCTGAGGAGTTTTCAAGTGAAAGTGTTCTTGTTTAGGGAGTAGAGTGCGGCTTTGTAAATGTTCCTCTCCATTGTGTAAATTTGGCATCAGACTTAGTTTCTGGACCTGTGACTGTTGGGGCAGTGACTTCTTTACCCATAGAAGGTGTTCATTTATTACTAGGCAATGACCTAGCTGGAGATAAGGTTGTGGTTAATCCACTTGTAACTGACAAGCCTTGTTTGGATCAGAAAGTTGATCCTGTCGAAACTGAAATCCCTGATTTGTACCCTGCTTGTGCAGTTACTAGAGCTATGGCAAAAAGAGCTCTTGAGAGTGATGTTGATCAGGATATTATTCCTTTAGCTGACACATGTATTGGTCAGTTTTTTGATGAGGTCACTTTTTCCTCAGGTATTGATCAATCAAATGGTATTGATCACAGTGATCCTCTTTTGGCAACTTATTCTCTTTGTTCTAATCAGGATGACAAACGACAATCCCTTGTCGTTGAACAGGAGCAAGATCCCGAGATATCTTGTTTGTTTCAGAGGGCTATTAGTGAAACTGAAGCCACACAAGTTCCAGTGTGTTACTTTGTGAAAAATGGGGTCCTTATGAGGAAATGGAGACCACCTGATGTACCCGCTGGTGACGAGTGGTCAGTGAGCTATCAAATTGTTGTTCCTAAGTCATATAGACAGGAAATTCTTAATTTAGCCCATGAAACTCCTTTGGCTGGTCATTTAGGAGTCCGTAAGACTTATCACAAGATCTTGAATCATTTTTATTGGCCGAAACTCAAAAGTGATGTTTCTAAATACTGCAGATCTTGTCACACTTGTCAAATGGTAGGAAAACCCAATCAGAAGATACCTAAGGCTCATCTGCAACCTATTCCGGCATTTGATGAACCATTTAGTAGAATAATAGTAGACTGTTGGTCCTTTACCTAAAACCAAGTCAGGCAACCAATACTTGTTGACCATCATGTGTGCATCTACAAGATTTCCAGAGGCAATTCCTCTGAGAAATATAAAAACTAAAACTATTGTGAAAGCTTTGGTGAAGTTTTTTTACACTTGTTGGCCTTCCCAAATCTGTCCAGTCAGATCAAGGGTCAAATTTTATGTCTGGAATTTTCCAACAAGTTATGCATGAATTAGGCATCCAACAGTTTAAATCTTCTGCCTATCACCCTGAAAGTCAAGGTGCTTTGGAAAGATTTCATCAAACTTTGAAGAATATGATTCGATCATATTGCTTTGATACAGAAAAGGATTGGGATGAGGGTGTTCATTTGTTGTTGTTTGCTGTTAGGGAATCAGTTCAAGAGTCGTTGGTTTTTAGTCCCTTTGAACTAGTTTTTGGTCATACTGTCCGTGGACCATTGAAATTATTGAAAGAGAAACTTCTTTCAAATGAAGATTCAAAGATTAATCTTCTTGATTATGTCTCTGATTTCAAATACAAGTTGTCAAAGGCCTGTGAAGTAGCAAGAACTAATCTTCACACTACTCAGTCAAAAATGAAATTAAGGTATGACAGAAATTCACAGGAAAGGAGTTTTAAACCTGGTGACAAAGTTCTGGCTCTCTTTCCCATACCTCAGAATCCTCTTCAGGCTAAATTTTATGGTCCTTATACCGTTGAAAAGAAAGTAAATGACTTAAATTATATCATTAACACTCCTGGGAGACGGAAACAGAAACAACTTTGTCATATAAATATGTTAAAGGAATATTTTGACAGAGATAGCCCAGCTAATTATTCAGTTAATTTAGTTGTACCTGTCCCACACAGTGAAGATATCAACGATGGAATACGATCAGACTATAGTGACTCTGGTATAACCAATCTTCGGAATTCAGAAATATTGAACAACCTAGACCAGAAACTTTCACATCTACAACAACAGGAAAGAAATGAACTAAAACAGCTATTACATGACTATGAGCACTTGTTTCCTGATGTTCCAACACGAACAAGTAAAATTTATCATGACGTTGACATTGTAGATTCTGCGCCTGTGAAACAGCATCCTTATAGGATGAATCCTCTCAAACAGAACTATCTGAAGAAAGAAATTCAGTATTTACTGGAGAATGATTTCATAGAACCAAGTAAAAGTAACTGGAGTTCACCATGTATTCTTGTTCCCAAGCCAGATAATACATTCCGTATGTGTACTGACTATAGAAAAGTCAACAGTGTAACCAAAACTGATTCATTTCCAATCCCAAGAATGGACGATTGCATTGATAAAATTGGAAATGCGGAATATGTCACCAAGTTTGACCTTTTAAAAGGATTCTGGCAAATTTCACTCACGGAAAGGGCAAAAGAAATTTCAGCATTTGCAACTCCAGATGGACTTTATCAATATAAAGTTATGCCGTTTGGAATGAAAAATTCGCCTGCAACGTTTCAACGTCTGATGAACATAATAACATTTGGTCTTGATAATTGTGACGCTTATATCGATGACGTCATTATCTACAACAACACCTGGGAAGATCATTTGGAAACCATTCGAAAATTCTTCGATCGACTCAGTGATGCGAATCTGACAATTAATTTGAGCAAAAGTGAGTTTTGCCATGCTTGTGTCACATTTTTAGGACATATTGTGGGACAAGGTCAAGTTAAACCTATAGACGCTAAGGTCAAAGCTATCTCTGAATTTCAAGTTCCAATTTGTAAAAAGCAACTGATGCGATTTCTAGGTATGGCTGGATATTATCGGAAATTTTGTTCCAATTTTTCCAAAATTGCTGAACCTTTGACAAGTTTATTGAGTAAGAAAACCAAATTTCATTGGTCTGACAAGTGTCAGGAATCTTTTGACAAGTTAAAGGCCATGCTTAAGAATGCACCAGTTCTTTCTGCACCAAATTTTAGCCAATCATTTAAATTATCTGTTGATGCAAGTGATGTAGGGGTTGGTGGAGTATTGATTCAGGAAGACAAAAGTGGTGTGGATCACCCTGTGTGTTATTTTTCTAAAAAACTAAACAAGCACCAGAAAAATTATTCCACAATTGAGAAGGAATGTTTTGCTTTGATATTGGCTTTACAGCATTTTGAAGTGTATGCTACCTCAGCTCTTTCTCCAATTATTGTGTACAGTGATCACAATCCCCTTACTTTCATCAACAAAATGAAAGATAAAAATCGGAGATTGTTGAGATGGAGTTTGATATTGCAAGAATATAACATTGACATCAAACACATCAGGGGAAAAGACAATGTGATTGCAGATGCACTCTCACGTGCCTAGAAATGTAATATTGCTTGATGTAATTAAGTCTAGTATCATAAAACATGTTCTTATGTAATTTTGGTTATTATAGTATTAGATGTATATTCAAAAGAAAGCTTTATTATATAAATCTTTCTTTTTCTTTATGAGGGGAGGTGTTATGTATGATGTTTATATAATATTATATATATTTTAGGAAATTATAAATGTTTCTTCACATTAATATTTGCTTAAATCTTTATGTTTATTAGGAAAAACATGTATAACTAGTGTCCTTGAATTAGGTTGTTTTGATCAATATGTTTTCTCAATTTGAAGGTCAAGGTTGAATTTTGTTTACAGTTAAAATTCCATTAAGATGACTCATATTCTAGAACATTCTGTCATGTGACCAATCTTTATATATACCATGTTTGGTGGACATTTATTCAGTTTTGACATTACCATCAGTCTTGTGAAGAGCTATTACAGTTGTGAAAATTCATTCCAAATTCTAAGAGAGGAATTATTTTAAATATTCATTGGATTATAACAGTGCTCATAAACTTTTGGATTTTGGATTTTTAATTGACAATTTTGGAATTTATGTGAACTTATTCAGAGATTTTGGAATACTTCATTTTGACATCAGCACATCAAGATTTCTAGTATATCAGGACTTTGGAGACCATTAGCACATCATAACATTCAAGGACACAGCCGTGAATTCGGACACATTCTATATTTAGGACTTGTGATTAGAACAATCATTCTTATTGGATTATTAGGATTTCAAAAGACATTACTGTAAGTGACTTTTTGATTTTTCATTTTAATTATCTAGTAATAAATTGCTTGTTGATTTTTACTTGATTTGTTGGTTTCACTTTCTTTCTGTTACATTTTTCTTAGACCATAGAGTCGTAACACCACTTTCACCTGAATTTTCCTTTTTGAATATTCTGTATGACCTTTCTTGGAAAAATAATTTAGTAAACTTATTTAATTACAATAGAAAAAATCACCCCATTTGACAACTACTTCTACAGTGATCACAATATAAATTTGTCATTTAATTGTAAACACACACTGCTAATTAGCACAATTGTCTCACTTAAAACACAATGGCATAAGTTAAAGTTGGCCCTTGTTATTAATAGGAAAAAGCACATGTTCTAGACTAGTTATTTGCAAAACTGTATGTGGCCAACTTTAAAAATGAATAGGCATTGGTGTTAGGCTGTGGGACTTGATTAGCCTTGCATGTAATCTTAGACTACTGGGACTTGATTAGCCTTGCATGTAATCTTAGACTACTGGGACTTGATTAGCCTTGCATGTAATCTTAGACTACTGGGACTTGATTAGCCTTGCATGTAATCTTAGACTACTGGGACTTGATTAGCCTTGCATGTAATCTTAGACTACTGGGACTTGATTAGCCTTGCATGTAATCTTAGACTACTGGGACTTGATTAGCCTTGCATGTAATCTTAGACTACTGGGACTTGATTAGCCTTGCATGTAATCTTAGACTACCTTTCAGTTAGTTTTTATTAGGGCAAATTAATTTCTGTACATGAAATCTTTCAATAGAAATGTATACTCTTGTCTTTGTTTACATTATATGTCTTGCATAGAAATAATATGCTGAAAAACTACTATTAAAGTATGTATATACCTATGCTTGTTTGTTAAAATTAATTATTTTATTGTGTATAGTTCTAAAATAGTTGCAGTGAATTAATTTTTTTATTAGGTACATATAATTCGAAAAAGCAATTTGTATGTTGCCTATTTCAGGATTCTCAATACATTTAAAAACTGAAGAGTCATTTGACCCTTGAGCCCATAATCTCGAAAGTCAAAAGTAAAATCTCAAGAGTCATTTGTTGTTGACGGTCATGAACTCATAGCTGGAATTGATCGTTGTTTATGAAGCAGCCTGATGTTTAAGATTTCTTGTCTTATGTTGAATAAAAAAAGACTTGTACAGCATTTTGTAAGCAACATACAAGCAGACAGTGAGACAGACATGGCCATTACTGATTTTTGTAGAAGTGTTTCTCTTTCTAATTATGTATTACTGTCTGGTCGCTTATGAGAGTGTGACCACAGAAAACATTTCAGTCGGCAATTATTTTTTTAACAGTTTACAAATACCAGTACATCTAACATAACAAAAGTTTACAAATACATCTAACATAACAAAATTATTCCATCTCATCATTCAGTCATTGGTAATTCCAAAGTACAAAATAAATCAATGAGCATAATGTCTGATAAATTCTTACTGAATGATACCTTAATTAAAACACCCGAATTTGTAAATATTTTGCTGACTGAAGCAAATTAATTGCTAATAAAGCACAATTAATGTTTGTCCACTTACCTTTGACAACTGGCTTCGCTAGCTGCCATATTTTCCACAGTTTGGTCTAAATGATTCTAATTTGATGGGCAATTAAGCAAACACCGATATTTGACAAAAAGTTAATCCAATCAAGTCATAATGGATTCCCTCTTCTCCAACTATCACAAAAGTCAGTGATAATCTCAAAATTATCTAAAATTCATTCAATTATGCACACTGAATTGTGACATCAGTGACCTGTTACCTTCACCAGGTTGATGTTGACTTTACATAGGTGCAATAATATTGGCCGATACGGTATAAACAGTATTCTTGCAAATGTCGATCACTGGCGCATACAGTAAATGTGTGAGGGGAGAGTGCACACTCAGTAGGAAATTATGCTGGAGGCGAATCAAAGGTAACTAATGCTGATGATCCGGCCCAAATCAAATAAATTCCAATTGTCAAAACAATATGGTACACATTTATTGAGAACTCTGTATTGCCTTCAGTTGTTTGCCATATTGGATACCCAGTATAGTTCAGAACTGTATGATTCACTTGATTCCTTTCTTCGTTTTTGCTGTCTTGGCAAAAGTGCATGAGTTAACATAATCCAATAAACTTCTCTAGACTTGGAATGTGATTGAATAGAGCTGTAATACAATACCAACTGATAACAGTGGTTAGAAAGTATTAACTGACCATAGGCTTCAAACCATGCACCTGTGTCTTTTAAATACCATGTGGTTTATTACACATATGTCTTCCAACTAGGTAGGCAAGTAAGTGTATATATGGCTTTCACTAGGCTGACGACCTCGTCAGAGAGTCCTATACTCATGAGCAAAAGCCACAGGCTGGCTCTGTCGACTGAGTCAAAGGCAGATTTTAGGTCAACATAGGCTATTCATAGTGGTTGGTTGAATATCGTGCAGATTTGCATCAATGTGCTGAGTGTATAGATGCAGTCCATGGTTTACCTTTTTGGTATAAAGCCACGTTGTTTTCACTGAGCAATTCCAGTTAACGGTCTTTCACTTTGGTTAGGAGAACTGAAGCAAAATTCATTGCCGGCACTGATATCTGGGTATTCCCTCGGTAATTACTGCAGTCCTGCTTGGTGCCCTTGCCTTTGTAGAAGGGCAGGATAATACCCTTTTTTCAATCATCGGGGATGATGACCGTCTCCCACCCGAAACGAAAAACACTGGTTAGTCATGCCATACATCCTCACGTCCGGTTTTTGAACATTTCGCTCGTGATGCCTAAGGCCACTGCTGCTTTCCCATTTTTCAATTTCTTAAATGTCGCAACTACCTCGACTACCGTTAGTGGACCAACATTTATGCTCTGGGCTGGTGCTCTAAGGTTAGCGAAGTCATCAAGCTGCTGAGATGGCGTGTCCGGAAGTCTATTTAGCAGACGGGAGTAGTGTTCTCTCTATCGTTCTAGCTTTTGATTGCTGTCACATAGAACCCTACCCAACAAATCTTAAATAGGGCTGAAAGTTGGTCCAGAAAACATTTCGCATAAGTCTCTGAAATTAGCAAATGCGTCACTGCTACAGCCTCTAGCTAACTAAGTCCTCCTCTGCTTCTGTGGCTTTGCTATCAGCCCTGTTTTGTTTCTTCATTGATGTTTCTTTCTGATCTTGCCGAGATTGCATTGAGGGTGTTAGGTCACGTCAGAGTTTAGTGGCTCTTCTGGACTCTACGACTTCCCGTTTTTGTTTTTAAGTCCAATCTTTTTGGCACTCTTTGTTCGCCCCAGATGTAGTTTGGAAGTGTCTTTCATCGATTCGTAAAAACACTTCCAGGATTGTCCCTTGTCTTCGGAAAGCGATGCAAAGAGGTCGTTAATTCCGATTGCATAGCCATGCGCCACATGGGGATCTTTCATTTCGCTAGTATCACATCTCACGGTGTTTGTATATTTATTTTGGCAGCACTTCAGTTTGGTCGACATGGAAGCAATGACGAGTAGGTGGTCAGAGTTGAATTCGAACAAGCGGAAGACACGTAGTTTGAGACTGTCTTCTACTTGCCGTTTGCAAGGACGTGATCAATTCACTTGCGTGTCCGACTGTCATTTGAAATCCCCGAATTATGATGGATTTATGGTCGCCTGAACCAGGAGCCACAAATTCTCGGGCTGTTCTCCGTATAGAATTTAAGCAGTCTGTCAGTGTTGTCATTTGTTACTCCACTCTCATATGGTCGAGCCACGTGCGGTAATGGTGTTCGTGTTGTGGCTGAGACTGTATTACAGTTCCTGAGGCATACGACAAGGCTGGTTCGTCTTACCATACGCACTGTGCCTCTAGTGTCTGATAGAATCTGTTTTTCTCCACGTCAGGGGCTTCGTTAGTTGGAGCATACGCCAAGATCTCTGTCATTTTGCCATATATATGCTTAAAAGTGGCCCACATTATGCAGTCGTTGACTGGCTGTCATGCGCACAGAGCCTTAGCTGCGAATTGCAAGAGGGTCATGACAACTCCAGCACGTCTTAGTTGGGCATGGTCTCTTCCAGACCAGAGAATCGTGTACTTTCTAGTGGGCATCTCGCCTGAATCCGGCCATCTCACTTCCTGCAGACCCATTATTGACATGTTTATAAGTTAATGTTCCAATGGCAGTAGTCTGTCAGTGCCACATTCTAGTAGTATTCTGATATTTAATGTCCCAATACGGACAAAGTGCCATAGATCTATTGATGCTTTCACCGTTTTTACTGTTGTCACCATGGTCCACTTATCAACACTGGCTGGTGACAATTTCTCCTCTCGCCCTATCGACGTACATCCTCGTCTTGTCATCGTCCACCTCAGCCAGCGTTGACTTCCATCAAGATGTAGGTTCGTCCGCCTAAGCCGTTGTGGACTTCACCAGAACCTCGTTTGCCGACTGGTTCTGGGTTCGTGATATGTGTTTGAATTTCCTGAATTAACAAGAAACAGGTAAGCATATTTGCAACCTGTTTGTTTCCAAAATTACCCCACTTCTGAGCTGCTATTCACATGTTGGCGCTATTTACCTCTCTAATTATAGGACACCCACATTGGGAATTGCTGAGATGGTATAGGCAATGTATACATTTTTTTACTATAGCATGTGCTTCTTTTATCATGTTAGAAAAAATTACTCTGATTGAACGCTATTCTGTATGGAATTCTTCATTGGTGTATTTTAGAAATGGAAAAGAAACTCTCTGCTGTGAAATAGCCTGAAAGAAACTTACAAAACTTTACCATATCTTTACATTTGATAATGTGATCTAAATAGCTCTAAAAATTAAAAAAATAAAATTACAAAACTTTCAAAAATGTGTATTGTTTAAATTGTATTTTTGATATTTTTATCGTCATTCTCTATCAATGTTTTATTGCAGTCAAATATGCATTTGAAAGCATTAACATTTATTCTGGTGGAAATAATAATAATAATACAGATATAGCATGAAATGATATCTATAACTAACATTGGGACATTCCAATCTTATGTCACGTTGTCGTTATTTCACGGGGATGAACAGAAATAAGCAAACTTTGACACACTCGGGAAAATAGTAACTAACGGATAATTTAGGGGCTTTATAAATTTTTTTTTAAAAATGAATAATTTAAGCAGATATAGTTTAACACTTTATTTTGTGATTTTAATAGTTTCTTGCAATATTATCAATGTATCATGCAAGCATTAAACTTTAAGGTTACGGGCTTGAACAATGGTAGGTCAAAGATACATAATGACTGAAAGTTCCACTATATGTACGAGCGAACAAAACAGAAATAAATGAAATAATAATGATCATGAAGTAATATAAATACTTAATTTATTGTATAGTGAAAAGATATTTAATAAATCTGAATACAAACAATGTTTGAAAATAATATGTAATGACATTATAGAGACGGTATTTGAAACAACATTATTGTGTGATCACTTATTTCATCACCAATTGTTTTCGATATTAGCAAACAGTAAAAGTGTAGCAAAAACTCGTTCAGAAGTTTGGTACTACTGGTTTAATATTACATCAGTCAATAATATTTTCAAGTTATAATAATGGTACCAGTTTAGATTTTGTTAACATACTTTCACACCAACTTCTCCTCTAGGTACTGTATTAAATAAATATACGTCCAGATGAGTTAAATTTTCTTTCAAACCAATTATCAAAATAAGAAATATAATATCATATCTCTCATCGGCAATATATATATGTTGTATAATTTTAAGCTTACTTTCATCTTCAAAAATGAGGAGTAAATATTAGCCATAATAATCATAATGCTCAAATATTTCATCAACACATTGAAGAAAAGGTTATGTATTTAGATCTGTCATTAATAATACTACTAATAATAATAATAATAAATATAGGGTTAAATTTGACAGATATAATATTAAGATATGGATGTCTTGGGTATATTGACAGTGTCTTGGGTATATTGACAGTGAAAACAAAGTTCTATTGGGTATATTGGATAGACTACTCAATTTTCGGTACGTGATAGAGGGAAGGCTCCAATGTTTTGTTTTAAAACAAATCGCTGGCCCTAATATACATGGAAAAAAATAATACACTTACCGTGAGCTGTAAGACTGCTTTTTTGTAAAATGCCTTCGTTCAAGAAATAGAAATGATCTTTATAAAGAAAACTCCACTTCACTCCACCCTTCCTACAAGAACCTGTTGGTCCCTATTTCATGTGCTAAAAGTGTTCATGGTCGAACAAAATATACCGTTTAAAAGGTACAGTTTGTGATAAATGTTTAGCCAAAGTAGTGCTTTTGAGAGGTAAATGAAGATATATTCTGAAGATAAAACTATTCATATGTGAAGTTTGTGATAAAATGTTTAGACAGAGTAGAACATTGAAGACGCACAGGACGATACAGTCTGGAGATAAGCCATTCAAAATACGAAGTTTGTGATAAAATGTTTCGGCTGAGTATTCTTTTAATGAAGCACTGGAAAATGTATACTGGAGATAGGACACATGACAGGAAAATGTATACTGGAGATAGAACACATCACAGGAAAATGTATACTGGAGATAGGACACATCACAGGAAAATGTATACTGGAGATAGAACACATCACAGGAAAATGTATATTTGAGATAGCACACACCACATGAGAATGTATACTGGAGATAGTACAAATCCTGGAGATAAACTATTTGAATGCGAATTTTGTAATAAAAGTTGTATACAGAGTAGTAATTTGAAAATTCGCCTGAGCATACTTACTGGAGATAAACAATTCCAATGTGAAGTATGTGATAGGCCTAAATTGTTTAGTGACAGTAGTGATTTGAAGGAAGGGATATACTGGAGATAAACCATTCAAATATGAAGTTTGTAAAAAACTGTTTATCTGGAGTGATACTTTATAGATGTATACGTTGATACATACTGGAGATAAACCAGTAGAATGTGAAATTCATGATAAAATGTTCAGTGGTGGTGGTGATTTGAAGAGGCATAGGAGGGTACTATTCCGAGTTTTCTCTGGCTCTTCTGATCACATTTTTGATATTTTGACAGTTGTGTTGGGGTGTGGGGTCAGAGCGTATTGCATATTGAAAAGTTGGAATTCGCCGTCACCGTGCGGTGGCGACATGGGGTAGCCGCTTACTACCGATTCTAGCGAACTTAAACGACTTTATAATCAGCCATACCTGCATGAAATCAATAGAACGATGATTTCTTTTCTCAGAAATTGCGTGTATAACATTCGGTATATCCTTAATTCGTTGATAGACAAGGTGAAACCACAGAGTTGACGAAATTTGAGCTGGTACTTGCCCTTTGCATTGCTAGTCACATGACTACCCAAATCTTGTAACCTACTTGTCCACGACATCAGTTGTCCAAAGGTCGCGTGGTATCAACATATAAACCTACCCAATCTTGTTGATACCAACAAAAACCACATTGACGTGTGCTCTTTACCTGATTGATATGGCTTTATACAAGTTGCTACGACAACGACAGTTGTTCTCTCAATAAATGTGTTGAGAATGATGCATGCTTTCTTTTTTTAACAAACATTACTTGATTTTCATTTCATATAAAAATTTGTACATAAAGATTGGAAAGGTTTATGTTGTTGATATCACGTGATTATTGGACCTCAGATGTCATTGTCATTGAACATGTGTTTACAAGAGAAATTGTTATCCAATTAATTTGTGTGATTTCAGAAAGACTTTCAATAATGTTTTGTTAAAGTGAGGACTAAACTCTTTTTCCTTTGACATTAAAAATAGTATTTCATGTTTAATAAAGACAGTGAAAATGTCGTCCAAGGTTATACTAATGAGTATTAAAAATGATGGATATAGACAAGGTTATACTAATGAATATTAGCAAAATCGTCAATATAGACAAGGTAAAACTATGAGTATTAATATACAGGATATAGACAAGGTTATACTAATGAGTATTAAACAAATGCTGGATACAGACATGGTAATACCAATTAGTATTAAAACAAAAATTCTGGATATAGACAAGTTATTACTAATGAGTATTAAAATGCTGAATATAGACAAGGTAGTAATAATGAGTATTACAAATGCTGGATACAGGCAAAGTCATATTTAATATATATATATATATATATATATATATATATATATATATATATATATATATATATATATATATATATATATATATATATATATAAACTAGTTAAGTAACGTGAATGATGGATAAAACATTCATGTAAACTAGACATTATTGTTATTATGTTAATAACATTAAGGAAACTATTCATTTTCAGCTGGAACTGTGAATAAAAAGCATGTCAGAAAAAGATCGAATGGGCCATAATTTAATAAAGTCTACAGTGTTTCTGTTCTACTTCAATATTAGAACAATTAGTTTTGAATACTTTAATCACATCACACAACAATACAAATATATACGTTCCATCTTGGAAAGAAATGACACAAACTGAATAAAAGATATATATATATATATATATATATATATATATATATATATATATATATATATATATATATATATTCGGAGCATGGTTGATCAATAAATTGCATGGTTGCCCAATAAATTGATTAAAAACTAAAGCAAATATTGAGTATTTATCAAAACAAGCAAGGCTTTTCTTTATACCTTCACAAAGAATAATAGATCATGTAAACTTAACTTGTATATTTCAAGCAAATATGTGAAACGAAAATAAAATTAGGGCTAATATGAAATGACTTGTGTCTTTCATACAAAACCATAAGGTGTAGGTATATGCATATTATACACTTGACATGTGGCAAAGAAACATTCGTTATATGACTTGCATCCGTATAAGCCCATACAATATGTTCATAATATTTTTATGTTTTATTTATTTATTTTAAGTATGACGTAAAATCAAAATGAGTCATCACTTTGCTATTTTTGCAGTATGCATTAAGAAACAAACAAAAAATTGATTTGGAAATGCCAATGTCCCCAATACTTACAGAGCAAACTGAAGATGGTTTTAGAAAGAAACATTTTTGGATTTTACTGAAAAATTGCGCCCGGGTGTTAGCATCCCATACACAGTCTTTTAGTTGATTTGGGGCAATATCAAAAGTGAAGAAAAGTTTAATAGTTAATAGAATGGTCTAAGCCTCTATAAACTTTTGTCGTTAGATATACTTCAATTGTGCCATTTTTCGTATTGTAAGCAATGCAACTTTTATAGATATGAAACAGTCAAATAAATACATTATCAAATAGTTACAAAACTTATGGGATCTTAAAAAGAGGTGCCAATAACCATATTTGTAAATGCGATATAGATTTTTGTCTATTAACGACACAGACTGTTATTTTTTTTTTTTTTTTTTTTTTTCAGCTTAGAAACGTCAGAAACATCCAGACTGCGTGTGAGCCAGGATGAACATCTTTAGTAATTTCACGGGGTTAGTTGCGTGGCGCATATAGGTATCACTCCAGTGTATTTGAGAGCATCTATTGCTTTTCCAAACCAACTGGTGTGTCACTGACCACACGACCGTAGCACAAATGGCACTAATATGTCCTTTAACTGTGAGCCACATTACCTCGCCTTTTAGGGCTGCCATAACTGGCGGCAGCCGATGAACCCTCTCAGTGCTACGCTCGCTTGCTCTCAGAAAGCAATTTCTCCTGGGAGCACTGGTGCATAAAGAGCCCAACGTTTCTTCGGTAATCAAATTGTATGTCCTTCACTTAAGCGAGACGAGGCACAGTATATACAGCGGCATAAAATAGCTGTCATTTGTATTCTGAGATGTAACGCCATCAGGGGTTAGAGCTATTTGTAGGTAATATAGCCAACGGCATCGAGAATATCATTTTTGTTTATTTTCTGTTCAGGTGCGGGCGTGTAAAAGACATAAAGCTTAGATTAGTCACTGATCTGTGTATCGTCCTCTGTTTTATACGCCAGTCAACAGGCAGTACATGCGTGTAGGTTCGCTGATTCATCGTAAGTCATTCGACACGATGTCTGTCTCACTTTCTTTTACTGAGGTAACCGAGACGCTCCGTGCGCGAATCTTCGTACTCAGTCTGCACAGCTTTCAGCACCTTGTCGCGGCAGATGCATTCGTCATTGATCGCATCTGGGTGCACTGAAGAGAAGAAATTTCAGCCGGTGAATACAAAGGCGTTAACAATTACTCTTGCTGCTACTCCTGAACACGAGAGCGGATTGCGTGTTGGCAGTCTCTGCTTTTATCTGAGTTCGGAGTTTTATCATCTCGGCAAGTCTTTTACCTGCAGCAATTCTACATGGGTGTTTAATCTTGGTGACTTGTGCCACTTTCTGAGTGGGTTGCACAGTCGGTTGTGCTGGCCCATCCATTGTCGGCAGCACTGATGGATCCATTATCAGTCGTGCTTGTAATTTGTTGTTGTTTCTCCTCAACATCGCCGTGTCTACATGTAATTATGTCACCTGCAATTGGTGCGCTTACCGCATCTTACTTAAAGTAAAGGTAGCTACTAATTTTCGACATCAAATTATTGATGACTGGATCCTTTTCCAAGTCACTCACTCGCTTTTTGCGATTATCTGTGTGTAGAAAGTGCCTTACAACTGCTGTGTACAGTCCAAGGAGCAAAGACCCAAGCGAAACAATTATTCTAGTTACCTGGTTAGCGTCGTATATGACATAGGTCTTTGGTTTCTCTTCTCTCATCGCAAAAAGGACCGCAAATGTAACAGGTCGGTCTATGCAATCTTTTGCTGCGACAGAAGCCACCAATACATACAGGTGAACAAAGTGCCGTACTAACGTGATTTGACACAGCATATATCGGGTGCGGGAACGGTAGAGTGAGTGTCGTTCTAACTGCCGGCTTGTCCACATCTCGCTCCTGAGCTGTCAACCCATATAGTATCTTGCTAACATTTATGTCACTTAAAGCATGAAGTTCTGCATATGGTTGGCTGAGCGCTTAACTGTAAATAGCTTAATTGTAAGCTAACGTCCCAAGTGTTACAGTGTGGCTGATGGCATACAAAATATGAAGCCACCACATTACACAAACTAGTAGGACACTGATGGGTCGGTGCGCAGGAACAGCTTGACATAGCTCTCTTTTCTGAAAAACTCATAAGCCTCTGCTTGCTGCTCAGATTCAACGAAATATTTTTCATTTAGTGCGTCCCTAAATAAGTCTTTGTCTTTACAGTAAAAGAGGACTAGTCACAAGATCTGCTCACAAAAGTTGCGAGCGACAGGGTTGTACTTTTGCCTTATGACCCACACGTTGATGGCGGCGTCTAGACTGATATAGGCAAGCTTAGTGTGGACCGTTTCCATATGTCGGACACCTGAATGAAAGGCGCATTCGTTGAGTAGAGAAAGCGTGGTTGGTTTTTCGAGCCTATTACCGAGTGAACCAAGTAGTTCACAAACAGTGTGAAAGTTATCACGCCGTTGAGACATTGTCTTGACTCCTAAAGCGCGTGATCTTCTGTTGACATGAGAGTAAACATAGAACCGGTAAAAGTTATGTACCACATCTGGCAGTTCTGCTCTCCCCCAAAACAGATGGTAGCGAGTGCTGATGCCGCAATGGGCGGTAGCTCACCAGACGGCAATGATCAGCTTATTTTTACAAAACTTTATCCCACCGTCTGCCATTTCAGAGTACCAATTGTCTGCAATATTCTTCCACTCGGCGCAAATAGCACACCCTTATAGGTTATGTCAGTAAATATTGTCTGGAACAAAATATCAATCCGCATAAACGAGTCTAAGTTGAGCAACAGATTGTACTCTCTCCGCAACGTTATTTTTTATTTTATTTTTATTTTTATTTTTTCGCAGACACTTTATTTCGCTTTATTCTTAAAGCATAGTACTTGTGGCAATGCCATCGCTTCGAATTAGTGGGTGCTGGTTATGACATTATTTGTTTGTCTTGACTAATCATCTAGTTGGGCCGTTGGCCGTTGAACAGGTTATCGGCATCAGTGCTATAGACACGTGGCGCTTAGAGAGATTCCGTTCAGCCCCGGATGTTAAAACGTTTGGTCTGAATTTGTCTCCAACAGATTTGTTTTAGCTCGAACCCCAACCAGCTTTGTGTTAGAAGTTACCATTCCCAATGGGTATTACAACAGGGATATGCTCTTACAAAGTATAATAATAATAAAATAATGCAGGCTCGCTCCCATCTATGGATTAGAACTACCTGGGATTTACTGAGCTGGCACGCACACGGCATCCAATCCCCCTAGCTTCCATCGACGTCCTGAGGCTTTAAGTCCACCTCGAATAAATAAATCTCAATTAGGAATATTGTTGAAGGAAAAAAAAAACACCCTGCTACAGGTTCTTCGTGTGAGTGCAGAGTCCTGTGTAGAGTCATGTACTGTCTACTATAGAATGCAACGCTGGTGCACACTGCGAGATGGCAACATCCAGGAGCTCCTAATACGCACCCTAAACAACAATATTTGTCTTAATATGCTGCAGTGCACTATTACCCTTGAGTCTAAACAAATCCATAGCAAAAGATAGCAAAATATCAGTGTCCGTGGTCTGGGCTTCTTTTATAACCGCGCTCCCGGTGCCTTCAGGTCGTTCGATTCGTTTAATGCTGCCAGGAAAATTACACAGATACTAAAACTCTAGGACACTTTGCAGGGCAAGTCAGCCCAAGAGCAAACGTAGTTGATTCCTTGATTGGTAAGCACTTAACAGACAAAATATCAGTGTCCGTGGTCTGGGCTTCTTTTATAACCGCGCTCCCGGTGCCTTCAGGTCGTCCGATTCGTTTAATGCTGCCAGGAAAATTACACAGATACTAAAACTCTAGGACACTTTGCAGGCCAAGTCAGCCCAAGAGCAGGCATTGGTGCTTCCTTGAATGTTACGCACTTTACAGACAAAAATATCATGTTAGTCAGCGGGATTACAGCAATAAATATATCTGGTTGCTATAGTTGGGATTCAGCGCAACACTTTCAGAACGCTGGTGGTTTTGCCGACAGCAACAACAACGATACTATCATCATCGCGGGCGCTGGATTTTCCCTTATTGACCTCCGCTGGAATCGTGCCAACGGAATGTGGGCAACGCTTTCAATCTGTGTAAACGGAGTCATACGGGTATATAATGACAGTATGTATCACTCGATAACGCATCAGATGCAAGTTTTACAACAAGCTTTTCGCATATATGTTTTTCGCTTGTGACACCATTTGATGCGAGAACCTCAACGTCGGCACACAGCCGTCAGGATTCTCAGCTACTCTGCCCATCTTCGGCTTTTAGAATTAGAAGTTGCGGTATACTAGTTAAAACAACGCCGTGGGGGAGCTACCCGACATGGGTAAGGAACATGAATTTTCGGCGCTGCCTGCTATTCATGCAATCGACTAAGAAGGCAGCGTATTGGTGCAGCTTGCAAAATAAGCGCATGTAATGGACAATGAATACAAACCATTGGTGCAAGAGTATCTGCGCCTCCTTGGAGTTAACACGTACTAGTTCAGATTATTATGAAAAGCAGATGAACATCGAACACTAGGACTACCCAGAGAATCGTAAGACAACCCGCTTGTAGTTAGGGCCTTTTGGACCCTTTACATTTTACTCTGGTTGTCTCGGCACTAAATGGGACACTAAATCTACTTATGTGACTGTACCGTTAAAGAAAAAGAAAGACTTCAACCCCGTGACCTCCCCGCCCCGTCCCACATCGCCCTGTCTCGCCTCGCCACGCCCCTACCAACACAAACACCTTCCTATCAATATCAACCAACATGACTATTGTTGAAGTGATATAAGTGAACTAATATAAAATTACACAAAAGCAATGAAAAAAAATGTTATATCGAAGCCTGGAGCTAGAATTACAATATTAGTCCTAGACAAAGCAAACAAGTTTAATCACTTCAATATTTTATTAAGCAGTTAAAACCCGTTGCAAATAGTTTCTTTTTCAGCGTTATTTTAAATATTCGGTTGCATTATGAAACATATCATTTTGTTTGAAAATGTCATCACAATTTGAGTTCACAATTCAGTGATGAACTTTGAATTGGATCGGTCACACTTCAAACAATGTATCGAAAAATCAAACACATACAGGTGGCTCTAGGACATCCAGGACCAAATAAGTATGAATAGTCCAGCGTGTATTATTCCAATAGAAATCTATGAGGTTAGTGATTTGCTTCCATAAGATGCAAAAGAAAGACCACTACAATGCTTTCCAGTGAACAAAAAGTGACTTGATCCACATTATACAATTTGCAAGACCACCTTTGTCAGTATGGTTGTTTTCTTGCACTGCGCCAGTTTTCAATGCTATAACAAACCAATCGATCAATTAGATTAAATCTTAATCTTATTTGATCAATAGTTATTGACAAATTTTTTTTTACCTGAAGATGCATACAGACATAAATTTGTCCATGACACGAAATTGTGCGTACGAAATTGTTTAAATTTCCAACTTATAATCAAACGCAGTCACTCCATAAAATTAAGTTGTCAGAAGTTTTATTACACACAAGGGAGACAAACGTTCCATATTACATGTAAGTTAGATCGAATTTCTTATACAGCTTGTTTTCTCATCAACATTCCACTCGTTATCGGTGGTTTAACTGAAAGTAAGTTATAAATCACGATTCTGCTGATTAATTTGTAGACGAAGACTATGATGATTTTAATAAGTCATCTAGTTATACAAATACAGTCGCTAGTATTCTTGATACTGTTATCACTATGTTAATAAATAGTCCTTGCTGATACACATTTCTCGTGTCAACTGTTAACACTATGTTAATAAATAGTCCTTGCTAATACACATTTCTCGTGTCAACTGTTAGTACTATGTTAATAAATAGTCCTTGCTGATACACATTTCTCGTGTCAACTGTTATCACTATGTTAATAAATAGTTCTTGCTGATACACATTTCTCGTGTCATCCTCCATTTTAATAACTTGCAGTTCGGCAGTGCCTTTTGGATCACTCCTGATTAGTTGATAATATGTAATTCTAGTTTTATACTAATGAATAGTCTTTAATTATAATGTCATATTCAAATATTAATTTTTTTAAATCTACAACCTTAGCTTTTAATAGACACAAAAAATATTTTGATATAAACAAGTAGACTCTAAATAAACAATATTAACAATTTCTTAATATGAAAAATTAAACTCTGCAAACACTAACGAATATTTATAAATGTCAATAAATAAATGGGTATAAAGAAAAAGACAAACAACTCATACATCTTGGCTTGATGTGCACATCCTGAGATCGAGACAACATAGCTAGCATAATACTGTTGGGCCTTAATGTCACATAACACAATTTCCTTAACATAGTTGTATGCAAATTATCTATAGGCTTTACTTATCTTCATTCACTAATCTGTAAACAGTTCATTTTGAGGTCTTAGTGTTCAGGTATGCAACAATGTCTGTTATGTAAACAGCAAGTCAGTAATTTTTTTTTTTTTTTTTTTTTGTTTGTTTTTACTTTCATCTTTAATAATAATAATAATAATAACGAGGACTTTGTATAGCGCCTAATCTTTAGAAGCTCTGAGCGCTTTACAACATTAGATAACACCTAAAACATATATAATGATATGATTACGAAAAACAAACACCATGACATTAGAAAACAAAAACATGCTGAAAATAGTTAAGGTAAGGAAACATTATTAAGTCTATAGGTCTATTCTTGCAGTCGAAATAGGTGAGTTTTAAGAGCGCTCTTGAATGAGATCACTGTGTCTTTGTGTCTAAGTTCAGTGGGCAATTCGTTCCACGTTGCTGGGCCCTGGTATGCAAAAGAACCTTGTCTGTATGACTTCATTTTGATAGTGGATATAATGAGGATACGAGTGTCGGAAGAGGAGCGTAAGTATCTTGCTGGTGTGTACACATGGGTGAGGTGAGAGAGGTATGTTGGACTGGAGCCAGTCAATGAAACGTAGCACAGAGAACAAATTTTGTGTTTGATTCTGGATCTAAAGGGTAGCCAGTGTAGGGTACAGAGCAGGGGGGAGGTGTGCTCTGTTCGTGGTACTCTAAGAATGATCCGAGCAGCTGTGTTTTGAACTTTTTGAAGTTTCTGGAGTAGATACTGAGACGAACCAGACAGAATTGAGTTACAATAGTCGAGTCTTGAAAGTACTAAGGAACACACAAGTGTTTTAGTGGCATCAACTGAAAGATAATTGCGAATGGAGCTGATGCGTCTCAGCTCAAGATATGCAGCCTTGCATATGTTCATGACATGTTGGTGCAATGAGAGTGTACTGTCTAGAGTAACACCTAGGTTTCGTACTCACTGTGTGAATGTAATCTTGGTGTTGCTGATATTTATTGTTTGAGGTAAAGGATGTGAATGAGAAGTTTTTGTGTTGTAAGCAGAATGGCTTCAGTTTTATCATCATTCATCTGCAGCTTGTTACATGTCATCCATGATTTCACATCGGAAATGCACCTCTCTACACCTTGGATGGTAGCATCAACTTCAGTTGGGTGGCTCGATTTGTATATTTGGGTGTCATCAGCGTACAATTGGTGAGACACTGGATGACGATCTATGACGCTTGAGAGCGGCTGAGTGTATAGAATGAAGAGAACAGGTCCGAGAACAGAACCCTGTGGAACACCAAAACATAGATCAACTGGGCTGGTGTGTTTTCCATTTGCGGACACAATTTGTGTCCTGTTGACCAAGTAGGACTTGAACCATACTAAAGCTGTATCGTGAATGCCAAATACATGATGGAGACGGTGGAGTAATATATCATGGTCCACTGTGTCAAATGCTGCAGACAAGTCAAGAAGGGTGAGGACTGTAATCTTTCCACTATCCAAAGCAGAGAGAAGGTCGTTAACTTCTTTCAGTTTGTTCTTAAGGGAAAAAGAATATGACAAATCATCACCAATAATTACCACCTTCTGTCGGTATTCATCCACAAACTGGATTTCTGCACTTGCATCTACTGGTTTTATTTTTTCGTTTTTTTCTTTCAAGCACAGAAAACCATCTAACATACAGACAGCATAATAAAAATTAAATCATTGAGACAGATACACATATCTTATGAATATTGAATGATTATAGAAATAATCACAGTAAAATTATTAACATAATTAATATTGAACTTTATCAGATAAAGGTATCTCACCGACAAAACATCAAGTGCATGTGCCTCATTAAGGACCGCCCACTTCCCATCATGCATTATTAGGATCATGGTCTTACACGTGTAGGATTAGAAGCTAGCGAGTTTACTCGTACACAGGGGCTCTAGTAAAAAAAAAAAAAACTAATACAATGTCTGGGCCGGGTAGTGATTTGATGATACAGACTGAAGACAAACCATACAAATGTGATGATTGCCATAAAATGTTTAGGATGTATGCTCATTTGAAGATTCACGTGAGGATACATACTGGAGATAAACCATACAAATGTGAAGTGTGTAAAAAAATGTTCAGGCAAAGTAGTGATTTGAAGGTGCACATGGTTGTACACACCGGAGATAAACGGTTCAAATGTAAAGTTTGTGACAAAATGTTTAGGTCTAGTAGTCATTTGAAGAGGCACATGATGATACATATCGGAGATAAACCGTTCAAATGTGAAGTGTGCGATTACATGTGTAGGGATAGTAGTCATTTGAATAGGCACATGATAATACATACTGGAGACAAACGATTCAGATGTGAAGAGAAACAATTTGAATGTGAATCTTGTGAGAAAATGTTTATGCAAAAAGGTGATTTGATTATACACAGGAGGATACATACTGGAGAGAAACCATTCAAATGTAAACTTTGTGATAAAATGTTCATGTCTAGTAGTCGTTTGAAGAGACACATGATGATACATACCGGAGATAAACCATTTAAATGTGATGTTTGTTATGCGATGTTTTCACAGAGCAGTAATTTGAAGAGTCACATGATGAGACATACTGGAGATAAACCATTCAAATGTGATGTTTGTGATAAAATGTTTCGACAAAGCAGTATTTTGAAAACGCACATGACCATACATACTGTAAATAAACCATTCAAATGTGAAACTTGTAATAAAATGTTTGGGCAAAGTAGTGACTTGAAGAGGCACATGAGGATACATACTGGAAATAAACCATTTCAATGTGAAGCTTGTGGTAAAATGTGTGGGCAAAGGAGTGATTTGAAGAAGCATGTGATGATACATACAGGAGATAAACCATTTAAATGTGAAGTTTGTGAGAAAATGTTTGGTCAAAGTAGTGACTTGAAGAAGCATATGAGGATACATACTGGAGTTAAACCATTTAAATGTGAAGTTTGTGAGAAAATGTTTAGGCAGAACATTAATTTGAAGAGGCACATGATGATACATACTGGAGATAAAATATTTTAATGTGATGGTTGTTATAAATTATTTAGTTAGAGTAGTGATTTGAAGATGCACATGAGGATACATACTAGAGATAAACCATTCAAATGTGATGTTTGTGATAAGATGTATGGGCATAGTAGTGCTTTGGAGAGGCATATGTAGCTTTTAATTTGGCAGTTGCAGCTATAACTTACTTTTGATTCCTGCGTATTATTCTTATATATGTTTCACTGTACATGCTGTTAGGGACCGCCCATTTAATTTCCTTGAGGGTGTGTGTGTGTGTATATGCTAAGGACCAATTCATTTTCTTGAAGAGTCAAAGCAGGGGAGGGGAATTACCAGCCCATAAATACCATGAAAAAATATTCTTCCTCAGATTTATACAGGGGAAGAAAAAAAAATTCTTATAGCCATTAAATTATTTTTTTTTAAAATTGCCATCAGGTAAATGAAAAGGATATCCAAGCTTTAAATAAAATACTAGAATCCCAGGCCCCCACCCTCTTGTGACCCAGAGTGGATTGTAATTTACTGAAATTCAGACTTTCTGTAACTTCTTTACTCAAGACTTGACAAAGGACAGAACAAAATCTCTTGCCATGGATCTATTCTTATAATTAGTAGCAAGTTCAGCACCGTTCTTCTCCTGGATTACACATAGCATTTCCATGTCAGAAAATTGTTTTGCATAGTGGGTTAGAGTGTAGGCTGTGTTAAGAAAACTAAATTTTGTATATATTCTTTTTAGTTTCATTCTGATTTTGTTATCAAATGGATTTTCCTAATGGAGTGTCAGCAACTCTAGCTTTAGGGATTTTCTGCACATGCTGGTTAGTGTCATGTTTCTACTTGTTTATGAGTTCCAAAACTTTCATGTGACTTGCACGATTGAATCCTGAATTTGTCAGTTCCATTGACAAATACACTGGTTGAATTTCCAACCTATGCAAGTTTAGCACATTGTTTGCAATAACCGCAAAACATCTTTCCCTCGGAGTCAGTGAAATTAAGTCATGGATAATTATCAACCCAATGTGACAAAAATTTCTGATTGGTCCCCATCGTTGATCGCCCACTTCCCATCATGCAATATCAGGTTCATAGTTGTACACAGGTAGGGTTAGCAGTTGGAAAGTTTACTTGTACACAGAGGCTCTAGTAAAGAAACTAACGCAATGTCTGGGTCGGGTTGTGATTTGATGATAATTACTGAAGACAAACCATTCAAATGTGAAGATTGTCATAAAATGTTTAGTCGGATTGCTCATTTGAAGATTCACGTGAGGATACATACTGGAGATAAACCATTCAAATGTGAAGCTTGTAAAAAATGTTTAGGTAAAGTAGCAATTTGAAGAGGCACATGGTGGTACATACTGAAGATAAACCATTCAAATGTGAAGTTTGTGATAAAATGTTTAGGTACAGTAATTATTTGAAGAGGCATATGATGATACATACTGGAGAGAAACAATTCAAATGTGAAGAGAAACAATTCAGATGTGAAGCTTGTGAGAAAATATGTATACAAAGAGGTGATTTGAATATACACAGGAGGATACATACTGGAGATAAACCATTTAAATGTAAAGTTTGTGATCAAAAGTTTATATCTAGTAGTCATTTGAAGAGGTACATGATGATACATACCGGAGATAAACCATTTAAATGTGAAGTTTGTGATAAAATGTTTAGGTATGGAAGTCGTTTGAAGAGGCACATGATGGTACATACCGGAAATAAACCATTCAAATGTGAAGTTTGTGATAAAATGTTTATGCAAAGTTATGATTTGAATTTGCACACGAGGATACATACTGGAGATAAACCATTTAAATGTGATGTTTGTGATAAAATGTTTGGACAAAGCAGTAATTTGAAGAGGCACATGATGACACATACTGGAGATAAGTCATAGTTTGTAATCAAATTTTTGTACAAAGCAGTAGTTTGAAAATACACATGATGTTACTTTGAAAATAAACCATTCAACTGTGAGGCTTGTGATAAAACATTATAGTAAAGTAGTGATTTTAAGATGCACATGAGGATACATACTGGAAATAAACCATACAAATGTGAAGTTTGTGATAAGATGTACGCATAGTAGTGCTTTGAAGAGACATATGATACTACGTACTAGAGAATACACATTAAAGTGTGTAGTGTTTTAGTTTTGAAGGTTTCCTTATAGGTTTTAGTTCAGTATTTTCACTTGCAGCTTTAAGTTACTTTTGATTCCTGTGCATTATTCTTATATATGTTTCACTGTAGATGCTGTTAGGGACCGCCCATTTAATTTTCTCCAGAGGGGTGCATGTTTATATGCTGTTTGGGGCCAATTCATTTTCTTCAGGAGTGGAAGTGGGTGTGGGGAGTTACCAGCACTTAAATACCCTGAAAAAATATTCTTCTTCAGATTTACACACGAAAAAAATCCGTTATAGCCTTTAAATTACTTGGAAAAAATTGACTTGAGGTAAACAAAAAGAGTATCCAGACTTGAAATAAAATACCAGAATCCAAGGCACCCACCCACTTGCAGCCCAAAATGAAATGACAAATTGCCAGCATGCTCCAAACTTCTGTCTTGTGAATATATTCTTCCAGTGCATATACACTAACCATAAAAGTGTGCATTCTGTATGTGCACCAGCTTGTTGTCCCTGCATATTTACATTTTTTTGCATGTCGAGTGCAAATGGTATCATAAAATTCACCTTTTTACTTGTCACAAAATGTTAATCTCTTGCTTTGATTTGATGCAATATATGCTGTAATCCGTAGCAAAAACAAAGCAAATTAAGTATAACATATATATTTCTTTAAAGGGTTACAAAATATTATTTATTTTTTTCCCTTTGTCAAGATATCTTGTATACACTAATACATAATTCGGTATCAGGGTTGTCTAGGACACATAAATCTGCATTAATTTTAGATACATAAAAATTCCAATAGCTGAGCCCTCTGTACGCAAGCTTTTTTGTAGATGAGCTTCTCTTTTATTTCAGCCATTTCTACAATGTTACTATCAATCATGTAGTGTGCAGGCTATCAAACAGTGTTCAAGTGATTGTAAAGGGTTTAGGAAAAACTGCATATGCCAGATTTTAGCAGATGAGGGGATTAGGACACCTGTTGATCGATTGTCAGTGCCTGATTTTTTATTTGTATCATAACATCACCAACAATTATAAATATCACTTTTCTCAATTGTCTTAGATTTTTATTCTTTTATTATAATGCTAAATATTTCAAATTGAATGAGTATTAGTAATCTGATGATTTTTAATATTGCTGACACAACAATACACGCATAAAATGTATTGCAAGGATAACAAAGAATTATTTTTAAGACTTTTTTTTAAGGATGGGACTCCAACTTTTTTCAGGATAACCCTGGATAAGGAAGCATCACTACATCAGTCAGCAAGAGTGGAAAGGAATTTACTAAAATTCAGACTTTTGCTAAATTGTTCACTCAAGACTTGATCAAAGGACAGAACAAGTCTCTTGCACAGCATTTCCGTGTGAGAAAATGGTTGCATAGTGGGTTAGAGTGCATGCTGTGTTAAGAAAACTGCAATGTGTATACAAATTTTGTTTCAAAATTTAGTTCCAATTTATTTATTAAATGGCCTTTTCTAGTGGAGTGTCAGCAACTCAAGATTTATGGACCTTTTGCACATGCTGGCTGATGTCATGCATATACATGTACTGCTTAATGAGCTCCAGAACTGTCACGAGATTTGCTTGATTAAATTCTGAGTTTGTCAGTTCCATTGACAAATACTTTGGTTGAATTTTCAATCTGTGCCAGTTTAGCACATTGTTTGCAATAACTGCAAAACATATTTCCCTCAGAGTTAGTGAAATTAAGTCATGGATAATTATTAACCCAATGTGACTGAAAATTTATCTGTCTCTTAGTTGTGTTATATTTTAAATCTTTTGCTACCACAGAGTCTGGCTTATGTAAGTTTGGAGAAATAGTTACTTCAGACTCAGTGGTAGCCCTATCTTTTATCTCTCCACCTTTACATGAACTTTCCTTTTCTGAATCGTTTTTATGACCTTTCTTGCAAAAATAATTTAGTAAACTCATTTTATCAAAAAAGAAAAGATTACCTCATTTGACAGCTACTTATACAGTGATCATAACATAAATTTGTAATTTAATCGTAAACACATACTGCTCCTTAATTAGCATAGTTGTTTCACGTCAAACACACAATAGCACAAGTGAAAGTTGACCCTTTTTATAAATAGGAAAAAAGCACATGTCCTAAACTAGTGATTTAGAAACTTTTATTTGTCCAACTTTACAAGTGAACAGCCAAGGATGTCGGGCTGTGGGACTTGATTAGCCTTGCATGTAATTTTAGACTAGTTTTTAGTTACTTTTTATTAGTGTAAATTAATTTTCTACATTAAATCTTTAAGTAGAAATGTGTATTTTTTTCTTTATTTACATTGTATTTCTTGTATTGAAATAAGATCTTTAAAAACTAGACACATATTAAAATTAGTATTTAAGTATGTATATACCTATGCATGTTTGTTAAAATTAATTATTTTATTGCTTATAGTCTGTAAAATAGCTGCAGTGAGTTAATGTTTTTTATGATGTAAATGCAATCCAAAAATAAAATTTGTATGCAGGATTCTCAATACATTTAAAAACTGATGAGTCATTTGACCCATGACCCCATAATCTCCAAAGTCAAAACTAACATCTCAAGAGTCATTTGTCATTGACAGTCATGAGCTCATAGCTGGGATTGATCACTGTTCATGAAGCAGTGTGATGTTTAAGATTTCTTGTCTCATGTTTGTAGTATCAGTTAATGAGGCACAACAATGTGCAATTGGAGTTTGAGACACAGATAAAGGTTGACAGCTTTAAAGCTAGTAAGACCTAGGGTCAGTCTAATTAGAGTCCAATTAGTTACAGAATGCTTGTGATGTACATCATTTATTTTATACTCTCCCACCCTTATGTTCACTTGGTGTTGGGCCTTCATTTAGTTAATAGCATTGTCTGAATATAATAAAAGTAGTGTAGAGAATATCTAGTGTTTTTTCCTACATACTCGCACAACATGGTGTCAGAAGTGGGATTTGCCTAAGACAGTGAATTATCAGCGCTAGTTGGATATAATCAAACTGAGAATCATTTTCACAAAAGGAACGTTCCAGTTCAGATTTAATTTACCAATAGTTTCCAGCAATGGTGACATTCCAAATTCCAAGTCCAGAAAAATATCAATTTTCTAAGCCAGAGTCTTGGTCAAAGTGGATTCAGAGATTTGAGCGGTTTAGACTGGCTTGTGGATTAAACGACAAAGAAGAAGAAACGCAAGTGAACACTCTGATCTATACTATGGGGCCTCAGGCGGATGACATATTTTCTTCATTTGGCTTAAGTGATGACGATAAAAAAATATGAAATTGTCAAAGAGAAATTTGAAGGGTATTTCATCACAAAAAGTAGTTATTTTCGAAAGAGCTAAATTTAACCAGCGATGACAAGATGAAGGTGAATCCGTCATTACATTTGTTACATCATTACACTGTCAAGGAGAATACTGCAATTTTGGAGTTTTTAAAGATTAAATGATTCGAGACAATTGTTGTTGGATTGAGAGACACGCATTTGGCAGAAAAACTCCAACTTGCTAGCAAATTTAGCTTAGAAAAAGCAATCAATTTATCTAGACAGAGTGAGGCAGTGAAGAAACAGCAACCTCAAATCCAGGGAGGAATACACATAAATTCCCATTTGAATGCTGATGGAATAAAGTCGTAAAAGAAGTTACCATACCAAGTCAGTTCTAATCCACAAAAGAGGAACAATGTTGCTTCAGATAAACACAGTTTCAGTCAACTATGGAGAAATAGCAAATTGAACTACAGTGCTGAAAGCATGCGGAGATGTGACGGATGTGGGAAAAATCCTCATAGCAGACAAATGTCCTGCAAGAAAAGCAACATGCAATAAATGTTCAAAGATGGGACACTTCGCATTGATGTGGAGAACTAAGAAAAATGTTTCGGAGGTAGAGAACCCCGATAATCCTGAATCTTATGGATTTCTTGGCGGAATCGATTCTGGAGCGAAACCCTGGATAGCAAATGTCCTAATTCAGGGACAGGAATATGCTATTAAAATTGACTCAGGTGCAGACGTTACTGTAATTTCAAAGGATTTATGCAGAAAACTGCAGAGAGTTAAACTCGTCAAAGCTGACAAAATCTTGTTTGGACCAGGACAGAAAAGGCTGAATGACCTAGGAAAGTTAAGGTGTCACTTAAAAGTGAACAACAGAAGTACAGCACAGGACTTATATGTAATCAAAGATCTCAAGCAATCGCTGTTGGGAAGACCAGCAATAGAGGAGCTAGAAATTGTCATTAGGGTTGATGAGATCACCAATACAGACTATAAATACAGAAGAATGTACCCTAAAGTATTCAGTGGATTGGGGAAACTGAATGGGAGTACAAGATGAGACTCAAACCTGTTGCAGTTCCGTTTGCACTCAGTGTACCTAGGAAGGTGCCTTTTCCGTTAATGGATAAAGTAAAATCAAAATTACAAAGAATGGAAAAGTTAGCCATCATTTCTCTTGTGGATCACCCAACGAAGTGGTGCACAGGTATGGTCGTGGTGCCAAAAGGTAATGGCGATGTTCGTATTTGCATAGATCTCACAAACTAAATGAATCCGTAATGCGCGAAAAACACCCAATACCGAGTGTAGATCAAACTTTGGCTCAGTTAGCTGGTGTGAAAGTTTTCAGCAAGCTAGATGCCAACTCTGGGTTTTGGCAAATTATGCTTTCACCTGAGTCGCATAATTTAACCACTTTCATTACGCCCTTTGGTCGTTTTCGCTTTAACAGACTACCATTTGGAATTTCGTCTGCACCTCAATTTTTCCAGAAACATATGTCCCAAACTCTTGTGGGAATTTCGGGGGTAGTATGTCAAATGGATGATGTTTTAATATTTGGGCGCGATCAATCAGAGCATGATGAATGGTTGAAAATTGTTTTGGGTGTAATTGAAAAGGCAGGAATTATGCTCAGTGAAAAATGTAAGTTTTCCAGAGTCTTGGTGAAGTTTGTAGGGCACATTATAGATTCCATAGGAATTCAGAAGAAAAAAAACGTGCGCGTTCATGTAAATGGAACCACTCAAAACTGTCTCAGAACTCAGACGATTTCTGGGCATGGCTAACCAACTAAGCAAATTCTTGTCAAACATAGCAGAAAAAACAAAACCGCTGTGAGATTTACTCAGTAAAAACACTGAGTGGGTCTAGGGTCCTTTTCATGAGAAAGCTGTTCATGATGTAAAGTCAGAGCTTAGCACTACACCAGTGTTGGCCCTATACAATCCCAACTACCAGACAGTCTTGTCAACTGATGCATCATCGTTTGGCCTAGGGGCTCTGTTGTTACAAAAATAGCTAAGTGAGACATTGAGGCCAGTTGCATATACTTCAAGGTCGTTGCCTGTCACAGAGCAAAGATATGCCCAAATCGAGAAAGAGCTTTGGATGCCACTTGGGCATGTGAACAATTTTCTATGTATTTGCTAGGTCTTAGGTTTCACATAGAAACTGACCGCAAACCCCTCGTTCCTTTGTTGAGTTAAACAAATCTGGAGGATTTATCTCACATAATCCAAAGACTTAGAATGAGGTTATTGCGGTATCACTTTACAATATCCCATGTTCCTGGGAAAAGTCTTGTAACTGCTGATGCACTTTCACGTGCTCCAATCTCTCATGGTGTACAAGGTGACACTGAATTGGAAAATGAAACAAGGGCATTTGTTGACCAGGTTCTGTCCAGTCTACCTGCCTCAAATAAAAAGTTACATGAGATTAGACAAGCTCAGATTAGAAATGCTATTTGCAGCAAAATTATGGTTTATGCACAAGAAGGTTGGCCTCACAAGTTTCAGCTGAAAAAGAATCTGCAACCATACTGGCCATTATGTGGTGATTTTACAGTTCAAGATGGACTGTTGATGAAAGGTTGTCAATTGGTTATTCCATCAATGATGCAGTCTGAAATACTTGATCGACTATATGTAGGTTACCAAGGAATTTCAAAGTGCCGAGAGTTGGCCAAGTCATCAGTTTGGTGGATGCGACTGTCAAGACAGCTTGAAGCTAAGGTCAAGGGTTGTGAAACTTGCGCAATGCAAAGTCTTGATCGTGCAGAGCCATTAATACCTTCCAAAACTCCGGATAGGCCATGGCAAAAAATTGGTACTGATTTGTTTGAGTTAAAAGGTCAGCAATATTTGCTTGTTGTAGATAATTTTCAAGGTTTATTGAGTTACAAATGCTGTCTGCTACAAGCTCTGGAGCTGTAATCAATCACCTCAAGTCTATTTTTGCTAGACATGGGATTCCTGAGATTCTTATATCATATTACGTCTGCTGCATTTGCAATCTTTGTGAAAACCTATGGGTTTGAGCATAAAACTAGTAGCCCAAGATACCCACAGAGCAACGGGGAGGCAGAGAGATGTGTACAAACAATAAAGAAGATGTTACAAAAATCACAAGATCTCTATCTGGCTCTGTTACACTATCGTGCAATACCGATACCTACTGGTTACAGCTCAGCTGAACTCTTAACGAGTTGTAAATTAAGGACTACCGTACCGAGCCCAAGCTCAAACCTAACTCCAGGTTGGCCATATTTAGAAAGGGTTCTAAATTTTGAGAATCACGCAAAGGAAAATCAGAAGAGACATTTTGATAGTCGTTTCCGCGCACGCGAAATGCCCAAATTAGATCCAGGTGATAACGTTTTTGTTAGGGATATGCAAAAGACAGGTGTGGTACTGTCAAAGGCATCATCTCCACGATCATACTTTGTACATACCCCTGAGTGTGATCTGCGCAGAAACAGACAACATTTAATTCAGCTACCTTCAAGTAGGTCTACAAGAGTGCAGGAAAATAAAGCCTTGCAACAGTTAAATGATGAAGTCAAGGATGGTTTGAACAACAACACTGAGGGCAATGATGACTGTACAATAAGTAGACATGAAAAACAATCTGTGGAAAATGGAAATATTTCTTCAGAAAATACAAAAGACAAGTTCTAATCATAGTTATATGACAAGATCAAATCGACTTGTTATTCCACCAAAAAGGCTAGACTTGTAAAGTGTATTCTAAAGGATAATCGGGATTCCTATAAGCTAAAATGTTTTATTAGATTTCTTTAGGACTGATAGAACTGTTCATATCAAGAATAGACCGACAACTATATACGTATAGTACATTCAGATTTCTTCACGTTACAAATTTATTGTTTTCAGAGGGGGAGATGTAGTATCAATTAATGAGGCACAGTCATGTGTAATTGGAGTTTGAGACACAGATAAAGGTTGACAGCTTTAAAGCTAGTAAGACCTAGGGTCAGTCTGAGTAGAGTCCATTTAGTTACAGAATGCTTGTGATGTAATCTTTATTTTATACTCTCCCACCTTTATGTTCACTTGGTGTTGGGCCTTCATTTAGTTAATAGCATTGTCTGTATATAATGAAACTAGTGTAGAGAATATCTAGTGTTTGTTCCTACATACTCACACAACAATGTTGAATAAAGAAAAAAACTTGTCCAGCATTTTGTAAGAAACATACCAGCATACAGTGAGACAGACATGGCCATTACTGATTTTTGTAGAAGTGTTTCTATTTCTAATTATGTATGACTCGCTGGTTATTTCACTGAGCAATTGTTATTTAATAGTTTACAAATACATCTAACATAAAATTAGTCCATCTCATTATTCAATCTTGGGTAATTCCAAAGAACAAAATAAATCAATGAGCATAATGTTGGGTAAATTCCTACTGAATGATACAATAATTAACAAACCCGAATTTTTAAATGTTTTGCAGACTGAAGCAGATTAATTGCCAATAAAACACAATTGATGTTTGTCCACTTATCTTTGACAACTGGCTTTGTTAACTGCCATATTTTGCACAGTTTGGTCTAAGTGAGTATAATTTGATAGGCAATCAAGCAAACAGCAATATTTGACCATAAGTTATTCCAATCAAGTCATAATGGATTCCCTCTTCTGAAACTATCGTAAAAGTCAAAGGTAATCTCAAAACAATACAATCTAACCTTGATTCAGTTATGCACACTGAATTGCGATATATGTGACCTGTTAGCTATGCCAGTTCATATTGATTTTACATAGGTGCAATAATATTGGCTGATACGGTGTAAACGGTATTCTTGCATATGTCGTGTGCTGGTGCATACAGTAAGTTTGTTAGGGATGAGTGCACACAGTAGGAAATGATGCTGGAGGCGAATCAAGGTTAATTAATGCTGATGATTAGGCCAAAATTAACATGTGTCATAAAATCGCACAGGTTAGAATTTGCATGCATTAGAAATAGGTCAAATTTAAATTCCAAGTGTCAGAACATTAGGATACACATCTATTGAGAACCCTGTATTGTCTATAATTGTTTGCCATATTGGATACCAATTATATTTCACAACTGTATGATTCGCTTGATTTCTTTCTTTGTTTTTGCTGTCTTGGCAAAAGTGCACGAGTTAATATAATCCAATAAACTTCTCTAGACTTTAAATGTGATCCAATAGAGCTGAAATACAACATTTATTAATAACGGTGGTTAGAAAGTTTTAACTGACCATAGGCTTCAAACCATGTACCTGTGTAATTTAAATGTGGTTTATTATACAAATGTTTTCCAAATAGGTAGGTGAGTCTCTATATCATTTTAGCCACAGTGAATCAAACTTTTATGAATCTCATTTTATTTTGAGTTTCATTCATACAGTAAAGCTAAAAAATCTCTAGAAAGTAAAAAAGTGGGGCATGGAATAAATACAAAACCGCATTTGTGTTTTTCTTTCAAGCCTGTGGAGAGAACTAATTTAATATGGCTGATGAATGTGTCTCTGCCAGATGTCCTTGATGTATCCCTATGTCATATCAAATTTGCTTTTTCCACCACCTTGTAACAAACCACATATGTACTTTTCTGTATGTACCCAAACGCAGTCCTTAAGATGCTGACAATTTACAAAAAAATGTTTTCAAGTGAGTATTAACGTTGCCAGGGCAACAACTTTTGTGATGTGTGCACAGTCTGTCAACCAATGTATAGCAATAATGAATATAAAAGTATATATAAGTCAAAAGAGAAATATTTTATTTTTTACATTTCCTTCTATCCACAGAATATTCTAAACACTGCTCTATAGTGGGTGACCATTACTTGCTGCTGATTTTACAATATCCTTTCTTCACATAGCATTAAGCTACTTTATGGTTTATAGTATTGATAAAATATTGACAAATGCAACATTTGTACAAAACGAAAAGAAAAAAATAAGAAGAAATAACATCCATAAGTGATAAAGGCGCAACAATCATAAATTCCCATCAAGCTTATTTCTTTAACATTCGCAGCAATAAAACTGGACTGATGATGACTTTGTCTCATGTGCCAGCTTCTTTCATTCTCTGAATGCCAAAATACGTTTTAAATTATTTTGTTCTTTTCAAAGTTAAAAAGGCTTTTGTAATAATGTAAAGTTTCTGTATTGAATGTAATATAGCATACTGTTTACTACTTTAACATGGATACATACTCCATACACACATGCATACATACATACATACATACATACATACATACATACATACATACATACATACATACATACATACATACCTACATACATACAATCATACATATGAAGGTTCATAGATAGGTCAATAAATCAAAAACGTTTTTAGTGTTTTAGAATTCCAATATGAGAAGGTGAATGAAAACAGGAGTGGTCCACTGATTTTTAGCATTTATTTTCAAAACACTGGCAAATATTGCTGAGCAAGTGATTTTAAATGTTGATTCTTAATGTATTAATACCCCTGCACAAGATGGTAATACACACAAAATATGACTGTTTTAATTCAGATATACTACTGTTAAGTGAGTGAGTCTACTATGGACATTAAGTCAGGCTTATGCAGAGTTCCTTCCCCCTTGAGTTGATTTACAACTTGGCAAGCATGCTAACATATGGCTCTGTTTTGTGTGTATGTGTGTGTCTGACAGAAACATGTATTGAACGAAAATTACTATTTTATTACAAATGTTACATTGTTGTTTGGACGAAAGTTGCCCTTTTATTATACATCTTACATTTTTCTTGAAAATCTGTAAATACTACTTTTAATCAAATCGGTACACAAATAACTTAAAAAAACAAGATACAATTCTGCTAATGTTTATTAAGATCACAATTTAATAACTATTTATCAAATGATGAATACAATTATGAAAGAAAAAAAAACAGAACAATCTCATGTTTGATGAAAGACTTTACTGGTATAAATGAGAAAGCTTTTATCAAAAGGAAAGGAAATTGGCAAGGAAAAATTGTACTGTTGTAATGGTTTCAAAACGGATAGACACTGTTCGTGGATATTGCTAATGTTTGTGAAAATGAAAAAATAAAAATAAAAAAAAAAATAACTAAAATAATTTAAAAAAACATCACAGCATATCGTACATAATATTCTTAAGATATATATATATATATATATATATATATATATATATATATATATATATATATATATATATATATATATATATATGTATATATATATATTAAGAATTCAACAACAAGCGTCAGACTACTCCGTAATTACCAGGACCTAGTTGTCAAAAAATACTTTTCTAAAACCACAAACAAACAAAAAAACAACAAAAAAGAAGATATAACAGATCTTAGCTGACAAAATTCTTCGCATATAAAATAAATCCATTTCAGTTTGATTCACTATCACCAGCTACTTTCTTTTCTTCTTCTAAAAATGGAATGACATTGATGAAATATGCAATCTCGTGTTAATTATGGCATGGCTTCTTCCTTTGGATTTTAAACATAGACATGGACCATAATAATCTAGATATCTGTTCTAATCAACAAATCTTCTTAATCGTGCAATTTTCTCTGATCTTAGAAAGGTGTAATAGTTTATAAGTACTACTTAAGAGTGTCATGTCCAACAATTATAGAAATGTTTGTTCCATATAATATTATATTAACCCCTCCTAGTTTCATCATCAGTCCCTGTTTTCCTTTCTCCTACGATTCAAAGTTCTCTATCAGTCTAAGGACACTTTCTACTTTTCAATATCAAAGTCATAAAAACAAAATTTAAGTTCACTGTGTGCTGACAGAGATGTAGGACTTGGTGCTCGAGGAGTCGACGCTGCTACTGTTTTAGACACTGTATGTGTACTACCAGGTTGCTCTAATGAATTTGAAGTTGATGCGTCTTCAAAGATGTATCGGGACAAACAAGTATTTTACACATTTTTCTTTGTTGTTATTATTGTTTTCATTTTACCTGTTACATTACTGCAGTGATTTAAAATTTGAATGCTCGTGTGTCCTATGAATTTCATGATTTCAATGCTGTCAACACTGCCTCTCAGTCTCTTAATGGTGATTTTACGGCCATAATGATTCGATGTTTTTTTTTTTTGTTTGTTTTTTTTTTTTTCTTTTCATCTGGGATATCACATTCTCCAGTCATACTCTACATTATGTTCTCAGGTGACTGGTAAGCGAGAGGTTGGCACTTGAAACAAGTCATATATTTTTCAAAACGACGGCCTTGGCGTTAAGAAGAAAAGTGAGTCTTCCGTACCCAAAACTAAAAGAAAAATAAGAAAAGATTCTTTTGTTTGTTAATGTTCAATCGATACACATATCTTGAAAGACTATAATTGTGAAAAGATTACAATTCTGTAAAACCTATTACAAATCTTATTCTACATATAGTTCTGAGTTAAGGTAAATTTTGTATTAACATCTGGAAAAATTAACAAAAAGAAAAAACTCATTTCAACATTTTCACATATTTCATCATTACAAGCAAGAAATAAATATACAAAAGCGCGTTCTTTGGGATATATTATAGCGCAAGATTAATTGGACATCTCGCAGGCATGTCGAGAGTTTCGAAACGTTTTGGATTGAATGACCCCCTCATCTGCATTCTTCCTAGTTCTAGTATGTCTCATTTCGATTCCATTGTTTGTAATTACTAATACCTTGAATGGTATTGAATTCCTCTATTGCACACTGGCCAAAACTTCAGTCATGATTGTCAAATAATTAAAATCTTCGGCACATACATTTTCTTAAAACTTTTAAAATCCAGTTCAAAATACATACAATATGGCAAGTGTGGTTATTGTCTGTTATTGTCTGTCTATTCTTTTACTTCTGCAAATCGCTTTTTAACCACTGCGATCAAACCTATATTCTTCAAGTAATTCATCTGTTTTGTTCAACCGAAACAATCGTAGAACCTTTAAAGCAATATATTTAGTAAACTTACAATTTCTATCAAACCATTGATGGGATTTTGAATTTCTACGAACACTGATAACACTATTTTCCCATCTTGAAACGTTGGCTTTCATTTCGTTTGCCGCGTCATTACTTAAAAATACAATACTTTCTTCAAAAGATCTTATTAAGGAAACGCTTGTTATATGTTCTGATCTTTGTGCAATAACTGTTATAAATTCCACTGTTTCAAACGTTTCAGTATTAGAAATTAACATTGCATTAAAAAAGCATGGAAATAATGTTCAAGCCATGGAAACATTTTAGACTGTTTTTCTCTTTTACACTGTGTTTATTTTCTCATCTTATCCCTTGATACTATTGAGCATGTAATTGAAAAAGAAATACAGCATTCAATAAAGCCAGTTTTAGTACATAATTAGACAGATGGCGGCAATTCGATTCTACCTCTTCGGGTCGAATTAGGTCATTGTACCGGATTAATAAATTGACCTATTTTTCGCTTCTAGACTGTTTATTTTGTTCCCCTCTTAGCATTGTATACTGATCATGCCATTCTAAAACGAACGCAATAATTCAATAAAACCCGTTTCTTTCATAAATTTAACAGATGGCGGCAACCCGATTCTACTACTTCCGGTCGAACTGGGTCGTTGCACCGCCCAATAAAATTGAACTAGTTTACCAACATTACATGCAAAACAATAACAGATTGTTGATAATTTTGGAAGAAAATACCTTAATATGATATAATCTATCAAAACTATTGCAGTGCTCTGATTGCAACTTTGAAAAGTCATGAACTGAAAAGTTCAAATTCATCTAACAGTGCTTAAAAACCATGTGCTCACGATAGGAATCACTTGCACCGCTAATTTAAGGTAAATATAAAAGCTATTGGTAAATTCCAAGTCATTGACTAATGAAATGAAGGTTTAAAAAACCGTCAAAGATACCCCCTACGTTGTCAGTTTTAGGTACGTGCTGCGGATTATTTCAGATGTTTGTGTTGACGGAGTTGCTTCCCCTGTTGGTTCGTGCTACGAGTGTGATCATATTTGTCAAAGTATTCAATGCAGCCTAGTATTGGCATATGTATTGATTCGATTGCATTACAACACCAAAGGAAGATAAATAATTGAAAATCGGTTGATCAGCTAAAACATAATCTAACGTAGTAGCCGAATTATTTTGAATACATGTAGATTTCTCGATGCCTTCATCTGCCTCACACATGCCATTCAAATTCTAAGTCCAGTAATTCTGCACAAATTAAGAAGTTTTTCTCCATAACCAATTATCTCCCTTCGTTCTTGGTTAGCACGCTTTTCTAACTCCGTGTCTTGCGTGTAAGTAAAAATCAAGAAATGGGTCAATAGTATTATTATCCCTAATAAAATCGGGTTCTGTACTCTTTTACGCGTTAAAATCACCAGCAAGTACTAGTATATATTTTTATCTTCATTTATCTTCTAATTTGGCTCTATGATTTTCATAATTGCAAATGGGGTTTTTTCCCTTAGAAAGAACGGATGAGTATTCTGTCGAAATATACTAGTATCCAAAACATAAGGTTAAAAATAAGTTATAATTAGAAGTGATGACTAATCAAAAAATTATTTTGGAAATGCAATGTGTTTCAAAAATATTCCAATATATAAAAAGCGTCTCACGTACATGCACAGCTCTACCTCCAGAGTTTATGTTGACTGTTTGTGCTTTTGTTTTAATAATGTCAAAACATCTCTGTATTATATTTTGCCACCTAAGTTATAAATGTTCCGCATTAAACACTTTAAACTATTATTATTATTATTATTATTATTATTATTATTATTATTATTATTATTTGTATACATGCATTTTGGAAAAGAAACGGGTATGTCAGTTTTATCTCGGTACCCGTACATACGTAAGTAGTTACGTCAGTTTGCCAGTCACATTTCTTATAAGCGCAGAAAAGTTGTTTTTTTTTTCTTCATAAGACAACATTCAAACTTGGCAGGTGTACGATTTCCCTGTGTAGCACAGATTTGCAGCACATGACCCCAAAGCAAGATTAAAGATCAAAAATACATAACATGCTCTTTCTTAGCTGTTGACTGTGCTTTGAATTTTCATTTTGGTACAGTTTCAAAGTAGCTCAGATGCACCATGCATGTAGTGGGTTGTTCATCGCCGATCACAGAATCCCTGATACAAGGGAAGGAAAATGGAGCCAGTGGATTAAAAAAAACAAACAATTAAAAATAATAATAATTGGACATTACCAGACATGTCGTCACGTGTGTCAAATCAAAGTGATTTGAGAATATCTATCCTTGTAATGTATTTTACTCCTCAAACTGAGCACTGGACTCCAATGGCAGAGGTTCAAAGATTAAAAAGAATAAATGAATAAAATAGGGTGTCACTAAACCATGTCGTTATGGCCATGAAATTCAAAATTTTAGAGATCTTGTAACCGCAAAAATCGTTTTTATGTTAACGATACGTATTTCAAATTCAGTAAGTGTCTCCCGATTGGGATGTAGACTGGACGTAAGTTTGCTAAGTTTCAGGGCAACGCCAATCTCCATCACTTATATATGCTTCTTTACATATGTATGAAAATTTCGTCATTTGCATAGATTTGTATACCTACGTAAATTTGCACGGTGTGTACATTTGCGACAACTCCTGAAGTAGCGCAAAGGCAAATTGGCACTGCTCTAAGTTTGCACCATCTGCACATTTTCAGTATCTGAACGCCACATACATGTGTGTATTTCAATTAATTTCTGTAAAACTTTCCAAAAGAAATTATATATTCATGTTTTCTTTAAATATTTAGCTAATGTCTGTTCGGATGGTTTAGTCTGGTTGTACATGGCAACGTGTTTCTGTTAGCATTTTTATATACATGAGCGCATTTCAGTATGCCTAAAGTCTATCCAACGAAGTTGCTTGTCGAGGCAAGGAAAGGGCATGGCCGTTGTCGCCAAATCACGAATAATATGGCCATGTTTTAATTTTACACTATTTATTTGTAAGACGATTTATTCTCACTGCATATACTAAGCATTTCTACGGTTTAGATGTAGGTGAACTGTGTTTGTTTTCTTGTTGTGTGGATGTGCGTGTGTTCTTTTCTTGTTTGTTTTGTTTTGTTTTTGACTCTTTTTCTGGAGGAAGCCGAAGAACTTACAGGTGACCTCCGACCGTGGATGAGTGACCACTTTACCCTCGCGCATGCTGGAGGAAATGATAGAGTCCTGGACCACGTAGCTGCAAAGCAAATGTATTACCACTCTTTTATCCAGGCGATCTTTATACCAAAAGTAACATTTTATATAGTGATAAAACGGTGTACAGTGAATGACAGTTTTATACCTTTCTCTAGAGAAATATACTTGATTTATTTTCATGAGATGCTTTTTTTTCTAGTCCTTTGTTACCGGATCTCTCTCTCTCTCTCTCTCTCTCTCTCTCTCTCTCTCTCTCTCTCTCTCTCTCGTTTTTGTTTATCTCCTCAATTACCTAATTACATGTAACTTAACAAAATGAAGAGAGAGAGATTTTGACTGGCTATCTGTTTTTGTATATCAATATCTTTCGTTTAGTCTTTCCTTTCTTCTTCTTCTCCTGCTTTTCTTTCGATGTATTCAAGAGAAAGTTTTAAACGCTATGGTTCAATGATAACTATTTTCATTGTGTACAAGTTCAACAATATATTTGGAAAACATAGCTAGTATAGTGTCTTGGTCGTTGTGAGAAAATTATGTTGTTTTGTTTCCTTTTTCGTCAAGCGCTTTCAATATCTATATTCTCAAACGTATGTCTATTACCAAATTCGTTCCACAGAATGGTTGTAACAGGATAAAGCCAGATTGGGATTGGATTTAGTAAAGGCACTTAAAGCAGTTTCGTGAATGGGATGCTTATTTATAATATAATTGAACGGTGAATGCATCTGACACCTTACTCGTGCGCATATAGCCCAACAGTGTATCTAACAGAATGATGCGCACCGAGTTCAACAACTGATATCAGGAAATTTTATCATTCCTAAATGGAACCAATCAGAACATGTAACTTCAACGTGTAAACAAACAAGAATCAACTTATGGAATTTATAAACAAATATGATTGATATATAGATCTATCACCATGGACGATCAATGCATATAATTTGTACAATATGGACAATGTATGATTCTATCACCAAGGATGGTCACAGTATAGGAGTTATGCACACATATGAACAATGTGTGATTCTATAACCAAAGGTGATCAAAGTGCAGAATATGTACAAAACTATGAAGAATGTCCGTTCCATCCACAAGTAGGATCTATGCATTATTTATTATTGCTCATATAGCGATATTGATATATTGATTTCACTCACATAGTGATATTGAATGATATTGATTAAAAAATGGAACATATGTATCTCGTAGCGTCCAATTGACGACCACAATGTATTTCCGGTTCGACAGCTTTTGTGGAATGGTCAAATAGCCACCACGCACGTCCAGCCCTTCCCAGTCTGCCGAAGAATCCAAAAGAGCCTCCTTATTCCATACAGACTGCTGGTCCCGAAGTTTTGGTCCCTCACTGTGAGTAAACCAATACCGTCCTCCAAGCCTACTTCACCATCGACTCCATCATACGGGTTTCACGAAACCACACCGAGTTTTACGACTCCCCATCACAAAGACAGATCTACATCTGAAGATTGCTCCAGTACAGTTGACAGCTTCCTGACAAAACTCCCTGTGTCGTAATTATACATCGAGAATTCATTCTATAAGTGCCCTGGGTGTGGTGAAAATGTCTGACCAGAGAACTCGAGTTTATTGGGTTTCTCACTGTAATCGCTTTGCTCGTGCAGCATAGGATGAACCGTTCTCAGTATTTTGAAATAGTTAAAGCCTAAAAATCAACCACCCACGGGTAATGTTTTATGCGGCGATGAAACCGGGTATATACACCAAACAGAGCGGAGAGTGCTTTCCCTGGATTCTACAGGAGAATGCTTGACAATATTAACAGAATTTTTAAATACGAATAAATAATATTGTCATACAGGTTAGAGAATTTTAATTCGTTCTCTACAGAGATTCGAACCCGGATCCCCGAACTACCGCACCTATCGCCTTCCCTGTAAGCATCAACCATGATACCATCTCGATCATGCAGGCATCACCAAAAAACGATGCTACAAAATCGGTGGCATAAGGCATTCGTGCGTAGCAGACATACCCGCATGTCGACCCAGTAAATAATTCTCATCTAAGTACACAGACCATCTGATCATACTACACATTTTTGAGGTGGGTTTTATTTGCGGTTTTATTTGGATTTGGTAGTGATGGAGTAGTAGGTCCGTTCTGAGATATATAGGTCGCCCTAAAAAGAGCCGTTGCTTGAAAAATGTTCACTAAAATAACTAATTTTCTATTACCAGCTGCAACTGTTTTAATTTTTTTTCCGAGTCCGAGTCGACGTCCTTTTGTAATTGCTGCAGTAAATACTGCTGCTGATGGGGGTTTGGATTTTTGAGACAAGGCAGGTTTAATTCTCCTGGACTTTGCCTAAGATGCTTCGTATAACGCCGTCATCTTTTTATGGTCATCTAGGAATTGATGTATATAAGAATGTGTGTTAATAAACGTCACAGACACTCATTCCCTACCAACATTTGTTTTGCTTGTAAAGATGAGGGTTGGATGATGCAAAATAAAATATGTGCTTGTAAGGACAAATGTTATTGACCCTACTCATTAAGCATCCTACATCCCTTGTCACTTAATTTTGTATGTAAGTGCATGAGTGCTGGATAGTAAATAAAGTGTGTAGTATTGTAATTATGTGTGATAGTACTACTTAATTATATAATCTATATCCACTTTTACATTCGTTTGTATTAGTGTCATATTGCATTGTAAGTGTGTGTGTTTGCTTGTCCATAAGCAGGTGCGAGTGTCCCTCAACAATCCCCAATCTGTCCACCTTTTGCTTGAAAGCATGGGTCTGATTGTGAGAGTGTGTGATTATCATCCCGTCCTAGCGTACTAACCGTGCTGTAATCATGTGTCAATATGGTTTTCTGTGGCACACAATCGACAAACAACTTATTTCTCACACCGTAAGCGTTCATCAATGTTCCGTTATGTAGCGCACATTTGACAAACAATTTACCTAAGTGCACCGTGTTTATCGACGTGGCATTATGTAGTGCACATTCGACAAAGAACCTACCTAGCATTACAGTGTTTAGCGATGTGGTATTATGTACTGCACGTTTCACAAAATACTTACTTCTCACAATGTAAGGATTTATCGATGTGGAATTATGAAGTGCACATTTGGTAATTAGTCGTAACTTTGTCTATCTCTGGTCCTATTCTACAGATAGCGGCGTGTTTTTGTACTTGTTTGTATGCTTTTGTATATCTTTTCTTTATGTATGTATTAGTTTATTGTTTATCTCAATCACACAAGCTTGAAATATCTAATACTCTTTTGTCCTTTTAGTGTGTGATATTATATAAATATGTACTATGCTAAAAGAATGTTCACAATCTCTTTGGATGAACAAATTGGTGGATAAAAAGGATAGGTAGATAATGAAATGCAGCTATATACATTTGGTATTATATATACACTCACCTAGGCACCACAGGTATCAACAGGGATGTAGATTGATAGTTGTGGTGGTTGGGATGGTACTCTCATAATTTGTTGCAACATATGCTCATCAAAGGCCAACATTTCCTACAGCATAAACCTCTGCCCCATTAAAAGAAGAAAACCCTCATAAAATGAATTTGTATTTAGGCAATATACAAGACATTTTGGATTATGAATGATAAAACTGAACCTAGTAATTGTATCCTCTAGTACTGGCCAGTAAGGAATTGATATCCCCGACATGATTGCCTAGAGAAATGCAATCAAAGAATTTCCTCCAAAATACAACAGTATAAATGTAATAATCATAAGACAATGATGTAACAATACCCTATTCTGAGTCCTCACTTTGTCAGGATACACCAATATGAATATAATAATCAAATCTCAATCAAGTGACAAGACCTCATTCTGAGTCCTCACTTTGTCAGGATACACCAGTATGAATATAATAATCAAATCTCAATGAAGTGATAAGACCTCATTCTGAGTCCTTTCTACAGTCGGGATACACCAGTATAAATATAATAATAGTTACATACCAATGATGTATTATGACCTCATACTGAGCCCTTCACTTAGGATATACCATTATGAATATAATAATCATATACCAATGACATACAGATTTAAGTTAGGTTAGACCGATAAATCAACTCGAAAACCTGTACTGATACTGCTTGATGGTTTGGGGGTTGATCGTGACTATTCTTTAAAATATTCACTTTCGTCCACATACATCGATGCGCATTTTACACAATTACCAATATTTCTCGCTGCTCATGAGTTACGGTCGCCTGAAGGGTCCTTTCGGCAATATGTACAGAATATTTCAGGCTTAAATCCTATGTTTGACAAGTTGTAAATGCACGTGGAATAACACAACCCTACCTACTGTGTACATGTTGAATTTAGTGGTTATGTTGCGCGATAACTTGAAATAAGCCTTTTCTTGAGAAATTTGGAATTCCATATTATTACGGTCTTTCGCGAGAAATTGCATGGTGAAGTTTTTGGCGTATTTTTAAGTCAAACTTGATCAGAAAACATCTTTAGAGTTTTTAATCGGTGTACAGGAATAATGTTTGCCTTGCATGATATAAATTTATAAAATTAGACGCATGAAAATAATTTTTTTCTTCTTCCTATTTTGGAGGGCGAGCCGAGGGCGATAGTGTGTCCTTTTCCAAGGCAAAATCTGGCCGGTTACACAATGTTAACATCCTCAGCATGTTTTAAATTGCTGTATGATGTCTGCATGCTACTTTTGGAAATGTAGGCCTGAAAAGAATATTTTCAAGAAATATTGTGCGTGTTTTTTTTGTTTTTTTTTTTGTTTTTTTTTCTTTGTTTCTTTCTTATTTTTAATATCTGAAGCTGGAGTAGTTACTTTTTATCATTTGAGCCTAAAAATGATAATATGAAGGTAAGAAAGGCGTATATGGACAGTTATTATTGTCACGTGGAGCCATATTTCACAGTTATGGAGCCCATTTCGAGTTATTGCATGATTCATGCATGTCATTTTTAGCAATTTCGGCATTTAAAACTATATATATATTTGGAAGGTATTACATGTCTAAAGGGAATGTTGCTATCGCCCATTGAAGCCGTATATCAAATTATAACTGTCAAAGAAATAGTTGATAATGCTAAACAGTTACCGCAGTTTGTAGTTAGAAATCAAACTATTATTGTTGACATCATTATATGTAAACAAGAAATTATAAATGTAATAACTAGTCTTGACCTAAACAAACCCGGTGGACCCAATAAAATTAGTCATAAACTGTTAAAAAATATAGTTGAACAAATGTCTGTGCCGTTGCAAATAATAAATAATGTCAAGCCATTATGTTTCCTGCACAATGAAAGCTAGCTCATGTCATGCCGAGTTATAAGAAAGGAAACAAAACGCTATCGTCTAATTATAGACCAATTTCTCTAATGAGCTGTGCGCTCAAGGACTTTAAAAAAATAATATTCAGACATGTATATCATTTTTGGCATGAAAATGATATGACGTATAAATATCAATCTGGATTTCTTCCAGGCCGTTCAACAACTCATCATCTAATTGAACGTTATCGCTAAATATGTTCTTCTCTTGATTCCAATGAAACCACGTGTTTAACGTTCCTTGATGTCAGTAAAACTTTTGATAGAGATATAGATTAAATGTTAGTTTGTAAGTTTCAAAAGTATGGAACTGCCGGCAAACTTCTATCATGGCTCGAAAGCTACTTATCGAACTTCAGTATCAACAAAATGTCGAGTAACTGCTGGGGTTCCGTGATAGGATTTTTGCTATTACTTTTTTATGTCAACGATATAGCAGACGACTTGAACGCGCTTGCAAGGCTATTTGCTGATGATACATCTCAAACCCTTTACAAGTACAAAGGATTATTAAAAATGATCTTGAAAAACTTAATGCATGGGCAAACGACATGGTTGTTACTTTTAGCACTTCGAAAACAGACATTTTATTAAATCGCAAACCGGAAGACTGACTTTTTCTATCAGAAGTTCTCCTTCGATAATATGCATTTGGTTCCTGTTAAAATTCATAGACACTTAAGATTAACATTATCCTGTGATGCTAAATGGACTGATCATATTAGTTTGATTATTCAGAAAGCATCTAAATATCTATGTTGCGTGCGACAAAAGACTCTTTTCGCAGAACAGCTTTGGCCAAACTATATATACTATTCATACGACCAATTTTAGAATATTTTTCTAAAGTGTGGAATAATTGCTCTATTGAAGATTCGGACAGATTAGAGAAAATATTTAATTGGAAGCTGCACCTATATATTGCTCTAGAGAGTCTCTCTATGCAGAAACTGGCTGAGAAGCTCTTGCACAAGGAAGGAAAAAGAAGAGATTATGCATGATGTATTTGATTATAAAAACCCAAGTACCTAACTATTTAAGCGACCATCTTCCACAAAGGAGATATGAGACATCTCATTATCGTCTACGCAAGTACCAAAGCACCACACCCATCTAAAACCAGACTTCAAGTGTTTCTTCAGGCGCCCTTGCTACCATGTATGACTGGTCTTTGGGACTCTCTCCGTGGAGATCTCCAAAGGCCCCTAATCTTTGTTTCTTTGAAAAACATTTATCTAATTGAACTAACGGACAACCACCATATTATGATATTGGCAAACGTGACCTTAATATCCTACATACTAAACTTAAACACTTATGTAGTACTCTCAAATCCGATCTTTAAAGAGTCAATTTAATTAACTCTCCCATGTGTGCATGTGGTTATGACAATTAAGATGCTGAGCACTGTTTTTTTTTTTTTTTTTTTTTTGGTTTTGTTATTGCTCCTTATTTAATTTACAAAGATCTTTCTCTCTATCTGTTAACACACAAATTGTGTCAATCTGGATTTAGTACTGAGAGGTGACGTTGAACTAAGAAAAGAATTAAATTCTGTGACGTTTTTAAATAACAAATTTGTAAATGAAATGGATAAAAGTGACTGTAAACAGTGTAAATTCCTCTCTCTCTCCCTCTCTCTCTCTCTCTCTCTCTCTCTCTCTCTCTCTCTCTCTCTCTCTCTCTCTCTCTCTCTCTCTCTCTCTCTCTCTCTCTCTCTCTCTCTCTCTCTCTCTCGCATTAACTGCTTATTTAATTAACTACATACCCATATGTTTATTATCTTTTTCTTTGAAATGTTTCGTGTTCTTTAATATACGAAATGTTTACCTTGTTTTTCGGATATACTTGAATGTTTGTAAAATGAATGTCATCTTTGGTCATTTTTGTATGTTTTGGGAGATGACCTAGATGCGTTAGACAACTCATTTTCTTTAATAAAATGACATTAAGATATGTTGAAAACAATTAACATTTTCTTAGCGAGATAATGCGAGACTAACATTGACATTGACTTCAAAATGGAAAAGCAGACTTTGACAACTCGGTGTATGGTGCGAAATAAAGGTTCGAAAGTTGAAAGAAACTGTGTGCAGTTATGTAATAAAAGAATGCGGTACATATAAACGCTAAATAAAGGTGCTGATATATATGTTGTGGCGAGATCGCATAGTATAAAACTTACAGAACATAAAGCATTACGAACTGAACACACCCTCTCTCTTTCTCGATCACCCCGCCTCTCTGACATTTTTAACTTGCCCGTGGGGAAGTATTTTGCAAACGTGTACATGCCCGAGCCGAATTGTAGCTTGTCCTGACCGTTGGCCGAGTGGATTTGCAAAACCACGGACGGTGCTAAGTTTTGAAATGTGAAGAAGGTTGTTTGTACATATGTCGTATTGCTTCAGTTAATACGTGGTAAGGTATTAGGTTTGAAAAAAGATTTGGCAGTAATCTTGGGTTTATGATTGCTATTAATTTATCATCTTTCATCTGGGGAGGGAGGAGGGTATTGGTTTATGAAAAATTAAATAAGTCTGTTTCTTGGTATGACATAGTGGCTCAAGAAATACAGGTCATATACTACTTATGTGTGATAGTATTGTTGTGAGATGATATGTTGGATAGTCCACAAGTGTTTGAGTGAGCATTACCTATTCATACCTTCTCTCTTCTGTTTGGTTTGTAAAGAGAAAGTGTTACATTCTGAAGGCAGGTGTGCATGTTCCATAAGATATACTCGTCATGATTGTACCTCATACTTTACCTAACCCCAACCGTCTATTTGTAGTTTTGTAGTTTGTAGGTGTGTGTATTGGCGGGTTAGGATAAGTCTTGGTCAGTCAAGGTAGGTGTTGACTCATGGAGATAAATCATGTTAAATCCAAGTAAGATCCCTACGATCATGCTATTTATTTTCCTATAGACGCTTTTAACGTCACATCTTAAATATAACCCATAGGGCATAGGGTTTTATTTAATATTAAATTCCCATTTAGCCCCATAGGGTGATACTTAATGTCAAATTCCCAAAGATTCCCATATGGTCATATTTAACGTGAAGCAATAAATAAGATTCCCTTAGATCACCATAGCGTGCCCTCTATCTCATATAATCCCCCATAACTACTTAAATGTTTATAATAGTAATTTAAATTATATGCAAAACATTCGTACTATTGTTATGTATATTTAATCTTTAATATGTGTTTAAATCTTGTCCATGAAGGTAAGTAGTACTTAGAGTCTGGTAGCTAGTAAACAGAATGTTTACTTGCATTTGAATTTAAGGGGATTCTTATTTACAGTTAGCCTTCCCCCCCCCCCCCCCATTTTATTGCTTCACGTCATGTTGATATAAGTCAAGTGAAAATGTGTAATAAATAGGGATCTGGTAAACATATAATTAATTCATATTTTAGATCAGTCTGTTGGAATCCATTTTAGATTAAATTTTACTGTATGTTCCATTGAAAGCACATATATTTCGAGAGGAATTATTTACTTCAAATATTCAATGGAATTACTAACGTGCTCATTGACTTTTGAATTAATAACTTTAACTAATAGAAAAGTTTCAGAAGTTTTGATCATTAATGTCTTACTTAACAAGGCATTAATAGGGTTTCTATATGCAAATAGCAACATTCATATCATGTTCATATAGGATAGGAATAGCAGACATTATCTTCACAATTAATTTTACCAATTTGTTGGTGCTATTTTTCATTACATTAAATTATTCATTTAATATTTTACTTAAGGTGTTGCATATGCTTTTAGCAATAATTACATCAATTTCATGACAAATGTCGTGTATAAAAATATAAATTCTACATCTTATAAATAATTTTGCAAGATCCGATTTCACAACTTATTTTTATATTCAAGTAGAACTAATGAAAATATTTAAAAAATCATATTACCACGTACTTCAATTTCTGCAGCTTCGCCTGCAATTGGCGCATAAAATTCAAACGTCTTCGTGTATTCCATCACTGTTCATATACTATTTCAGAGTAACAGATTTCGTTGTGGTTTAATTGTCAATATATTTGTCACTGCAAAATGTAAACAAAACAAAAAACAAAACAAAACAAAAAAACAAAAAAAACATTCTCCTGCTTAACTTTCCCTGTCGTCAACATACCCACGAACTATCCCAGGTGATCCGGTATTTCTATCGCTTCGCATCGTCTTGCAATTTCTCGAGAAAGAGCGCAAGAACTCGGCATTCCAAGACAAGGGCCCATCCAAGTTGTCGCCCAACATTGTCACTAAATTCGAAATGTACACAGTCGGTAGGGTTGTGTTATTCCATGTGCATTTACAACTTGACAAACAGGATATAGTTTGGAAATATTCTGCACATATTGCCGAAATTATAGCCGACCGCGCGAAATACCGGTAAATGTCTAAAATGTCTAAAATGCGGACGAAAGTGTCTGCAGGAAATTTCACATTTTAAGGAATAGGCTCGATCAACCCCCAAACCATCAAACAGTATCAGTATAGGACTGGATGCTGATTTGTCGGTCTAAATTTAGATAACCCTTTACTTGGTCAGGGTAATGCTGCGGAACCGATGTAATAAGAATTGTGTCCGGTCGTGGCAAAACACAGGCGACAACAGGTTTCGCAACTGTATAATAGATTCACTGTCCAGTGTGTGGCTTTATTAGTAGGTCATACCGAAATGTTTCCCTTGCATGATAATTGGATTGGTGATTACAGCTAAAACTGCTTTTAGACTCATATTTTTATAAAGAGTGACCCTAAAACAAATGCCAAACTTTCAAGGTTTACCAAAAAGTTACAAATAGTATATTACTGGGTTTTTATGAGGTTGATACAAGGAGTTATCAACCCCAGAAAAGTGGGTAATAACAGATGAAAGGAGGGGCACATACACATACAGACAGACCAATGGATAAACGCATGTACCTTAGGATGGTAAATTTAGCAAGGTAAACGTTTGGTAATTTAATAAATCAAAAATACACAAAATGAAAAATCACGTAGTAACATCATTTCAGACCAACTCCCCTAAAACAAAAATACCAACTAAAACTCAACTCCCATGAAATACAAAAATGTATGTGTGTGGCACCAAAGTGTGAAAGTATACCCACCCTCTCTCTGATTATGTGAAAATGCAGTAACAATGGTGATGCAGTTCCTTTGAGCACAATGGAATAAATACTGTCACCAATGTATAAAAGAATAATAAACGAACAAACAAAGAGCTTGATACTAAATATTTGAATAACACAACTATCAAAGAGTCCCTCATACAAAACTTGTACATGGAATATTGTGAAAGACGGACTGTTCATCTGTATTATATGTAGATTCAAATGTCAAAAAAAAATTCTTGATGGGAACAGATTCTCGAGCATGAGGAATTCAAATTTGTGTTGTGAAGATTTGTGCTAGGGCGACTGATAATTATCGCAGGCGCTCGTGTATTAATTAATTTCTTTAATAAATGTTCACTCTTGCAGCATTACAATGCGGTAATGGTAGCTGTGTTGTGCCTGAGACTGTATTAAAGTCGAATGGATACGACAGGGCTGTTTCGTTTTACCACACGCACTGTGCCTCCAGTGTCTGATAGAAACTGTTTTTCTCCACGTCAGGGGCTTCGTTAGTTGGTCCATACGCCAAGACCACCGTCATTTTGCCATATATATGTTTAAAAGTGTCCCACATTATGCAGTCGTTGACTGGCTGTCATTCATAAAGAGCCTTAGCTGAGAATTGCAAGAGGGTCATGACAACTCAAGCACGTCTTAGTTGGGTGTGGTCTCTTCCTTACCACATAAATGTGTACTTTCTAGTGGGTATCTCGCCTGAATCCGGCCATCTCACTTTCTGCAGACCCATTATTGAGATGTTCATATGCTTTAATTACAATGTCAGCGGTATGGCAGCACAACATTCTAGTAGTGTTCTGACATTTAATGTCCCAATAAAGACAAAGTGCCTGAGGTCTATTGATGCTTTCACTGTTTTTACAGTTGTCACCATAGTCCACTTATCACCGCCGGCTGGTGACCGGCCGGACGGCACGCTCCTTGTTTGGCCGCGCGACGAGCGAGGCGGGATGATTTTATCTTTGACAAAACTCATATATATTTCCTTAGCTGTTCTGGTTTCCCTGGTTGCTCGCCAGGTAAACACAGGGTTGGAAGATGGCCGGCTTGATGAAAATTTCACCTATCATTCTATCGACGTACGTCCTCGTCTTGCTATCGTCCGCCTCAAGCGGCGTTGACTTCCATCGGGTTGTAAGTTTGTCTGCCACCCAAGCCGTTTTGGACTTCACAAAAGCCTCGTTACCCGACTATTTCTGGGTTCGTGATATGTGTTTGAATTTCTTGAATTTAACAAGAAACAAATAAGCATATTTAAAACCCGATTTTTCCCCAAAATTACTCCACTTCAGAGATGCTGTTCACTTGTTGGCGCTATTTACCTTTTTTACTTATAGGACACCCACATTAGGAATTTCTGAGATGGTAAAGGTAATAGATAAATTTGTTTGCTGTAACATGTTCTTCTTTTATCATGTTAGAAAAAATAAATCCTATTGAAAACTATACTGTATGAAATTCTTCATTTGAGTATTTTAGAATAGGAAAATAAAATTCTTGGTTGTGAAATAGCCTGAAAGAAACTTACAAACTTTACCATATCTTTAACTTTGACAATTTAATTGAAATAGCTTCTAAAACGTAAACGTAAAAATTAAAACAATCTTTTAAAAATCCTTATCGTTTAAAATGTATTTTTTATATTTTTATCGTCATTGTATTGATAAGACTCTAGGTCTTAAAATAATGTAACAAAAAGAAAGTGAAACCAACAATGTATGTGAAATCAGCAAACAATGTATTCTGTAAATAAAATTAAAACTTCAAAAGACACTTACAATTTGTGAATTAAATTCCAAATAATGCTAAATATCCTAATCACAAGTCAGAAATTATAGAAAGTTCCGAATGAATGAATGTTCCGAGTAATTTAATGTTCCGAATAAATGAATATTCCGAATGAATGGGTAGTCTTGAATGCTATGATGTGCCACAACAATAGTTTTGAATGTACTAATGTACCTGAATAATGTAATCCAGATTATCTTTGAGAATGTCCACAAATATCCAAAAGTCATGCAGTTAAATCCAAAGGTTAATGAGCACTTTATGGTAATTCCAATGAATGTTCAAATAAATAATTACTTTCGAATTATGTCTACAGCACTAAAGCATTACAGCACAACTAAACCTCGAATCATAAATTGATTCCAAACAATCTAATGATTCCAAATAGACTCATCATAAAAACAGGAATATTTTTAACACAGGATTTAAAATTGGAATGATTATAATGCAGTTATCAAGTTTTTATATACTATTTGCAAATGGCCTATTTCACAACTTGACATGTGCCATCTAATGATTCACAGTGCAATACAAAATGCGCCATTCGAGTGGGAAAATCCCCAACAAATGGTCAACAACTCTGAACTTGAACTCAAAGGTTAGTAAATGCCTTGTTGACATCTTAACCAAATTTAAAGTACGACTTACTATTTGACCGCATTTTAAAGTACAGTCACATACCAAAAGTTCAGGCACTCATTATAGATTGTATATACATAAAACTATACACATGTTTTATTGCAGTCAAATATGTTTTTGAAAGCATTAACATTTATTCTGATGGAAATAATAATAATAATAATAATAATAATAATAATAATACAGATACAGCATGAATTGATATTTATAACTAACATTGGCACATTCCAATCTTATGTCACGTTGGATCAACTGAAATAAGCAAACCTCGACACACTCAGAAAGACAGTAACTCACCAATGATTGAGAGGGTTTATAAACATTTTTTAACAATGAATAATTTATGCAGATATAGTTCAATACTTTCTATAGTGATTTTAATAGTTTCTTGCAATATTATCATGCAAGCGTTAAAATTTACGTTACGGGCTTGAACCATAGCAGGTTAAAGATGCTAATGACTGAAGGCTCTCTTCCTCTCTATGTGCGAGCGAGAAAAACGGAAATAAATGAAACAATAATGAGCATGAAATAATAGAAATACTTAATAAATTCTGTAATGAAAAGATATTTAATAAATCTGAATACAAACAATCTTTGACAATAATATGTAATGACATATTATAGAGACGGTATTTGAAACAACATTATTCTGTGATAACTTATTTCAGCACCAATTGTTTTCGATATTAGCAAACAGTAACAGTGTAGCAATAACTCGTTCAGAGGTTTGGTACAACTGGTTTAATATTACATCAGCCGATAATATTTTCAAGTTATAATAATGGTACCAGTTTAGATTTTTTATTTACTTTCACACCAAATCTCTTCTAGGTACTTTATTAAATAAATATACGGCCAGAAGAGTTAATTTTTGTTTCATACTATTCATCAAGATAAAAAATATAATATCATATATATCATCGGCAATATATATATATATATATATATATATATATATATATATATATATATATATATATATATTGCAAATGAGCGACACATGTATATTAAGTCTGAATATTTATAATTTTCAATATCATTAGTACATTTTGGCCAGCAGTTTAAGTCTGTTTTTCTAACATGTAGGATAGAAATTGGATTTAATATACGGCAGATAGGTTTTTATAGTTTTAAGTTTACTGTCATCTTGGATAATTAGGAGTAAATATTAGCCATAATAATCATAATGCTCAAATGTTTCATCAACACATTGAAGAAAAGTTTAAGGTATCTTGATCTGGCATTAATAATAATAATAAATATAGGGTTAAATTTGACAGATATCATATTAAGATATGGATGTCTTTGGTATATTAACAGTGAAAACAAAGTTTTATCAGGTATATTGGATATAATATTTAATTTTCGGCACGGGTAGAGCGAAGGCTACAATGTTTTGTTATAACAATAAATCTCTGGTCCTAATATACCTGGAAAAATATACTCCACTTACCGTGAGCTGTAAGACTGCTTCTATAAAATGTCTTAGTTCAAGAAATAAAAATGATCTTTGTAAAGAAAACTCCACTTCACTCCACCCTTCCTACAAGAACCTGTTGGTCCCTATTTCATGTGCTAAAAGTGTTGATGGTCGAAAAAAATAGCGTTTTAAAGGTACAGTTCGCGATAAATGTTTAACCAGAGTAATGCTTTAGAGAGGCAAATTAAGATAACTTCTGAAGATAAACCACTTAGATGTGAAGTTTGTGATAAAATGCTTAGACAGAGTAGAACCTTGAAGATGAACAAAGATATATATGTTGATAGTAACTGGAGACAAAGCAATAGAATGTGAAGTTTATGATAAAATGTTCAGTGGTAGAGGTACTTTGAAGAGGCATTGGAGGGTACTATTCCGAGTTTCCTCTGACTCTTCTGATCCCATTTTTGATATTTTGACATTTATCTTGGTGTGTGGGGTCAGAGCGTATTGCCTACTGAAAAGTTGGAACTCGCCGTCACCGTGCGGTGGTGACATGGGGTAGCCGCTTACTACCGAGTCTAGCGAACTTAAACGACTTTATATCGAGCCATACCTGCATGAAATCAATAGAACGATGATTTCTTTTCTCAGAAATTGCGTGTATAACATTCGTTATGTCTGCAGTTCCTTGATAGACAAGATAAAACCACACAGTTGACAAAATTTGACCTGGTACTCGTCATCTGCATTGCTAGCCACGTGACTACCCAAATCTTGTAGCCTACATGTCCACGACATCAGAGGTCCAATAGTCACGTGATATCAACAAAGTAAACCTATTCAATCTTGTTGATACCAGCAAAAACCGCATTGACATGTGCTCTTTGCCGGATTGATGTGGCTTTCTCCTGGTTGCTACGACTACAACGACAGTTTTCGGTCGTTGTTCTCGGAATAAATAGGTTGAGATTGATGAATGGTTTCTCTTTTTTAACAAACATTAAGTTACTTTCCTTTAATATATTCGTTTGTTTTGTGTTTTTTTTTGGCAACAAGATTGGAAAGGCTTATTTTGTTGATATTGCTTTACGGTCTCACATCATAAGGCAGAAAATAACTCAATTGCCCGATCAATTTCTGGGACTCGTATTTATTCATGTATAGTATATCTTTAAGAATAAAGAAATACTATTTAAGACATACCGATCACTCTATATGAGCAAGAAGGCAATAGAGAAACTTAATAACTTGGTCTGACGAGATCTTTTTAACCCGATATCTCATGCAGTCGTAATGGCTGCTCTTACTGAGTTCCAGCACTGCTTCAACGGCAATTGTCCAACTCCCAGACTCCAGCTAGTTCCAGCTCCACGGAACGTGAGGCGCACTTTGTATACTCATGTTTCAACACAACGACCAGTTCCAGCCCCTTAGAACGCAAGGCGTATGGTTGAGACTCCAGTGCAGTCTGTTCCGAATGTACGGCAGGATAATATTGCAGCCGGTGAATACTTATATATACCTCTTGCTGACGTTCAGCTAGCAACAGTTCAAGAGCCTGAGCGACAGTGCAAGAAAAGTAAGGATAATAACTCGCTAGACTTTCTGGAGCGTTGAATAAGACGAGACACTGCTAGAATAACTATTGTGAAAGATTACTGCGCCACTGTGCTAGAAAATCAAAAGCTTGAAGCTGACGCTTTGACATTTCTTAATGGTGTGGCGCATTTGGTGCAAGCTGTTTTCATCAAAGAACAGGAAACATTGAATGGCCTCAAGTTTAGCATTATGTTGACAGTACTATTTGAGAAAACTGTACTGGACCCTAAAAACGTTTTGATGAAACGACGAGGTAGCAGAGATCATTAAAATACCAAGAATATTGAGGATCGGGTTGTCATAAATAATAACGCCATATTGAAACCAAAATAAATAAATACACATTGTACACTTTTGAAAGTTTAAATCTGGATTGACGGCTGGTAGTTGACCACTGTCATGTGCTTGACCTACAAGCGCCACAGTCGCGGAGGAGCGACATTCCAGAACCAAAGTGCCTACAAGCATGGTTAGTTATTAACCTATAAAACAAGGACAACCGCTGCTTTGAGAGGGCAGTCCTGTTGGCGCTTTACCCGGTAGAAATATATTAACGTTAATAGGCTAGGTCAGTACTAGCAACACAAGGGCAAACGCAACTTGGCTGACATCGACAAACTGGGGGTGGGGGAAGTAGGTTCACTAAAAGCACGACGATAGTACCCAACCTACAGCGAAAGGAGCATTATGTTGCCTATTACTGAAACCTCCAGCTTTACACTAGGTTATGGGTGAGAGTCACCAAGTCTACCGCAATATGGCAGAAGATACATCTACCACATGTCCGACTACCCTGAAAATCATCCACTCTTCAGCGCGACAAATAAAAAGGTGGTAGGCAAATTTAAGAATGAGTGCTCGCGAAAACCCATCGCCGATGAAACCACTCAGTGCTACGCGCTTGCTCTCAGAAAGCTATATCTCCTGTGACTACACACATCATGTGTTGCTTTTGTTCTGCTTCGATGAGGGCGTGTATAAGACAGAAATCTTGGATTAGTCGCCGATCTGTTGATCGTCCTCTGTTTTACACCGGTCACCAGGTAGTACTTGCGTGCAGATTCGCTTACTCATCGCAAGTCCTTTCAACACGATGTCTGTCTCACTTCCTTTCACTGAGATAATCGAGACGCTCCTTGTGCAAATCTTTGTACTCAGACTGGGCAGCTTTCAGCGCCTTATCGTGGCAGATGTATTCGTCATGCACTGAAGAGAAGAAGTTTCAGCTAGTGAATGCAAATGCGTTAACAATTACTCCACTCACCATGACAGAAACCGTGGTTATTAGACAGACTTGATAATATTAGTAAAAATGGTGACTTGTTTAATTAGCATGTCCTACATCCGAAGCCTCTGTGATGTGATGGTTACTGCCTTTGCTGCATCTTCGTAGTCTAGGCAAACAAGCTCGGCCGCATTTAACACGTTTGGCAATCATTGAATACCAACTTTTAAGGCCCCCAAGTACATTTCCGTGTTAAAGGGTGTTTCTGAGGTCCTAGGCGTAATGTGGTGTAGAAATCTTGCACCTGCGTTCCGCGATTAACAAGCTTATACTATTTCTTTACAAAACACACACTACTATTCGATACAAAAGGGGTATGGCTTGTTTAATAGATACTGCGGACACATACAGCGCTGACCTGTCCCCCTAAGTTACTTGCTTCTCTCACTTCTGCTGACTGCACGTGCACTATCATTACGATCACTTCTGCTGCTTACTTGTCCCCAAACGTGGATGCGGCATAAAGAAAGACAATCTGCCAAACTATCCGCCCATAGAACATAAGATGGCATCACCTCTTCCTGCTGCTCTTGAGCACGAGAGCGGCTTACGTCTTGGAAGTCTCTGCTTTTATCTGAGCTCGGTGTTTAATTCATATCGGCAAGTCTTTTACCAGCAGCAGTTCTACCTGGGTGTATAATCTTGGTGACATATGCCACCTTCTGAGTGGGTTGCACAGTTGGCTGTGCCGGCCCATCCATTGTCGGCTGCGCTGATGGATCCATTATCAGTCGTGCTTGTAACTTTGATTAGTTTCTCCTCAACTTCGCCGTGTCTACTGGTAATTATGTCACCTACAATTGGTGCTAGTGCCGCAACATACCTAAAGTTAAGGTAGCTACCAATTTTCGACCAAAAGGTCATTGGATCCTTTACCAAGTCACTCGCTCACTTTTTGCGATTATATGTATGCAGAAAGTGCCTTACAACTAATGTGTACAGTCCAAGCAGCAAAGACGCCATCGAGCAGTTATTCTGGCTACCTAGTTAGCCTTGTGTAAGACATAGGTCTTTGCTTCCTCTTCTCTCATCTCCATAAGGCTCGCAGAGGTAACAGGTTGGTTTATGCAATTTTTTGCTGCGCCAGAAGCCACCAATACATACAGGCGAACAAAGTGCCGTGCTAACGTTGATTTGACACGTCAAATAACAGTTGCGGGAACGGAGGAGTGAGTGTCGTTCTAACTGCCGGCTAGCCCCAGAGGTATCAGCCCATATATCTTGCTAACATTTGTGTCACTTCAAGCAACCGCCATTGTTCTAATGAAGTTCTGCATATGGTTGGCTGAGCGCTTAACTCTAAATAGCTTAGATATAAGCTAAGGTCCCAAGTGTTACAGTGTGGCGGGTGGCATACAAAATATGAAGCCACCACATTAAACAAACTAGTAGGACACTGGTGGGTCGGTGACAGGGAGCAGCTTGACATTGCTCTTTTTTCTGAAAAACTCATAAGCCTCTGCTCGCTGTTCAAATTCAACGAAATAGTTTGCATTTAGTGCGTTCCTAAATAAGTGTTTGTCTTTCAGTAAAAGAGGGCTAGTCACAAGATTTGCTCACAAAAGTTGCGAGCGACAGTCTTGTACTTGTGCCTTATGACCCACACGTTGATGGCGGCGTCTAGACTGATATAGGCAAGTTTAGTGTGGACCGTTTCCATTCGTTGAGTAGAGAAAACGTGGTTATTTTTTCGAACCTATTACCGAGTGAACAAAGCAGGTCATTCTGATCATAGCCCATAGGGTTGACCAGAAATACATTCGAGTCTTTTTTTTTTCTTTTTTAGCCGCAGGCCCACCGCCTGTCATATGCCTTGCTTAGGCATATAGTAAGGCAAATAATGAGAACAAAAATTATACTGGTACTTAAATGCTATTTTGAACAGTTCGCAGGCAAAAACGCTCTTGCCTCAGCCGCATCAGACAAAGATAACGTAACAGTGTGACTGAAAGCTATCACGTTTATCATGCATTCTCTAGACTCCTGAAGCGTGTGATCTTCTATTCACCCCATATCGAGAAAAATGACAAACTGGATTTAGTAAAAGCACCGACATCAATTAACGGCAACATAGTGTACTTGTAGTGTTGGACTGTTGTGTACCCTAATAGGCAGTGTTAGTCCACTCTCTTTCCGTTGATCAAAGATCCTTGTAGAAGACCCAAACATCGGCATCGTATACTTTTTGCACAACTATATTTTTGACGATGGCGCCGCCCAGGAATTTTAAAATTGTACAGTTGGCTTCCAGCTCTGGAGAACTGCAGCTCAAAGCAATTGTAAATGCCAGCCTAGTGGTGTCGGCCCAATGACTTTGTTCCTGGTAATGTTTGGAAAAACGCACCAGATGGCTTAGTTTCAAAGTAAATTAGTTCTGCGCCCTCGCACTGCAATGGAAACGAAACTGAATCCTGCTAACAAGAGTAAATTCTTTGCCCAATCCTCGATAGGAGTGGGCCATTAAGTTTCTCTAAGCGGTTGATCTCAAAGGGGAGCTGCTACCTGACGAAACATGAAGGCATTTCGCGGATGATCAAGAAGAGATCCTGGCCGGCAGAAGCTAGATGACAGATATTGAGCTCGTTGCGTTAGGATCAGAGAACAGAGAAATAAACAAAGCGCCGCACAGGGATCTAAAAGCCTCCCAATGCAAGATACATTGGGCGCTTCAAAGAATTCGTGGCGAACTTGTTAATAAGCCCCCGAAACTTAGGGAGGTCGAAAACCTCTTGGAAGAGATAAAGCTGATCTAAGCAGAAGAACAAATCGCAGAGCTAGGAGATACGAGATCGCATTTGACAGCTAAAGGAGAAACACGAATTGTTTCTACGGGCTGACAGCCCTAGTCAAAAAGGCCATCCGCAACCTCATTTCCTGGATTCTGGAGATCAGCAACACAATTCTCAACGAGGATACAACCTAAGCGGACCGGCTGCGAACACTATTCCGTGAACAGGTATCACTATAGCCTCTATTCTCATGTTGCTAGAGTTCATCATTAGCACAATTGTACTCGCAATCACAGACAGCACAAGCGCACCAACGCCACCTCCTGTAGTCACAATGCCTAAATCTGACCATGGCAGAGCAAAATAACGCTTGAAAAGAAACTACTGCAGCTGGCCAGAATGCTATAAACGCTCACATAAAAAAGCTTTTGTGTCATTCCTCAAAAAACCGCTGACAGTGTCATTGGCTGGCTGGCCGACAATCTGTTGGCGCTCGTCTTTGCGACTGTAAGGTTTTCCAGTGCTCAGTTTAGCACACATCAGTGCGAGAGCGAATTCAGTGCTAGACATCCTGCTTGTTGTTCAAGAGAGGAGAAGCCAGGTGGTCACAAGTCAACCATAATACCACTCACGACTAGTGCTGTTTGGTTGGCATCGTGATCTTCGGCTATTTTTTTATACATGCACTTTCAACGAGATACTGATCTGCTTATAAGCTGCCTGTTGTACGCGCGCAGCTAGGTTAAAGCCTACATTCTCATGATTCGTTGACTGTTGTTGTGCAATCAAAACAAATTACGAAGTAATTTTGTTTTACTTGATTTAGGTAAAGGTTTTAGTACCTGATTACTAGCTATTTTGTTTGCTAAATACTCGCTTTTACTAGGTATTACTTACTGTAACATATATTGCTAAGTTCAGTAAAAGAAATTACTTAAAGCTATTGCTTAATTTTCAGGCATGAATTAATTACATGCTTTACTTGAAGCAGTAAAAGAAATTACTTAGTAATCTGCTTGCTTGATTTTAATAAAAGTTTTACAACCTGATTGCTCGTTTTGACTTTATAATAACTAATTGTTACGTGACTACTTTAAGCAAATATAACTTAATTCAATAAAATTTGGTGAGAATCTTTCAGGCCTGATAGTAAACATAGAACCAGTAAAAGGTATGTGCCATATCTGGCAGTCCTGCTCTCCCCCAAAACAGGTGGTAGTGAGTGCTGATGCCGCAATGGGCGGTAGCTCATCAGACAGCAAAGATCAGCTGATTTTTACAAAACTTGATCCCACCGTCTGCCGTTTCAGAGTACCAATTGTCTGCAATATTCTTCCACTCGGCGAAAGTAGCACATCCTTATAGGTTATGTAAATAAATCTTGTCTGGAACAAAATATCATTGCGCATAAACGAGTCGAAGTTGAGCAACAGATTGTACTCTCTCCGCAACGTTATAGTATTTTTTTTTTTTTTTTTTTCAAGTCGCCGACACTTTATTTCTCTTTATTCTTAAGGCATAGTACTTGTGGCAATACCATCGCTTCGAATTAGGGGGTGCTGGTTATGACAATACATGTTGTGTTGACTAATCATCTAGTTGGGCCGTTGGCCGTTGAACAGGTGATCTCCATCAGTGCTGTAGACACGTGGCGCTTAGAAAGATTCCGTTCAGCCCCGGATGGTACAAACGTTTGGTCTGAGTTTGTCTACAACAGATTTGTTTTTCACTCGAACCCCAACCAGCATTGTGGTAGAAGTTACCATTACCAATGGGTATTACAACAGGAATACGCTCTTAAAAAAATATAATCATAATAAAATAATGCAGGTTCGCTCCCATCTTTGGATTATAACTACCTGGGACTTATGGAGCTGGCACGCACACCGCATCCAATCCCCCAGCGTTCATCGACGTCCTGAGGATTTATGTTCACCTTGAATAAATAAATCTCAATTAGGAATATTGCTGAAGGAAAAAAAACCACCCTGCTGCAGGTTCTTCGTGTGAGTGCCGAGTCCTGTGTGGAGTCATGTCCTGTCTCCTATAGAATGCAACGCTGGTGCATAGTGCGAGATGGCAACATCCAGGAGTTCCTAATACGCATCCTAAACAACTATATTTGTCGGTTAATATGCTGTAGTGCACTATTTCCCTTGAGCGTAAACAAATCCCTAGCACAATATGAGTGTCCGTGGTCTGGGCTTTTTTTTTTTTTTCTTTTTTTTTTTTGTAACCGCGCACCCAGAGCCATCAGGTCGTCCCATTCGTTTAATGCTGCCAGGAAGATCCCACAGATACTAAAACTCTAGGACACTTTGCAGGCCAAGTCAGCCCAAGAGCAGGCATTGGTGCTTCCTTGAATGTTACGCACTTTACAGACAAAAATATCATGTTAGTCGGCGGGATTACAGCAATAAATATATCTGGTTGCTATAGCTGGGATTCAGCGCAAAATTTTCAGAACGCTGGTGGTTTTGCCGTCAGCAACAACAACGATACTATCATCATCGCGGGCGCTGGATTTTCCTTTATTGACCTCCGCTGGAATCGTGCCAACGGAATGTGGGCATCGCTTTCAATCTGTGTAAACGGAGTCATACGGGTATATAATGACAGTATGTATCACTCGATAACGCATCAGATGCAAGTTTTACAACAAGCTTTTCGTATATATCTCTGTCGCTTGAGACACCATTTCAAGCGAGGACCTCAACGTCAGCACACACGCGTCAGGATTCTCAGCTACTCTGCCCATCTACGGCTTCTGGAATTAGAAGTTGCGGTATACTAGTTAAAACAACGCCGTGGGGGAGCTACCCGACATAGGTAAGGAACACGAATTATCGGCGCTGCCTGCTAATCATGCAATCGACGAAGACGGCAGAGTATTGGTGCAGCTTGCAAAATAAGCGCATGTCATGGACAATGAATACAAACCATTGGTGCAAGAGTATCTGCGCCACCTTGGAGTTAACACGTAATAGTTCAAATTATGATAGAGCAAAAGAAAGACCACTACAATGCTTTCCAGTGAACAAAAAGTTACTTGATCCACATTATACAATTTGCGTGCCAACCTTTGTCAGTATGGTTGTTTTCTTACACTGGGCCAGTTTTTAATGCTTCAACAAACCAATCAATATAGGAGATTAAATCTGAATCTTATTTGATCAATAGTTATTGCCAAAAAGATTTCCTGAAGATGCGTACATACATAAATTTGTCCATGACATGAAACTGTGCGCACGAAATTGTGTTAATTTCCAACTTAAAATCAAACGCAGTCACTCCATCAAATTAAGTTGTCAGAAGTTTTATTACATATATACATGTACATTTTGGGTGGTATATTATATTTATTACATATATATATATATTGGGTGGTATATTATTTGCAGGCAACGGCGAAAAACGCTCCATATCACATGTAACTTAGATCGAATTTCTTATACAGCTTGTTTTCTCATCAACATTCCACTCGTTATCGGTGGTTTAACTGAATGAAAGTTATAAATCACGAATCTGCTGATTAATTTGTAGAAGAAGACGATGATGATTTTAATAAATCATCTAGTTATACAAATACAGTCGCTAGTATTCTTGATACTGTTAGCACTATGTTAATAAATAGTCCTTGCTAATACACATTTCTCGTGTCAACTGTTAGCACTATGCTAATAAATAGCCCTTGCTGATACACATTTCTCGTGTCATCCTCCATTTTAATAACTTGCAGTTCGGCAGTGCCTTTTGGATGACTCCTGATTAGTTGATAATATGTAACTATATTTTTATACTTATGAATAGTCTTTAATTATAATGTCATTTCTAAATATTCACTTTTAAAAATCTACAACCTTTGCTATTAATAGAAACACAAAGTATTTTGATATATACAAGTAGGCTCTAAATAAACAATATTAACAATTTCTTAATATGAAAAATTAAACTCTTCAAACACTAACGAAAATTTATAAATGTCAATAAATAAATAGGTATAAAGAAAAAGAAAAACAACTCATACATCTTGGCTTAATGTCTACATCCTGAGATCGAGACACCATAGCCAGCATAATACTGTTGGGCCCTAATGTCACATAACACAATTTCCTTAACATAGTTGTATGCAAATTATCTATAGGCTTTTCTTATATTCATTCACTAATCTTTACATAGTTTATTTTGGGGTCTTAGTGTTCAGGTATGCAACAATGTCTGTTATGTTAACAGCAAGTCAGTACATTTTTTTTTTTTTTTTTACCTTTCCATTTGTTCTGAAGGGAAAAAGAATATGGCAAAACTTCACCAATAATTACCACCTTCCGTCGGTATTAATCCACCAACTGGATTTCTGCACTTGCACCTACTTTTTTTTTTTTTCCAAGCACAGAAAACCATGTAACATACAGACAGCATAATAAAAATTAAATCATTGAGACAGATACACATATCTTATGAATATTGAATGATTACTGAAATAATCACAGTAAAATTATTACATAATTAATATTGAACTATATCAGATAAAGGTATCTCACCGACAAAACATCAAGTTCATGTGCCTCATTGAGGACCGCCCACTTCCCATCATGCATTATCATGATCATGGTCTTACACGTGTAGGATTAGAAGCTAGCGAGTTTACTCGTACACAGGGGCTCTAGTAAATTTACTCGTACACAGGGGCTCTAGTAAAAAAAAACTAATACAATGTCTGGGCCGGGTAGTGATTTGATGAGAAATAATGAAGACAAACCATACAAATGTGATGATTGCCATAAAATGTTTAGGATGTATGCTCATTTGAAGATTCACGTGCGGATACATACTGGAGATAAACCATACAAATGTGAAGTTTGTAAAAAAAATGTTCAGGTCAAGTAGCGATTTGAAGGTGCACACGGTTGTACACACCGGAGATAAACGGTTCAAATGTAAAGTTTGTGACAAAATGTTTAGGTCTAGTAGTCATTTGAAGAGGCACATGATGATACATATTGGAGATAAACCGTTCAAATGTGAAGTGTGCGATTACATGTGTAGGAATAGTAGTCATTTGAATAGGCACATGATAATACATACTGGAGACAAACAATTCAGATGTGAAGAGAAACAATTTGAATGTGAATCTTGTGAGAAAATGTTTACGCAAAAAAGTGATTTGATTATACACAGGAGGATACATACTGGAGAGAAACCATTCAAATGTGAACTTTGTAATCAAATGTTCATATCTAGTAGACGTTTGAAGAAGCACATGATGGTACATACAGGAGATAAACCATTTAAATGTGATATCTGTTATGCGATGTTTTCGCAGAGAGGTAATTTGAAGAGGCACATGATGAGACATACTGGAGATAAACCATTCAAATGTGATGTTTGTCATAAAATGTTTCGACAAAACAGTATTTTGAAAACGCACATGACAGTACATACTGTAAATAAACCATTCAAATGTGAAACTTGTAATAAAGTGTTTGGGCAAAGTAGTGACTTGAAGAGACACATGAGGATACATACTGGAAATAAACCGTTTAAATGTGAAGCTTGTGGTAAAATGTATGGGCAAAGGAGTGATATGAAGAAGCACGTGAGGATACATACTGGAGTTAAACCATTTAAATGTGAAGTTTGTGAGAAAATGTTTGGGCAAAGCAGTGACTTGAAGAAGCATATGACGATACATACTGGAGATAAACCATTTAAGTGTGACGTTTGTGAGAAAATGTTTAGGCAGAACATTAGTTTGAAGAGGCACATGATGATACATACTGGAGATAAAATATTTTAATGTGATGGTTGTTATAAATTATTTAGGCAAAGTAGTGATTTGAAGAGACACATCATGATACATACTAGAGAATAAACATTAAAGTGTCTAGTGTTTTAGTTCTGAAGGTTTCCTTGTAGCTTTTAATCCAGTAGCTGGAGCTATAAGTTACTTTTGATTCCTGCGTATTATTCTTATATATGTTTCACTGTACATGCTGTTAGGGACTGCCCATTTAATTTCCTCGAGGGTGTGTGTGTATATGCTAAGGACCAATTCATTTTCTTCAGGAGTCAAACCAGGGGTTGCGAATTACCAGCACTTAAATACCATGAAAAAATATTCTTCCTCAGATTTATACAGGGGAAAAAAACTGTTATAGCCATTAAATTAGTTGCAAAAAATTGTCTTGAGGTAAATGAAAAGGATATCCAAGCTTTAAATAAAATACCAGAATCCCAGGCCCCCACCCTCTTGTGACTCAAAATGAAATGATCGATCGCCAGCATGCTCCAAGCTGCTCAGTCTTGTGAGATATATTCTTCCAGTGCGTATACACTAACCATAAATGTGTGCATTCTGTATGTGCACCATCTCTTTGTACTTGCATATTTAAATTCTTTTGCATATCAGTCCTGATGAAAATTGTATCCATCCACTTGTCCAGGGCAAGTGGTTTCATAAATTTCACTTGTCACAAAAAAATTCTATCTCTGGCTTTGTTTCAATGAAATATAGGAGCTTTAATCCATAGAATCCATAGCAAAAACAAAACAAATTGAGTACAACATATATATTTCTTTAAAGGGCTTCATTTGTTTTTAGTTTTCCATTGTCAAGATATCTTATAGACACTGTTACTTATTTCTGTATCAGTGTTGCCCAGGACACCTAAATCCGCATAAAAGTATGTGGGCTTTTAATTTTTAATGCATACAAATCCCATTAAGAAGTATGCAAGCTTTCTTTTATTTCAGTGATTTCTACGATGTTACTATCAATCGATAAACTTCTCTTTTATTTGAGCCATTTCTGCATTGTTAGTATCAATCATGTAGTGTGCAGGCTATCAAATAGAGTTTAATTGATTATAAAGGGTTTAGGTAAAACTGCAAATGCCAGATTTTAGCAGGTGAGTGGATTAGGACACCTGTTAATCAATTGTCAGTGCCTAATGATTGTTTTGATCAATAGGCTAATTACACATTTGTTTGCTCTTACAGCTTGCTTTGATAAGTACTGCCCAGCAGACTTTTAATCCATAATACCTCTGCGATGTTTGGAACACATTTGATTTTATTGCATTTAGAAATATAGTGCCAAGATCTTGGAACTTATTTTGCGAGTCGCAAGAATATGAGCTCCCATATTAATAATCATAAGTCATGATGAAATCCAGGGTTACCCTTAGAACTTGAAACTTAAAGGTCATTGATTCCTGGGCTGAAAGTTCCAAGAATCAAAATTTGAAGATTAAAAGTCCAAAATCTGAAACTCGAGAATCATAAGTAAGACATGGAGAGAGAAAAAGTTTTAAAAGTCATTTACATGTATTGTTAAACACAAAGCAATAAACAGTTTTGTTTAATACACAAACAACAAAATTTAAACATCAAAAAGTCTTGTTTAATACAGAAACAACACGATTAAAACATTAGACACTCTTATTTAATATACAAACAACACAATTAAAACATCAAAGAGTCGTTATTAATACACAAACAACACAATTATAACATAAAATGTCAAGAGGAGACCAAAAGGAAATTTGAAAATCACATATTACATTTAAATGGAGTATTTATAAACCACCATAGAAAAATGTAGGGCAGGTTCAATTTCCAGTCATATTGCCATTTTATAAAAAAATTTAAAGCTATGTAAGATCACCAACAAAGACAATTGTCATGTTTCTCAGTTGTCTTTGATTTTATTCTTTTATTGTAATGCTAAATATTTCACATTGAATGACCATTAGCAATCTGATGACTTTCAATATTGGTGACACGAAAATATACACTTCTGAATTATTGCAAGGATAAAAAGGCTAAAAAAGTATTGTTGTTGTTACTCTTTTTTTAAGGATGGAATTTCAACTTTTTTCAAGTAAGGTGACCTGGACTGCAACTTTCAAAATCTAATGGAGAAACCTGGATATGGTAGCATGATGAATGTTTTGGGGACTCTTTCGTTATGAAATTGAAATCCAACTTTCTTCAGGAGAATGCTGGATATGGTAGCACTGCTACATCCATCAGCAAGAGTGGATTGTAATTTACTGAAATTCAGACTTTCTGTAACTTCTTCACTCAAGACTTGATCAACGGACAGAACAAAGTCTCATGCCGTGGATCTATTCTTATAATTAGTAGCAAGTTCAGCACTGTTCTTCTCCTGGATTGCACATAGCATTTCCATGTCAGAAAATTGTTTTCCATAATGGGTTAGAGTGTAGGCTGGTTAAGAAAACTAAAATTTGTATATACTCTTTTTAGTTTCATTCTGATTTTGTTATAAAATGGCTTTTCCTAGTGGAGTGTCAGCAATTCTAGCTTTAGGAATTTTCTGCACATGCTGGTTAGTGTCATGTATATACTGGTTAGTGTCATGCATATACTGGTTAGTGTCATGTATATACTGGTTAGTGTCATATATATACTAGTTTATGAGCTCCAAAACTTTCATGCGACTTGCATGATTAAATCCTGAATATGTCAGTTCCATTGAGAAATACACTGGCTGAATTAAATGCCTATCCAAGTTGAGCACATTGTTTCCAATAACTGCAAAACATCTTTCCCTCGGAGTCAATGAATTTAAGTCATGGATAATTATCAACCCAATGTGACTGAAAATTTCTCTGCCTCTTAATTGTGTTATATTTTAAATTGTTTGCTGCCACAGAGTCTGGCTTATGTAAGTTTGGAGTTACCTCAGACTCAGTGGTAGCCCTACCTTTTATCTCTCCACCTTTTGCAAAAATAATTTAGTCAACTCATTTTATTAAAATAGAAAAGATCACCCCATTTGACAACTACATCTACAGTGATCATAAGATAAATTTGTCATTTAATTGTAAACACACTCTGGTCCTTAATTAGCATAATTGTTTCACTTCAAACACAATAGCACAAGTTAAATTTTATACATTTATAAATAGGAAAAAGCACATGTTCTAGATTAGTAATTTACAAAATTTTACTTTTCCAATGTTAAAAATGAACAGCACAGGATGTCGGTGTATTAGTATTGATTTAAAGGAAATTGGTTATTGTTTAGAATATGAGCATTGTGGTGTGTTTGTGTATTTTGGTGACAGTCCACAGTGAATAATGAGGCATTGGTGCTGATCCAAAAGTGAAATCTGTGACCCATTGCACGTTGCTTTGTTTACAGTCCAGCCTCTCAGAGGAATGTCAATTAACCTTTGACAAGAACTTCACTGTGAGTTCATCTTTGAAGATACTTTACATCAACATATGATTGATCAGGATTTAGACACAGTGGAAAGTTCGGTACTGACAAACAAATGTAGAGACTATATAGGAAAATTAATTGTAGTACGAGTCCATCTGCCGGTATTCTAAAAAAAAATTAATTTGTGTGTGTATATATATATATATATATATATATATATATATATATATATATATATATATATATCTGTATATATATATATATATATATATATATATATATATATATAAATGTATGTATGTATTTACCAGCACAGAAAACTCTGTAACGTACATATATTCTGAATATTGACTAACTATAGTATAATCACTTTAAATGATAACGTAATTAATATTGAACTATATCAGATCAAGGAATCTCACAAGTAAAACAGTAAGTGCATGAATCATTCTGATTGGTCCCCATCGTTGATCGCCCACTTCCCATCATGCATTATCAGATTCATAGTCGTACACTGGTAGGTTTAGCAGTTGGAAAGTTTACTCGTACATGGAGGCTCTAGTAAAGAAACTAATGCAATGTCTGGGTCGGATAGTGATTTGATGATAAATACTGAAGACAAACCATTGAAAGGTGAAGATTGTCATAAAATGTTCAGTCGGATTGCTCATTTGAAGATTCATGTGAGGATACATACTGGAGATAAACCATTCAAATGTGAAGCTTGTAAAAAATGTTTCGGCAAAGTAGCAATTTGAAGAGGCACATGGCGGTGCATACTGGAGATAAACCATTCAAATGTGAAGTTTGTGATAAAATGTTTAGGTACCGTAATCATTTGAAGAGGCATATGATGATACATACTGGAGAGAAACAATTCAAATGTGAAGAGAAACAATTCAGATGTGAAGCTTGTGAGAAAATATTTCGGCAAAGTAGCAATTTGAAGAGGCACATTGTGATACATACTGTAGATAAACCATTCAAATGTGAAGTTTGTGATGACATGTTTAGGGATGTAATTTGAAGAGGCACATGATGATACATACTGGAGAGAAACAATTCAAATGTGAAGAGAAACAATTCAAATGTGAAGCTTGTGAGAAAATATGTATGCAAAGAGGTGATTTGAATATACACAGGAGGATACATACTGGAGATAAACCATTTAAATTTAAAGTTTGTGATCAAAAGTTTATATCTAGTAGTCATTTGAAGAGGCACATGATGATACATACCGGAGATAAACCATTTAAATGTGAAGTTTGTGATGAAATGTTTAGGTATGGAAGTCATTTGAAGAGGCACATGATGATACATACTGGAAATAAACCATTCAAATGTGAAGTTTGTGATAAAATGTTTATGCAAAGTTATGATTTGAATTTGCACAGGAGGATACATACTGGAGATAAACCATATAAATGTGATGTTTGTGAGAAAATGTTTGAACAAGGCAGTAATTTGAAGACGCACATGATGACACATACTGGAGATAAGTCATAGTTTGTAATAAAATGTTTGGACAAAGCAGTAGTTTGAAAATACACATGATGTTACATTGAAAATAAACCATTCAACTGTGAGGCTTTTGATAAAACGTTATAGTAAAGTAGTGATTTGAAGATGCACATGAGGATACATACTGGAAATAAACCATACAAATGTGAAGTTTGTGATAAGATGTATGGGCATAGTAGTGCTCTTTAAAGATACATGTGATGATACGTACTAGAGAATACACATTAAAGTGTGTAGTGTTTTAGTTTTGAAGGTTTCCTTATAGGTTTTAGTTCAGTATTTTCACTTGCAGCTTTAAGTTACTTTTGATTCCTGTGCATTATTCTTATATATGTTTCACTGTAGATGCTGTTAGGGACCACCCATTTAATTTTCTCCAGAGGGGTGCATGTTTATATGCTGTTGGGGGCCAATTCATTGGAAGTGGGGAGTTACCAGCACTTAAATACCCTGAAAAAATATTCTTCTTCAGATTTACACACGAAAAAAATCCATTATAGCCTTTAAATTACTTGGAAAAAAATTGACTTGAGGTAAACAAAAAGAGTATCCAGACTTGAAATAAAATACCAGAATCCAGAATATATTGCTTAATGAGCTCCAGAACTGTCACGAGATTTGCTTGATTAAATTCTGAGTTTGTCAGTTCCATTGATAAATACATTGGTTGAATTTTCAATCCATGCCAGTTTAACACATTGTTTGCAATAACTGCAAAACATCTTTCCCTCAGAGTCAATGAAATTAAGTCATGGATAATTATTAACCCAATGTGACTGTCTCTGTCGCTTAGTTGTGTTATAGTTTAAATCTTTTGCTACCACAGAGTCTGGCTTATGTCAGTTTGGAGAAATAGTTACTTCAGACTCAGTGGTAGCCCTACCTTTTATCTCTCCACCTTTACATGAATTTTCCTTTTCTGAATCATTTTTATGACCTTTCTTGCAAAAATAATTTAGTAAACTCATTTTATCAAAAAAGAAAAGATTGCCCCATTTGACAGCTACTTCTACAGTGATCATAACATAAATTTGTCATTTAATCGTAAACACATACTGTTCCTTAATTAGCATAATTGTTTCACGTCAGACATACAATAGCACAGGTGAAAGTTGACCCTTTTTATAAATAGGAAAAAAGCACATGTCCTAAACTAGTGATTTAGAAACTTTTACTTGTCCAACTTTACAAGTGAACAGCCGAGGATGTCAGGCGGTGGGACTTGATTAGCCTTGCATGTAATTTTAGACTAGCTTTTAGTTACTTTTTATTAGTGTAAATTAATTTTCTACATTAAATCTTTAAGTAGAAATGTATATTTGTTTCTTTATTTACATTGTATTTCTGTATTGAAATAAGATGTTTAAAAACTAGACACATATTAAAATTAGTATTTAAGTATGTATATATCTATGCATGTTTGTTAAAATGAATTATTTTATTGCTTATCGTCTGTACAATAGCTGCAGTGAGTTAATGTTTTTTTTATGATGTAAGTGCAATCCAAAAATAAATTTTTTTATGCAGGATTCTCAATACATTTAAAAACTGAAGAGTCATTTGACCCATGACCCCATAATCTCCAAAGTCAAAACTAACATCTCAAGAGTCATTTGTTGTTGACAGCCATGAGCTCATAGCTGGGATTGATCACTGTTCATGAAGCAGTGTGATGTTTAAGATTTCTTCTCTCATGTTTGTAGTATCAGTTAATGAAGCACAGTCAGGTGTAATTGGAGTTTGAGACACAGATAAAGATTGACAGCTTTAAAGCTAGTAAGACCTAGGGTCAGTCTAATTAGAGTCCAATTAGTTACAGAATGCTTGTGATGTACATCATTTATTTTATACTCTCCTACCTTTATTTTAACTTGGTGTTGGGCCTTCATTTAGTTAATAGCATTGTCTGTATATAATAAAAGTAGTGGAGAGAATATCTAGTGTTTGTTCCTTCATTCTCACACAACAATGTTGAATAAAGAAAAAGACTTGTACAGCAACTTTTGCCTTATGACCCACACGCTGATGCCGGCGTCTAGACTGATATAGGTAAGCTTAGTGTGGACCGTTTCCATACGTTGGACACCTGAATGAAAGGCGCATTCGTTGAGTAGAGAAAGCGTGGTTGGTTTTTTTAACCTATTACAGAGTGAACCAAATAGTTCATTTAGATCATAGCCCATAGGGTTGACCAGAAATACATTCACGTCTTCTTTTCTTCTTTTTTTAGCCACAGGCCCACTTTCTGTCATAAACCTTGTTTAGGCGTATAGAGGGGCAAATAACGAGAACATAAATCATACTGGTACTTATATGCTGTTTTGAACAGTTCACAGGCAAATGCGCTCTTGCCGCAGCCGCAGCAGACAATTATTATGTAACAGTGTGACTGAAAGTTATCACGTTGTTGATACATTCTCTTGACTCCTGAAGCGCGTGATCTTCTATTGGCCCCATATTGAGAACAAGGACAAACCGGATTTAGTAAAAGCACCAACATCAATTGATGGCAACATCGTGTCTTTGATTGTTTCCCTCGCCATTGTGTTTAGTGCCTCTTTCCTCTTCTAGTATCTGAACTTCCCTGGGCATAGATTTAGTTTAGGATGCATTCGATCATCACATGCAACTTGATAAAAAGGGAACGTAGAACTTCTTTGCACCACGCTCAAATGCAGAACTCTTTGCCACATCCTCGAAGAGTAACATAATCATCTTCATGCTTTTTTCTGGTGTGTTCAAGTTGATGTTTCACTTATCATCGCTCTTATTTACTACCATTCTGTGATGGCTCAGCACTCGATTGTACAACCTACGATTGTTAGGTGTAAATATGGCATGTGCTTGAAGACGATGAGCACAAAGACGCAGTTCCCAAACGCGGTAGTGATAAACAGGCTCTTTAGCTACAGTGTTGGTGTGCTGTGTACCCTGACAGGCAGAGTTAGTCCACTCTCTTTCCATCAGTCAGAGATCCTTGTAGAAGGCCCAAACATCGGTATCGTATATTTGTTGCACACTGATATTTTGGACGATGGCGCCCCCAGGAATTTTACAATTGTACAGTTGACGTCCAGCTCTGGTGAACTGCAGCTCAAAGCAATTCTAAATGCCAGCCTAGTGGTGCCGGGCACAATGACTTCGTTGAGTAAAATTTTTGGAAAATGCACCACCAGGGTTAGTTTTAAAGCAAATTAGTCCGGCGCATTCGCATTGCAGTCTAAACAAACTGAATCTGCCAACAAGAGTAAAGTACTTGTCCCATCGTCGCTAGGGGTGGGGTGTTAAGTTTTTCTAAGCGGTAGGTCTCACAGAGGAGCTGCTACATGTCGAAACACGAAGGCAGTTCGCTGATGATCAAGAAGAGATGCCGTCCGGCAGAAGCGAGCTGATAGATATTAAGCTCAGTTAGGATCAGAGGACAGGTAAATAAATGAAGCGGCGGCACAGAAACCTAAAAGCCTCCCAATACAAGAGACATTGGGAACTTCATAGAATTCATGGCGAACTTTTTAATAATCCCCCGAATCTTACAGAGCTCAAGAACCTCATCGATATGGAAGAAATAACGCTGATCTTAGCAGAAGAACAAAATGCCGAGCTTGGAGATACGAGATCACATTCAGCAGCTAAATGAGAAACATGAATTGTTTCTACGGGCTGCCAGCCATAATCAAACAAGCCCTTCGCAAGCTTATTTCCCAGATTCGGGAGATTAGCAACACAATTATCAGCAAGGATACAACCCTAGCTGACCGGCTACTCATACTCTTCTGTGAACAGGTATCACTATAGCCTCTATTCTCATGGTGCTAGAGTTCATCATAAGCACAATTGTGCTCGCAATCACAGGCAGCACAAGCGTACAAATGCCACCTTCCATCGTCACAATGCCTAAATCTGACATGGCAGCGCAAAAGAATGCTTGAAAAGAAGCTACAGCAGGTGGCCAGAATGCGGAAAATGCTCACATACAAAAGGCTTTGGCAGTGCTACTTGGCATCATTAACACTATTATGTCATTCCTCCTAAAAACGGTTGGCAGTGTCATTTGCTAGCTCTCCGAAAATCTGTTGGTGCTCGTCGTTCTGATCTTAAAGTTCTAAATTGCTCAGTTTATCACACATCAGCGCAAGAGAGAAGGCAGCATGCTTGTTGTTCAAGAATGGAGAAACTATGTTGCCACAAGTCAACCATAATACCACTCACGACTAGTTCTGATTTGTTGGCATCATGATCTTTGGCTATTTTTTATACACACACTTTCAACGCGATGCTGATCTGCTTATAACATGCTTGCTGTACAGGCACGAAGGGTTAGATCCTACATTCTCATGATTTGTTGAATATGTATTTTTGTGCACTAAAAAAAATTACCTAGTAATTTCGTTTTACTTGATTTAACTAAACGTTTTAGTACCGGATTATTAGCTTTTACTTGCTAATTGCGTGCTTTTACTTGGTATTATTTACTTCAACATATATTACTTAATTCAGTAAAAACATATTACTTAAAGTTATTACTAAGTAATCAAATTACTTAATTTGCAAGCCTTAATTACTTGAATGTTCTACTTGAAAAAGATAGTCTACTTGAAGGAGTAAAAGAAATTACTTAGCAATTGGTTTTTTTTTTACTTGATGTTGGGAAACGTTTTACAACTGATTACTAGTTTTGACTTATAATTACTAATTTTTACATGGGTACTTTAAGCACATATAACTTAATTTAATAAAATGAATGAGAGGAAACTATTAATAAGTAATCAAATTACGTCGTTTTCTGGCATGAATTATATGATTTACTTGAAAATGACATTACTTGAAAGAATGAAAAAGATTAGATTTAACAACTCGGAAATTAATGATAAAATTATTACAATAATATAGATAATTACATGGCTCAAATATCTTAAACAGCATTATTGACTTTGGTCTCTAGCTGTAGGATATATATATATATATATATATATATATATATATATATATATATATATATATATATATATATATATATATATATATCACAAAGGCTTACATCGGCAGGCTGTCACTTTCAGCATGGTATATCCCTTAGACCTTACAGACATGCAGTATGCATTGAAAGTGCAGTACATACTGTACTTATGCTGGACAAATACTACATCTATGCTGCAATACTACAGTAGATTTTTAGCATAAACACTTACCTATGCTCATTTCCAGCTTGAACTGCTATGATGATGAATATGCATGATGCAGTTATGCTACCGGTAAACTGATTTAAAAGTATCACAACAATTCTGCTTCCAAGGATGAATTGCTGTCATGCTGAATTTGCAAGCTGCAGTCACGCTGAACTGACATTTATAATTTCACAACAATTCAGTGTCCTAGAATGTACAGTTATAATACTGAAATTACATACTGTAATCATCGTAAATTTACATAAATTTATATGGATGACATGGAAAAATTAAGCAATACATTATGCAGCAGTTATGCTGTTAGAACATTATCATTTCAATCGGGAAGAAACAAATTTGCCCCATGTTGTAGTTAAGCTCTTTTGACTTTGATGTAAAATTTGAAAGATGCTAAAATGAAAAGTGTTTTAACTAATAGTCATTCATTTGTTCACTACAAATTATAAGCTTTTATTTGAGAAAATATATTAGTGTTTGTAAACCACCTGTGTGGCCACTTCGGAACTATCAAATTCTATGTTTATCATGTTATACCCCTACAGAAATATACCTCCAGGCAGACGTAGGAACAAAAATATCACAGCGCTATCTTGTGACATCCTGAAATAACCTGATGAAATAATCAGCAGTTTCTTGTCTTTAAGAGAATTATGATATATCCTGAACTCAGGATCAAGACATTTGATCAGGAGGTATCAAGATAAGAATATTCTTCAATGAACTGTGGTAATCTCTCGTGATTTTTCGGTACTTTTCTTCTCTGCAAGTTTCCTGACCTGATATATATGTCAGGATTTGTATATTTTTAGCATGCAAGAAACATTACAAGCTGGAATTTCCTGTATTCGGGACTTTTTTTCGTACTATTCCCTTCTAAAGTGTTTCAAAATTATGTCATCCCCATCTGTTAATAAGGCATTTAGGTTTGTAAAACAAAAATAAATATAAAAATTATTTCAATGGCTTACGTATTGCCAAGAAATAAATGCAACATGAGTAGGCTAACCTGAGCACATAAGAAAGCGAGCTTAATAATTAGATATCACTAAATGTGTATAAAGTACATACATTTGTACTCATATTTTGAATACTTTAAATGAAGCATGAAGATTATCTCTTAATTTCCAGTAATTTCATCTTGTTATAATTAATATTATTACTAGATTTATACTACATTCTTGAGAGTGGAAAATATCAAAACTTTTAACCTTTAATAATAATAATAATAATAATAATAATAATAATAGTAATAGACTCCATTATTAATTAGTATAGAAAAACAAATGAATGTGATATTGCTTCCTGTATTATACATTTCAATACAATAAGAATGCTTAAATAATTAGTAATTTTTCAAAAAAGGGGAAAAAAATCAATATTTATAAAATTCGATTCTTCTGAATTTTTTCTTTTGCTTTTCATTATCAGACATATGTGTCCCTATTGTTCTTACTGTAAGTGTTGCTGTTGTTATGAACAGTGTGATATTATTATTATTATTAATATTATTATTATTATTATTATTATTATTATTATTATTATTAAGAAGAAGAAGAAGAAATAAATTCTTTTCATATTGAATAAAAACTTAAAAATGTTCATGTGCTGGATTAATTTTTGTTTTCTTTGTTGAGAGAGACCCATTCCATTCAGCCAGCATTCTATAAAGATTTATGCTACACAAATTTTTTCTTAACAATATCAAATAATAAAAACAGATACGATGAAATGTGAGTTTCAGCAACAGAGACATAATTCAGTATCGAAAGAGTAACGGCGGTTATTTCCATTGTTTACAGTCTGGAGACTGGTTTACTAACCACGAAATATGCACATAACTTATTTGAGGTAGTGCAGACACAGAACTACCGTGGCAGTCTCGTTTTCAAACAGGCTCCATGTTTGGGGTTAAACTGCCACAATTTTGCTCATTAATTTGGGAAATTTAATTACAAGTAATACAATGCATGTGCAGCAACCGATTGTAGAACCCTAGATATAGCTGTTGCGAACGAAAGCCATGGAGCTGTCATGTTGGTGAGTAAAATCAAGATTGTATTGCATTTTTAGGAGACCGCTGTTTGGCAGGTAGTTGCTGTGCAGTTTTGCCCGCTCGATTTAATACATCAGAGAAGATGACCATATAATCTTCCTCCACATAATCATTGAGACAATAATTTTGCAGATCATTATTATTTACTGCTGTGTCTGCCAAACTGTAGTTCTGAATGCAATGTTGTCAAAATTTTTGACAATAGAGTGATGAGATTAGCAAATTACGTGCAAGCTTATATATCACATTCCTGTTTTTAGGACCTTTTTTCTTCTCACATATCAAATTCTACAATTGCCCTCATAGAGTGAACTTCAGCTGAAGATATACTTTTAATTGTTATATTTGTTTTCATTTATAAAAGTAGAATGGCACTGATTCTGTTTCAAAGATCTTAAGAAATAAAGTGAGCAGTTTCATTGCTTTTGTTTTAAAGATGTAAAGTACTAAATGTGATGGCATAGCCCTTTCAAAATCGATGATAGAACTAAAATCTAGGATCTCTTTAAAGGATGGTCATGAATAACACTTAGATATGTTTTTAAGACTTGTGGAGTGATTTAAGACTTGTGGAGTGATTTTGCAACGTTGAAGTCAATTAAATGCTTACGTTGTTTTGCCAAACCTGTATATAGTCAATTTTTGTCTAGGTTTCATAATAGATGTTGCTGCAATCTATTTCAGAGGAATGGTACCTGAACTATTCAAGAAGGTAAAATGCATGATTTTATTCTGAGAGAATTTGTTGAGAAGAAGTGGTTCTGTTTACTTCAAATGGCTTACATTTTTGTTTTTCACATAAAATTGTTCGTTTTTAACAGATGTGGGAGGGTAAACCTAATCATCAGAGAATATCACCCAACGGATTTTTATACTGAAGTGAAGTGAAAAGTGTCTAAATCCATAAGGAAAACAAATGTGAAAATTTTCCCTCATACTGGAGAAAATGGCTGTGAGAGATTCCATAGACTGAAGAGCTTGCCTTGCTATAGATTACCCTAAATTTCTGGAATCTTTCCTTAATAATTCATTTGATATGATCTAGATCATATAACAACCAAGTCTCCTTTATTCGCCCTGTGTGCAACAATTTTGCAATGAAAGCAGTGTGCCTCATTAAGGAAAGACACAATGTAACAGCTAGAAGTCCCCAGTGATTAACAGTGAGCAAAGCTTGAGCATGTATAAGGAGTTCCCTAGAAAGTGTGCATATGTAAAACAATATAGGTTAAAGGTACACCCTCAGCAGTTGGAAAACGGTGGCACTGTAAGTGCGTGTAGCAAGTGCCATTATCGTCTAGTGTTTTGAAAATGCTCCATTATAAAAATAAAGAAAGACAAACAAGTGTTTATAATGTTAGTCATATGATATTTTCTTACTCACAAGACTTATTCACTTTTAAATATATCAGCCACTGTGCTGGAAACCTATGAATTTGTTTGCAGTATTGATGTCCAGCATGGCTACAGCATGATAATGTATTGGTAGGAAATTGGTACTGCCACCATGCTGATTAAGTATTTTATTAATGTGCGACAAGTTGATTCCAACATAAATGAAACATAATTTGAATGATTGCATTGAGTGCAGTACGTGTCTTTTAATATAAATGTCAGTCACTAAGTAAAGTTGCTTGCCTACCTTAAAGATTTGTATATAAGCAATGCATCACTGAATAATAAAACAATTTTGTAACGACATACACCTATAGAATTGTTTTAAAAATCGGAGAGCATTCCAAAGTGTATCTAAACATTTTTCTCCAAGATCTTGGTAACGTGTATAAACATAACAATGTATGATATTCATTCTCAACTGGTACTAAGATATTTCTCTGAAGAAATGACACCCTCGCATCTACCTATCTCTGCATTAAATGTATGGCTAGACGTTTAAATCTGGAAAGGACCCATATACACGAATGTGAAACAAGGCTCGAAATCAGCTGTAGTTTGCTAGCTCAATCCTAGTAAATTTCCTGTTGGACTAGTAGTTTTTATAATTTCAATAGTCCGATGACAAGTAAATCTCCATATTTCTGACATTGATCTGTAGGAAGGATTAGTGATGATTCAGCAGGACTATTACATTTCTAAGCCTATTTGTTCTTCTGGCTATAAAGAAATTTATGTTGAATTTTAGGCCTGTGAAAAGGTTATCAATGTTCCAATTTCTGGCAGATCATTCTCTTTTCCGATTCCTATTTTACATTGTTGAGATGCATGTTTTTGCCCATAGTATACATTTCAATTTGCTGTAAAACCAGTCTCTATTAAATCTGTATTTGTGATCGTACTGAGATAAGTAAAACATTTACTTTCTTAAACTGGGAATTATTTACTCATTACAAAATTTGTCAACTGACACGAACATGCATACTTTTACCCAAGTACTAAAAATTATTTAACTCTGTGTTTAATTATAATTACTTAGTAAAATTATTTACAAAGTGATAATATTTTAATTCGCAAAAGTATTACTAGGTAATACTATTTTAACTAGTAAAACTATTATTAAGTATTATGTTAATTAGTAAAATGTATTACCAAGTAATATTTTTCTTAGTAAAATAATTACTAAGTAATAATATTTTACTTAGTAAAATAATTCCTAAGTAAAATATTTACTTGTGATCTATTATTTGCAATTAATTTTAGTTTACTCATCATTATTGGAAATTGCTAGTAATAACTTGTAATTACTCATACGTTTTACAAACTTTATTCCTTAGATTTTTAGTAAATGAAATACTTTCTTAAGCAATTGCTAGTCTTTTTTTTTTTTTTTTTTTTTTTTACTGTCGTGTGCTATCATCCTAACATCGCTGGCTATGATCCGCATTTTTAACGATTTAATATCGTAGTTGGTGCCTGACGCCATTTCATAGTCCGCTGTAAAAACTCGTTGTTATTCCCCTTATAGGTGCCAACTTTAAGCTCCATCTTGCTTGGGATCATGTAGAGGCCGCTCCCATTGACGTAATACGGCTTGCTTCTGGCGTATCCGAGCACTTCTTGGTACTTTCGTATTGGCTCAGTTTTCTTCTCGTGCTGCCTTATCTTTTACGTTTACACAAAACATTTTTTTTTTTTTTTTTTTTTTTTGGTGCATCAAAGGCTTTCCTGATATCTTTATCATCTTGTATGGATGAGTTTGCGTCTAGGATTGTCTAAACGTACATTCTAAAGCTATCATTTCCACACTCTACCACGCCTCGGATAAAGCCTTGAGACTTGTCTAGCATGAAATATACAAAGCCGTTTTTACCCTCTTAGCCTTACGAGAAGTGTCAACTTTGTGCTTTTTTGAAAGTTCAAGCGCATACACATTGGGGTTCGACGCATCATGGACTAGTTAGTAGTCGCTTTTGACACAATGGTTATACATCGTGCTCAAGCCTTAGTTTTCGCTGTGATTCTGCAGCCAGTCTGACTTTGTATCCGCATTAATTTCGTTGCAAACGTTCTCGTAGGCAGTTATGTTGATGTTTTCAAGCGCGTTTCACCCTGTCTGGTCCTGAAGGCGCCATCGCATCTTAGCGAGAATCTTTTTGACTTGATAGTAAACAAGGAACCGGTAAAAGATACGTTACAAGATACGTGCCATATCTGGCAATCCTGCTGTCCCCAAAAATAGGTGGTCGCGCGCGTTGATGCCGCAATCGGTGGTAGCTCACCAGACAGCAATATCCAGCTGATTTTTCCAAAACTTGATCCCACCGTCTGCCGTTTCCGAGTACCAATTGTCTGAAATATTCTTCCACTCGGCGAAGGCAGCACCTCCTTATAGATTATCATGTCAATAAATCTTGTCTGGAATAAAATATCATCCCGCATAAACAAGTCGAAGTTGAGCAACAGATCGCACTCTCTCGGCAACGTTATAGTTTTTCCAAACCATAAAAAAAAAATTGCTGACACTTTATTTCGCTTCATTCTTGAAGCATAGTAATTGTGGCAATAACATCACTTTGAATTAGTTACTGCTGGTTATGACAATACATGTTGAGTTGACTAATCATCTAGTTGGGACGTTCGGCGTTTAACAGGTGATCCGCACGTAGTGTTTTGAGAGAATCCGTTCAGCCCCGGATGGTACAACGTTTGGTCTGAATTTTTCTTCAACAGATTTGTTTTTAGCTCTACCCCAACCAGCTTTGGGCTTGACAACATGGATACGCTTTTAAAAAATATAATAATGATAAAATAATGCAGGCTCGCTCCCATCTTTGGATTTGAACTACCTGGGATTTACGGAGCTGGCACGCACACCGCATCCAATCCCCCAGCGTTTATCAACGTCCTGAGGCTTTATCTCCACCTTGAACAAATAAATCTCATCTGGGAATAATGTTGAAGGAAAACAAACCTACCCTGCTATTAGTTCTTCTTGTGAGTGCCAAGTCCTATGTGGAGTCATTTACCGTCTCCTATAGAATGCAACGCTGGTGCAGACTACGAGATGGCAGTATCCAGGAGCTCCTAATACGTATCCTAAACAACGATATTTGAACAGACAAAATATCAGTGTCCGTGGTCTGGGGTTCTTTTGTAACCGCGCTCCCGCTGCCTTCAGGTCGTCCCATTCGTTTAATGCTGCCAGGAAGATCCCACAGATACTAAAACTCTAGGACACTTTGCAGGCCAAGTCAGCCCAAGAGCAGGCATTGGTGCTTCCTTGAATGTTACGCACTTTACAGACAAAAATATCATGTTAGTCGGCGGGATTATAGCAATAAATATATTTGGTTACTATAGTTGGGATTCAGCGCAACACTTTCAGAACGCTGGCCGTTTTTCCGTCATCAACAACAACGACACTACCATCGTCCCGGGTGCCGGATTTTACTTTATTAACCTCCGCTGGAATCGTGCCAATGGAATGTGGGCAACGCTTTCAATCTGTTCAATCTGTGTAAACGGAGTCGTACGGGTACATAATGACAGCACTGTCACTTGATTAGGCCGCAAATGGAAGTTTAACAACAGGTTTTTTGTGTATGTTTGTCGCTTGAGACACCATTTGATGCAAGGGCCTCAACATCAGCACAAGCGTCAGGAGTCTCAGTTGGTCTGCCCATCTTCGGTGTTTGCAATCAGAAGCTGCGGTATACTAGTTAAAACAAAGCCATGGGGGAGCTACCGGACATGTGTAAGGAATATGAATCATTGGTGCTGTCTGCCAATCATGCAATCGAAGAAGAAGGCAGAGTATTGGAGCTAGTGTATCTGCGCCTCCTTGGAGTTAACACGTACTAATTCAGATTAAGATGGAACAAGGATGAAAAGCAGAAGAACATCCAACACTAGGACTACCCAGAGAATCTTAAGACAACTCGCGAGTAGCTAGGGTCAATTGAACCATTTTCATTTTACTCTGATTGTCTCAGCTATAAATATACTACTTATGTGGCTGTACCGTTAAAGAAAAAGATCCGTGATCGCTCTGCCACGCCTCACCTCGCCCTTACCAACACAAATACCTTCCTATCAATATCAACCAACATATCTATGGTTGAAGTGATATATGTGAAATAATCTACAATTACACAAAAGCAACGAAAAGAAATATGATAGCAAAGCCTGGAGCTAGAATCACAATAATAGTCCTAGACAAAGCAAACAGGTTTAATCACTTCTGTATTTTATAGACAAGTTAAAACCCTTTGCAACTAGTTTCTTTCTCAACGTTATCTGAAATATCCGGCTGGATTATAAAATATATCATTTTGTTTGAAGATGTCATCAAAATTTGGGTTCACAATTCAAGTGATAAACTTTGAATAGGATCGGTCACACTTCAAACAATGTATTGAAAAACCAAACGCATACATGTGGCTCTAGGACATCCAGGACCAAAAAATTATTAATAGTCCAGCGTGTATTCCAAGAGAAAATCTCTGATGTGAGTGTTTTGCTTCCATAAGATGTAAAAGAAAGACCCACAACAATGCTTTTCAGTAAACAAAAAGTGACTTGATCCACATTATACAATTTGCGTGCCAACCTTTGTCAGTAGGATTGTTTTCTTGCACTACGCCAGTTTTCAATGCTTCAACAAACCTATCGATTAAGGAGATTAAATCTCAATCTTATTTGATCATTAGTTATTGCCAATTTTTTACCTGAAGATGCGTACAGACAAATTTTGTCCATGTCACGAAATTGGGTGCAAGAAAATTTCTTTTGTATTATATATGAACCTAAATGTAGATTGGGTTTCGTTGCCGCGTACATTGTTAACCATGGTGCATGATTTTAACCTTGACAATCTCGAAATAGTAATTTCTGTTCACTTACTGCCACATGCATAAAGTGCCGGTGTAACATATATTGTCTCAAATGGAAAGCCTACCCGGCGGTCACTTTTGTACGGATAGTAATGACCTTCTTGTTTTACTGTGTGAATGTTGTTAATTTCCAACGTATAATCGAACGCAATCACTCCATCAAATGAAGTTGTCGACAGTTTTAGTACATATATACATGTACATTTTGGGTGGTATATTATTTGGCGACAACGGCTACAAACGTTTCATATTACACGTAACTTAGATCAAATTTCTTATAAAGCTTGTTTTCTCATCAACATTCCACTCGTTATCGGTGGTTTAACTGAATGGAAGTTATAAATCACGAATCTGCTGATTAATTTGTAGAATAGGATGATGATGATTTAAGTAAATCATCTAGTAATACAAAGAGGGCATCTACGTTTTTTTTATATTATATATTCGGAAATATTTCACTCGTGAAGTGGAAATATTGTGTTGTCACGAGTGGCGTTTTTTTGTTTAGTAAATATACGGAAATATTTCATGCGTGAAGTGGAAACATTTTGTATTGTCTCGAGTGGCGAAAAATGTTTCCACTTCAGGAGTGAAATATTTCCGTATATCTACTAAAACAACGTAGATTTTCTTTTTATATATTTTTAAAGGCAAAAGCCGTCGATTTGCATGGGTTATCTCCATTCTGTGTTAATGTGATTAACAGTCGTATTACTACATCAAAAAGAAAAAGTTGCTAAATTTTACAATAATTTTGGGACAGCGACTTTTTACAAACTTAGCTTGTAAATATCGTGCTTCAAATTGTGTATTTTGACAAAATAATGACTGTATTCAAACATGATTGTGATGCGAGTTAAAATTGCTACTGAAAAATTGTGTTACTATATTTAATCAGGACTTTGTTTTGTTTTGTTTGTTTTTTTCCTAAAAAAAATGTGTATCGTTTGCCGTAGAGTATTACAGGTATACAATAATCAGTATTATACTGTATGAGTGACACATAGTAATAGGTCATGTAAGTTCAGTCACTGACAGTTTCCATGATTCGTGTAGAAAACTAATTATAAAAAAATAAAAAAAACTTGAAGTCTACTTTTTTGCTGTTTGGAGTTCCTTTTTAGGCATTTCTTGATGGCACGTCATTGATTGCATAAATGTATACTAAAGGGCCCATATTTGACGCATTTTAAGATCTGTACATCCTGATGTGGAGGAAGAGAGAGAGAGAGAGAGAGAGAGAGAGAGAGAGGGAGAGGGAGGGAGAGCGAAGGAACAGAAGAAGAAGAAAAATGAAATAGGCATACATATGGAAATAAGAGTCTGAATAACGCACATTAGTGCAGATCCTAAATGGAAAATGAAAATAGCTCCAACTGACGTATTTCAATATCTCACTATGAAATATATAATAAAAAGCAATCGCTAGTATTCTTGATACTGCTAGCACTATGTTAATAAATAGTCCTTGCTGATACACATTTCTCGTGTCATCCTCCATTTTAATAACTTGCAGTTCGGCAGCGCCTTTTGGATGACTCCTGATTATTTGATAATATGTACTGACATTTTATTACTTATGAATAGTCTTTAATTATAAAAAGTCATTTCTAAATATTAACTTTTCTATATCTATAAACTTAGCTATAAATAGAAAAAAAAGTTTGATATATACAAGTAGGGTCTAAATAAAAAATATGAACAATTTCTTAATATGAAAAATTTAACTCTTCAAACACTAACGAATATTTATAAATGTCAATAAATAAATGGGTATAAAGAAAAAGACAAACAACTCATACATCTTGGCTTGATGTGCACATCCTGAGATCGAGACAACATACTGTTGGGCCTTAATGTCACATAACACGATTTCCTTAACATAGTTGTATGCAAATTATCTATAGGCTTTACTTATCTTCATTCACTAATCTGTAAACAGTTCATTTTGAGGTCTTAGTGTTCAGGTATGCAACAATGTCTGTTCTGTAAGCAAGGGAAACAGAATGTAGTAAAACTTCACCGATAATTACCACCTTCCATCGGTATATCCTCAACTGGCTTTCCACACATGTATCAACTGCTTTTTTTTTGTTTTTTGTTTTACCAAGCACAGAAAACCCTGTAACATACAGACATCATAATAAAAATTAAATCATTGAGACAGATACACATATATTATGAATAGTGACTAACTTTAGAAATAATCACAGTAAAATGATATCATAATTAATATTGAACTATATCAGATACAGGCAGGGCCGGATTAAGACCATTAGAGGCCTTAAGCACTGAAAAGATGCCCCCCCCCCCTCCCCCATGTAATTCAAAATAAAAACAACACTAAACCCTAAGTACGTGCTTAGTCTGCCTATTGGGTAATCCAGCACTGGATATAGGTATCTCACAAATAAAACATCAAGTACATGTATACCGTGCTTGGTCCCTCATAGTCGATCGCCTACTTCCCATCATGCATTATCAGCATCAGGGTTTTACACTTGTAGGTTTAGCAGCTGGAGATTTTACTCATACACAGGCGCAAAAGTAAAAAAAAAAAAAAAAAATAACACAATGTCTGTGACGGGTAGTGATTTGATGATTGATACTGAATACAAACCATTCAAATGTGATGATTGTCATAAAATGTTTAGGATGCATGCTCATTTGAAGATTCACATGAGGATCCATACCGGAGATAAACCATTCAAATGTGAAGTTTGTAAAAAAATGTTTAGGCAAAGTAGCGATTTGAAGGTGCACATGGTGGTACATACCGGAGATAAACCGTTCAAATGTAAACTTTGTATTAAAATGTTTAGGTCCAGTAGTCATTTGAAGAGGCACATGATGATACATACCGGAGATAAACCGTTCAAATGTGAATTTTGTGATTACATGTTTAGGGATAGTAGTCATTTGAAGACGCACATGAGGATACATACTGGAGAGAAACAATTCAAATGTGAAATTTGTGAGAAAACGTTTATGCAAACAAGTGACTTAAAGATACACAGGAGGATCCATACTGGAGATAAACCATTCAAATGTAAAGTTTGTGATCAAATGTTTATGTCTAGTAGTCATTTGAAGAGGCACATGATGATACATACCGGAGATAAACCATTTAAATGTGAAGTTTGTGATGAAATGTTTAGGGATAGAAGTCATTTGAATAGGCACATGATGGCACATGCCGGAAATAAGCCATTCAAATGTGAAGTTTGTGATAAACTGTTTATGCAAAGAAGTGATTTGAAGATACACAGGAGGATACATACTGGAGATAAACCATTCAAATGTGATGTTTGTGATAAAATGTTTGGACAAAACAGTAGTTTGAAGAGGCACATGACGAGGCATACTGGAGAGAAACCATTCAAAAGTGAAGTTTGTGATAAAATGTTTTGACCAAGCAGTAGTTAAAATGGCACATGACAATACATATTCAACATAAACCATTCAAATGTGAAAATTGTAATTAAATGTTCAGGTCAAGTATTGATTTGAAGAAGCACATGAGGACACATACTGGAGATAAGCCATTTAAATGTTGTGAAGTTTGTGAGAACATGTTTAGGCAGAGCATTAATTTGAAGAGGCACATGATGATACATACTGGAGATAAAATATTTAAATGTGATGGTTGTGATAAATTGTTTAGCAATGGTAGTGATTTGAAGATCCACATAAGGATACATGGCTGGAAATAAACATGTTGATTTTGTGATACAATGTTTGTCCAGAGTGTTAAGAAGGAGACGCATATGAAGATGCATACTGGCAAGAGATATATTATAAGTAGTAATTTGAAAATGCACATGAGGATACATGCTAGATAATAAACATTAAAGTTTGTAGTGATTTAGTTCAGAAGGTTTCCTTGTAGGTTTTAGTTAAGTAGTTTCACTTGCAACTTTAAGTTACTTTTGATTATTATTCTTAGATATGTTTCACTGTATATGTTGTTAGGGATCACCCATTTAATTTTCTTCAGGGGTGGCAGTGTGTATATGCTGTTAGGGACCACCCATTTAATTTTCTTCAGGGGTGGCAGTGTGTATATGCTGTTAGGGACTGCCCATTTAATTTTCTTCAGGGGTGGCAGTGTGTATATGCTGTTAGGGACCAATTCATTTTCTTCAGGAGTGCAAGTGGGGGTGGGGAGTTACCAGCTCTTAAATACCCTGAAAGAATATTCTCCTGACATTTATACAGGGAAAAAAACTGTTATAGCCATTACATTAGTTGCACAAAAAAAATTACCTGGACTTAAGCGAAAAGGATATCCAAGCTTGAAATAAAATACCAGAATTCCAAGCCCCCACCCTCTTGGAACCCAAAATGAAATGATAAATCACCAGCATGCTCCAAAATGCTCAATCTTGTGAAATATATTCTTCCAGTGCATATACACGTACCATAAATGTGTGCATTTTATATGTGTACCAGCTCTTTGTCCTTGCATATTTACATTCTTTTGCATATCAGCCGTGATGAAATTTTTTACCATCCACTTGTCCAGGGCAAGTGGTTTCATAAAATTGACTTGCCCCACCTACCTTTTCACTTGTTACAAAATGTCAATCTCTGGCTTTGATTTGATGCAATATATGCGCTTTATTATCCATAGCAAGGCCAAAACAATTTAAGTAAATCTTATTTACTTCATTAAAGGGCTTAATTTTGTTTAGTTTTCCATTGTCAAGATATCTTATATACACTGTTACTTATTTTGGTGTCAGGGTTGTCTAGGACACCAAATTTCACATAAAAGTATGTGAGCTTTTAATTTTCAATGCATGCAAATTCCAATAGTTGAGCAGTCTGTATGAAAGCTTTTTTGTTAATGAACTTTTCTTTTAGTTAAGCCATTTCTACAACATTAGTATCAATCATGTTGTGTGCAGGCTGTCAAACAGAGTTCAGATGATTGTAAAGAGACTAGGTAAAGCTGCAAATGCCAGATTTTAGCAGGTGAGGGGAATAGGACACCTGATAATCAATTGTCAGTGCCTAATTATTGTTTTAACCAAAAGACTAATTACACATTTGTTTGCTCTCACACCTTGCTTTGATAAATACTGCCCAGCAGACTTTTAATCCATAATACCTCTGCAATATATGGAACACTTGCATTTAGAAATATAGTGCCAAGATCTTGGAAAGTGTTTTGTTAGTCGCAGGAATATGAGCTCCCATAACTCATCATGAAATCCAGGGTTACCCTTAGAACTTGAAATGGAAGGTTCATTGACTCCATGGCTAAAATTTCTAAGAATCAAAATTTGAAGATTAAGAATCCAAAGTCTTAAACTCAAGAGTCATGAATAAGACATAGAGAAAGAAAAACTTGTGAAAGTCATTTACATTTATTGTTAAACACAGAAAGCATTAGACAATCTTGTTTATTGTTAAACACAGAAAGCATTAGACAATCTTGTTTAATACACAAACAACACAATTATAACATAAAATGTCAAGAGGAGACCAAAAGAAAATTTGAACATCACATATTACATTCAAATGCAGTATTTTTAAATCACCATAGAAAAATGTAGGGCAAGTCCAAGTTTCCAGTCAGCTTGCCATTTTATAAAATGTTGTTATGCTGTGTAAGATCACCAACAATGACAATTATCACATGTTTCAGTTGTCTTTGAATGTTTTTCTTTTGTTATAATGCTTAATACTTCACATTTAATGAGCATTAGCAATTTGATGACTTTTAATATCAGTGACACAAAAATACATGCATAATATTCAGAATTATTGCAAAGATAAAAAAGTATTGTTGTTGTGACTCTTTTTTTAAGGATGGGGTTCCAACTTTTTTCAAGTAAGGAGTCCTCAACTGCAACTTTAAAAATTCTATGGAGAACCCTAGATATGGTAGCATAATGAATGTTTTGGGGTCACTTTCTTTATGGATTGGATTGGTTTGTTTAGGAGAACCCTGGAGAATACTACTACTACATCCATCAGCAAGGGTGGAAAGGAATTTACTGAAATTCAGACTTTCCTAACTTGTTCATTCAAGACTTGATCAAAGGCCAGAACAAAGCCTCTTGCTATGGATTTATTCTTTTAATTAGCAGCAAGTTCAATACCATTCTTCTTCTAGATTATACATATCATTTCCTTGTCAGAAAATTGTTTTGCATAGTGTGTTAGAGTGTAGGCTGTGTTGAGAAAACTAAAATTTGTATATATTTTGTTTTTAAAATTTAATTCTGATTTTGTTATGAAATGGTTTTTCCTAGTGGAGTGTCAGCAACTCTAGTTTTGGGGATTTTTGCACATGCTGGCTGATGTCATGCATATACTGCTTTATGAGCTCCAAAACTCATGAGACTTGATTGATTAAATTCTGAATTTGTCAGTTCCATTGACAAATATATGTACACTAGTTGAATTTCCAATCCATGCCAGTGTAGCACATTTTTTGCAATAACTGCAAAACATCTTTCCCTCAATCAGTGGAATTCAGTCATGGATAATTATTAACCCAATGTGACTGAACATTTCTCTGTCTCTTGTGTTATACTAGTATTTAAAATATTTGGCTGCCAGAGTTGGGCTCATGTAAGTTTGGAGAAATATTTACCTCAGACTCAGTGGCAACCCTACATTTTATCTCTCCACTTTCACATCAATTTTTCTTTTCTGAATCTTCTTTATGTCCTTTCTTGCAAAAATAATGTAGTAAACTCATTTTATTAAAATAGAAAAGATCACCGCATTTGACAACTACTTCTGCAGTGATCATAACATAAAGTTTTCATTTAATTGTAAACACACACTGCTCCTTAAGTAGCTTAATTAGCATAATTGTTTCACTTCCAACACAATAGCACAAGTGGAGGTTGACCCTTTTATAAATAGAAAAAAAAACACCTGTCCTAGACTAGTGCTTTGCAAAATTTTACTTGTCTAACTTTAAAGATGAATAGCCCGGGATGTCGGGCTGTGAGACTGGATCAGCCTTGCATGTGATTTTAGACTAGCTTTTAGTTACTTTTTATTAGTGTAAATTTCCCTACATAAAATTTTGAAATAGAAATGTACATTTGTTTCTTTTATTACATTGTATTTCTTGTATAGAAATACGATATTTAAAAACTAGATACATATTAAAATTAGTATTTAAGTATGTATATATCTATCCATGTTTATTCAAATTAATTATTTTATTGTTTATTGTCTGTAACTGAGATAATGTTTTTTATTATGTAAATGCAATCCGAAAATTAAAGTTGCATGTTGCCTATTGCAGGATTCTCAATAGATTTAAAAAACTGACGAGTCATTTGACCCATGACCCCATAATCTCAAGAGTCAAAACTTAAATCTCAAGAGTCATTTGTTGTTGAGGGTCATGAGCTCATCGTTGGGATTGATCACTGTTCATCAAGCAGTGTGATGTTTAAGATTTCTTGTCTTATGTTGAATAAAGAAAAATACTTGTACCAGGGATGGTGCTGGCTTTAAAAAAGTTGTCGGCAAAAAAATTGCTAACCTCAATATTTTGTCGCCAATTTTCAGAAAATGTCACCAGGCATGGAATCAGTATTTTTCCATGTCTATTAATGTAGTAGGCAATGAAAATTGAAAATTATGGGGTATTTATTACTTTATTGACTACAAACAATACAATACCAAAGTATTACAGAATAAATCATTACATGACTGTTTTGATTGCTTATTTATAATGTTTTGCACTATTAAAATGTTGTTTCATAAAATAATAAAATCGAATGTCACATGAGTATGCTTCGTAATTTTACGGCTTCTCACTTGCTGAATGCAGTTTGAGATGCAGAGTTTATTCCTGATGTCAGTTTTGACCAACGTTAACGGTCGCTGATAATGCCAATTTTACTTTTACAAATAGCATCAATCTTAGCTACTTCTACAGTCTTTGCATGACGCTCTGTGCAAAGGTATGACTGTTGTCACTTTAAATAAATGCATTATCAAATATCTTCTTTCACTACATCTGCAGTCTCTCTCTCTCTCCGGTTTTCTGGTTTATGGTTTTTACCTTGTTAATTTGATACTCATTCAGTGTCAAGTAGAGTCCTACACGTCTTACATATACATGTTTGACCTTAATCCCTTAGCATCCTCTTTGTTTTCCCACATTACAACCCTTTGATCGAGCCGCATATTTGATACTTGTTCAGTGCCAAGTAACAGAGGGTGGTTATTTGAACTCCCTGTGATCTTGCCGCACAATTGACACCTGTTCAGTTGCATTCTTTAATAGATTTCACAGACTGTATGATCGAAGTATCATGTATAGTGTCCAAGCTCAATTTCCACGTAAGCACCCGCATGTGACAGTAAAGACGAGGAATTGAAGTCGGACGATTTTTACGATGACTAGATGACAATCGAGGATTTCAGCACTATAATTGGTCACTCAGACGATGCGGATAAATTATTGGTCTTTTTAACAGATGACATTAGACAGTGACCTTTATAGGATACTGTGAATCACAAAAGTGTGGACTTGACTTTCATTGTTTATTTGTGAGATTTGTGGAATTAACATATTACGGGATATTGTGAAACGGATCATTCTGGGCTACTATTTTTATGCTGGTATGTAACCTATGATAGAATTCATGGATTTATCATATCAAATGGATTTTAAATGCCAATCATTATATATTTCTATGGATTTTTATGACACAATGAAGAACAAAATGTAAGTTATCAGTTTATTTGTGACATATTCCACTCGATAATATACCTATTTGTATTTTACACTGGCTTTGTCTTTATTATTCCTTCCTTCCTATCTATCTATCTATCTATCTATCTATCTATCTATCTATCTATCTATCTATCTATCTATCTATCTATCTATCTATCTATCTATCTATCTATCTATCCACCCAGTCTCCTCCAATATATACAGGTAGTTAACAAGAAAACTTAAAAAAATTAGGTTTAGACCTTGTCCTGTGGATAAACCAACCCCCCTTCTTCCAGGCTTTTATTTTTTCCTAAATTATGTGCCTTATACGTGAGTACATACTGTACTCTTAGGATGAGATGATGAACACGACAAGTCTAACTTACTCATGACAGTACTGTATATTGTTCTGATTGAGAGTGATTTGTTATTTTTTATTTTTTTTTTTATTTGCTTAGTATTTATACAGAAAGATTGGAAAGGTAATCACTTTTCTTTGAAGTTTCAGTAAAACTATTTATTTTGGTACATTTTTCAAAAAAAAGGATTAACCTTCGTTTGGTCGATTGTAGCTAGTCCAGTAGCACGACTATTTTAGTGTATCACAACATACAGTACTCAGGCCAGATGTCAGCATAAGCGGATTATGATATAACAATGCACTGGTAAGATGGTTTGTCAATGTGAACAAAGGATTTGTCGACATGTATATAACAATAGATAGATTAAAGTGCATTTGCTAACCAAGTTTGCGGCATCCTTTCATGGTGCCTTTGAATTCCTCCACTCCAAACCCACGATTGTATATACAAGTTTTAACAGCCCAAAATTTTGTCACCCAAACAATCGCCAGATGGTATATTTTGTCGCCAATTAGAAAAAAAAATCGCAATTTGCGACATTGGCAAAGCCCAGCACGATCCCTGCTTGTACAACATTTTGTAAGAAACATTCAAGCAAACAATGAGACAGACATGGCCATTCTTGATTTTTGCACAAGTTTTTCTGTTTCTAATTATGTATGACTGGCTGGTTGTTTATGAGACTGTGACCAAAAGAAAACATATTTCACTGAGCCATTGTTATTTAACATCTAATATAACAAAATTATTCTATCTTATTATTCTCATCATTCAGTCATTGGTAATTCGAAAGCACAAAATAAATAAATGTGCATAATGTCCGGTAAATTCTTACTGAATGATACATTAATTAAAACACCTGAATTTGTGAATGTTTTGCGACTGAAGCAAATTAATTACCAATAAAACACAATTAATGTTTGTCCACTTACCTTTTGATAACTGGCTTCACTAACTGCCATATTTTCCAGTTGGTCTAATTGATTATAATTTGATAGGCAAGCAAGCAAACACTAATATTTGACCATAAGTTAATCCAATCATGTTATAATGGATTCCCTCTTCAGCTATCATAAGCGTCAAAGGAAATCTCAGTTATTCACACTGAATCATGACATATGTGACCTGTTAGCTTCGGCCAGTTCATATTGACTTTACATACGTTCAAAAATATTGGCAGATACAGTCTAAAATGTTGAACACTGGTATATACAGTAAGTTTGTTAGTGACGAGTGCACTCGCCGTAGGAAATTATGCTGGAGGCTAATCAAGGGTAATTATTACTGATGCTCGGGCCCAAATCAACATGCATCATAAAAACACAGGTTGGAATTTGCATCCATCAGAAATAGGTCAAATTTAAATTCCAAGTGTCAAAGCATTAGGGTACACATCTATTGAGAACACTGTATTACCAATAATTGTTTGCCATATTGGATACCCAGTATATTTTGCATGATTCACTTGATTTCTTTTTTTGTTTTTGCTGTCTTGGCAAAAGTGCATGAGTTAACATAATCCAATAAGCTTCTCTAGACTGAATGTGATCGAATAGAGCTAAAATACAATATCTATTGATGACAGTGGTTAGAAAGTATTAACCATAGGCTTCAAAACATGTACCTGTGTCATTTAAATACCATGTGGTTTATTACACAGATGTTTTGCAACTAGGTAGGCAAATACATATATTTGTTAGATCCCCATTTAATTTTACCCAATGTAGTGTTCGATATAGCTGTCCAATTCTTCTTTGTGTACTTTGTTGTCCCTTTGATGTCTGTGTGTCTTTTATTTTTAGACAAAGTGAATCAGACTTTTATCAATCCCATTATATTTTCAGTTTCATTCATACAGTAAAGCTAAAAGTCTTTAGAAAGTGCAAAAGTGGGGGTATGGAATAAATACAAAACTGCATTTTTTGTTTGTTTGTTTTTTTGTTTTTTTTTCCAAGTCTGTGGAAAGAACTAGTTTAACATGGCTTATGAATATTTCTATGTCAGATGTCCTTGATGTATCCCTATGCCATATCAAATTTGCTTTTTCCACCACCTTGGAACAAACCACATATGTAGTCTTCTGTATGTACCATGGCTCTGCCCTTATGGTGCTGACAATTTACACAAGGCAATGCTGCATAAAATGTTTTTACTGAGTAATAATGGTGCCAGGGCAACAATTTTTATGATGTGTGCATATAGTCTGTCAACCAATGTATAGCAATAATAATAACAAGAGTATATGTAAATCAAAAGAGAAATAAATATTTCTAACTTACCTCCTTTTTTCTTTTGTTTTATTTACATTTCCTTCTATCCACAGAATATTCTGAATACTGCTCTATAGTGGATGACCATTACATGCTGCTGATTTTACAATATTCTTTCTTCACATAGCATTAAACTACTTAATGGTTTATATTATTGATATAATATTGACAAATGCAACATTTGTACAAAACGAAAAGAAAAAAATAAGAAGAAAGAACATCCATAAGAGATAAAGTTGCAAAAATCATATGTTCCCTTCTAGCCTTTTTACATAACATTCACAACAATAAAACTGGACTGATGATGACTTTGTCTCATGTGCTAGCTTCTTTCATTCTCTGAATGCCAAAATACCTCTTAAATCATGTTGTGCTTGTCAAAATTAAAAAGGATTTTGTAATAATGTAAAGTTTTCTGTATTGAATGGAATATAGTACACTGTTTCCTACTTTAACATGCATGCATTCATAAATACATACATACATACATACATACATACATACATACATACATACATACATACATACATACGATGGTACATAGGTCAATAAATAAATAATGTTTTTAGTGTTTTAGAACCCCAATATGAGAAGGGGAATGAAAATAGGATTAGTCCTTTGATTTTTAGCATTTATTTTCAAAACACTGGCAAATATTGCTGAGCTAGTGATTTTAAATGTTGATTCTTTATGTATTCTTACCCCTATAGAAAATGGTAATACACACAAAATACGACTGATCTAATTCTGATATACTACTGTTAAGTGAGTGAGTCTACTATGAACATTAAGTCAGGCTTGTGCAGAGTTCCTTCCCCTTGAGTTGACTTACAACTTGGCAAACGTGCTAGCATATGTCCCTGTGTGTGTGTGTGTGTGTGTGTGTGTGTGTGTGTGTGTGTGTGTGTGTGTGTGTGTGGCAACACCTGTATTGAACGAAAATAAAATTTTTATTACAAATGTTACATTGTTGTGTGGATAAAAATTACCCTTTTATTATACATCTCACATCTGTAAATGTAAATATGACTTAAGTAAATCAGTACACAATAACTTGTGAAAAAGCAAGATACAATTCTGCTAATGTTTATTAAGATCACAATTTAATAACTATTTATCAAATGATGAATACAGTATGAAGAATATCTGAAAGAAAAAAACAGAACAAGGACATGTTTGATGAAAGACCTTACTGGTATAAATTCCAAATATTATATCCCAAAAAAAGAAAAAAAAAAGAAAAAAGAAAAGAAAATTGGAAAGGAAACATTGTACTGTTGTAATGGTTTCAAAACTGAAAGTCGCTGTTCATGGATATTGTTAATGTTTGTGAAAAGAAAAAAAAAAGAAAAAGAAAAAACAATTACAACATTGTGTACATAATCTTGTTAAAAAGTAAATATATTAAGAATATAACAAGAAAGGTCAGAAGAACCCATAATAACCAGCAGATAATTTGGAAAAGAATACTCTTCCAAAAACACAAAAAACAACATAAGATATAACAGATTTTAGCCGACATAATTCTTCACCTCATATATATATATTTGAGCCAAAATTAAATAAATCCATTTCAATTTGATGTATTCACTATCACCTGCTACTTGTTTACTTTATTTTTTTTAATATTTTTTTTTTATTATTATTTTTTTTTAAAGAATGGAATGACAGTGATCAAATGTGCAATCTCGTGTTAATTATGGCATGGCATCTTCCCTTTGAATTTTAGACATAGACATGGGTCATAATCATCTAGATATCTGTTCTAATCAACAAAACACCTTAAGCGTGTGATCTTCCCTGATCTTAGAAAGGTCTAACACTTTATAAATACGAGTATCATGCCCAAAAATTATAGAAATGTTTGTTCCATATAGCAGTGCATTAGCCCTTCATTGGTTCAGATGTTATGGACAGAGATCGCTGATTTATATTTCCCTGGCTGTGACCTTAACATTAAGAATGAAGTAATGTCTCTGGTATCTCTAATTATGATATATAACTTGTTCAAATTACATTAAAATATATTCAGTAGTTTAAACATTATCCTCCAGAAAATGTACAAATTCACAAAACTACATTTTCCCTTGCCTTGCTGTGAACTTATCCTAGTGGCAGTGGGGTCTGTATATGGCACGTGACACACCGTCTAGTCATGATATATATAGGCTGAGTTTCCAGCTGTCACAAATTTATGGGCTGGACAAGCAAATGTTAACAGAAGGATGGACGAATATAGTATTAACATACTTTTTCCCGATTTAAGATGGGTGTACAAAATGCATCAATAGTCATATCATAATTTAACATGACACTAGACCTGTTCTTGCTTGACCTTGACAAATGACATAGAACATGGTATGCAACACACTCTCTGTATCAGTATACAAACATTCTTCCTAATATCTTAAACAGCTTCAGAGCTACTGCCTGGATACAAAAACTGAATACCTTAACATTTAAGATAGAACCATGAAAGTGGTATATGCAAAACTGTCAGATTATCATGGAGATGAGCATATTCAGTTTCATCTATCTAAATACAGGTTTTTAGTTCAAGACTTGGCAAGAAATATATGCATATTGGCATGTGACTGTAACTTTATGGTTAAGATTATGAAAGTCACAACAAGTCAAGGTGTAAAATTGTACAATGTCTGATAACACTGCTTCTAATGGCTGAAAGTAATAGCTATGACATCACAAGTAAGTAACCTTGAGATGACTGTGTCCTTAACTTGCAGATAGGATCGTGATAATGGTAGAAGACACACTATTCACAATATTGTAATTTCATTATTTAAACAGCTTCTGCAATACAACCCAACCATGACATATGACACTGACATTTAAAACGGAATCATAAAAGCGTGTTATGTGACATAACTTTAGGTAATTACGCATTAATATACACAGTTTAATCTCACTATCCTTGAGAATTTAAGAGGTAGAGCCTTGACACAAAAACAGATAATGTTCATCTATGATCAAAACATTGACGAAAATACTAAGAAAAATAAACGACACATTCAGACGTTATGAGTTAAACATAATTTTAATGAAACTAACATCAATGACTTTAGAGTTACGGTCCTAAATAAAAAGTGAGTACGCTTCACATGAGAGTTTGATCTCGCTGATTGGCCCATGCTATTTACGCACATAATAGATACATGACACACCCTCAAGCTATGACTGTAAAGGGGAAAACATTTCATTCATGATCTTTAACAACAGCTATTCGGTGACAGTTTGGACACAAAAAATTATATTGACCTGAGACCCAAGACGTGGCCTTACATATAGGTCCAATACCAAGTATTATGTCTCTTCTTGCATTTAAAAGTTTGCAAGTCATAGCTCTAAACAAATATAGTAATGTCCACCTTTGACCTTAAAATCTGACACCCTTGTCTTACAGATGTATAAACGTTTACCAATTTTCATAGCACTACTTCTATCAAATTCAGAGTTACAAACAGCACACTTAAAGTAACTGTAACCGTAATATGTGACCTTAACCTTCAAGACAAAAATAAGAACAAACTCGTTGATTCTGATAAAATTTACAAAACATCATCCAGCCTATAGACTAGAATCAGTAAACCTTCCAAGCAAAATAATATTGGAAGATTTTGTGCAAAAATTACACAAGTATCCATACACACGGATTCCACATTTTCTTCAGGAAGCACGTGGGTAAGGTCACTTGTACAGTTTTCACGCTGGATGATTGCTTGGGTAACCATCAAATTTAGTGTAGTCCAAAGTGAGATACAGACAAATACCTAGAATTAGGTAAATGACATGGCATAGCATATCACCAGGCTTCCAATGTATATAGCTAGGTGTATGGCCTGATCCAGTGTCAAAATTTTCTATACTGTAAATATGTATTTCTCTTTTCATAATCAGTCAATGTATATATAGTTATATGGTGGGAATCTTGACAGTTTCCAAGTTATGAACCAAAAGCAAGTCCCCTACTCCAGGGTCATGACACAGGATATGTGTCGGACGTACAAGTGCATATATTCCTTTGTGCCCGTTAAGTGTATATATATATATATATATATATATATATATATATATATATATATATATATATATATATATATATAGTTCTAGGATGGGGATCTTAACAGTTTCCAAGTTATGAGCCGTGGTCGAGTTCCCAATCACAGGGCCACAACCCGGGTATGTGCTGGATATATGTCTAATTTTGTCTCCTCGTGTCCTATATATATATATATATAGGCTGGTGATCTCAGTACTTTCCAAGTGATGACCCAAGAACACACTCTTCTTCTTCAGGATCTGTACTGGAAATGTATATAATTTCTTCTCATGTCGTTCAACCAATATATGATTAAAAGGTGGGGATCTCAACTGCTTCAAAGTTATGGCCCTGAGGCAAGTCCACAACCTAAGGGGTATGACCCATGGTCTGTATTGGATATACCAGTATATCTGCTTCCGTCTCGTGTCATTAAAACCTATATATAGTTATTGGGTGGGGATCTCAACAGTTTCCAAGTTGTGACCCTGGGGAAACTTACCCACAGGGACCATCCCTGGGGCAAGACCAGAAAGTGTAACCACAAAGCCCAAACCATATGTTATAGGACTGGCCTTGAAGATGGCACAAAATCAACTTTCAGATCTGCACCTACTAGACTTAAATCTTTAGAATTTGTGAGAAAAGAAATATATCCCGAGACACTGGTCCCATCACAAGAGTCATAATTAAAATTTTAAAACCACTTTGTATATCTAAAGACTACCCCCAGTCATATCCCAAAGTTTCAAGTCTGAGTCTTTAATGGTGTAGGAGATACACTGCATTCCTAAAGGAGAGACAGACAGACAGGAGGACATAATCCCCACCTTTTTAAACGATGCATGGGGATACAAGTCATGTTATTTTTTTTTTTACTTATTTAAACATTATGACTGCCAATCGTATTTATGAAAGATTTCAAATACTATCAATACTTGGAGAAAAATCTTTCTGTGACAACGGATACCTTCTATTAAAGAGTTTTTCATGACATGAGAAACACAAACCAATTTTGATAAATCTGATCTTAATGAAATAACGAATAACTACACATATTAACTATACTGATAAGATTTTAATTTTTATTTTCAATGCTTATTATACTTTTATTACGACTATAAACAACATAAACTGTAGCTGAAACATTTTTTTCCCCATTTACCCTATTAATATGATATTCCAATTGTCTTCCAATTTTTCATTTTAAAATGTAAATTTTCCATTCAATTGTCATGACTGTATAATAAATGGTTGTGAGGTACATACAAGTAGTGAATAGGAAAAGGAAAACTGCAAATAACAACCTGTGCACATTGCAGTTCAATATTGTTATTATTATTATTATTACCTCAAGTTTTATAATTAGAAATGCGCAACGAAGAAATGTTGAGTAACAGCAACAGTTTTCTGAATTAAACAATATGAAATAAATTACAAACAGTTTCTGGATATATAGAGAGCATGCATTGCAGTCATGCACTCAGCTAAAGGTAAAAAGAATGAGTATATATGTACGCTTTCACTCTCCACATTAATTTCTAGTAATGATAAATTTATCGATTATATCGAGTGCATATCCATCCCTCGATCACTAATTTATGTAAAACTATCATTATGATATACATTTGCTGCTAGCATTGATTGGATTGGATTTCCATCGATTGGAAATCTTGCAATCAATTACATCATTAATAATCCAGTGTTTGTAGTTAACTGTTTTGAGACGCCCTTATTTCTCTCGTATCAACATACTTCAAGTCATTTTCCATAGGTTAGAAGCGTCTAGCTCCGTTGTATCGGTTGCACTGTCTGCTATTTCTTCTTTCTCCGTTTCGTGATGAAACAAATCTTTACAGGCGGATTTTCCACAAGACATATTTCATCTTTAGGGATGTGAGTCTTTGGCACTCTCATTTTTACATGCAGTCATCAGCTGCTATGGTAACAGACACATTTGTTTGAATACATTATTCATGTGTGCTATTTATAGAACTCAAAAACGTCGACGCTTTTCAAATCTGAAAGTTTTACTTCAATTATCTATGTACAACAACATGTTTGACAGGACATTATGAGTCAGAAAATTGTGCTTTTACAAGGACTACAATTCCCTAGAGTTTTCTTAAGTTTTATATTTTTTTCATATTATGCAGTAGTGCTCCTTTATGTTACTGTGTTCTGATTTATTTAAAGTCGTATTTACAAGCAAAATGTAAGAGGTATAATAAGTTATGCACGATGTTTATATATTTAACTTTTGTCTATGATTGTAAGTTGTATGGCTATTTGAAAATACATTCTCAACTTTTGTCCATAATTGTAAGTTGTATGGTTATTTGAAAATACATTTGTCCAGTTGTTTACATAGTATTCGCAACATGTCCTGTCGTGACACGTGTCAGGTAGGTCAGTATCTTCATAGGCATTTCGCAATTAGACTTTTGTGATACTTGTCAGGTAGGCATGTGTATTTATATACAGATTTGGGTAAACAAATGCATTCCTCTTCTAGAATTTCGGTTCTAAAAGATCAGCCTGTAAGGAATCTGTTTTAGTTGTGTTATTGAAATCATATAATTTGAGAGGAATTATTCATTTACAATATTCATTGGAAATAGAAAGGTGCTCACTCATTTTTGGATTAATACAGTATTTCGTGATTTATGTGAACTCATTCAAATACATTCGGGATTACATCTAACTCACAAATTGTAAGTGTCTTTTGAATTTTCACTTTAATTGTCTGGAAATAAATTGCTTGTTGATTATACTTGATTTTGTTTGTTTCACTTTCTTTCTGTTACATATTTTTAGGTCACTGAGTCGTAACAAATAAAATGATAACTTTAGTCCAAACAACAATGTAACATTTGTAATAAAACGGTAATTTTCGTTAAGTACAGGGTTTTGCCACACACACACACACACAAAACAGGGACATATGCTAGCATGTTTGCCAAGTTGTGTCAAACTCAAGGGGGGAAGGAACTGTGTACAAGTCTGACTTAGTGTACCCAGTAGACTCACTCACTTAACAGTAGTATATCTGAATTAGATCACTCATATTTTGTGTGTATATCTTGTATAGGGGTAAGAATATATTAAGAATCAACATTTGAATCAGAAGTTCAGCAATATTTGCCAGTGTTTTAAAAATAAATGCTAAAAATCACTTGACCATTCCTGTTTTTATTCACATTCTCATATTGGATTCTATAACATTAAACGTATGTATGTATGTATGTATGTATGTATGTATGTATGTATGTATGTATGTATGTATGTATTCATACATGCTTGTATGTATGCATGTTAAAATAAGAAACTTCACATTATTACAAAATCTTTAATTTTAAAGTACAAAAGTAATTTTAAAGGTAGTTTGGCGTTCAGAGAATGAAAGAAGCCGGCAAATGAGACAAAAGTCATCATCAGTCCCGTTTTATTGAGGTTAATGTTATGGAAAAAAGCTTGAAGGGAATATGATTTTTGCACTTTCATCTCTTATGGATGTTTTCTCTTCTTATTTTGTTCTTGTCTGTTTGTACAAATTTTGCATATGTCAATATTTTATCAATACTATAAACCATTAGGTAACTTAAAGCTATGTAAAGAAAGGATACTATAAAATCAGCAGCATGTAATGGTCACCCACTACTGAGCAGTATTCAGAATATTCTGCAGATACCGGTAGAAGGAAATAAAAATAAAAAAGAAGGTAAGTTCGAAATATTCATTTATCTTTTAATTTATATATTCTTTTGTTATTATTATTGCTATACATTGGTTTACAGACCGTATGCACACATCACAAAAGTGTGGCACCATTAATACTCAGTAAAAACATTTTATGTAGCATTGCCTTGTGAAAATTGTCAGCACCATAAGGTCAGTACATACAGAAAATTACATATGTGGTTTGTTCCAAAGTGGTGGAAAAAGCAAATTTGATATGGCATAGGGGGGTTGTCCATAAAGGACGTCCGCAGATAATACCCGTTTTCCTACCCCCCTCCCCCCTTGTCCGCTTTTGTCCGCATGTGGCTTACCCACCCCACCCCCGGCTGCGGACATCCCCATCTAGCATTATACACTGCTCTATGGTCTGGCAGTGTAATAGCTGGTGCTCTCAAAATACAACGCTCACTGATCTCATCACAACATGTAGCTCAAAACAATGAAGAAAATAAACAGAAAGTTCTTTCTTTAAAAAGTCTTTATTCAGGCACTAGCTCTGCAGTCGCATGGTCAGCCAACACATTCATATATATTCTGTGGCACGAATCGTACAAATTGAAATTAACAAATAATTTATACTTAGGGATCACCCATAAAGGACGTCCGCAAAACATACTGGAATACATTCAGTAGGCCTAAAGCAGCTGTTCAACACAGAATATCATAACAAAAAATACTAGCTTGCGGACGTCTGCAAGGTCCTTTACACCCCTCCCCCCCTTGTCCGCAGTTGTCCGCATTTGAACAAACCCCCCTCCCCCATCTTTGCGGACGTCCTTTATGGATGATCCCTAGGGATACATCAAGGACATCTGGCAGAGACATATTCATAAGTCATATTAAATTAGTTCTCTCCACAGACTTGGGAAGAAAAAAAAACACAAATGCAGTTTTGTATTTATTCCATGCCCCCACTTTTGCACTTTCCAAAGATTTTTAGCTTTTCTTCATGAATGAAACTAAAAATAAATTGGGATTGACAAAAGTGTGATTCACTTTTTCTAAAAAGATTGACACATAGGCATCAAAGAGACAACAAAGTACAGAAACAAGAACTGGACAGATATATAGAATACTACATCTGGCATGTAAAATTAAATGAGTATCTAACAAATATGTGTACTTGCCTACCTAGTTGGATAACATGTAATAAACCACATGGTATTAAAATGACACAGGTACATGGTTTGAAGTCTATGGTCATACTTTCTAACCACTGTTATCAATAGATATTGTATTTCAGCTCTACTGGATCATATTCCATGTCTACAGAAGTTTATTGGATTATGTTAACTCTTGCATTTTTGCCAAGAGAGAAAAAAAAGAAAAGAAATCAAGTGAATCATACAGTTCTGAAATATACTGGGTATCCAATATGGCAAACAATTATTGGCAATACAGTGTTTTCAATAGATGTGTACCCTAATGTTTTGACACTTGGAATTTAAATTTGACCTATTTCTGATGGATGCAAATTTTAACCTGTGTGTTTTTACAACGCATGTTGATTTGGGCTGGAGCATCAGTATTAGTTACCATTGATTAGCCTCCAGCAGCGAGCGAAACCAGTTGTCAGAGGTAAGTGGACATACATTAATTGTTTTATTGGTAATTAATTTACTTCAGTCAGCAAAACATTGACAAATTTGGGTGTTTTAATTAATGTATCATTCAGTAAAAATTTACCGGACATTATGCTCATTGATTTATTTCTACTTTGGGATTACCCAGGGTTGAATAATGAGATGGAATAATTTTGTTATGTTAGATTGGTGAATTTTTAAATAACAATGGCTCAGTGAAATATGTTTTCTTTTGGTCAGTCTCATAAACAACCAGCCAGTCATACATGTACATAATTAGAAACAGAAACACTTGGACAAAAATCAGTAATGGCCATGTCTGTCTCACTGTCTATTTGTATGTTTCTGTCTGTTTGTATGTTTCTTACAAACTGTTGTACAAGTCTTTTTCTTTATTCAACATGAGACAAGAAATCTTAAACATCAGACTGTTTCATGAACAACAATTAATCCCAGCTATGAGCGCATGACCGTCAACAACAAATGACTCTCAGGATTATGAGCTCAAGGGTCAAATGACTCTTCACTTTTTAAATCTATTGAGAATTCTGCAGTAGGCAACATACAGATTTTATTTTTGGATTGTATTTACATCATAAAAAAAACATTAACTCACTGCAGCTATTTTACCTACAATAAACAATAAAATAATTAATTTTAACAAACATGCATAAATATATGCATACATAAATACTAATTTCAATATGTATCTAGTTTATAAACATCTTATTGTAAATAAAGAAAAAAATATACATTTCTATTTAAAGATTACATGTAGAAAATTAATTTACACTAATAAAAAGTAACTAAAAGCTAGTCTAAAATTACATGCAAGGCTAATCAAGTCCCACAGCCCGACATCCTCGGCTGTTCACTTGTAAAGTTGGACAAGTACAATTTTCTAAATCACTTAGGACATGTGCTTTTTTCCTATTTATAAAAAGGGTCAACTTTCACCTGCGCTATTGTGTGTTTGAAGTGAAGCAATTATGCTAATTAAAGAGCAGTATGTGTTTATGATTAAATGACAAATTTATGTTATGATTGCTGTAGAAGTAGCTGTCAAATGGGGTAATCTTTTCTTTTTTGATAAAATGAGTTGACTAAATTATTTTTGCAAGAAAGGTCATAAAAAAGATTCAGAAAAGGAAAATTCATGTAAAGGTGGAGAGATAAAGGTAGGGCTACCACCGAGTCTGAAGTAACTATTTCTCCAAACTTACATAACCCAGACTCTGTGGCAGCAAAAGATTTAAACTATAACACAACTAAGAGACAGAGCAATTTTCAGTCACTTTGGGTTAATAATTAGCCATGACTTAATTTCACTGACTCTGAGGGAAAGATGTTTTGCAGTTATTGCAAACAATGTGCTAAACTGGCATGGATTGAAAATTCAACCAATGTATTTGTCAATGGAACTGACAAACTCAGAATTTAATCAAGCAAATCTTGTGACAGTTTTGGAGCTCATTAAGCAGTATATGCATGACATCAGCCAGCATGTGCAAAAAATCCATAAGTCTTGAGTTGATAACACTAGGAAAGGCCATTTTATAAATAAATTAGAACAACATTTATAAAAAAAATTGTATACACATTGAAGTTTTCTTAACACAGCATGCACTCTAACCCACTATGCAAAACCATTTTCTCACATGGAAATGCTGTGTACAATCCAGGAGAAGAACGGTATTGAACTTGCTGCGAATTATAAGAATAGATCCATGGCAAGAGACTTGTTCAGTCCTTTGATCAAGTGTTGAGTGAACAATTTAGCAAAAGTCTGAATTTTAGTAAATTCCTTTCCACTCTTGCTGACTGATGTAGTGATGCTTCCTTATCAAGTGTTATCCTGAAAAAGTTGGAGTCCCATCCTTAAAAAAAAAAGTCTTAAAAATAATGCTTTTTTTATCCCTGCAATACATTTTACATGTGTATTGTTGTGTCAGCAATATTAAAAGTCATCAGATTGCTAATGTTCATTTAATTTGAAATATTTAACATTATAATAAAAGACTAAAAATCTAAGACAATTGAGAAAAGTGATAATTGTAATTGTTGGTGACGTTATGGTAAAAAAAAAATTGATTAACAAGTGTCCTAATCCCCTCATCTGCTAAAATCTGGCATATGCAGCTTTTCCTAAACCCTTTACAATCACTTGAACACTGTTTGATAGCCTGCACACTATATGATTGATCGTAACATTGTAGAAATGGCTGAAATAAAAGAGAAGTTCATCTACAAATAAGCTTGCATACAGAGGGCTCAGCTATTGGGATTTTTATGCATCTAAAATTAATGCAGATTTAAGTGTCCTAGAAAACCCTGATACCGAATTACGTAACAGTGTATACAAGATATCTTGACAAAGGAAACAAAAAACAAAATTAAACCCTTTAAGGAAATATATATGTTATACTTAATTTGCTTTGTTTTTGCTACGGATTACAGCATATAGCATCAAATCAAAGCCAGGGATTAACATTTTGTGACAAGTGAAAAGGTGAATGTAAATATGTAGGGACAACAAGCTGGTGCACATACAGAATGCACACTTTTATGGTTAGTTTATATGCACTGGAAGAATATATTCACAAGACAGAAGTTTGGAGCATGCTGGCAATTTGTCATTTCATTTTGGGCTGTAAGAGGGTGGGTGCCTTGGATTCTGGTATTTTATTTCAAGCCTGGATACCCTTTTTGTTTACATGAAGGCAATTTTTTTCCAAGTAATTTAAAGGCTATAACAAGGATTTATTTCGTGTGTAAATCTGAGGAAGAATATTTTTTCAGGGTATTTAAGTGCTGGTAACTCCCCACACCCACTTCCACTCCTGAAGAAAATGAATTGGCCCCCAACAGCATATACACATACACTCCCCTGAAGAAAATTAAATGGGTGGTCCCTAACAGCATCTACAGTGAAACATATATAAGAATAATGCACAGGAATCAAAAGTAACTTAAAGCTGAAAGTGAAAATACTGAACTAAAACCTATAAGGAAACCTTCAAAACTAAAACACTACACACTTTAATATTTATTTTCTAGTATCAGTGTTCTCCCGAGGGCCTTTTACCGTAGCGGGCCCACTATGCTATCGTTTCAAACTCCGATAACCCCGACGCTTTAGAACCTGCCGCTACGCTATGCTCTTGTGCCGCTATGCTTTGATGTTTCCCACTACCCTTATAAAATTAATCTGTTAAACAAACATCTTGTCACCTAATTCAAGCCCCACTCAAATGACGCCTGTTCTTACCTCTTCTGGGGTTTTTTATTAAGATAATCCAGGATAATTGTTCGCACACTTAACCATTATCCATTGTGCTCGACCTTTGGTGAGGGTTTCGTCTGCACCTAGTCACGTGATTGACCAACAACAATGGAGTCTACTGGTAGTGTGTTATATAGATGTCAGTCATTTTCATTAACAGCCAAAGCAGTTACACCGAGTAAATTAAAATTTATTGTGAAAAATGAACACACCACCTTCCAAGACACGAAAAATTACCCAGCGCCTGGCTAGCCCCATGTTGGCCTGGTTACGGCAATCAGAAATTAGCGTCACGAATAGTGGCAGTGATTCTGATTCCGATAGCACCAGCATGATTTCCAAAAAGAATGATATCAAGAAACGAAGGACGGGATTTAATAATGAATGGAAGACGTTATTCCCTTGGGTGGAAATTGCTGGATCGGATGGTAAGTTTTCCATATTGCTAACTTAAGTGAGTGCTGCCCTATTAATTTCTCTTTTCTGTCTATCCAAGTAATAAACGGAACAATTTTTATCTTCCAGTTTTACCTCTTTTGAAAAGATACAATAAAAAAGTATTCCTTTATAAATATAACTAAAATAATTTCATCCATATTCTTACTTATTATTCAGTGAAGTCATGACCTCAAAAGTTTATTCCACCCAGTCTATATCAAATTCTTGAAAATAAGACTATTTAAGTACATATATATTTTGCAGGTATGCTGTGTAAATTGTGCCTGAAGAATTTTTCCATGGTAATTAACTTAATTAGGATTCAGGTATATTTGTCTCTTTTTTTTACATCCATTAATAAATTTTATGTTCCATTTTTTTCAGATTGTGAAAGGTCATTCTCCTCAATGAATAGAATTAAGAGTGTTTTAAGGGAGAGGTTGTCACAGAGGGTACTGAACTACCTGATGAAAATCAGTACTGAAGGACAACCCTTATAAGACTTTAATTGTGATGTTGCAGTCAGTTTATATCGGTCCTACTAAACACCGCAAAGTCAGACAAAGGCAGACAAAGTCTGTTTATTTTTGTTTTATTTGTACATATTTGTATACATTATATTATATTAACTTTGCTTTGATATTTAAATTTAAAAAAAGCGTGATTTAATGTTGTTTGAAAGTAAAATTTGTACATATGCACCCTTAGTTGTGTCCCTTTATTTAGCGTTGTGACGCCGAAATATATGCTGACAATTGTTAATAAACGTTCATTAATGAGTTATTTAACAAAATAATTATATTATTTAAATATACACAATAACAGTATTATATTACATAAGTATAATATAGATATTTAATAGAACAAAGGCAGATAGAGTATATGACAAAGTCATATAACACAGATAGCGTATGACAAAGGCAATCTCAATGTGACAAAAACCAGATTTAATAATTTTATATAATAATTATCTTCTTGAGAGACACGTAATAATATTATGAAAGTAATATAAAATACGTAAGTTTTATATAAGTATTTAATCGAATATAGTATGCCAATGTTATGTAATAAACTTAAGATATCATGTGACAAAGACAGATTTATTGTGGGAAAGTAAGATGTACTAATGCTTTAATATTATAAAGTCAGCACTATCAAAATCGGCTGATTATACAAAGTATTATATTTCATTTAATTTTGCACATGTATTCGTTTAAATTATGTCTCAATTAAATATTCTATTAACATTCATAATCATAAATTCATGATGTACTTTCATTGAAAAAGATAGATCATAACAAGATGTATAGTACAAATACAGAACATCATTTCAGATGTTAATGTCCTAATTTGTTTCAGCATAATCATTACAGTATCTTAAGCAATAATACAAATCTTTTCTGTTGCTATTAATGTTTGCGGTATATGATGAGAAGAAGCGATTATGCTACAAACAGTAACAAATTACTCTGCCACTGTCGGCAAAATCAAACGCGGTTCCTGGCTATTTTACGTTGTCTCAAGCAGTTATACAAATCTTTTCATCCAGTACTGTTCAAACAGTAATCATTTAATCAACCTTTAATTATATTCCGGTGTCGGCAATCTCAAACGTAGGTACTGTTACTGAAATGTCAGAATGCCTTCTGCCCGTGCTCGTAAGCGTGTTAAACTCCATCAGTACCCGTGCGCTGTTTGTGCCAATGATTTGGTCCATTGTGATTCTTGCGAAAGTCTGGTACATGCTTTGTGTGAAGGCATCACAGTTAGTGAATTAAATGTTCTTTCTGGGAATTATAATTTTATGTGCCGAGTTTGCATTAAGAACAATGATGGTGAAGAATATAGCTACATGAACGCTCTCTTCTGACTGAACGAGGTAAGTGATAATTGTATAGTTTGTCGTATATCTGCTTTATGTACATGTATCTGAAGAAAATCATGTTTTCCAGATGAGATTAAATGAACAACGAAATAAGTTCTCAAAAAAACCCCCCAAAAAACATACTTTGAATGAGACTTCAGGTTGTTGAGTTGTTTGTATCATTGTTAGAGTATTTATTTCTCCGTATGGTAATACATGTACTTTGTGAACCCAATAACAATTGTCATTATTCATATACAATGCTATCTTGTTCATTGTAATGCTGTTCATCCCACGACTGCTTCATCTGAGCCAATTCATTTCCCGATAGTTTTCCTGTCTTAATTTTGTATGCAAAATGTCAAACAAACATTTCAATGACATTTTCCATTTCGCATTTGTTCAATATATTGAAACTTGTTTCCTTTGTTAAATATGACACTCCAGAAATCTAATCGTCATGGTTCTCTGTACTTTTAGAAAGCACACTTGTTCTACTGATAATTCTTTTTTTTTTAAATGACCAGAACTAAAACTTTTAATTGATTTATTACTTCAGTATTTCCGCAAAATGTGTGTCCCTTTATAGTAATTCTGAAAAGCAAAAAAAGATTTTCGCTCCAAAAGTCAACTTCGAGTTTTTAGAATTACAGAGACGTTATGTAGTTTCGTTTTAATAATAATAATAATAATCTCTCTCTCTCTCTCTGACATACACTCCTGTTACTATGTCACTCACATTTCCCGCCAAATCACATCTAACACTTTTTACTCCATTACAGAGAATATCACAATAAAAATAAGCAAGAACGACAATAATACAATAATATAGCAACCCCGTTATTTTTTATTTTTATATTTCAGTCTATACACTACAGTTTGTATAACGAAACTTATTATTTTTCATAACAGTTATATATATTTATATATTTATTTATGTATGATTGTAGGCTGCTTCATTGAGTGTCGATCATCTCCATGTTATTGCCCGTCGAGATAAATGTCTTTTACAAAGTAGCCATATTAAGGACACTCCAAGTCTTCGTATAGATTTCACTGCTCTAGGATTCTTAGAATGTAATGCACGCAACGAAACCGATACTTTGCAACCGTTTATGACCACGGGTGATGGGAACTGTTTGTTCAATGGATTGTCTATTGGACTTTGTGGCAGTGAAACGTTAAGTGCAGAAATATTATACTTTGTATAAGTAGCCGATTTTGATAGTGCTGACTTTATAATATTAAAGCATTAGTACATCTTACTTTGTCACAATAAATCTGTCTTTTTCATATGATATCTTAAGTTTATTACATCACGTTGGCATACTATATTCGATTAAATACTTATACAAACTTACGTATTTTATATTACTTTCATACTCTATCTGCCTTTGTTCTATTAAATATTAATATTATACTTATGTAATATAATACTGTCCTAATATTATTGTGTATATCTAAATAATATAATTATTTTGTTAAATAACTCGTTAATGAACATTTATTAACAATTGTCGGCATATATATCGTCACAACGCTAAATAAAGGGATACAACTAAGGGTGCGTATGTACCAAATTTACTTTCAAACAACATTAAATCACGCTTTTTTAAAATTTATATATCAAACCAAAGTTAATATAGTATAATGTATACAAATACGTACAAATAAAACAAAAATAAATAGACTTTGTCTGCCTTTGCGGTGTTTAGTAGGACCCGTTTATATGGTGAAATGAAGAAAAGACAAATATCATTTATTTAAATTAAGAAATAAATGAAATATGCATTGTTGTTACTGTTATAACCTAGGTAAATAAAAAATACTATGTAAATATATGCACTTCTTTTTATTTCATTGATATTAATTTGTTTCACTTTTATGACGTTAACGCGCGCTTTGTAAAACATTTTATGACCCAAACACGCGTACCCTGATGCTATCGAAAATTTCTGGGGAGATCAATGAGTATGTATCATCATATGCCTCTCCAAAGCACTACTATGCCCATACATCTTATCACAAACTTCACATTTGTATTTTTTAATTCCAGTATGTATCCTCATGTACATCTTCAAATCACTATTTTACTATAACTTTTTATCACAAGCTTCACAGCTGAATGGTTTATTTTCAATGTATCGTCATGTGTATTTTCAAACTATTGCTTTGTCCAAACATTTCATCACAAACTACGACTTATCTCCAGTATGTGTCATCATGTGCCTCTTCAAACTACTGCTTTGTCCAAACATTTTATCACAAACATCACATTTAAATGGTTTATCTCCAGTATGTATCCTCCTGTGCAAATTCAAATCATAACTTTGCATAAACATTTTATCACAAACTTCACATTTGAATGGTTTATTTCCGGTATGTACCATCATGTGCCTCTTCAAACGACTTCCATATCTAAACATTTCATCACAAATTTCACATTTAAATGGTTTAGCTCCGGTATGTATCATCATGTGCCTCTTCAAATGACTACTAGATATAAACTTTTGATCACAAACTTTACATTTAAATGGTTTATCTCCAGTATGTATCCTCAAGTGTATATTCAAATCACCTCTTTGCATACATATTTTCTCACAAGCTTCACATTTGAATTGTTTCTCTTCACATTTGAATTCTTTCTTTCCAGTATGCATCATCATGTGCCTCTTCAAATGACAACTATCCCTAAACTTGTCATCACAAACTTCACATGTGAACGGCTTATCTCCTGTATGTATCATCATATGCCTCTTCAAATGATTACTGTACATAAACATTTTATCACAAACTTCACATTTGAATGGTTTATCTCCAGTATGTACCACCATGTGCCTCTTCAAATCGCTACTTTGCCGAAACATTTTTTTACAAGCTTCACATTTGAATGGTTTATCTCCAGTATGTATCCTCACGTGAATCTTCAAATGAGCAATCCGGCTAAACATTTTATGACAATCTTCACATTTGACTGGTTTGTCTTCAGTATGTATCATCAAATCACTACACGACCCAGACATTGCATTAGTTTCTTTACTAGAGCCTCTGTGTACGAATAAACTTCCCAACTGCTAACCCTACCCGTGTACGACTATGAACCTGTACGACTATGAACCTGATAACGCATGATGGGAAGTGGGCGATCAACGATGGTCACCAATCAGAATGATGCACTCACTTACTGTTTTACTTGTGAGATACTTTTATCTGATATAGTTCAATATTAATTATGTTATCATTTTACTGATCATTTTACTGTGATTATTTCTATAGTTAGTCAATATTCAGAATATGTGTACGTTACGGGGTTTTTGTGCTTGTAAATACATACACACACACACACACACACACACACATATATATATATATATATATATATATATATATATATATAAATATATATATATATATATATATATATATATATATATATATTAATAATTAAAAAAAACAACAAAAAAAACCTGAGATGGACTCGTACTACAATTAATTTTCCTATATAGTCTCTACGTTTGTTTGTCAGTACCGAACTATGTCTAAATCCTGATTAATCGTACGTTTATGTAAAGTATCTTCAAAGATGAACTCACGGTGAAGTACTTGTTAAAGGTTAATAGACATTCCTCTGAGAGGCTGGACTGTAAACAAAGCAACGTGCAATGGGTCACAGATTTCACTTTTGGATCAGCACCAATGCCTCATTACTCACTGTGGACCGTCGCCAAAATACACAAACACAAACACACCATAATGCTCATATTCTAAACAATAACCAATTTCCTTTAAATCAATACTAAGAATGCCTAATGCATGCATCGTTACCAAAAAATGAAAGAGGAAAAAATGCTCTAAAATAGACTGTGACTACATTCAACCGGAAGTATTAATTGTGACATGAGTCCATATGGAAGTGGGGAAAGCCAGTTGCTGGATGCATACAGATGGAAGGTGGTAATTATTGGTGAAGTTTAGCCAGATTCTTTTTCCCTTAAGAACAAATGGAAAGGTGAAGAAGAAGAAGAAGAAGAAGAAAAAAAAAAAAAAAAAAAAAAACAAGAGAAAAAAACTATCACTGAATTGCTGTTTACATAACAGACTCAGTTGCATACATGAACCATAAGACCCCAACAAATTGTGTACAGAGTAGTGAATGAACATAAGTAGAGCCTACAGATTTTTTGCATACAACTATTTTAAGGAAATGTTGTTACCTGATATTAAGGCCCAACAGTATTCTTCTGGCTATGGTATTCCGATCTCAGGATGTGCACATCAAACCATAAGACATTCGATTTACTTTTCTTTTTCTCTGTACCCATTTATTCAATGATATTTACCAATATTCGTTTGTGTTTAAAAATTTAATTTTCATATTAAAAAACTGTTAATATTGTTTATTTCGAGCCCAATTGTCCATATCAGATTATTTTTTGTTTATATTAATAGCCAAGGTTATAGATTTTAAAAAGTAAATATTTAGAAACGACTTTTTATAATTAAAGACTATTCATAAGTAATAAAATGTCAGTACATATTATCAACTAATAATCAGGAGTCATCCAAAAGGCACTACAGAACTGCAAGTTCCTAAAATGGAGAATGACACGAGAATTATGTATCGGCAAGGACTAGTTATTAACATAGTGCCAGCAGTATCAAGAATACTAGCGACTGCATTTGTATAACTAGATGATTTATTAAAATTAGCATCGTCCTCAACTACACATTAATCAGCAGATTCGTGATTTATAACTTACTTTCAGTTAAACCACCGATAACGAGTGAAACGTTGATGAGGAAACAAGCTTAACAAGAAATCCGAACTAAATTATGGAGCGTTTGTCTCCCTTGTCTCCAAATAATATATCACCCAAAATGTACATGTATATATGTACTAAAACTGTCGACAACTTCATTTGATGGAGTAATTGCGTTCGATTATACATTGGAAATTAATAACATTTACGCGGTAATGCAAGAAGGTCATTATTATCCGTAGAAAAGTGACCGCCGGGTAGGTTTTAAAGTAGAGTCAATATATGTTACACCGGCACTTTATGCGTGTGGCAGTAAGTGAACAGAAATTACTATTTCGAAATCGTCAAGGCTAAAATCATGCTCCATGTGTAACAGTGTACGCGGCAATGAAACCCATTCTACATTTAGGTTCATATATAATGCAAAAGAAATTTTCGTGCGCACAATTTCATGACATGGATAAATGTATGTCTGTATGCTTCTTCAAGTCAAAAAATAAGTAATAACTATTGATCAAATAAGATTAAGATTGAATCTCCTTGACCGATACTTTTGTTGGAGTCGTGGAAACTGGCGCCGTACAAGAAAACAATGATACTAATATAGGCTAGCAGGCAAATTGCATAATGTGGATCAAGTCACTTTTTGTTGACTGGAGAGCATTGTTGTAGATTTTTATTTTGCCTCTTATGAAAATAAAACACTAACCTTACAGATTTCTCTTGGAATACGTGTTGGACTATTGATAATTTGGTCTTGGCTGTCCTAGAGCTACTTGTATGTTTTTCATTTCTCGCTATATTGTTTGAAGTGTGACCGATCCCATTCATAGTTCATCACTTGATATGTGAACAAAAGTTTTGATGTCATGTTCAAATAAAATTATATGTTTCATAATCCAACCGAATATTTCAGATAACGTTGAAGAAAGAAAATATTTGCAACAACTTTCAACTGGATTATAAAAAATACTGAAGTGATTAAACTTGTTTGCTTTGTCTAGGATTAATATTGTAATTGTTACGTTGAGGCCCTCACATCGAATGGTGTCTCCAGCGCAAAACATATATACAAATCTGGTTGTAAAACTTTCATTCGAGGCGTTATTGGGTGACTGATCACTGCCGTCATTATGTACCAGTATGACTCCATTTACACAGATTTAATGCGTTGCCCTCATTCCATTGGCATTATTCCCGTGGAGCTTAATAAAGCAAAATTCGGCGCCAGGGACTATGATAGTGTCGTTCTTGTTGCTGACGACAAAACCACCAGCGTTCTGAAAGTGTTGCGCTGAATCCCGACGATAGTGACCAGATGAATTTATTGTTGTAATCCCTCCGACTAACATAATATTTTTGGCCTTTAAATGCGCAACTTTAAAAGAAGCACCAATGCCTGCTCTTTGGCTGACCCGACCTGCAACGTGTCTTAGAGGTTTAGCATCTGTGGCATCTTCTGGACGGCATTAAATGGATGGGATGGTCTGAAGGCATCGGCAGTTGTTACTAAACAAGCCCAAACCACGAAAACCCATAGTGTGTAAGGGATATGTTTGATCTCAAGGGTAATAGTGCAATCCAGCATATTAAGCGGTGAATATCGTTCGTTTTGGATGCGTACTAAAAGCCCCTGGATGCAGTTATCTCGCACTCTGCACCAACTCCACATTGGACTCGCCACTCGCACGAACAACATGTAAGAGGGTGCTGTTTATTTCCATCAACAATATTCCCAGCTGAGTTTATTTGTTTGAGGTGGACATAACACCTCAGGACGTTGCTAAACACTGAGGGATGGATGCCTTGTGCGTGCCTGCTCCGAAAAACTCAGGTAATTCTAATCCAAAAATGGGAGCGAGCCTGAACCATTTTATTATTAAACTGTCCATGTTATAAAACCTATCATAACAATTATTAACATTTATTTGATATCCGAAAATATGAACAAAAACAAATTGATCAAGTCTGTTCAGTGGGTTTCCCCTATCGTTCACATAGCTACAACTGTTTTGGACACATATTCTAGGAAATGCCCCAATAAGCATTTCTATACATCCCGAAATCAGGAATGAAAAGTTGCTCCCCTATCATGAAGCCTAGATGTAACACATGTGAGGTAGGACAAAATGTGATTATATAATTATCTGCCACTATTATATGCGTTTGCTGTTGATTTCATCTCGAATTGTCTCCCCTATCCCAAACCATAGATGTAGGACATTACAAGTAGGATAGTATGAGTTATAACCATAATACAAATGATAACTATAATATGAGTCATAACTAGAATACGAGTCATAACTATAATATGAGTCATAACTAGAATACAAGTCATAACTATAATATGAGTCATAACTAGAATATAAGCCTAAGTGCAAGCCACCCAGAAAGTCTGAGTCAGGTGTAGAAATAATGTTATTGTGAAGAAACCATTTTTCTTCTTTCAGCCAATGACCTTCATCTGATGTCGATAACGTCTTCCAAGTCTCAACACAATTCATGTAAACTGAACTTGACAAGTATTTATACACTCAGAAATAATACTTATGCTCCAATAAAGAAAGCAAATCCCCCAGTAAAAGTCTATTTTTGAATAATATCCACAGATGTTCTTATAACATAAAATCAACCTCTATCTGGAGTTTATTATCCTGACAAAGGACGCAGTTCAAAATAAACAGATAATTATTCTTAGCAGCCACGTTTTCATATCAGCTACAAAATGGGAACTGCAGTAGCTCAGTTGGTATAGCATCAGACACATAAGCCAAGGGTCATGGGTCTGATACTCACCCATGCCAGACAGGTCAGCTGCCTCAGTTTATTCTTGAGAAAGGCACCTGGCTCCCATTTCCTTGATGTGATATAGCCAATAAAGTACTGAAAGTGCTGATTATAAAAAAACAAAACAAACAAACATATCCTACAATAAGAAATGCAGATAATAAATGACAAACTATTTGTTGCTAGATGGTTGCTTGTGCTGCTGTTGTTGTTACTGTTGACTATTTACCTATATGTGTCAGGTTGATACTCCTGTGCATCTCTGACCTTTGTGACAATAGAATGGCCTCTTGCTCTTTGCACAATGACCTCAGTCTGGGGGATGGAAAGTGCGATGAATCGGTTGCTTAAACCAGAATGTTGTACACAACTTCGGACTTTACGAGTGAGTCTTCATTAGATGGCTTTGGGGGAAATTTGACCCCTGAAAACAAAACTGATATAAGCCCTTTTGATATAAAATTGATAATGGATTCAAACCATGTGCTGTAAAAACTTGTTAATAAATAATCTTAACACTACCGATGATAGACTATGGCCTTCACCATGAAAAATTAAAGACTGAGCTACAAAATGCATGCAACATAACTACATACACAAAACTATATACGTGATTTGTACCGAGTCAGCAGAAAAAAACAACGAGTTTGATATGGAATGCAGTGTCATATTTATCACATACACGCGCTTTTATACAATCTAAATATTTTAGCTTATGTTTTGTCTTTTTTCACACACTATTTATTAGATCCATGGAGAATAATTCCATATTAACTTTACTGGGGTCACCGAAAAGCTTTATTTTCTCACATCTGGTATTCCCTGTAATATTCTTTAGTAAAAGTTTAGAATCTAGCAATATAAAGTGAGAAACACATGACACATTTTAAAACGTTTGTGAGAAAATTATCGAAAATGCCATTCTATGTGATTCTAAAATATCACAACAAATATTATGAGATTATTATGACATCAGCATTTCTACAGTTGATCATAAAAAGTGAATGCTGCTTGTTTTGATGTTGAACCAAGCAGATGGTGAGTTACAACTATGTATAGCATGTGTTTGTATGTGTGAAATCTATGCTAATTATTCCTGAGCTGTCATTGGATTCCTGTTGCTTCTGATGAACATTCTGCCTGAGAGGACTGAAAATGGGTGTATGACTTAACCTGGACAATCTGACCTTGAACTGATTCAAGGAGTCACGAAGCAAGTAAAATCTCCAGTGAAGCATTTCTAATGCCATTTGGTTTCTGGCATTGGTTACAACTCTGGACCATGCAGCTTTCACTGCTGTTACAGCTGAAATACACATGGTATAAAACCTCCCAATAATGATCAGGTTTGAAGAAAATAGAGTGTACCAAATGAACCAAGAATAAACAAAACTACTTACCCTTACTTTCGAGTCTAATAGGAAAAAGTCTTTTTAAACTTTGAGCAGTTTAGTTACCGTGGATGGCATTTTATTAGTCCTATTTTTAGATCAGTTTTCCTATTCTGACATTCGCCATATAACCCTTATGTAATTAATGTCAACGGAAAATATCCCTGACGCTGCCAATGGTGAAAATCAATAAGATTGGAGATTGTTAATTAGGTCTGATAATAGATGGAAACTCTCAATTGGAAGGCGTGTGTCAAAAAAAAAATATTACCTTTCTTAGGTAGCTGTACTTCGACCATCAGACGTTCCTGAAGACTGGATCATCATCATACAATCTTCACTCCAATTTGGGCAACTCCCTCTAACCTAGCCACATTTGACGCCAAGGTCAAGGCTATCCCCTTACGTTCATTGGTCAGAACAAAGCCATTTCAAATGTGAATCATCTTCAACTTTCCTCTCAGCAAAGTGATTTACAAATATTTATTCATATTTCTTATATTTTGTAAAAGAAAAAATGAAGGCACATTCTTACATGATTAGGTAAGTTCCAACTGGTTTAATATCATACAATTGCGTGATGTCAGCTATATTCCAATATTGGAATTTCACATGCAGCTTGAGGACAGGAAATGAGTGTGTATACATAAGTGTTACAAGCAGCGTCAAAAACATTTTTTTGTGTGGCTATAAATGGAAACTGCAATACATTTCTGGCATAGAAATTATTTTTTTGGCTAAAATATTTTATTAGCCCCTGTTCTCTTCTCTATGAAGTTATGTCCCCTTTATTACATTGTCAACAATGTCAAAAGCCGGGTGCTCTGCATCACTCAATCATACTTACTTTGTGGATGGAAAGATTAAAATAGCGCACAGAATGTCAAAAAATGTTATTTATTGCAACATATTAGGTCATTCCAAACCTACTGTTCTCTTGAATCACTGATATTTGTATGATCAACGTATGAACATGGTTGAAACTGAAGTAAGGTAAATTAAGAAAGAGAGTACTCTTGTAAACTACGATTTAAGAATAAGTTTGGGGTATAATAACAAGAATACTTTCTTTTCCTGCACAAATTCCAGATATATTTCGTATTGTGGTACCAAAAACAGAGATATGTTGATATTTTAACTTGTGACTTTGCCACTCATTACATTGTCACATTGTCTTTTGATACACATGAAGAAATATATCCAGTAGGAAAATAAAATATCCTTTACGTATTATTCTAATAGTGAAAAAAGTTCAGCATCTATAATAAGAAGTTTGTGTGACTTTATTTTGCCGTATAAACCAATTCTTCAATTAGAAAATATAATAAAGTCTCTCGATATGCCGACTCACTTTTGATAAATTTCAATTGGAAATACCACATGCTTTTTATTATAAGGTTTTTCAATGTTTTTTCCACATTTAATAGTGATTTGAGTTAATTCTCAGATATTGACAACTTGTGGGGAGGAGGAAACATTCCTTTTAAGTCCAAGAATAAATACATAATACATTACCAGTTGAACTGCCATATGAGAGGATATGAGAACAAAACACACTAAATAAAAAAGGCATAAGTAAAACTTTCAGCAATAAATATTCAAGGATTACTCCATGAAGCTTAAATTGGAATGGCTGCATCACTATCTAAGTCTAAATGACATCTGGCACTGAAATCAGTTGGTCATAACCAAAAAAAAAGTTTTCTCAGCTGCTTGGCTGGGTTAATGTAGTAAAACCGTAAACTAATATGAATTATATTTTTCAATAATATAACTAGATTAACATTTTATTCAGGGTGTATATTGTAAAAAGTATGGTCATCCGCTGGCATCACCCCAACATGTATTAATTAGGAGTTATCTCTCGTATACCGTGCAAATGTAACATGGCAGAATTGATCACAGAGGCATAACTGAAGAAACATTAATATTTTAATAACTAATAAATCATGCATTCTTAGTAATGTTTAGCATATGTTGTAATAAAATTTTATTTAATAAAAATGGAAATTAATAAGAGTTCATATTAATTTTTTACATTTTCATTAAATTGTATATATTACCCCAGTATTTTGGAAAAGTTGTTGCAAACTTTCAATTGCTTTACTAATCATATAAGAAAACCTGCATACTAATTTTGTCGTAATATTAACATAAGACATTCAATTAGCACTTAGGTAATGCCATGACTAAAGGAAGTAGCAACTCAGATGGACAGGAGATAATTGTTTTACTACCCTCTGGAGAACTTTTGGAGTAGATCTCATGAACACAACATTACATATGATTTCTAATTGTTTCATCCCTAGTAGTGGGTTGCACACCCCATCACTTAATGACATTTGAAAGAGCATCTATGGACGTTAGGATACAAGCCAGGAAATTTACCTCACAACAAGGGTAAATTAACAGAAGCTAATTAGAGTGATGAACATAGTGACTTTGAAAGAAATTCTACTATAATTAGATTAAGTAACTTGTACCGAACTAACTTACTATATAAATTTTATAATTTTTACAACTGACAATTCAATACTCACTTGTTATCATCTTCAAGTTTTGTATCTATCTTAAGTACTTGTATCTATCTTCAAGTACTTGTATATATCGTCAAGTACTAGTAATCATCTTTAAGTACTTGTATCTATCCTCAAGTACTTGCATATATATTCAAGTACTAATAATCATCTTTAAGTACTTGTATGTATCTTTAAGTACTTGTATATATATTCAAGTACTAGTAATTATCTTTAAGTATTTGTATATATCTTTAAGTACTTGTCTATATCTTCAAGCACTATTAATGATCTTTAAGTACTTGTATCTATCCTCAAGTACTTACATATATCTTCAGGTAATTGTATCTATCTTCAAATGTTCTACCCTGATTCATGCTAAGCATCATCTTTTACTTTAAGGCAAGATTGTGGTAGAAGCAAGTTCTCGATATATAATAATACAGTGAACCTCGTTTCCGTAAAATGTGCATTCAATGAATACACAGACATACTAATTAAAGCTTGATTATATCATCTGCGAATTGTACCTGTTGTTAGCAAAACTGAAAAAAAAGAAAAAATCAGTGCTCTGTTGAGATTTGCTATAAACTGGTTGCTGTTGGTTGGCTGGTTTTTAAAGGCACTTCAACACGTTATTGGCTACTGTGGTTTAATTTATTCTTCTGGGCATCAATTTCTGTGGTTTGTAAAAACAGGATACTTAAGCATTCTTAAATCTGTAGATTTGCCTCTGTCAATGTATACATATTTATTAAATAAAAAAATTAAATTTTGTTATTACAGTATTTCCAGTATTCTCAACAATAAATGAAGGAATGATGCGAATAAGTGTTAAATCTAATTTTCGTAAATCTTTTCATTATTCCTTCTTCGATTTTCAGTAATGCTAGTACTTCAATATTTTACGCTTTTCTATTTTCTTTCTATCCTTACTGATCTAAAAACATGTATCAATTTAAGGCAGCTAGTGGAAAAGACTACCGGATACAGTGTATGTACGTATATTTTGCAACTGCTTTATAATCCTTTTGTTTACAAAATGGGTTAAATAAAACAAACACATATAAACAAAAATAATACACAGTAATGAAGTTGAATTGTCAAATACGGAGTCTTGTTGATCTTCAGGAATGTAACAGTAGAAATATGGGTTGGTGTGGTTTTCCGCATCACACGTGGCTCATTTTTTATTGGATCTTTAAATTCGAGGTTTAGAGCAACTATGAAATCCATGCAAATTGGTACCCCACAAAGAGGAGTGAAGTCACTATGTATCGTGCTGAGGAAATGGGAGCTAACTGCCTTTCTCAAAGACACACTGAGACAGCTGACATGATCTGATCTGGCTGACATGGTCTCTTCTGGTTGGGTATAAAACACACGCTTCATGAATTACAAGCTCAAAACTGTAACAAATGAGCTATATTGGCTCCATTATAAACTGGTTGAACCGAAAACTAAATTTTGATTTTGTGTCTGCCCGTCCACCATATATTGATCTAAAAATATGAATAAACTTATGTGAGCTGAAATGACAACAGTCCAGTAGCAAGTGGAGTCCATACTTAAAGACTGATAGATGTTTCCTTTACAGAACTAAGGTAATGTATAACTGCACAATGGAATAGTTTTGTTGTTGTTGTTATTATTATTATTATTATTATTATTATTATCAAGCACCACTATCACCACCATCGTCATACATACTCCCCATCCAGACAAACAAATAAATTTGAAAATTGATGTTATGTAAAAGTTTCTAACGGACTTTTTGTATGCTCCAGCTATGTTGTTTAAATCATTATCATTATCTTCATTATCATAATCATCATCAACAACAACAACAACAACAACAACAACAACAGAATCAGAATCATTATCCATGCTCGATATCCACTGCAATTTCAATAAGGACAAAACAAATAAATCTTAAATCAAATGTGATGTTGTGCAAAAGTTTCAAGAATTCTTTATCTCTGGAATTGATTCTAGTGTCTATACTCACCTATAAGTTAAGTCCAACTGCAAACTGCACAGACCCAGATCTATCATTGTATACTGTGCTGACAGGTCTGGTTTATGCAGTTTTGTTAGGAGTAATCAGTAGAACAAACAACATAGATCGTGATCTACCGGCGCATTATACGACTGCAGATCATGGTCTTTTTTGTTTGCAATTGGACTCGACTTATAAGCGAGTATATATGATATATTTTTTTTAAACATAAGGGATTATTTGAAGGATGTGGTAGATGCAACACAAAGTGCAAAATCTCGAATGTTATATACTCATATAAACTGTCATTCAATTAAATGCAGTGGACCGTACTTTAAAGTTATTTTTACTTGGCCTCATGAATAAGTTGTGCCTGTTTTCTCTGAGCTGTCTGAAGGTCCTGTTCAGTCTTTTGTTTGATTAGTGCTCTCATTTCTTCTTCTTGCTCCTCCTGCATTATATGCTCTTCTCCTTCAACATTAATTAGTCCAAGGAAGACTACTCTTGCATGTACTGAGTGTTAAAAATGCATAATGCTCTACCATGCATTGACATGTCAAGCACATATAGTAATAAGAATTTTTTTTTTTTTTTTTTATGAAAGGATCAGAATGCTTCCAACTGACACCAACTGACACCCTTTACATTTATGTCAGAATAAAGGTAAGACCTGGGTTTTGTTTTTACTTTACTTTTATTTTCTTTTTCTTAGTCACATTATTACTATTTAATTCTCTCGGCATAACTATCCTTATTGTGATCTATTCTCCACCACAAACTTCCATAGATTTAAACTGCTGAGCTTCTATACCAGGGTGAAATAAAATTGAAAAAAAAGTAAGGATCTTCTTGGATTATACTGATTCAATATAAGACTCACTCCTATTAATACTTATAATCTATATTTGACTTTGTGCGCAGACACAAAAATGTAGACATTTATAAAATTATACTAATGATTATCTATCGCTTTAGGGTTATTCCATTTAAACGTAGGTGTGGTAGGCGGAACACATATGCAAGAATTGTGTAGGAGATGGAGTCATTCTTTTAGAACTTTACTTTTAATGGGAACCATGCAGTTATTATTGTACTACACGTTGAGCTAACGTTGAGGTGTACGACGGCCGTGAGAATAGGTGATTTTGATTTTACAATTATTATTATTGAAAAAAACAAAACAATTGAGTGAAGTATGATATTAAATACAGTTTTACTTTATAAGACACATATATTCTTTACAAATTAAAGAAAACGTTCACAGTTGAAATAATCAAGAAGGTGATGGTTTGCAGACGATTTTTTTATATGACGATACAGACTGTCCAGATTGGTTCATCAAATAGTTGTATCCAGCTTGTAGAATGGATAAATATTTCTTTAGAAGAACATTATTCACGGTGGTATGCAATTGTTGAAGTAACTCTTCTAATTTACACAAAATGCCAATCATAGAAAACAATTGACATAGATGTAGAGTATAATAGCTGTATTTACAACTGGAAGGGTTAGTGAGGAAACGTGCGATGAAATTAGTATTTATATTGATTTGTAAGCAAGTACAAACCATATATTATATTATTATATACTCATTTTTATCTCCATTAACTTTGCATTGTCAGAATCGTGCAGTATTTCTCCATACTGCACGGCTTCATACTGCACGACACGTGTGTCTAAAAATAGTATCGCGTGTTACGAACTACTTTTTATTGTAAACAAACAATGTACGCAAATGTAGCAGACACCGGAGCTTTTGCTTTATTAGATTTGTCTGTGGATGAACTAAACAAGCTGTTTGAGAGTAGAGATGATAAACCTGACGATGTGGATGAATTCATTGAGTCACAAAAGAATCTTTCAACCAAGCAAGTGACTGAACGTGATATTCACAATGTCCAGCGCTGGCGTTATGACAACAAACGTGAGACATGCAGTATTGAAGATGTCATTCTGATCATTTAAACACTTATTTAGCCGATGGTTCAGACTATGAACCGGGCTATCTAGAGTCTATAAAAAAACAGCATAAAAAGGCATCTTATGACAAAACGATGTTCTGTTTTTCTCAGAGACCGTCAATTTTACAATCAGTCCAAGCACTAAATTCGAAAAAGTCAAGTAAAGAAATATAAATATGTCATCTATAGCTGGTAATAAGAATGGCAATAAATGTACTTACTTTTCTGCATCTTGAATTTCTTCAAAATGAACTTTCTGATCCACGGCGCGAAATTGCACTGCAACCTAGACTAAATTTCCAACAGAAATCACCTTCCAAAGGAGAATTTACTGCACTCCAAAAGGAAATGAATTTGATATTCCCTAACAAAAATATTTAATCCTGCATCTTCTTGAGAATTTCAATTAAAAGAATTTCATATTTTGTCCACCTTATTCCAAACTATCAATGGCAGGACAGTAACACATGTGTAAGCTAGCTTGCTGTCGAGCCAAGTCCCTCTAGCTACATGTACATCGTACGTAATAGACCCATTAAATAACTTAAGTTCACCACAATTAAAAGAGCAGAATTTAGTTGAATCGACAGAAAAACAAAATCACTCCATTCCAGATCAACTGGGAAAGTTGTTACAAGGCGCAGTCATTCACAATATGACTCAAAATTTCAATTTTAAGTAGATCAAAATGAGATTTCTTTTTGAAACGAATCACTAAGCGCGCGGTACTCTACCAAGTTCAAAGGTCACTGGGCGGTGCCAATGTGCGCATGAATACTGTTACTGTGTATTGGTTTAACTTTGGTTGTGTATTTACTTTAGAATATAGCAGAAATTCAGTTACTTTGTTTCTTGTAGTGTGTTCTTTTTATTATTCAGCCTTAGTTAGGAAAGCAAAATGAGTATATAATAAAAAGGTTACTGCATTTGTATGAGAAAATATGAACTCATTTTTTCTGAGTTATACTGCACTCTTAACGTCGTGCAGCATAGCTCAGAAAACTCGTTCATATTTTCCCATACAAATGCAGTTACCTATAAGTACAATTTGTTAGGCATCTAAAATATTCAATAGAAAGAAAATCACGGTGGCGGATACAGAGTACAATAAAATTTGTATAGCTCATATAGCTTGTATAAAAGTATAGTCTGCATATGCATTCTTATGGTCCAATGTTTAAGTGTCTACCTACAACCGTAGGCAAACTCGGTTTGATTCCAAGTGAAGATGTATTGCCTTTTTGCCTTTTAGCTACGTAAAGATGGTAATCTGGAATAATTTTATTTTCCAGATCGATATAAAACAATGGTAATAGCCACCACTTAATTTGTTTGTTTTTTTTAAACTATTTGTATATAGGATCATTCTATAATTTATTCTTCAGCATTCAATTTGAAGATGTATTTATAAAAAACACGAGTAAGAATCTTATCTGACTTTGTTCAAGAAAAGATGGCTGATTCTAAAAGCGGGTATCTGAAGATGAAAGATCAATGTCTTCATAGAAACATTATTACAGAAAAGTGCGACTAATTACATGTACTTGTGCTACTAAAGAAGTATATAGACTACATTAAAGCTTCCAAATATATTTAATGGCACTCATTAAAAATAGCCTATTGAACTGAATATTGAATTTAATAACTAATGCATTGGACGCAAATATCAAATGAAAAAAATCACTAATTACAGAATTCTCCGTATTCCCTGCCCTTTAGTTTTAAATACAGCATGTTTACAATTAGACGACAATTCATAAACAGTATACTTTATTCAATTCTGAATCTGATATTTTCTGATAATGTGTCTAAAGATTCCTTCAACTTTTAAGCATAGACATCCAAGGACTTTATCACATAAGTTTGCTTCCTGACAAAAAGGCGTGTAAAGCGCTTATTACAGCACTAACTTCCAACCTAGCATATGTCCTATATCAAGAATACCCAACTACACATTACAGAATTTCTTACTTTTATGTACAATTACTACCAGCGTACACGTCTTGTAATACCTTCCTTCGTTTTTATTTCAGAAACCATGAAGTTATCCATGTTTTTCAAAACAAATTACACCCAAAGAAACAAGAGCTCTTAAGATCCAAGAAACAAAAAGATTCGAAAGTATATGTTCAAAAGTTTCCTAATAAATATAAAAGAAATGGGTGTGACTTGTGTTAGGCGTAGTAGTATGTATTACCAAGAGGAGAATTTGTCAATGAAACAACTCAGCCCAATAGGGATAATGCAGATTCTACTTCCATTCCACCAGAAAAGAAATTAAAAGTTGATGTCAGTTCTCCGAAGAACATAACCTTGCCACTGTCTTTTGCTATGGGTTTATCTCATTCATCGTGCTGCTTATGCAAGCGTAGAGGGCCAACATTTATTGTAGTTCCTGCTTCACTTGCTTATTGATAGGAATATAATACGACAGCTGGTGCAATATACTGTCCTGGACATATTGAGGACGACATGTTCAAAGATGCAGCTTTTGAAAGGATTTTAGGCTTGAGATAGATCAGACACCAGATTGAACAGAACAGACATTGTCAAACTTATACAATGTATTAGAAACATTGTCACTGAGAACAAAAACAGACTGATTGATTTTGGCTCGTCATCATCTATGACTGATGCTAATTAGTACAATATACTCTGGATTGATAAGGCATAATTCTATGACATTTGTAGTTATCCTGAAAGTCTACGAGTACGTACGTGCATGAGCCACATTTGCAAGATTAGATCCGCTACTAGAACTTGTGAAAGTACTTTCCACAACAAGTTCAATGATAAATGCTTTGTTTTCCAGCTCTCTGTCCACAAATTTCATTACCTGTTCCCACAGCACTAGTTGCAACATCATCAGTCATCGCTGACTCAATCAAATGCCAATTTAGTGGCTTTAATTTAAATTTCTTGAAATGTTGCCAACACTTTTAGTGGATGATAATGATGTTGGATTTGTAGGCTTCTTATTCTTCATAACATTTACACAATATACACTAATACAATCACTCTGCACATTTACTGTGATAGCCATTGGTAGATGATTATGCGGCACGACATCCACGCTCCGATCACTTGATAGTACCTGCAGTATGCGCCCCATTCGCCCTATCGCCAGTATACTTGTCCGGCATTTTTGCATGAGCATCAATATCAGCTGGATATTGTGTGCTGCTGGATGTCGGTAATGTTGACCTGATATCAGAGCGGGGATATTTTTTAAATCTCAAAACGGTTAGAAAATTCGTCGGCTATTTCAATTTACTACAAGCGCAGGAGGATATTTCCGTGCCGCACGTGTGTTTTGGCATTCTGTATGCTCTCTGAAACCTTTTTTATCGCGGGCACAAATTCAGGCGGGTAATCGCATTTTGTATATTATACCATTGGGCTTGTGATTACTACTTTGAATAGTCTCCTTGTCCCAACAATGCATGAATGCGTCAATATTTAGTCTGTTATAAAGTTTATTGCTCTGCTAGCATCCACGACCTCGACCTTGGTCTCTTGATGTCCCTCTACAAAGTTGGTCAAACTAAACAAGATACATGTCTGGTGTATTAATTTGCAGATAAATATATACGTGAATCCTGGTGGCATAAACACAGTCTTCACTCCGAATTTCAGAAATCCTTCTGAATATCACATTGTTACGCCGGTTTCTTGCTTTAAAACCTATCAATTTGCACTGTAGCGTTTTTAAGAGCATCGCACTAGAATCAAGAGCAGATTTAATGTATTTGACAGAATCACGTGTGTTCCCCACTTTGACTTTCAAATCGCACCAGGCCCGTTGTGAAGTTTCAACATTATACATTTTAGACAATAAGGTCAATATTTTGACATCAAGATACATAAGCTGTCGTACTAGCAGAATGTATAAAACCCGTGTTGAATCTGCGCCTCTTCTTGCACGATGAAATAATAGAGCATTTTATGGTAAATATAATAAACAAGAACATCAACAAAACAAACAAAGAACTTAATAAAAACAAAATATACCAAACACAAAAACCACTTAAACAAGAAGCCCAACAGCCATACCGTAACACACAATAACACAATCCCAACAAGAAAACCATAACAGCTCAGAAACAACAAAAACACGTAAACACAAAACCGACAACAAAAATAAACAAAACCTAAAACAAAATAACAAGAAAAGACAATTACAACAAAGGCTTTTTGAGATATTTGAACTTCTTCAATATGAAATATATATATATATATATATATATATATATATATATATATATATATATATATATATATATATATATATATATATATATATATATATATATATTGGTGTTGTTCGTCCTTCGAGTTCGAAGATTAGAAGATTACCATGACATCACCAACACTGGTTTGGTTTTTGTGAAAACGTGAGTGGCTGATCAGGCCAATTTGTGCTATGAACTGTCTGTGGCACACTTGACAGGAGATGCCGCTTGGGTCGGTTTGATCGATAGAGAACGTGCTGCAGTTCTGAGATTTACGCTGCACACGCTTCTGCATTGCCTCTGCAGTTCTCCTCCGTTCAAAGTCTGTAGCTCCAATATTGATGAGACTCCGCCAGGTGGAGCAATTTTGTGCGAGATCTTCCCAATACTTAGGGTCAATGTTGAAGTGTTTCAAGGATGACTTGAGGGAATCTTTGAAGTGTTTCTTCTGACTACCGTTAGATCGCTTTCATTCCTTCAGCTTGCCGTAGTAGATCTTCTTTGCTAGTCGCTCTTTTGACATTCTGGTGACGTGGCCTGCCCATCTGAACCATGATTTCTTCAGCAGAGTGTGGATGCTTGGAATGCCTGCCCGTGTGAGAACCTCAGGATCTGGAACCCTGTCCTGCCATCTTATCCTAATCAGTGTCCGCCGGCAGCTCATGTGAATATTGTTGAGGTTGTTGGCATGGCGTCTGTACACCGTTTAGGTTTCGCAAGCATACAGCAGGATCAGCAACACAATGGCTTTGTAGACCTTAAGATTTGTTTATAGACTGATGCAGCTGCGCTCCCACACATCTGCACGAAGTTTCCCAATGGCTACACTTGCTTTAGAAATTCTGGCGTTGGTTTCATCATCAATGTGGACTGCACGTGATAGTGTGTTGCGAGATAGATGAACTTGTTCACTGCCAAGAAGGTTTGGCAATTTACTGTGATGGTAGGCTCTATGTAAGGCTTCCTGGTGCAGGTTGGTGCATCACCTCTGTCTTCTTGGGACTGATTGTGAGACAAAAATTGTCACAAGCTGAAGAGCAATAGTCCATACCGTGTTGCATGTCAGACTCAGATTTGACATTAAAGGAACAGTCGTCATCTAGTAGGAGATCACGAACAGTCACTTCCTATAACTTCGTCTTTGTCTGTAGTCTTTTCAGATTTAACAGCTTTCCGTCAGTCCTGTATCTGATGTCGACCCCAGTGTCGATGTCATGGAAGGCATCAGTAAGCATGGCAGAGAACATTATATTGAAGAGGGGTGGGGCCAACACACAACCTTGCGTGACTCCATTGGTGACTGGAAATGGTTCAGATGACTCATCATCATCCACAACGCGAGCGAGCATGCCATCATGGAATTGCCGAACCATCACTGTGAATTTCTCTGGGCGACCAAATTTTGCCATGATCTTCCAAAGGTCTCCACGGCTGATTGCGTCAAACGCTTTTTTGTCAGGTCGATGAATGTCATGTACAGGTTGGAGTTCTGGCATTTCTCCTCGAGTTGACGAGCTGCAAACACCACGTCTGTGGTCCCTCGTCCTTTCCAGAAGCCACACTGACTCTCTGGCAGGAGCCCTTGATCGATGTGATGCACAAAACGATTCTGCAGAATTTTCTGACGAGGATTTTGCTGGCTATTGACAGCAAGGAGATGCTCTGGTGGTTGTTACAGGATTGTCTGTCGCTTGTGGACGGTGGATGCATGTATTGTACTTCTGGGGTATAGTTCCCTTAGCCTATATTGACGGGAAGAGTTCAGTCAGTTTCTGTGCCATGTGCGAGCCTCCGGATTTGTCGACTTCTGCTGATATAGCATCTGTTTCAGGTGCTTTGCCATTTGACAACAGGTCGATTGTTTTCACAGTTTCAGTCAGCTCTGAAGGATCAGCAAGTGATATGTTGATTACCACTTCTGGCGGGCGATAAACTGCCTCCTCGGTGTTAGATGACTGTTGATTGAGGATGTTGTTGAAGTGTTCTGCCCATCTTGGAAGTATCTTTTCTTTGTCAGTGAGCAGCGTGGCGCTGTCGGCACTCAATATTGGAGATGTTCCTGATTACTGTGGCCAGTAGATTGTCTTCAAAGCATCAAAGAAGTTCTTCATTTCATAAATTTGAATTCAACAATATAATCTTTCAAAATCTTCATCAAAATGGTTTTAAATCAAAGGAATAATGGGTGCCATTTATTTATGGATGGGGCACTTTTCTACATGCAGCTATATGTTTTCTTCTATAAATGTTTGTAGCAGTTACCTTAATTTCAAGTTGTTTTTGTTTCTTGGGGGTTTTTGTTGGAAAGTTTAAAATTCACTTAATGGCAGAAATTCTCAGAGGTTTTAATTGATCTAAAGATTTTCTGTAATTTCAGCATCGCTATGGATTAGGTATTAAAACTTAAAGTTTAAGTTCCAAATAAAAGTTTTCAAAGAAATTAGGGACATTTACGTATGGGCAATTGGTGCATACGAAACCACAGATTTATATATTCTGCGATAGCTTGACTGGCCAAGCTGGATGAGTGACACACAAGTTTTAGATGCCCTTAAATCTATTAGGTGAATATTTGAATGCCATTTCAATTCTGGAATGCCGAGAAGAAGTGCATTTCTATCACAGATTCCAGAAATTCATTTCCTAAATCCTTTTATTCTATTTTGGTAGTGTTAAAGCCAACACACACTGCCGTGACCAATCACTAATAGTTGTTAGATCTGTATTCAGCACATATTCAGTTTCGTTAGTGCCCTTTGATAAATAAAGTCAGAGAGCTATCATCAGCAGAAAGCCTCCTTATACTTAATATATCATCTCCTATATCATTAATATACAGGAGACATATCAAAGGACCTATAACTGAACCCTGCCATACACCAGCGCAGACAGAATGACGTCTGGATTCGGGTGTACTCATTTAAACGCTGTGTGATCGTTTAGAAAGGTCATCACGAAAGCAGTCTATAAGAAACGATTCTGATCAATAACACTTCAATTTGTGTGAAAGACCTTTATGTCAAATATGACTGAAAGCTCTAGAAAGATCACAAAAGACATGATCTTTATCATCAAACCCATAAACAAAAAAGGAAATAAAAAAAGTCATTTTTGATTAGGAGATCTTGATTCATTTCATCAATCCACAACTAAGTTACATACATACAATGTAAATTTCATGTGGACAGACCGAGTGGATAATTGATTAGTAAACGGAACGAAAGCCATTTATCAATAAAACACATTTACAAAGAAAGATAGAAAATAACATCAATAATATAGACCCGTGATGTCAGCATTTCATCTGACGGACCATATTCATACGTCACTAGCCACTTTTGAAAGGTACAAACAAAATTGGAGATTGTGTCATTGAGCTCTCAATAAAACTCACATTTAACTTTTTTAAAAGCATACTTTTAAACTTTACTTTTATCAATAATACAATTTGCATGCATTCATTGCTATTTACAAATATGTTGATCAGAAAATGAATGTTAGTTTCAATGTATTGTGTTTAAAGTAACACAGAAAGCAAGTGTCTTATATTCTGTTAAACAACATTAAATTATTTTTAAAAAATATTTCTAGTCTGTGATAGCATCAAAATCAAAACAGGATAATACATTTTAAACGAGTTAACTTCCCTCAGAAACATTTTGAATGCTCAAAACCACAAAACAATTAGGTTGGTTTGGATCATATTCTGTTACTGTTGGTGTTAAGATGCTCTCCTTTATTTTCAAATTGTTGTCACTTAAAATTAGCAGATATTAAGGTACTTACATATTGATCGGAATAAGGATGCATGTTGTAGCCTTGAATACAATTGTCATGTTAGAAACCAACAGGTGTCCCCATATAGAACTAGTAACGCAAAATATTACTGAGTAGGAATTTAGTCGTGAAAGAAATCTGTGAAGTACATACATAAAGGTTACATTTTACACCAATACAAGTAAAGACGACGAAGAGGAAACTAAATTCGGTTTTCATTATTTAAAATAATGTTCCTGTTAATTTAAAATATTTAGCGACGTGAGTGTAATTTATGACAGTGCAACTGTTTAGGCGTGAAGAACAAAGTAAACTTGACGAGTGGTAACACGCAATGTATCTTGTTTAAATGTCAAATGCGAGCATTTTCAACACAGGGTTTGCACGTCATTTATTGGGACCATAAATACAAATAGAAAAGGTCTCGAATCGATTCATACGGGAAACACCGATTGTGAAAACTCAAACTATAAGATCACCATTCAAGCTGCGTTCGAGTTTGATTCCAATAAGTCTAAGTCGATGAATAATGTTAAAATTGCAATCGCAAATTTAGAGCTATTTAACATAACAAAGTAAGCAAGAGTGTTACGTCATGTTAACAAGAATTTAAACTATTTTTAATTGATTTGCTCATCTGTAAAGTAATAAAAATCAAGACAAGGTGTTAAGTTTGATATGAGTTTTATTGTTGTTTATATTAATATATTTTCCTTTATTTCATATTGTTCAATCAGAAATCCAATGTCACTTTATTACATTTTAATATGATTACATATTATTGCAATTATCAAGCAAAACACACGCATGCTTCGCTTTAACCAGTTCGGGAAAAATCACTGAATATAAATTTATTTATGAAAAGTCATTGAAGTTCATACATAATAGTTACATTTACATTTAAAAAGGTTCCTAAATTTCTGCGTAGAACTGCCCAAGTCGACTGATAAATATTGCATTCCTGAGTCAGCTTAATAAATAAATAAGAACCCAGTCATCACAACTATATGATCCTCATCCTCGTGAACTTTTACATCCTTTTTGGTAATAATACTATGTTGGGTACTTTTCTTAGACATTATGAATTCTTCTAAATCCACGAATGTTGACAAAGGCCAATGTGCTTGCTGCTGAAAAAGGATTTGCTCTCTTTTTTATAGTAAAAAACAGGATTGGAAATGATGCCACCAAAGGGCTAGTAAGTAAGGTGTGATAGACAAATGATACGTGACCTATATGTTTTAATATTAAGTACCTTCTAACAAGTTTGTAAAAATAAAGTTACATCCTAATAGACAATTCGCTTGCATTCAAAGCTTATGGCAGAAAAAAAACCCTTGCTGTGGTACAGACCAAACTGTTGGCGAACAAAATGGTATGAAGTGCTCAGTCAGTTCAAACTATGGATATCCAGTCGCGATAAAGTTGTATTTCAAGCTAAACTAATGAAAATAGGAAAAACTATGTATAAATAGTTTTGTATATAAGATCTGGGCAATTTATCAATCTCAGACAGCAAAATAAATTTCTGCAAGGCTCTAAGCTAAGTTCATTTCCTTCTATGCTTCCAATGACAACTTTTTGAACCGGTGCCACTGGTTGCAAAAAGAGAAAAGAATAATAACTTCTGCAATAACTTTGATCATTTGAGATATTTGCTGAGAACGGATAGTACAGTGTGCTTCACAGCGCCAAAACAAAACTTGAAAACAAACTGAGGAATTGAGACCATGGACCGGTTTTAATCTTGGACGTGATGCTCCATTTCTGGAAAATACAATTCAACAAGTCTCAGGGACAGATATAAAATTGGGAATATATACTTATTCAGTATATTGTGTGATGCCCCATGAGTAGCCATACAATTCCATTTTCCGCAAAAGTTTAATGTCAGGATAATTATGAGATGATTTGCTTGTTTGTGGGGATTTTTTGTTGGTTTTTGTTCTTGTTGTTTTTTTTTTTTGTTTTTTTTTTGTTTTTTTTTTTTGTGTGTTTTGTTTTGTTTTGTTTGTTTAAAAGCTATTCTTGTACATACTCCTGTCTAACTGTTTTCAGAATGAAAAAAAGTAGCTAACAGTTATATATCTGGTGAATGTTTGCCTTTTACTTCAAGAGTTCAACAACAGGTAGTTTAGAGAAAGTATCATACATATGTTATTCAATAGTTTTAATAGCACAAGGACAAGATACAATGGGCTGCCACCTGAGCCCATGGCACCAAATTAACGCACACAATCAACAGATAGAACATGGTTGCTCTTACCAGATTGCGTCATCCATATTATTGTATGTACCTGCCATATCTTGTGCAAATGAAAACAAAAATATAATTAAGAACAAAATGTTTAACCTTTGAATTAAAAAATGTAAAATGCATATGCCAGAGTTTGTACTTATAGTTCAACTTAAGTAAGATCTTGTTCCTCACTTTTTGATACGTTATTAATCTTATTGGTACTCAATGTGTAGCAAACATACCATACATACTCCTCAAAGTACCATCACAATTATAATCGATAGTAGTGCATTGAAGAGTTTGATGTGGATTGTTCTTACTACTGTATTTGACAAGAACTGAGGAATATAAAACTAGCATCACCTTTTCGTACTATTATCTTTCTGGATCACTTATTTCCTTGATTATTTTTCTCTCCAGTTGAAGTTCTTTAACACTATCTTTACTATTTCTTCCACTTTGCTAGAAGCTTTGATTTCACTTGACAAAAATGCACGAAGACTTTTACACCTTTCTAACTATGACAGTTTTGGATCACATTCCATATTTTTTAATTCAAATATTTTGTCCAGTATTGTATCTCTATATCAAGTTGTTCTCAGCATTGAATTTGGATCATCCTGCCTTTATATCAGCTTTATGTAAGACAACTTCTCATTATTGGATCACTTTTTGCTCTATTTAATTTAAAGTGGGTCTGAAAATATTGCAACGACTTCATTCATTTCTTTAATAAAATACACAGCAAATACAAATTAAAACAAAACAAAAAACAGTCCAAAAGCATAGTACAGGAATGACCTGGCCACCACCAACAACACACGCAAACAAACAGAACCCCATCAATAATATACCCAATTCCAAAAGAAGAAAAAAATCCAGGAACAAAGACCAGCAAAATTCAACAACAGCAACCCAACACAATTGCACAGAAGGAAACAAATCCAGCAAATACAGCTGCAACAAGAAAAAGATAACAAACACACAACACAAGACCAAGAAAACAAACGAACAAAAACAATGATGGAAAACCACAAAATGGAATACAGCAGAAAAAAACAACATCGCTGCAACTCCCCCTAATACTCAACAAACCCTAAAAAATGAAACTACTGACACTTCAATAAAAAGACCACAAACGTGAATAAACAACAAAACAACTAAAACCATAAAAATAGAACGTCAAGCATCCAAAATATAATACAAAGAACAAAACTCCAGCGATTCAAAACCGGATGACAAAAACAACAAAAGAAACAAAGCTAAATTACCAAGGATAAAAAGCAAAAACAACATTCCATCATTTAATGAGCGAAAACAATCGCCCCAAACACCAAAATCCCAAAGTTAACAGCAAGAATGTCAGCCATATCCCAAAAGAAACGTAAAAACAAACACAACCAACAATAAAACGAAAAACGAAAAATAAAAACAAACTAGACCTGAAAAGGAACATAATGCAACGAAACCCAACTAAACAACATCAAAAGCATCAAACAACAAACCCAACAACACAAAGTCTACAGTAAAATTCCAACAAGACAAACTCAAAAACAAACACTCAGTAGGAAAAAACAACTTTCACCACTATCGAACAGCACAAAAAAGAACAAAGACCCATGAACAAAATCCCTAGAACAAATGCCAACCAAACCAAATTGAAGCAATAAACCAATCATAACAAGAACAAAAACAACAATTAAAATCAATAAGACATTAAGCCAGGCAAAAATAAAACAAAACCTCCAGCACATAGATGCAGCAAACACAAATAAAAACATAAGAAACAAAAGTAAAGCAATAAACCCCAACAATAGGAGCCTTGCAATAGTATCAAACCGATGAAAACTCAACAACACAAGTCAGCTAAAATACCCAAGCAAAATAAATGTTCAAAAAACATCGTGCACCAAACCCCCCCCCCCCCCAAAAAAAAAAAAAAAAAGGAAAAGAAAAAATATAAATAAATAAACAAACAAAATAAATCATACGGGAAGAAAACAAAAATTAAAACTCAACGAAATATTCCAATAATATTAACTCAAAAACAAGTACCACATCCGAAAGAATAAATTATAAACAAACACTAACAAACATTAATAAACCAAAAATTACACAAAAAATATCAAACCAGACACACCTACTAACCAAAATATTCAAGACGAAAATCAACAATAAATATTAAGCAAGAAGAACACAACAACATTAAAAAACAGCAGCATGTCAACAATGAACCCCACAATATATATATATATATTCAGCAGCTTCCATTTGAATTTGACCGTTTCCACACTGTTAAGTTCAGTCACTTTGTGCCTAAATTCTTAGGATGCTGATGTATATTGCAAGTTAATGAACAAGACACAGTCTTTGTAATTTTCAGAAACTTTATTTTTTCCGTTGCCTATCATGCAAACACTTCATACTAAAAAGGGTCTAACATAATTCTGTTATCAAACAGACTCATGGCAAATACTATCGTACAATCACAGATATTTACACACAATAGTGATAGTAACGCTATTTCTTTTTTAAAATGAAGCATTAAGAATACAAAATACATTTCAGCTGTAAAACACGAATCAACACAATAATCTCAGATAGGAAAAAATGAGGAAGTACCATTCTTCTATTTTTTAAAATAGTATTGTATAAAATTATCACAAATGTCAATGTAGTATACTCATTATTTAATTAAATGGACCAATCTAGGCAGATGACGGATTTAAGGTATTATTTCTCATTTGAAAAGCTTTATAAATAAAAGCATCTAGCGTTCTAACAAGACTTGCATTAGAACTAATATCAAAGTGCCGCATTTGAACATGTTAGGTTTTGCTCTGATAATGCATAGGTGTGTGATTCTTCCAAAGTTCCAAATGCAATAGTCGTTCGGATAAAAATAATATTCGTCTTCTAGACTTTATCAAAATTAACATACTCTATTTTCTCTAGGATTCTTTTTAGTCTGTTCAATCTACCAGATTTAAATTTCAGTCTATGCACAATCGTTTATATTTTTTTCTGTTAAAGTGTTGGTAGCACATATATTTTTGTCAATGCAAACAGGATTTACTGGAGAAAACCATATCTCTCAGCTCAACACAGTTCAACCGTTACTTTCAAATGGCGTCTAAAACACATTAATATTGTAAACAAGCTTATTCAGAGCATTTGTTCGTCACGAATCCACTCCCGAAATGCCCTGAGTGCCCTAAACATTTGCATTAGCGATACACTGACTATGAGGGATTTTACACCTTTCCATGAGTATGAATCACACCTCCCATGGTATGTATAAATATCAAAATTGTCACAGCGGAACCCTCTGACCAAAGTTTTTGAACTGAGAAAACAGTTACATATTTACGGCGGCATTTGCACATTATTGTTCTTGGCAAATATATTTTATTTAAGACTGTGTGTAATGCATACTGTTCACATGTTTATAATACAAACAATTTAGGCCATTTGTTTAAATTTTTTTTATATACATTGTCAGACGTCGACGCACTTACTTAGGCGAAGACATACGACCCAGCAGTACAGTCGATATATACATAGATACGAACATGGACATCATTAAAGGAGAAATGTTAAAAGAATAAAGACAACATCGTTGAAAGTTTAAAAACATCAACTTGGAAAAGACACAATAGGTGATGGAAAGAAAGCGAAAGAAAGGTGACGAAAAAGGAACAGAAAGGTCATGCACTATGATCGAAAGAACAATGTAATGTGTTTTCAATCAAATATGTAGATCAGTTACAGTGAAACGCTCTAAGAAGATGAACAAAATGGTTGAAGTTTTAAAACATCGGTCTGGAAAGTGAAAAGATAGAAAATGTGATGGAAAGAAAGAAAAGGAAGGTGACAAATAGAGAGCAAATGGATACTGATCCTGTGCTCATAAAATATTATTAGTAGTGATGCATTTCTTATTGAACTGTTCGTGTTCATAAATTTATTATCATATGTTGTGATGTTTATTGAAAATGGGAAACAAAACTAGGGCGGTAATAGTGGTAGAGAGTAGACTAGTACCATTGGCTCCAATACCAATACTGGTTGTAACAAGTGCGGTGTCAACACCAACGATGAACACCAACGATGACATTGACACATTCGCGGTATTTGTTGTAGAGAGCATCCTTAGCCTCTCTTTCTTGCTGAAACCGGTATCAAAGTTTGCTGAGTGGCTAGAGTCTACAGCACCCATCAATCGTTGCGCATGCCGCTACAGTGGGTAGGTCTGTGACATGCTTATCTTTGGAATTTCAGAGGTAGAATCTAAATGTTTAATTTTTTAAATCTTAAACAAGGATCATAATCGACTCTGGGTTAGCATCCATGTTCGTTATTGTTCAGTTTTATATCGTGGGACTATTTTCATTTAATTGTTTGGCAGTGAGGTAGAAAGTTCTGACATTTTTGGCGCTAATAATAATTGTTGGTGATAAATAATCGGTATAATCCACGCCGACAGACACCCACCGGAGATTGGGTTCAATATAGATTGTGCCTGTGGATTTGGAATCTCCATTTGTGCCCCAGCTATCAATCTGGAGAATTATGTATAGTCCTTCTGCTATGATTATATAGTTTGCATTTGTAGGAACTAGGAAGCTGTTCCCTTTCAGCCCAATTGGAAAGGCTGTTAATGAACGTGCGCACCAAATAAACTCCCTAGGTTGTTGTACGGGCTACGCGTGGGGTTATGCAATCGAAGTCGACATCTTTCGTTCCGTTGTTACAGATGTTTAGTCTCTTGGATATGAAGTTGCAGTTCATCTTGGCTTGACTGGGAAAACTTATAATCACAAATGTAGACTCTACTCGCTGACCATTCCAAAATATTGCAACTGGAAGTTTCTAACACTCTCTCCTCATCTCGAAGATACGCGAGAATGGCAAAGTCGACGTTTTCGTCCTGGACATATATATTCCTAATTACTTCGGATTAAGGCAGCTCCGAATTGAAGAATTGGTAGCGGCATGACAAGCCAGCTGGAAAGGTAGTGTACATTGTCAGAAAGCTAACACCGTCGTCTAAGGTGAACGTGTAATGCTCACCCTATCTACTCTCTATAGCATTGCTTTCTGTGTGGAACCACTCGCTGTCTCTTCGCTCTAACTACATACTCATTTAGCGGATTTGACGTTTTGTTATATTGTTTGTTGTCGCAGGTAATATGACGACTGTTGTGTCGATGTGCAATACTTGGCAGGATGCCATCTATCCTGTGATATGTGTCGGTTACTAGGCTGTCGACATTTGAATGTTTATCATGGTCTTGTAACTGCGGCGGGAAACGGTCGTCTGTCTTGTCGTTGCAGTTTTCTTTGGGCCGTAAATGCTCATTGTTTATTCTCGCGGACTACCTTGATGGACAGTCCGTTGTTAATGAATTTGTGCTGTTCGTCACTAACCAGGATTTTTAATTCGTTAATTGTTCCACACTACAGCCGCTTAAACAATCGTGGTAACGGCAAACTCGGGACAGGATGCGAGAACAATTCCTAACTGTGCTGAGGGAGCGCCGTCTACAACTTCGTCTGTCGTAAAAATCTGGTCTAGGTAGACAAAGAGGGCATTTTGCGCGGTAAAGTCAACAGCTCTGTCTCCGTTTAACAGCCAGCACAGATCAACCCCTCATCATTTAATCCAAAGAGGGATCGTAAACCAGGGCTAATTTACACCTCATATATGACCGAGACAACCATCATTGGCCCATAGGCTTTTGAAATGTTGAGCGATAGATCTGGAAGTGTCTAGGCCATCAGCTTTGTAAGCACGATAATGCCGTAAAAGACTTACCCGATCGTGAACGTACTCCCCATGCCACTAGTCTGTCTAAATAGAAAGGACTCGCTATTTCTGACATTGTGGCAGCCAATCCAGTAGATAATAGATCGAAGGTTAACCATGAGCCCCCTGAACGGTTGTCGTTGTTCTGCTGTAGGTGGACTGCCTCTCCATTTTGGACACGCGTTAAGGGAACAAGCATGATGCATTAAGCTAGATGAAAGGCGGAATCAATAAACCTTTAGGTTTAATGCGGATGCTAAATATCAAGTCGGTGAGATCTATAAGACCGTGCACGATGGGAAGAATTTACAGCTGCGACTACGGAAGTTAGTGCGACCATTACGCACCTGCGAAACATTGGACTGAAATTCCAATGCCGTATTATCAAAACCAAAATAATTTCTCCATTTGGTCCTCAACGACGAGCTGGGGCATTCGGCAGGAGACCACATCTTATGCGCTCCGCCGTTCTAGCTCCAATGTATTATTAGACGCAATGCATCTTCCTTGAAATACGTGCCCCGCAGTCCAGCGACAGTGGCTGGCATGCGCTTAAAAACGACTACAACACAACAGCACACGAAAAACTGTGCAGAGAGTTTCGGGTTTTGCCGCACACACACTGGCGCCAAAAAAAGATTGAGTCTAGCGGCTTGTATTAAGCAAACCCTGTGTGTTAATAATGATGACAGCACAATCCCGGAACAAAAACCCACTACCACGGATGAAACGGGCATAGTGTAGCCGATGGACGCGCCACGCCAACTACAGTGCAAGAAAAAGCGTGACGCAATGGACCACATTGCGCTAATTGTTGTCGGCATCGTCGTGAGCCTAGCGTGCTTTGGCTGTCTTCGAGATAAACTCCACTTGCACACAGAGAGCAGCAGTAGCCCGCTGACGGCTATAATAAGCTCGGAATGACTTTCTGCTAGCCAATATCCTGATTTGCCGAGAAAGTTGAGGAGCGTAGAGATGATGCTCCAGATTATATCGGGCAATATATTGCGATCTATCCAGCAAGCTTGGCGAGTTATATCAGTTTTCTTTTTTTAAACCCATTCCATGATGCCGCCATTGTTAGTTAGATTTGGGGCTGGGGTTTAGGTGATGCTAGCGCAGTCGTGTCCTTCTTTAGTATGTTGATGAAGATCTCGCAGATGCTGGTGATTTGGGGAGGTAATTTACTGTCAATCGCACCGATAGATGCCTTACGGGTGACGATTTGATTATAGACCAGGCTATATCTACTTGTTAGGTAGCTTTGGTGTCATCTTCGATTTGCTTGTATGCTTTTCTATAATTAGCTAGCTTTCTCCTAAGTTCGGAAAGCTTTGCTTCTTCGTTTCCTCGTGCGGTGGTACGTCTCCAAACCCTTGCTACAGCACATTATCGCTCAAAAGGGCGTGTGCAGTAATTTAGCTCTTTCCTGCTTGCTAAGTTAATTAATATTATACAAAATCTCAAGTCGCCTACAGTATCCACGATTTTTGTGATCTAGTGGTATTGTGTCTGCTGGTCAGTGAGGAAAGGTGTTTGCATTCATCAATGACACATATGTCGATACCGTTGCAACGTTGAACCGTTTGTGGCGCTATGCACTCCCTATGTTTGTTTTTTCTTGTTTAGAGAATACCATTTCCCCCTCCCCCATGTTATTATTGTGTCTCCATTGTTTTAAAAATATTCTTTGGAACAAGACTTACGATAACCGTTTTTGTTTCACTATGTAATAACTTCTTGTATTATATTTTGAGCACCATTTTTACACCATTTATTTTGCATTACTTTTCTCAATTAATTTGTACTACATCCATTTTTACACCATTTATTTTGCATTACTTTTCTCAATTAAATTGTACTACATGGATTGTACAATTTTTACCTTTCTTCAAATTGTATATATATATATATATATATATATATATATATATATATATATATATATATATATATATATATATATATATATATATATATATATAAAATTAAAATATAGTATGGAATACTTTTGCAACCAGACTTAAAATTATATTTGCGTTAACTGTTGATTATTGTTGCAAAATAAATGGAAGGTGGTGAATGTGAAAAAGAGAAAAGGCCATGGAATGAGCGCCATGATGTTTAATAACATTTCTTAAGTATTGTACATACAATTGAATTGTGTTCAGCTTTTATATAGTGAGTTTTTCTTCAAAGTAAAACAGGAACAATGAAATGACATAAGTATAGATATACAAATAGCCAGGATAATGTACCTGTCATTAATGATCATCCACATCGAACAAAACTTTCTTGTTTGCAACAGAAATTCCCCAAATCATGTTGGAAAGAACAATGGGGATTGGCAATAAAACTGTGGTGTCCTTGATAATGTCTAATCTCTCCAAATACCTGAGTCATGAAAAGTTCAGGCATTTCAAGCATGAAAAAATACTCCGCAACCCTGTTTAGAAAAATCTTGTACGATTTAATAGGATCAGTGCTGGTCCAATCACTTTCTGTAAAATAACAAATGCCATCGACGTCGCTTTAAAAAAAGAACAGCCATGTTTTCATGTCTCTTGCCATGCCTGCATTTATCCTAAAACGGTAGATTATGCCAGTGTAAGATCAAACAGTAACATGATAACATTTGTTCGATGTCCAATTCAAAATTGTATCGTTAGAACTACTTCCGTGTTCCACCTGTGTGTTAACAGGATTTAGTCTTAGTTATACTTATATGTAAACGGTACAAAGATGTGTGCTTTACCTGAATTGATGATAGCGAATTTTAATATTATGTAATCAATCTATAAATTTAAGAGACAATTTTGTCTGAACTCAGAAGTATAGAAAAAAGTTTCAAGCGAGAAATCAATTTATTATCGTATAATCAAAGTAATATTCTCGTTTTTGTGACGATAATTGTTTCAGCTCTAAAAAGTTGCAAAAGCTTTCTTGTCAAAATCTATATAACTTCTAATTCATTTGATCAGACACCTAGTATGTATCGCGGTATAGAAACGAACATATTGAACAAACTCATGCCTTTGAAACGTACATGGTTAATCTCGCTAACAGAAGATAATTTACGGTCCTCAAATATAATTAAAACTGTTTTAGATGCAAGTGTAATGTATCAGGTTACAATTATTAGGAACCATACCTTACACGTCAAGTAGGTCGGGAGAACCCTTCTCAAGGAAAGGCTAGTAAATTATTTGCAGTCGACGTTTAATATGAACTAATTTAAGAGATAGCTATTAAAAAGTGATACTTAAGCCTAAAATTAAGCATAATAAAGAGGACATATTTAAAGAAACAGCAGTGAAAATGACATCTGCATCAGTTAACACAGTTTTGAGATTTAATTTGTGATTTTTCAAATATTCAGGAGAGATAACATTCTATTTAATATTCTTGAGTTTTAAGAGCTTTTAATATCAGAAAACTTAATCGTCTCGTCTAACGCAAATTAATGGTACTTTTCTGGCATTCTTGAAGTACAAACGTGTGGAAAATCCTGCAACATATTTGTAAGGTTCTGTAGATAATTTAAGCAGAATTTATATTTACCTTTTTTTTGGTATGCATAACATTAAAAATTTCTTAAAATCTCAGTGTTATATATCTGACGTACTATATTCATATGACCCTAGACACTCTTGAAACGTTCATAGAATGTACGCAAAATTTGAGTTTTTTCTTTCAACTGTACAGAAACTCATTATGAAAACCTAAGTTTAATCTTTCATGATATCAATAACATAACCTACTGGCGTTCATTGTCATTTGCCAATTAGTTGATCTAGAAACGAATTAATTGAGTTCTTTTGTTTTTCAAATAAAATTAAAAAGAAACTGTCTTGTGTTCTGCTAAAATATTCAAATTATATTTAATTGTTTTCTAGTCTGTGATGGTATACAAATCGAGAAATGATAATAAGCTTGCAATGACTTACCTTCCCTTACAAATATCCTTATTGCCCAAAACTTTAAAACAAGTACCTAATTATATTTAACTCTTGTTTATGTTAAGATGTTCTCTTTTTTATAATGTTCTATCAAGAATACAGTGTTACTTTATTCGATATAAATATATTTATATATTTATCGATATAAGAGTGCATGTCGTAGACTTGGATATAATTGTCATTAAAGGCACACAAAGGTGTGCCTGTGGTGAACTAGTAACGCAGAATGTCGCTGAATAGGAATTTACTCATGAATGAAATCGATGAAGTTCATACATAACAGTTACATTTTACACCAATACAAAGAGTCAAAACTATGAAGAGAAATAAATTCTGCCTCCATTATTTAAAGTAATATTCCTCTTAATTGTGATTAAGATAAAAAGCAATCCAACTAACATCCACAAATATCATTTTAGAAATATTTAGAAACGTGAGAGCAAATTATGATCCTGCAATTGTTAACACATTAAGAAGAAAGTAAACTTGATGAGTGACAGCATTCGAGATATCTTGTTTAAATGTCAAATCCAAGCACTCTCAACACAGGTATGGCACATGCTTTCTTGGGACCATAAACATTTTGAACCAATTGATACGGAAAACATCGATTGTGAAACCTAAAACTATAAGATCACTACTAAATTTGTATTCAATTTGTTTTTTTTTAAAATAATTTTAATATAGGTCAAATGATTGTGAAATTTCAATTAATGAAACATTTTGGGGTGGGTAATTCTGAATTGAATCCTTCGAGTCTTTGTTTAGTCCATACTTAATGGTAAACAGTTTGAAATATAATTATTAAGTGAGACGGAAGATTGCAAATAAGGATGAAATAATATCAGAGCTATTGATGTTTTGAAATCTGAATGGAGATAACATCCATCCAACCATTTAATATTCATGAGTCTTTATTATTTAATAGAAAAGATTGCAAAATTATATAAAATCTAATTTGTTCTTTCAACGCTGAATAATGGTAAATTTGTTGAAATGTTGAAGACAAATCATAAAGAAAATTCAGAAGACACATATTTGCATAGTTATTTGAATCATTTTACCAGCATCGAATAATGCACTTTCAAATCTTTAGAATAAAGTTGAATTTCTTAAATATGACCTTTATATAGTATGTACCATTTTCATGTGTCAGCACACACTTGCAAAATGTTGTGCTTTGAAAACATATTCAAAGTTGGAAATAGTTCTTGCCCAACTCTCTAAAAAACTCAAATTTGACTTTTTGCAAACCAATATATAAACTTTCATTTATTAATAATTTAAACTGCATGCATTCTTTCTCATTTACAAATGCATTGAAGTGAACACGAATGTTAGCTTACATCTATTATATTTTATATAGCTGAATAAGCAAATGTCTTGGGTTCTGTTAAAAATATTCGAAATATTTTAAATTGTTTTGCTGATCTGGAAGTCATAAAAATTAAGACTTGGTGTTAAGTTTAAGATGAGTTGCATTCGATAAACTAATCTTTAAATCCTCGAAACGTCTAAACAAATTGATTGATTTGGATCACATTGTACTGTTGTTTATGTAAATAAATGCCCCTTCATTTCGTAAATAGTCAATCAAATTCAATGTCGCTTTATGAGATATTAATGTGTTACATATTGATCGGAATATGGATGCATGTATTAGCATTTGTTAAAATTATTAGCACATATATGCTTCGCTTGCACCAATTTAATAAAATCGCTAAAATAGGAAAATATTTATTAAAGACATACCCGAAGTTCACATATGCCGGTCAAATTTTACGTCAATACAAATGGCAAAGTCTATGAAGAGAAAATAAAATTGTAGAAGCAAGTGGTTTTAAAATAACATTCTAGGTAAGTGTGATCAAGCTATAAACATACCATTTGTCGTCAACAAATATCAGTTAAGATATTTAGAGACGTGAGTGTAATTTATTTCTCTGAAATTTATCGCCATGAAGAACAAAGTAAACTTAACAAGTGGTAACATTTGAGACATCTTGTTTAAATGTCAGATTGACACATTCTCAACACAGGTACTGGACGTGCTTTATTGGGACCATAAATAACAATAATAAAGAACTTGAATCAACTGATATGGAAAAAATCGGTTGCAAAAGCTGAAAATATGAGCTCACCATTAAATGTTCTTTTTTAGTTTAAATGTATCCCGAAAAGTAACGTCAATATTACGATACGATCCATACATTTACATCTTGTAGGTATGCCCGAGAGACCAGTTTGAATAGAAACCTTGTAACCTTTGTTCAGTAAATAATTAATATTAAATAATTTTAATGATAATATTTAAATTTACTCTCTAGTCTGTAAATAAATATAAAAAGATAAAGAAGACATCTTGACATAAACAGCGGAAAATTCTTCAAAATATATTCAGAACGTTTTAATGAAACAACATCTGTCCAGCTATATATATAAAAAATTCCAGAGTTTGAAAAAGACTCTAAATTTGTTTAGAAAGTATAATTATCTGTTTAGCACAAATAAAAGGTAATTGTATTGCCATTTTTAAGTCAAATGCCATGGAAGATTCTGATTGAGTCACGTCGTTTGATTATGCAACAAAACAAATCGCAAGATTATCGCAAACACTTAAATACATGTAAACATGCAATTGCAATACAGATTACTTTGATCTTCCTACCATTTGAACAGACTCATTTGAATGTCTGGCAAATACTGCTGCAGTAGCTGCACCAATCTCGAATAAGTGTGATTTGTTGCTTTTGAATTCAAGTTCAAGATTCATTTAGTTTATTGTAGTATAGTAGATAATTGGTAGATGGCAAAGGATCACCATCATAATGGCAAACAAAGAGACTGCAAAGACAAGCCTTACTGTTTCGTAGGACTGCCCTAGCCGACTAATGATTATTGTATTACTGAGTCAATTTAATAAGCTTTCGGGTGCCCAATCATCGAAACTATTTAACCGTCATCGCCGTTTACTTATACAACCCAAACACCCGCTACACCATCGATAATATGGCACTGAAATATAATATGATGATGCAGCCAGACATCGCACGCGCGTTTCGACAGCAATACTAACAGCGGCTCGCCGTCACGTACAACCGCGTGGTCCACCACAGCAAGGTCACACTTGGCAAAAGTCAGACATTGTTGAGTTTGATGTTGATTCTCGATGCCCCCGTAAGGAACTTGATGTTGTTTGAAGACCCGCTGCCATACTTGATCGGAACACCGAAAGGTTTTACAACTCGGAGATACAGAAGGCCTAAGTTACTATCAAGGGCGTTCCTAACTAGCTGTACAGCCAAGGGCTCACACCCTACCAACAGTCAGGCGACGACAATAAACACTTTGCAAGTGACATACTTATACACCCTTAAGTTGCCATGCTTGCAAAAGATCTTTATCTGACAGACGTTACAATCGGAAGATGCCTCATGTACAAGTACACCCTATGGCTCGACAAACGCTCCAACGAGGATGATTCCCTACACGGAAGCGGAAAAAGAGTCGGAAACGCCAGCGATGGGGTAACCATCTAAATTACGGAACAGGAACTCAACATTTAAAATGGAATGTTTGTTGCGGCACTGTACTACAGCACACATTTTGTCCAGGGGTCTGCAAAGCGCCCACTATGCGATCAACTGTGGAAAAGCCGAATGTGGAACGACAGTCTTTGTCCTTGATCACTTTAAAGGACATTACCGGGACGTGTTTCAGCATATTGTCATCCTCAGCCCAACAATCCACTGGAATAAGGCACACCAAACTCAGGACTGGATTTGGACAGAGGCCTATCTCCTCAACCACGGTGAGAGACTTCAAGACTCGATATGGTTATTCAACGATATCTTTGCAGGTGAGTCAACCAAATGTATAATTGATGACAACTCAGCTACGAAAGCACTGGAAACAAACTAAATCTATATTGTCAACGATTGCCTTTTCGGGCCTTCACGCAAAACAACTTTTCTGTGTGTTCACATAGAAGTACAATTCGGTACTCACTGATTTTCGGGATCAGGTAAAATGGTTTGGTTTCTTTTATCCTGTAAGATTAACGAAAAATCTTATATATATATATATATATATATAAATATAGATATATATATATATATATATATATATATATATATAATATATATATATATATATATATATATATAGAGAGAGAGAGAGAGAGAGAGAGAGAGAGAGAGAGAGAGAGAGAGAGAGAGAGAGAGAGAGAATATGTTCGGTCTCATTGTCTGTATAAGTTTCATTAGTAGTTTCAAAATCTAACGTTGGCCATGAGGAAAGTAGGCAGAGGTCTGATAAAATTTCGGATCATCAACCACAAATGCATCTATATACTTAAAATACGAATGACTAAGAAGAAGATAATCTCCGATACTTGACTCGCAACTTGCAATGTATGTGTATTTGCCCACCCCTTGACATCGCAAATTCTACTATCCATAATCCTAAGACCCATTTGTTCACAGAAACTGAGAAGCATGTTTCCATTTGAATTAGATAGGTGATTATTCTATGATGCACTTGCAAAACTGTCACCGGGCTCGTAATCTGATTAAACAAGTACATGTCTTGCATTCACGCCAGTTACATAATCAGCTTCAACTCCCGCCCTCGTTTTCATATCACAGCAAACTATTAATTCACATGTATCGTTTGCTTTGTTTGGAAATTTAACCATATCATTTAATATCCTGTCTAAAATATATGTCAATCAGTATCGGCTGCCAACATAAATCTTGTGGTACAGAATAACATCAACAAATATATAAACTTGTAGCTAATTTTAAGCACGAAAAAATCAAGTTTCACCCAAATAATGTCCTGAGAAACCATGTTAATTATTACATTCTCTGTCACAGAATCAGCTTTAATGTAATAAATAAGACCACGGTAACTGTTCCGGTTCTTCTTTCTATTTATAGCACAATGTTTAAAACTATTTCCTTCAAGCTCTGACAAATCATGTGTCCATGCCTCCGTTAAGAGATCAATATCATTGTCTTTAAAACTGTAATAAGTTCTTCACTCCTAAGATTATTTATCCTAGGAGTTAATACTCCATGTACATTTAACAAAACACAAATGATTCTCAGATTCTCTCGACTGTCCTATTAAGATTCGTCATCAAACACATGAGCAGTTCCACTATGTTCTTTATCAAAAACAGAATATTGCTGATATGATTACGCACGTGCATGAGCTACATTTGCCCGATTCACTATTTTATGAGAATTTGTAAGAGTAATTTTCAGACCACCTTTAAGTTGATACAAACCAGATACGAGAGAAAAGGATCGTAATTCCAGATGGGTTTCATATTTTGAAAACCACGGTGAACTATCAAAAATATTAACATGAAGAAAAACCAGAATATAGACACTGCAGTGGTCAATTGAGACAAATTATACAATTTCAAGAAGTTGGCTCATGTAAGAACCTGGTTGCTAAATTAAGTTCACAGTAACTAGAAACGCCTGGATTGCTGACTTTCTGGATGTTACAAGCCAAAGGATATAAAACACACACAAAAAAAATAATAAGAGAAAGTACATGGGTGATAAAATTGGCCGAAATAGACCACGTGGACGTGCTTTAGATCCGGTTTTTATCTTTGCGAGATGGACTATCTTCGATGGGTGTGTCAGTTACATTGCTTTTGTCATCCTGGTAGCAGGTAAGCCAGACTCGCAAATGCAAATGTTGCCTACTGTGCTTTCATTAGCCCCAGTTAAAACTAGTATTTATTGCAATCTTAAAGTACAACGTACTGACAAGAAATGGCACTAGGCTGATTCTAACGGTGCGGAGCTCTCTTTGCTTTTGTACTTCGAGGAATCTTAGACTTTTACATGACATATTCTCAAAATAAAAAGAATATTATGCACTTTAGGTCGTCTTTGACAAGTATCTCATCAACGGTAAAATCGGCATTAGCTGGTACCCTTATATCAATTGAAGCGTAATAAAACGTTAGGCCCCTCACCAGTTGTGGAATGATACTATTTAATGGAGTTCCAGGCATTACATCGACACATGATACCTTTGCCGTTTCGACACCAGCGGGCGTTTGGACAGAAAAAAACAAACAAACAAAAGAAATATAAAACACGGCACCGTTTCGGTTAGCCTTTATAAGGACACTAAAGTTATTGAATATTATCCATGCAAGCAGTCACCTATTCTGATCATGCTTAGCTGGTATACTATTTGGAGGGTTTAATTTTATGCACGCAGGAAATTATCATTTAAACTTGCAAACGTATGCCAGCATAAAAATGTGGAACAGATACCTCAAACTCTCGGGATTGGTAGACCTTTTTACTATGGAGGACTAGCTGGTATCAAGTACAGAAGTCTAAAGCCGGATGGCACTAACGACTAGGTCCAGTGGAGCGTTACTGTGTAAGATGCCAACACGCTTTCTGGAAAGGAGCTGCGCTGCATATGTCATTTCAGATCGTAAAGGCTTAAGACACTGTTCGCTGCGCTGCAAACAATATAGCCAACTCGGCCATTTACTTTGGGTTTAAGCTTGGGCAGTTCATGCTAACAGAGTAACTACATTATCGACTGAAGACTCAGGGATTCCGGCAGTCGAGAACGTGCTTATCCACTGGTCAGTGACTATCAGAAGACGCCATGAACAGTAGCCGGATGGTTCATGGAAAATTGAGAAGTTGTTGAACTTACTGACCGAACCCAGAGCACTGGATAAGGGCTGGCCCGGCCTTAGCTGCTTTTAGAACTGTTGATATTATCCTCCCGCTGGCACACTTGAGCCCATGATTATCAAGCATTAATAAGACTCTGACTTTCTTTGAGGAACACCTTATCGTTACAAGACAAAGCAACAACACTTTCATTGTCCTCAATGATCCTGTCAGTGCAGGAAATGTAAATACACAACACTGAACTCTCTAAGAGCTGATATTCTTGAAGGAATTAAAAATAGTCTTGGCCTCACACTGATATTTGAGGAGGAAAACGTTGAATCGTAAATGGAGTCGTGGAAGGTGGAACAAGAAAAAATCTTACATTCCAGAGAGGCAGACCTCTTTACCTGGTTTTGACCATTCAGGATCAAAGAGCTTTTGTTAAACCAGACATACAGGCCTGTTGTGTTTTCCAAGGCGGAGGTTATTTCGTTTAAGGTAAGTGTTAATGGTGTTGACAGTCCATGCATAAACAACACAAGTTCTAAGACTCGCTTGTATTTTGATTGCTAAAGGCCCGTGGATATCTTTCAAAAATGGATGGTTGGCTGCAGATTTCATACGTACTAAGTTTTGGCCGTAAATAGTAAAGAATTTCAAGCGGTAAGCGCTTGTACTTCATGCCATTTTATGACAAATGAAATAGGTTTGTTTCTTTAGACGACATGACCGTTGGGTGCCAGCTTACTGGAGACCTTACTAACGATGAGTTTGTTGCAATTTTTGTGTCAGAGCGTAAAGTTACCTTCCACCCAAGCGGCAAGTCAAACCACCAGGGATCTAATTAAAGCTATGAAATATACCAGTTTGATTTTAAAAAAAAGAATTAAGAATATAAAAAATGCCAGATAGCCAGCGTGTGACACTCGCCGCTGCTCGAAAGCACAAGTTCACCTCCGATGCGAGAGAGCGTGCCGCCAATACTAAATTACAATTGAGTCAGGGCTAACTACACGGTTTCGATCAGAAATTCCCTGACGCCAGAAGTAAAAAAGGAGCGTGATCTCACCGTCTCACTCAGAATTTCCTAGGTATTCATTTCCTGCTTCAACTTCTTGGTGGATTGGCTTGGTAACCTTTTCCAAGTTAAAGGACAATAACCTCCTAATATGCGATCTTATGGCCGTCCCGCGACAGTCCCTAGAGGGCGTGGGTATCAAAATAGGCGTTTGACATTGTGGGGCATTTGATGCAGCCTCAATGTAGTTGACGGTCCTGTAAGACGGAATGGCTGTCCTTTCCGAATGCAGCAGCGCCGGTCAAACCCACACGCTCCCGTCTGGCCAATAAATTGCCTGCCCAAAATGGATCAGTATATTTGAAGCCTAAAAAAGATGACCACTAAATGTTTAAAAGAGATTCTTGCTCAGCATCCTTTAAGTCTTAAAGTACAGTTTTAGCAAATGAAATTTTAAGTCACAAAAGCTATAAAAAGGGAAAAATGACATGATAAGCCAGAATACCCGTTTGCATTCTACTCCAAGACAAAAAAAAAGATTCGTGTTGGGCATTGAACTGACGAAGTTAATGTGGAGTTAGATTTTATGGCAATTACTGCAAACACACTAAATTGTTTGCAATTCAACCATTGACACTTCTTGTGTGCAGACTAATTACCTCACAAGCAGAACAATTATATATGTTCTGAGTTTGTGGAAGACTACCAAAACGTTACAAGTTTTTAAATTGCAATCATCATGATATTTAAAACTCAATAACTTTCAATTTCAGAATGCTCATAAGCAAACCTAAACTTCTTACCATAGACCCATCCTTGATGCAAGCTTCTGTATGGAGAAAACGATATGTCCTGCGGCATTTTGGGATCTACATGTGCTTGAAACATGTGTTTTCAATTCCGCATCAACAGAATCAGGTGCTGATTTCAGTATTGAGTATTCCAAAGTCATGTTTGTAGAAGGACTGTAGGTCCATCAATGAAACATTGTCTTCTTTATAGTTACAAATAGGAAAATGTCTCAGAAGATTCTTTTTACTAAAATGTTACTTGTCATTATCAACCAATCATGGCCAGCCAAAGCCATATATACTCTGTTTTATGTGCCCCATGTCTAGACTGGTTCCCATTATTCCATATAATTAGTACCATGAGTTCTATATCAACCTTGATTTACTTGTCAGACCTCTGTATAGTAGCAGAATGCATAAGTAAACACTGCGCATAGCTTGTCAAAGATTATATTAGTGAATATTAAATTATATTGGAAGCCTATGTATAGCAACACCAGCAAATGGTGCTTTTCAGGCAACATTTAACTGTTTGAGCTTCACTTCAGAAAACGGAAAACAAATAAAATTAAAATAAATCTGTTTATTTAAGAGTTACCTTGCTTGCTATCACCATTTATCTCTCTTCGATTTAAGATTGAACTGAAAAATGTATCAACCTGGTTATATTATGTAATAAATGAGTATAAGGTCAATGTGATCATCTTTATGTGCAGGTCTTACTTCATAAAAGGAGATTTGAACCACAAAAATAACGTAATATTCCTCCAGAATACATACAATTTAATAATAAAGTAAGACAGACATAAGCCAATGAAAATGTAATATACAATGTTCCAAAACATTCACTGAATGAAATTGGATGGAGACAAAATCATGTATTAAGCATGGTTGTAGAGATTGAAGTGATCATATCTGAAGCATAATGTTTCAAAACACAAGTGGAAAATATCAAATTGGTGACAATAATTACTTTATAAGTGATACATTGTCTGAAATTTATATATTTGATTGCATTGATATTAACCAATGTGCAAAACTCCTCACCCACCATAGTCAAATCTACACACACACACACACACACACACACACACACACACACACACACACACACACACACACACACACACACACACACACACACACCATTTATGGAAACAGTTTTCATATCTGAAAGTGTTTCGTTCCCCGCTGAAATTCTTTCTGAGGTTGACAAAAGGTATTCATTTTACTTATTATTCACAAACAAAATCACACCTTTGTATCTATAGTAACTTAATTATATATGCTGTTACGACTCTATGGTCTAAGAAAACTGTAACAGAAAGAAAGTGAAACAAATCAAGTAAATATCAACAAGCAATTTATTTCAAGACAATTAAAGTGAAAATTCAAAAGACACTTACAGTAACGTGAATTAAATTCCAAATAATCCAATAATCCTAACTGTCCTAATCACAAGTCCTAAAAATGGAATGTTCCGAATGAATGGCCGTATCCTTGAATGTGTTGATGTGCCAATAGTCTTCAATGTCCTGATGTGCCAGTAGTCTTTAATATGCTGATGTGCCAAAATGAAGTACTCCAGAATACCTTTCAATAAGTTCACATAAATCCCCAAATCATAAATTCAAAATCCAAAATCCAAAAGTCTATGAGCACTTTTATCATTCAATGAATATTTTAAATAATTCCTCTCTCTAAATTTGGAATGATTTTTCACAACTGTAATAACTCTTTAAAAGACTGATGGTAAGGTCGAAACTGAAAACTGTCCACAAAATATGGTATCTATAAAGATAGGTCACATGAGAGAATGTTCTAGAATACTATATGGTGTATGTGATTTTTGACACATAACTCTAAAGGAAATTCTGGTTTTATCTGTGAACAAAATCAACCCTGACCTCAAATGGAATAAACAACTTGCTTACCAAAACCGTCCTTGAACTCAAATACTAATTAAACAACCGATTTCAAGGACAATAGCTAAAATGTCAACGTTATACTTAACATTAAGGTTTAAGCAAATATTAAAGTCAAGAAGCATTTATAATTTCCTAAAATATTTATAATATTATATAAACATCATACATAACAATGCATAAGTGGAACCATTGTAAACCTGTTGTTTTCTATACGACTCACGGTATGAATTCAGCTCCTATAGTAAACCTTTTAAACCTTTGGAAACATCATGCGCATCAGCGACGGTCAGACAACAATCTAAATTCCTATTTTTTTCCCCTCTAAAATTTCTGTACATTGAGGTTTCTGGTTTGCATCTTTTCAGAAACACGATCAACACCTGGTTTGATTGGGCAGAGTCCGATTTAAGTTTTTCTCATAATCGCTAATACATTAGTACACCTTAGATGCTGATGTGGAAACAAATACTTTATTACTTTGATATTTTGCAGTCATTTTTGTTTAGCCAATCAACGATCTTCACTCTCTAAAATACAGAATTTAATATTCCACCACACACACGCTGGTTCAGGAGCTCATAAAATAACTATTTAAAATACAATAATTAGTTGCCTGTGACCTAAAATAAAATGTTACTCTGATAGTAACTATTTATACGCAGCATTTTCTCTTACAATCCAATGTAAAAGCATAGTTGTCGAGCAATTACCTTTTTAAAGATAACGATGAATTCACTTTAATTAGGAATCGGCTGTACTGATAAATTGATAAAACTTTCTACAAAGGAATACAGGTTCACCATATGAAACTTCTTGATATATACAAACAAAATATTTTGCTTCATATCTGGATATGTAGTGTCTACCCTAAACTAAATGAATTACGACACTCGTTGCAACAGGACTCTGACAAAGGACGGTAATCTGGGATCGTTACATTAGCTTCTAGTCGATACAAAATGTTCAAAACCTTTACCTTCTCTCAACAAGCACTCATCTTCGCTGAATGTGTTTACATAAAGTCGGTAGCATTTGCCTTTCTTCATTTAGACTGGCATGTGTGGCAGCTGTTTATATGAAAGGTGTGCGTGTAGATGGATTGTCTTAAAAAGGAAAATAAATCTTGGATACCACTGCACTTTCTATAATTTTCAGGAAATCTGAGAGACCAAGCAGTTCCTTTCGGCGTTAATGAAATCCCAGGTTTTAACTTCTTCGAACGATCAAAGGATGATGTTTCCTCAGCCGAATATTGTATTACCAGAGGCAGAGAGAGACTAGCTCATAATAAAATCAGTTAAACATTTTGGAAAAATGGATGCAAATTATGGAATAAAATCTGAAAATATTTATCATAAATTAAACGCCAAGTTACAGAAGCAAGTTGCCAAACTTAATAGATTGGTATAATGTAACCTCATTTAGTGGTCCAGTTTTGTCTCGGTACCTATATACGTTTTGACAAAATAGGATAAAATATAATAATTTTAGAAGAACTTTGGCATAAAAACTGTACATTTTTCATCCTTAACCCATAATAACAGCACTCATCTAGTTCCACTTTTGAAAGTCGAGAACTGTTAATTATACATGTATGTGCTCGAATTTATGGCAAATATATTTTTGGGGACAAATATTAGTAATAGTTGTCTTGAGAAAATGCATTACACAGCATTGTATTAAGCTGTCTGGGGATACATTTCTTATAAATCCAGCGTGAATAAAATTAGTACTGCAAGTATAAAGGTCTCAAACTTACACATCAGAAGACTTATTCATAAAATTCACCCTAACTTGCTGATGAAACGGGTGAGAAAAGGGTTAAGCATATTTCATCCAGGTCCTATACCACTGCGTGGATTTGTTCCTTTAGGGCGCATGCAACTAATTCAATATTCCATGGCCATAATGTTAATGTATGATCAAATTACCAGTGTTATACTTTCGTGGTAAGACCAACAAAACACGTCTACGTCCTATGCACGATCTATCCAAGAAAAAACTTTTAAAAATTATATGCGCGGATCGTTTTTGAAAAAAAATTTCCCTTGTAAGATGCCAACTATAAAAATCCTTCCCGGAGATATCTCCTCGTTTACATCCAGTAGTACCTGTGCGGCGACAACATAGCATGAAAAAGGTTTTAAGTTCAAGCCTACTATTCCGTACAAATTACTCATACGTAGAATGCTTCTAAAAATTTACATTAGCTATCTTTGGTATTTATTTGGAGACAATCATCGACTTTCATTCTTTTAAATTTAATACAGAACGTCATATTGGCTGATTTCAAAGCGCATACAATAATTAGCTAACTGTGACCTAAAATACTATTTTACTGTCAGAATAGTTTATCGTAGTCACACATAGGTCGGTTCCATGGCTCATATAGTATTAGTTACATGTGACCTATCATCGAATTAGTGAATAAAATGCATATACATACAGTGTTTCCAAAAGTTGCTGCTGTTGCCAGATTAGAAGAGCTCAGATTATCCTAAAGTCAGTACCATGTTTCATATTTACGTCGATGAGTGCGTGTGGTAAGCGGGATGAATTATTATTCTTCACACAGAGAGTGTTTAGTCTTTAAGTAATTAGTAGGAGGAACAATAAATATGCATGACCAGATGTTGTGTTCCCGGCATGATTTCCATGTTTGCCGTCATTAGCCAAGATGTGAAATTGCTCTTCTTATTTTACCTCTCCCGTCTCCATGAATACAATGAGGTCCTTAGTGAAGTGACTCGGCATGTATAATCTGCACACACGCGTGAAGCTCAAGACATGGAAAAATGGTTTTGATGATTTCATTGAGACAAGGATGGTACAATGGATAAGCCTCTATTAGTAAGGTCATGCGCGTTTACCTTTATGTGAGAAATGAAAAAGAATAATAAAGCGTTCGACTACATGATAACCTAGAACGGTGTTTATGTTACTAACGCAAATTCACAACAATGGATAATACTGCGTCATTTTACTACAATTTTACGATTTATTATATAGAGAAAACAAAATCAATAACACTGCTAGTAATTTTATTAAAAATGTGCAACTGTTGAGTAAGATTTTTGGAAATTTTGACGTGTATTGTGTATGCCAACACCTTAATCGACATACATTTTATCTAATCATATCGATCGTATAATAGTCCAGTGAATACCATACAGTGTTATCCGTGTTCAGGATATAAAAAAACAGGTCTTTCCTTGACACAGACCACACTCCTATTGTCCATCACAGTAACCACCGTTCCTGACCCTAATCGGACTCCTGAGTACACCCTTCCAATCTCATCCTTGCCTTTCATACTATATACCAACTGTTTCCCCGGACAACCACTCAAAATGGTTAGAAAATGATTACAATTCCCGGATAGAAGCGCTGTTTATTCGAGTAGAAGAATCACAGCAGTTTCCCTCGCTGACATTGACGTTGTCAAAACTCACCTTCTGCTTGGATACGTACTTCGTTTTTACAGATAGTGTAGCGGTAAATGCCTTGGGTTACCAAAGTTACATTTTGTGAACAGATGACACAGACCAAAGATGCTTATCTAGTTTTTAATGAAATCTCTTTTACAATTGATTATATGCAACTATTTGCAAACATTAAAAAAAAACTATGGTTCAATTTCTAAATATTGACAGGCACGAGGAATAGTTGACTTATTAGAACAATTTCTTAAAAATTGTAGTAATGTAGCCTTTATTGTGGTTTATATTCTGTACGTAATTTAGTTGCAGCATTAGGCTCAGGTAAAATTAGCTTTTATTTATGTGTTTACTTTTTTTTTAATATATTTTATAGTTTTTTTATTAATTTTTTATAAGGAGATTTCAGTATATAAAGGTATCTATCACAAGACAATTAACTTCGACTTCCGTGTTCCAAAGTGATAGAAAATACCTCAAGACTTAGTTGTTATTAGTGAGATAAGTTACACAGCATAAGAAAAATTTCAATTTGGAAAAATAAATTCAACATCAAAGTTACAAACAAAATCAACAAGAGCACTTAATACAGAAATATAAAAACCATATTCTCGCAAATTACAAACGTGATAGTATTAGCTACTCTCATAGGTTATTGCGTACGCAGTCATGTTTATTAGTCAATTACAAAAAGACTTATGTATGTGCTTGTTATGTGCTACAAAGTGGGTGTATGAAGAAAAATCACACTGTATTCATATTTAGGTTTGTTGTTTACAGAGGTTTCGATATTTAATAGATTTCTTTTGTGGTGTGGTGGAGAGTGGAAATTTATGAATGAAGGCTCTCTCGTGGTACAAACATTAACGGCATGTTCTCTAAACTGGGAACATACTTCCATAGAGGTGTTGTCATTATGCAGGAGTATTTGTCTGTCAGTCAATAACTATGTCTGTATGCATGTATGCATGCACGTATGTATGTGTGTATGTAAAATAATATTATATTATAAATATGTGATTCTGCTCACAGACACGTTGGTCACTCCGCAAAACAACACGTCCATACTAGATATCAGACAGTACACATACAATAATTTCAATATGTATCTCATTATCTAAAAATCCCTTATTTATGATGTTATGCAATAGGATTTGATTGCATAGTATAGAACAGAAAATGTATCACTGTGTTTAATGCACGACTTGTTTTATGAGTTCATATAATACTTACGTATGTAATAGACTGGATTAACCGAGTGTAATAATTTGGTGCATGAAAGTTGTGTCGCCACAGTGTGTATCATTTGCCTGTTACTTTCATGTAACTCATCTAGTAGTTATAGTGACGCATGAAAACAGGTATACGGGGGAACTTGTATGAGTCTTCTACGATTACATATTGGAGGACATTGCTTGCAAAATACTAAAGCCCGATGCTATTCCTGACCTGGAGGAGCTTTCGAATTGAAGCACAATGATGGTATTTGAGGACTTGCTGGCGGCTGGTATGTCGGTGCTGGAAAAAGTGGAACCTTGGTTTATCTCTAGCCGCCAAGCTAAAACGTCTCAGTCGCTTTTTTTTACACAGCGTTATGGAACCAGCAGCTGTGACTCTCTCCAAACATTTAGAAGCTGTGTAAAGATGTCCAAGGTTTGATACAAACGTTGAATGGCTTCGCAACTGACGTTAAAACCGTTTTACCAGCCATCAGGAACGTTTCCAAAAAATTAACATGTCATTTTTATGATCGACAGAAACGGAAATCCTTCAAACCAATCGGACAAACTGTTAGCATCCTGGTAATTTGCATCGTTGAGGCAAATCGTTTTTGCCAACCATTGGGCTAGCAATTGAAACTTATATTACTATTTAAATTAACTCTTTATGTTGCAAATGTATTATGATAGCATTTAAAGGAAAATTAAACCTTGAGGATTTCAACAAATACTGCGCAGATGTCTGCTATTGCAAAACGTTTGAAGCAACCGTGATATCACACGAGTTTCCTTCAAAGGTAGGCGATACACTACTATCGACTGCTATTTCAGCTGCAGGTTCTGGAATAGTAGAGCAGCTAAAAGTTCTTAGAACTATTGACACAATCAGGCACAAAATACACACCCGTTCTGAAAAGCAAGTTCTTGGAAAGCAATGGTTTTAGGCAGCAGATGTCGAGTCCACTAAGCCTATAACTCAAAAGCTGGAAACAATTAAGGAAAAGCTTACGAAAAAGCATAGCTTGCTGCAAATTCAAATATGCCTCTTGTGTTATTTTTTGCTTTCTTTGAACCTAGGATTTACAGCAAGCTTAGACTACATCTTGTTGACCAAAGAGTGCAAGAGGTTAATTTTAACGACGATGAGCTGTCTTTGCTTTTGTTCTTCGAGGAATAGTCGAGTTTTGCGAAATATAGATTTATAATTTTAAAAAATTAGTGTCATATTATTACTATAAAAGATGCCGAACGTTTATTTATGGCCGTTTTTAGGGTCTCTCTTCAGCAGCAGTTTTGTTTTGGTAAGTATCCCATCATCGGTAAAATCGGCATCACCTGGTGCAGTTACATCAATTGCTGCAGACAAAGTTTTAGCTGAAGTTTTATCTAAAAATAGTCAACACCAGCTGCCCCACATAGCGCCACACCGATCGTAGAACGATACTATATAATGCGAGCTCACAGCATTACACCAACAATTGGTACCGTTGTCGTTTCGATACAGCGGGCTTTCCAAAAAAGAAAAAAAAATGGCACCGTCCTGGTAAGTTTTATAAGACAACCAAAGATAGTGCATACGATCAGTACAGTCACTCGCCTATTTTAAGCCGGTTTAGTTGGTATACAGTTTGGAGTGTGTAATTGTATGCACACGTGGAATTATCATTTAAATTCTCAACTTATTCACGCATAAATAGATTGAAGATATACATCAAATTCTCAAGACTTGTTGACCCCCTGTTTATTATGGCGGGCTAGCAGGTGTCAAAGACAGAAGGCTGAAAAGACGGATAGCATTGATGTCAAGAAGAAATTTGAGGTGAAAGGCAACAACAAGCTTCGTATGCCATTTCAAATCCTACAGATTGAGGAACTGCTTACAGTGAGCACGTTAGGATAGTTAATTGGGATATACACAGCTTTGAAAAGATCTACGCAAACAATTTAGTGCAGACGAAGTCACCCTCCAAAACGAGATATCGGATAAATGGCCATACCCAAGCCACAATGAAGAGACTATTATGCCTGTCGATAGCGTATCCGACATCATTCAGGCTGCAGGAAGTGAGTCTATAGAAACCGCTGTATACATTGCAGGTAGGGAGCCAGAGGATCTCATTTATGAGCTGAATCAGCAATATATTTAACTTCTAGCTTTGACCTGCTGAAACAGAGTGATAGATGTATTTGTCATGCAGATAGGGTAAACATCTGTGCGTATCCGTCAGTGATCTCCCAGGTAAAGCAGTTGGTTACCAGCCTAACGATCGCAAGAGCTGGACCGTGGAGCGCTATACCAGTGTAATGCAGTAGATCAATAACCTAATCAAAGAAGTGGCACGACGAGGAGAGCTGAACAACTATAGCCGCGACGCTCTGAATCTGTTTGACTGCTACCGACACGGTCAACCCGCAATGGCCAACTCCACACAATCCCAAGACGTTTGAAGGACACGCTGACGTGACTGGCATCGATGTTACCAAGACATATATCGACATTATATCCTAACTGGCCAGCGTGAAGTTGCTGTGCTAGTTTGATCAGCTTCAATCACTTAGCTAAGCCGTTTCTATCTTGTCGAGGTAGAAAATACGGATCACATCCTGTTTTCAAGTCAACACGATCTAGTTCCTGGAACTACGCTAGAGTATACTAAAACAAATGGCAAAAAATAGACTATCGTTCGAGAGATGGTATCACACCGTAAGGTACCCTGACAAATACCAATGTCCTCTCCTAGATGTATGGTTCTGACATCTGCGATTCGGACACAAAATACGTGGCTAACCTAGTATGATGTATGGTCGGCCGCCTCTAGAACAAAGCAGTTTGGCGACAGTTCTACAAGGATCACGTGAAAGCCTACAAGCACGGTCAGTTCTGGCTGCGTACAGAACTGGATCACAACCTCACTCTTATCATAGACTGGTTGGGAAGCGAGCTCTCTGAGGGATATAGGTCAGTATCTCGCCTGATTCTGGATGGTATGAGAGTACTCTTTCACCCTCAGTTTTTTCATTGGGACACTGACTGTGTATACATTATTCTTTCAACCCATGACGCTAGCCGGCGCTTACAAGAAACTGGATTTCGCATTGGGTTAAAGGGTCAGTGCGGCTGGTCTACTGCGCGTAGACAATGCTAGCCATTATCCAACAAAATGTTGGACCAAGAGTAGCATGAAATACCAAAAACACCATTACACACAAGCATACGCACTCACAAATCCTCACTTGATGTGTACAAACATATGCAAATGAGCGACGAGTGGAATGATGGTGAGGTGTCATGGCTTATAGAAGGAGATATATCTAGGAATTCAACAGAAGATGAAATCTTCTTCATGATACCAGAACTGCTTTATGAATCTGACCAGATGGCAGAGATAAGAAAACGATTTGATGCCCAAACACGACGGGCATGCTCACTTCTTATCCTCGGCATATAGCCTTACTACAAGATGGGTTTTGTCGGCAGACAAGAAACTGCTTGTGGTTTCTTTGTGGAAGGCCCTCTCCACACAACGCATTATGAGGACTTTGACAAGTGACGCTTGTACTTGCTGCCATATTATTCTATCCTCTTTAACTAAGTATTTCTCTACCGTATACGCGAGTTCGAGTGGAGTTGCAAGTTTGTAGAAAGGACACAGAGACCCACATCATCATCACGAATGACGACCCATTCCAGAATGAACCTGTAGAGCATGATCTTGGCGTGAATGTGGATGCTTACTATGAGAAGTGCACTCTAGTATCTTCCCATATTTGCTTCTCCTGCGGGACCCAAAGCGCTATGCAGAAGAGGGCCGTTCTAGACATACGGATTTTATGACTAATTTTTATCATGTCAGGAGCACAAGGCATATGAGATTGCTGTTTGCCATCGTCTTAAAAGAATGGAATGAGGAGAGCTGCCTGAAGAGGATGCATATGTTCCACACATTGTCTTTACAAACACACAGTGGATCAAGCGAATATATATATATATATATATATATATATATATATATATATATATATATATATATATATATATATATATATATATATATATATATCGCCTGCACTACTGGGTCGTTTGTCTTCATCCAAGTATGTGTGTCGACTTCTGACAATGCGATTGGCTAAATGTGGTGCTGTCTATTACAAGTATGTGAACAGTAAATCAACACTATGCGATGAATTATATACTATCTATCCGCACTTACAATTTATATATATTTATACATACCACGGGGAGGTGATTCACACACACAAGACGTGTCGTAGTCAGTTATTGCTAACGAAACTCTTAAGTGCACCGGAGTGGTTTTGTAGTATAAAATTGCTTTGTGTGACGCCTCTTCGAGCTAGTCCAGCAGTGTATCGTAAACCAGCGGCACATCCACACCGCGGAGAACGTACAATTTTGCATTTTATAAAGCCGTGCCCCTCAGGACTACCCATTTTTATAGCGCTGAAAGTTCAAGGGCTATGTTGAGTGCGTTTAGGAGCATATTAGTCGTCTCACATGCTATTGCCTTTTCCCTGTAAATTCTGCAAATCTGGAGCCGAAGGTGGTGAACTATCTATAACACTACCAATATAGCGGGCTTTGTCTGTTTTAAAACGTAGAATCGCCAAGTCACCACAAGCAAGGTTGACAAGGTCAGAGCCGCTAGAGATGCAAAGGCGTAAACTAGAAACATCAAGAACACATCTTCTTATTTTTTTATGTACATAGCATACAAATCTGTAAAAAAAAAAATTATAAGATATTATTGTTGCCCGCAGATCTCCTGACTGCCATCTTTGTTTACAAGACCATGGAAACGCACTTTTCCGGTGGCAACATTTTTGGATGTATTTCCAAAATTCTGGCAGAAGCTTCCGGAAATATTGCGGAATCCTTAGAAATTTAATACGCGCAAATTGGATCTCAGGTCCTAAGGACGACGGACAAAACACCAAGAACGGTAGCCAGATAGAACATGGACAATTGTGAAACCAGCGAAGTTATTGACCTAACTCAAAACCACGCTTTAAGGCCCGACAGGCGTTTACGGATAGTCTAACTGTTGATGTTGTGCTGCGGCTGTTATACCTGAACTTGGTTTTATAAGGCCCTGCTTGTCTTTGATGAGCAGCTTATCTTTACAAGACAAAACGAAAAAGCTTTCATTATCTGCGATGCTCCTGTCAGTGGAGGAAAAATACACTTCGATGAAACTTTCCGGAGCTGGAGGTGAAGAAAAGTATGCGAGCCGATATTCTGGCGGGAATTAAAAATCGCCCAGATATCGACCTGATTTCTGAGGAGCAATGCGGCTAGTTGTAAATGGCTTGTTAGAAGGAGAGATTAGATAAGTCTTGCATTCCATAGCGACATGCCCCTTTACCTGGTTTTGGCACTTCAGGATTAAGGAGTTTCTACCAACGCAACATACACGCCTGTTGTGTTTTCAAAGACGAAGGTTGCTCGATTAACTTGACCGTTAAAGGTCTTGACATTCAATACATAGACTACACGAGTGCCACGATACGCCCGTACTTTCATGTAATAAAGGCCCACAGAAGCTGCAGATTTCATTTGAACAATGCAATCATAGTACTACTTATACTTCATTCCTATTTACGGCGAAAAGACATGTTTGTTTCATCAGATGATATCGGCCCTGGTTACCAGCTAACCGGAGACCATGCTAAAGATGACCTGGTTGCAATTATTGGGTCACAGCGTGACCTAACCTTACGCCCAGGCAGCACGTCAACCATTATAGATTTAATTGAAGCTCTCGAGAAGCCAGTTTAATTTAAAGAAGAAAAACAAAAGTAAAAATATGGTAATATCATTACAAATGCCAGACAGTCGCCATATCATACTCACCGCTGCTCAAAAACAAAAGTTCGCATCCGCAGCGCGTGGGAGTGCAGCCAATACAAAAATATGATTGGGTGTCAAGGAACTGCAGCAGCGACGGTCATACCCACGTGACCGTCTGCGCAATAAATAACCTACTCTAACTGATCCAGTATAGTTTAAGCCTTAAAAAACGTGCTGCCCAAGAAATGTGACCAGGAGTTCTGGCTCAGTATTTTTAAAATCTTAAAATACTATTATAGCAAATGGTATTTTAATATTCAGAAAGTTAAGAAAAGTAGTCAAAAAACAAGATTGGTGAGCCAGAATTTATCTTTTACATACTACTCCAGCAAAAGACAAAAGGTTTGGTATTGGTAGCTGAGCTGATGAAGTGAATGTGAAACTAGATTTTATGACCATTACTGAAAACTCACTACATTTACTGTAATTTGACCATTTGCAATTTTTGAGCATAGGACTATTAAATCGCAAATAGAACATGGTTGTATTTTCACGTTGTGATTTAGAACTGTGTGTAAGTCAACCAAAACGTTAAAATTTTTCAAATTTCCGTCATCAGTTGCAAAACCTGCTTCTTTGGATAGATACGCAGGTCGCTAATTCTGTCTTAAGTCACTCTTTACAATACTAGTTTTAGATATAGAACAAAAACCATGTATATTTTCCTCATATTATTTTGTTTACACCAAAATACGTGTGGCCAACAAAAACGAGGGGTAATTATAATTTGATAAGTCGATACAATATTGAATTTTTTTAAAATGTCCTTATGGACACAGACAACTAATTCAATGTCCATAGACCATAATGTTAACGCATTACCAATTACTATATTTTAGTGGTAATACCGGCAAAACACGCTTACATCTTATGCAAGATTTATCAAAAAGAAACTTTTAAACATTGAAAATTATGTGCTGCGCGACTCGGCTTTGAGAAAAATTCCCTTGTAAGTGCCCGCTATAAAAACGCGACCCGGTGGGATCTCCTCGTTTAAATCTAGTGGTACCTGTTCGGCTACAGTGATACAATGATAATATTCTCGGTTCAAGCCTACAATTTACCCAGACGTAGTCCTCTTCTTAAAAAAGTACGTTAATTCACTCGGGTCGCAATTTTCAGCCAATCACCTTCATTCCTTTAAAGCCGGTATTGAGCATACCATTAAACATGGGCTGGTTCCGTAGCTCATAAAATAATTATTAGCCTGTGACTTAAAATCATTTTATATTCACAATAATTATTCACAGCTAGGTACATTGTTTCCTCAGAAGCATAGCTGTCTCGCAAGTACCGTTTTGAAAATATCAAGGAATTATTTTCAATTTAGGTTCTAAATTGATCACATTTTCCACAAAGGACTCAACCCTTTGAGACTTCCTATGTACATAAAGAAGTACTTTGGTTCATATATGTATATGTAGCGTATATCCTTATCTAAATGAATTACAAAGAAAATTGCAACAGGACTCTAACAAAAGGAAGTAGTCTTGGATCGTTACCTGGGTCATGGTCGATGTAAAATATTCAAAAGTTTTGCACTTTTCAAAACCTTACTCATCGTCATTAAGTGTAGCATTTGACTTCTTCATTTGGAGCGACATGTTTGGCAAATGTTTATATGAAATATGTGCCTGTGCAGCGATTGCCAAAAGGGAAGTAAATCTTGGAACCCACTTCTCCTTCTTCACAGAATTCAACTTTCACCACTTTTGAGAGACCAAGCAGTTCCATTCTGAAATTTGTGAAATCCCAAGTTATTTTTTGTTTTATCTATACTAAACAAATATTTTTCCTGAAGCGATTGCGTCATTGTGCCCGAGGCGGAGAGAAACCCACCCGTAATAAAATCAGACAAACGTTTCAGAAAATCGCTGAAATTGTTTAAAAAATAGAAACAAATTATAATAAATGAATTGCCAAGTTACAAAAGCAAGATATAAAACCTCACATATTGGGATGATCTAACCTAGTTTAAAGGTCCTGTTTTGTCTGGCTAGATATATCAGGTTTGACACAATAGGGAAAATATAATATTGCATGGCACATTTTTGTGTAAAAACTACATTTTTGTTTCCTAACCTTTATTAATTACAATCATCTTGTTCCATTTTTGAAAGTCGAGAAATGTTAATCATACAATTATGTGCTCTAATTAACGGCAGATAGATTTTTGAGGATAAGTGTTGCTGAGAAAATGCATTACACAGCATTTTATTAAACATTAGAAGCATACACGTTTTTAATATTCAGCGTGACTTACACAATTCGTACTATATGTAAAACGGTCTAAAACTTATTTAACAGGCAACATATTCCTAAATTGCAAACAAATTCACCCTAAGTGGTTCATGAAACTGGTGAGAAATAGGCAGAGCACGTTTTATCCGAGTCCTTTATCACATGATGTATTGGTTCCTAGAGACGCGGGCAACTAATTCAGTTTTCCATATACCGTAATGTTAATGTATGGCCAAATTACATCATTTTCGTGGCATGACCTGCAAACCATGCTTACATCCCGTGCGCTATCTATCCAAGAGGAAAGTTTTAAAACAAAAAATGATATCGTGGGCTGGTTGTTGAAGACATTTTCCCTTGTAGGTGTCCACTATAAAAAAACTCAGCTCGTTAAGATTCGTTTACATCCAGTAGTACCTGTGCGACGACAACGATACATTTGAAAACGGTTTTAAGTTCAAGCCCACTTTTTCCGACCAAAATTATGCTAATATTTTGCGATAATTTTTTTCAACTAATCCGCGACCTTCAATCTTTTAAATAATATACCACCACAAATACGTTGGTTCCCTCGCTGCCTCTAACATATTATATGATTAGAGGATAAGAAGTACATGTACATACAAGTGTTTCGAAAGGTTGCTCCTGTTGCCACACTAGAAGAACTCAGAATATCCTAAATATAGTATCATGATTCATATTTACATGGATGAGCGCTTTGTGGTAAGTGGGATGTATTATTGTTCTTCAACTTGAGAGAGCTTCATTCGATCTCAGGTGTTCCGACCTTTGAGTTATTAGGAATGCCATGTGTAAGAGAAGAATATAAGCATTCATTCCCACATACAAGGCATGATTTGCAAATTTGCCATCGCTCTCCAAGATATGGGATTGGCACTCGAGAAATGGGAAAAAATGGTTTCATGACATCATTGTGACAAGGACAGTACGAGCCATAAGCCTCACTTAGTAAGGTATGTCAATTTACCTTTACGTTGAGCAATGAAAAACACTAAAAAAGCGTCCGACTACATGATAACCCAGAACGGTCTTTGTGTTACTAACACAAATTCACTACAACGGTTTCAAATATTGCGTTATTTTACTTCAATTTCACGGTTTATAAAATGGTGAATAAATCAAAAAAATGTGATAGTAATTTTATTAAAACAGCACAAATGTTGTGTTAAGGAGGACTAATACATAGAGTAAACAAATCCGAGTCAATCAATTGCAAGACAGAATTTTGGGCAATTGATGTCCAATTCATATGTCAAGACACTGATCGACATTCATTCTATCTATTCATATCGAGCGTGTAGTAGACCCGTGAATGTCGACCAGTTGTTTCCATACAGAGTTTGTGAATAACCAGGGCATTCCTTGACATAGACCACCTGACCCTGGTCCATCACAGTAATCACCGTTACGGACCCTGTTTCGGTTCCCGTGTACATTCTTCCAATTTCATCCTTGTTTTTCATGATACATAAATGAACCACCCCACTAGAAGCCAAAACTGTTGGAGAGAAGGAATACAGTCCCTTGACAGGAGCTTTGAATCTTCCAGTAGATGAATCATAGCAGTTGCCCTCATTGACCATGACGTGGTCAAAAATCACTGTTTGTTCGGATACGTACTTCGTTGTTAAAGATAGTGTAGCAGTGAAACCAATCCCGTGGGTTACCAATGTTACATTTCCGTGAACAGCTGAAATAGACAAAAAGGCGCTAATGTGATGGGAACGAAATCTCTTTTGAAATTTTTTGCATGTGACTATTCGTAAACATTTAAAGCTTATGGTCCGATTCTAAATATTAATAGGCGTGAGAAAATGTTAAGAGAGTAAAACAGTGTCTTGCAATTGTAGTATTTAAGCCCCAATCGAGGTTTATATTATATACTTCATTTAGTTGAAACATGTGTAGTTGATATTTGATTCAAGTTAATTTTGTGTATTTGTCTGTTTGTTTGCTGTTTTATTTATTAAGAATATTACAATATATAAAGACACTTTAAATAAAAACAATTGAATTATACATCTGTGTTCTAAAGCAATATGTAATGCCCCATGGCGTAATTGTTAGTGTGATAAGTTCTCGTAGGCAGACAATCTAAGGGAAATTTTCGATTCGAAGGAAAAACAAATTGAACATGAACGCTAGCATAAAAATTAAAAGCGCTTAATATAGAAATATAAGAATGTCATATAGAAATATAGATTGACTGAAAAGACGAGAAAAAATATATGTGAATAGAGAAGATTATGTACCCTGCTTGGAACTTTGATCATATTTTCTTTTCAGTTCTTCAACTTGTAGCATAAGCACCTCAACGTCATTTTGTATTAAAAGTCGCTTGGCCTTTTCCTCCTCGAGTCGAATACGAACAACTTCCAGATCTGCCCCATCTGCGTGTTCCAAGATGGCTGTCCTAACATGGACACAAGCGGCAAGTAAAAACAAAAGTTTGACTGAGAGCATTGTCACTCCTATGCAATCTGTCGTACAGTGATGGCGTAAACACTGACTCAAAGGGAATAACTTGTGCTCTTTTATACCGTCCTAAGCAGATCAGCGTGATTAGTGCACTTGCGACGTTTCTATTTTATCTCATAACCAATAACTTTATCAGACAGTAAATGTGTCAACATCAACATTGCAGAAAACTGAAGCCTTATTTACACTGAAAGCAACCGTTTATCATGATAAGGTTCTTACCAATCATTTTAAACCAATCAAATGAATGTTCAAGAGCTCACAACTTTTGTATGGGTCTCATGTTGTATTCTTAAAGTAAACAGCTAATAAAGAGCAAATACTTACTTCCCTAAATAAGACATAGTATCTACTTGTAAATTACAAGGCAATAAATTACCATGGAGCCGACCCAGATAAATATTGACAACAGACGAATCCCCAAAGTCCGCACCTACAATCTGCTGTCTGTCAATAAGTTGTTGATTTGGTATTCTAAAAAATCCGTAGAGCTGGATATATGTAAAATGTTGCGCAATTACGCATGAAACAATACGTTTAAAGGCTTTGCTGCCACGACTTTGACTGATTGCTGACAAACAAAGCAGTTATGTTATGGAATATGTACAAACTAAAGTCGTTATAACTTTATTAGTTTTCATCCGATTTTCGTGAGATTTTCACAATAAACTGCAAATGATTGTAAATAAAGTAATGTGATGATGAGAGGGAGCGTTTTTTTCCGTTTTGATATATTTGTCAAATAGGTAAATACCTGTTTAGTTGTGATCTCTTCAAAGCTCTTCAGTATAAAGGCACTTTTGATTTCTTTCATAGCTAAAAAGGTCGACTCAGATCACACTTGTTACTTCTGGGTCAGTACCCACAAATGTAGTCCCAATCTATTTTTAGGGCTTATACTTGGGCATTCTTGGTATTGATTTAATGGCAATTATTTTTCTGTAGAATATGAACATTATGGTGTGATTGTCTGTGTGTATTTTGGCAACAGTACACAGAAAGAAATCAGACATTGATGCGGATCCAGAAGTGAAAACTGTGACCCATGGCACATTGTTGTATTTACAGTTCAGCCCCTCAAAAAATGACAAATAACTTATGACAAGAACTTCACTGTGCAGCTTATCTTTGAAGATACTTTAGGTTAGCATATGATTTATTAGAACTTGGGCACACCGGCAAGTTCAATACTGAAAAACAAATGTAGGGACTATATAGGAAAAATTCTTGTGTCCCGAGTCGGTGTGTGTTTTGTGGAGCGAGAGAGACTGACAGACAGACAGAGACACAGAGAGAGACAGAGAGAGGGAGAAAGAAAGAGAGAGAGAGAGAGATAACAGGATTATTATACGCTGACGCGGGTGATTGAGGCCAGTAAGTTTGTTTTATTCCAAACTGGTGGACTATCCAGTACATCAAGTTCAGAAGACCAATTAATTTTCTGACAGTAAATTATAATTTCGAAACAAATCCAATCTCCATTTTTGTTAACAATCAGTTGTTTTTTTTTCTGGACGTAGACATTATTATCACAAATTACAAACGGGAAGGTATTACCTCACTCATAGGTTTTTTAGTAGACTGTAATGCCTGTTATCCAATTACAAAGAGCCTTCCTTATATATGCGATTGTTATGTGCTAGAAAGTGGAAATTACACAGTATTCATTCATATATTTGGTTTTGTTTTGCACAGAGATTTCAATATTTCATCGACTATTTCTTTAAAAGCTCTTTCATATTCATACCATTATCGATATGTTCTCTAAACTGCAAATACACTTCCTTAATGATGTTGGCATTATGCAGGTGTATTTGTCTGTTTGTCATTCTGTATGTATGTATGCTAATAATGATAATGTTTTTATTTTAAGAGGGGAACATAATAAGCATCCAAAGAGAACTTCCATGTGGTCCTCAAAAAAATTGTATACATACTACGTTAGTACACACATAAGTTTAAGCTCGTAAACCTACTAAAAACGCTGATAAAAATGACATCAAATAGTAGAGGATATCATTAACTTTAAACATAAAAGAAGAGCAAAATATATGTATACAGTAAACACGTGACATAAGACTTGATATCATTAGGTGGAGTCATAATGTAATCATGATACTATAATTTGATATTACAATAAAAAGCTGAATTCATAATTTCAATAGGATATTGACCCCCTTGTGCATCATGCAACTTTTAAAAAAAGCAATGCGTCCACAACTGCAGATTTATTTCAATATTTGTATTTTTCCTATATTAATGTCTAAAGATGCTTACTGTAAAATAGAGTATGTCCTGAATGTTTGATATTGCTCACAAAACAACTCGTCCACCTGAGATATCAGATATTACACATACAGCAAATTATAATTACAACTAAACTCTGCAGCAGATAGCAACACTTTTCAGTTAATCATTCCTCCCTTGCCAGGTTCCCCACCCCTTCCCCTAGGCCTGTTACCATGAAGTCGCTGCAGATTATAAGACTAAGGTGCACGTGTGCAGACCACCTCCTTTGTATATTTAAAATTAGGAATTACACATCTTACATGCCTTGGCATGCATGCACCCTCTCACGTACCAACGGGAAAGCAGTATCACCTAGTCCTTACATACTTCCTACTTAGTAGAAAATGTAGGCATTAATGAATAAAAGACAAAATGATGGACATGCAAAAATATAATGGAGCATGTTGTTTCTATGTATGTAATAGTGTGGGCTGACAGAATAAGATTAAATCCTATATTTAGTAGAGAAAATATTCACGAACATTCATAATATTTACCATAGTTTCAAGATATAAATCAATCAAAGGAAGACTCGTACATTTTCGTAGGGTAAAGTACTAGTTTGAATAAATGGATTGTTTCTGTGTGGAAAACAAGAAAAAAATGGACACAGTAACAGATACAAAACTTCAATACATTCAATATTTATCTCATTAGCTTAAAATCTCTTATATATGATGATATTCAATAGCATTGGATTGTATATTATAGCTTGAATCACTGTTTGTTTTGAATGCACGACTTGTTTTGTCTTTTCATATAACACTGGCGTATGTAATGGACTGGAATGACCAAGTGTAATAATTTGGTGTATGGAAGTTGTGTAGCCCTAGTTTATTTTCATTGGTTGCAAACGCTACTTTACTGTAGCTAATCTGGTGGCAGTAGCGCGGCACGCAAACCAGCCTGAAGTGGAACTAGTACGCTACTTCTACGATTACAACTCGGAGGAGCCAGAACACCTGTATTACGAGGACGTTACTTGCAAAATACTAACGCCCGATGCTATTCCTAACCGGGAAGAGCTTTCGGTCAAAGGACAATGATGATACTGGACAACTTGCTCCCAACAGGTAAGAAGGTGTTGAAAAAAGTGGAATGATGGTTTACTAATGTCTGCCAAGCAAAATCGCGTCAGTCGCGTTTCGTACACAGCGCTATGCAACCAGCAGCTGCGACTCTCTCCGAACATTTAGTCTGAGAAAAACGTTGAGTGGCTTTGCACCCAACGTCAAAACCGTTTTATCAGTCATCATCAACGTTTCCAAAAAAAAGGTAAATATGCCTTTATTGTGTTCGATCAAAACGGAAGCGTTTCAAACCGATGGGAAGAATTTGCATACCTGGTGCTTTGTAGTACCCATCAAATCGTTAAGGCAAACCGTTTTATCAACAATTGGGTCAGCAATTTAAACTTATATTGTTGTTTATGTGAACTCTTTCTGTTGCAACCTCTTGATGCAAGGATAAAAATAAAAATGAAACCAGAAGGATTTCAACAAATCCTGCTGAGCTGTCAGCTATTGCAATACGTACGGCTTCTCTGTCGTTTTGTAAATGACAGAAAAGCAACGGTGATACCAGAAGAGTTTCCTTCAAAGATAGCCTACCCGGTATTATCGACTGCCGCTGTTTCACCTGCATGTACAGGAACAGCAGCAGAAGAAGAGCAGCTAAAAGCACTTAGAACTATTGCCACTGCCAGGAGCGAAATTCCCGCCTGTTCTCAAAATAAAAGATGATTGATTATAGTGACAAAGTAGCCTCAAAACAGAAAATTCTCAAAGCAGTGCCCAAAAACAAAAAGGTGGGATAAAAACAAATTATATTTTGCCCTCAAATCAGCAAAGTTGGATGATGCCAGACGTAAAATAGAGGTGTTGAGCTCACTGTCTCACTCAGATATGCACGTGAGGGGAGGGAAGAGGAATTTTACTTCCTGTTGTCACTTCTTGGTGGCTTGTTGCACAATTATTCGGTAACCTTTTCCAAGTTAAAAGTCTAGTACCTCCTGTGATCTTATAGCCGTCCCCTAACTGTTCCTGGAGGGCATGGGTATCGAAATAGGCGCTTGGCATTTGTTGGCAGTTTAGGAAGACCGTCCTGCAAAAAAGAATCGTCGTAACAATAGGTACTGTAGCAGCTCCGGTCAATCTCGCGCGCCCCGTCACCAATAAACTTCCTTTTCTAACTGGACCAGTTAAGCCTCAAGAAAGATGCTGACCAACAACTGTTAAAAGTGGTTGTGGTTCTGGCTCATCATATTTTAAGCTTTGACAAACTGTTTTACAAAAAGCTAAAAGAAAGAATGTATTCACAAATGACATGGTGTGCCAGAACTCTTTTTCGCATACTACTCTAACACAAGAAAAAGATTTTATGTTCTCCACTGAACTGATGAAGTGAATGTGGAACTAAATTTTATGACAATTACTGTTAACTCACTAAATTCACTGTGTACACTTCTTGAGCGTAGACTTATTACCTCAAAAGTATAACAAGCTTATAGTTTAGCCTTTTGATTTATTAGCGTGTGTAAGACAACCAAAACGTAATTTTTTAAAAAATTTCCATCCTCAGTTGCAAAGCTGTTTTTGTTTGGAGAGACGCGAAGGTCGCTAATTCTGTCATAAGTCACTGTGTGCGATACCTGTTTTATACATATAACAAAAAGCATGCATATGTTGCCCATATTATTTTATATACACCCAACTACGCGAAAAGGGGTAATTATAATTCGGTAAGTCAATGCAATATTTGAAATGTTTTAAATCTCCTTATGAATTCAGAAAACTAATTTAATTTCCATATAAACCTTTAAGTATGACCATATTACTATTCTCTATTGATAAGACCGGTAAAACAATCTATCATTATCCGCACGACCTATTCAAGAGAAAATTATTAAAGCGATGAAAATGATATGTTGCGCGGCTCGTTTTTGAGACAAATTCACTTGTATGTGCCAACTATAGCATCCGGCCCGGTGAGATCTCCTCGTTTACATTCAGTAGTACATGTGCGGCGACAGTTATAAAAGGAAAATGGTTTTCGGTTCAAACCTACTCTTGCGTAGAATTTTTCTATCGGTAGGCTTCTTCTGAAGATAAAAAATACTGTAATTGGTTTCGGTAAATATTTTCAGCCAATCATTGACCTTCATTCTTTTAAATACGGTATTGGGTGTACCACCACACATAGGCTTTATCTATAGGTCATAAAATAATTAGTAAAAATCACCGAAAATCATTGTACTTCATAATAATTATTGGTAGATAGCTGCAATTTTCCTTAAAATCTCCTGCAAAAGCATAGCTTTCTCGCTATTACCGTTTTGAAGAATTCGAAAAATTAATTCCAATTTAGGAGCCCGCAGTATTAAAAGTTAACCATCGTAAACTTCTTGATATATACAAAAATGCATTTTGTTTCGCATATTGATATGTAGTCTAAGGTAAATGAATTACGACCAATGTTGCAAAAGGACTCTGACAAAGGGAGGTAATCTAGGATCGTTACAAAGGATCCTACTCGATATAAAATATTCATAAGTTTTGTGTTTCTCAAAATGTATTAATCGTCATTCAATGTGCTCACATAAAAACGGTAGGATTTGACTTTCTTCGTTCAGAGGGGCATATCTGGCAAATGTTTCAATGAAAGCTGTGCGCATTTAGTGTTTGCTGATAGGGACGTTAGTTTTGGAATCTACTACCGCTTCTTCACAGATTTTTTTCACCACCGTTGAGAGACTAACCGTTGTCATACAGATTGAATGCGATCACGAGTTATTTTGCTCCAGTTATCAAAGAAAGATGTTTCCTCGACCAATTCCGTCATTATAACCTATGTGAAGAGTAATGCACTCGTGATAAAATCATGCATACATTTGAGTAATTGGATGAAAAGTATTGAAAAATCAGTAAAAATGTATCACAAATTATTTGCCAAGTTACAGCAGCAAGATATCAAACGTAACAGGTGGTGATCATGTAACCTCGATAACATCTCCGGTTTTGTCCAGTTAGACATAATCGTTTTGACAATATTTCTAGAGAAATCTTTATATAAGAACTGTACATTTTTCTTCCCCAACTTTAAATAATTGCAATGATCTAATTCCACTTTTGAATGTCGAGAAATGTTAATCGTACATTTATCTGCTCGAAATTACGGCAGATAGATTTTTAGGGGACGGGTGTTATTAATAGCGCTGCTGAGAAATTACACTGATTTTTATTAAGCTATCCCAGCATACATGTTTTTAAGTCCAGCGTGACTGAAAATTGGTACTGTAAGTAAAACGGTCTAAACCTTACACAAAATACAACTCATTTCTAAAATTGCAAACAAATTCATTCTAACTGACTCATAAAATGGACTAGAAAGAGGTTGAACATATTTTAGCCTGGTCCTTTTCCACAGGTTGTAATTTGTTGCTATCGGACACAGAAAACTAATTAAATTGCCATCATCTGTAATGTTTATCTACGGCCACATTACTATAATTTATTGAAAAGACCGGCATCACATGCCTACATCCTACGTTCGATATATCCAAGAGGAAACTTTTTAAATGATGAAAATGATATCCGGGGTTCGTTTTTGAGGAATTTACTCTTGTAGGTGTCCACTATAAAAATCCGGCCCGGTGGGAGCTCCTCGTTTGCATCCAGTAGTATCTATGAGGCATGAATTACATGGTTTTAATTCAAGCCTACAAGAGCGTACAATTTACTGTACGTAGGCTTCTTTTGAAAAACACCAAAAAATACGTTAACATTTTGAGTCAGTTATATTCAGCCAATCAGCGACCTTCATTGTTTTAAATCTGCATTCTCACATGGCAATTCATACGGCGGCTGTGTACTAACTTCTGCAAAGGTTATTCACACGTCAGATGTGTACCTACTTTAGCAAAGACTATCCGATCGCCGACAAATGAATGCATTACGACGAGTCCGAAATATTCGAATTATCTTGAACAATCGAGATTCAGATTGCGCGTCATTTGTCGAGATGGCGGACTTCGATCTAAGGGAGGTATGTTCTAGATATTAGTCTTTGCCTGCCCAATCAATATCTGCATAGAGAATTCGCTGATGTCTGTCTGAGACAAAAAAAACGGCAAAAACTACACCCATTGAGGTTTGTTTACATCAAACGGATACATTTTGATCGCACCCTATTAGAAAGTTTTGTTTTGGGGGTTGGGTTGGGGGGGAGGGTAATTTAAAATAGCATAATCAACATTTACAGCGCTGTCTAGGGCTTATAATTTGGGGTACCTCGTTTTTGTTTCATTTCGTTACTTTTCCCAGGCTCTGGGTTTGCTAAGGCTACCGAGCGGGGTGACTAAGGCTACCTAGATGTATGTCTGTGTTTACTTAAAGATATTAGGGCTTTCATGCTTACGTAAAACGGTCTCGTGACCGGTCATTCGGAACAACGTCTAGGTGGCAGAAATACAAAAACTTAATGTGGACAAAGGGATATATTTGCTCAAATTTAGCAAAATTGATACTATTTTCCAATGTTCTGAAGGTTTGAAATAAAGTTCAAAGATCTTATTTGGCAATTTGATGAAAGATGTATGGAATGTTGTCCCATTTGGGAAATCTTGTATCTTTATTTATATCTGCCCTTCACTGATCTTATATATGTTGCCCCCCTGTGCTGTAACTCGGTGGTGTCATCTAGATCAGTCATGAAAGACCAAATTATATTTACCGTAATATTGAATATTAGATGATGTGTCTAATTCATTTAGAATGACGACATTGATGCTTTTACATGAAGTCAGGTACACGGCAGCCTTGCGAAAAATCTTTCCAGATGCAGTATACTTCGACCTTGCAAATAGTCTTTCCCAGTTAACTCAGGTACACGGCAGCTGTAAAAGTAGTCTTTCTAGATGCTGTACACGACGGCCGTGCGAAATATCTTGCCCAGTTGAGGTTCATGACGGTGAATAGTCTCGTCCCTTTAATATACCACTGGTTCCGTAGCTCATAAAATTATTAGTTGCCTCTGACATATTATCGATTTAGAGAATTAGAAACTGCATGTTCATACAAGTGTTTTGAAATGTTGCTGCTATTGCCTGATAGGAGGATCGAATAATGTCATAAAGTCAGTACCATGCTTCATATTTACGTGGTTGAGTGCCTTGTAGTACGTGGGATGCATTATTGTTCGTCACAGAGAGAGTGCTTTCCTGATCTCCGATGTCCCAATCTTTGAGTAATTGGTAATACTCAATGTTGGAGAAAAATATAAATGTGCATTTCCACATTCCAGGCGCGATTTCCAAGTTTGCCGTCATTAGCCAAGATATGAGATTGTACATGTTATTTTACCTCACAGGACTGTGTGAATACAATGAGGTGTTCTGTGGAGTGATTCGTCATGCGTAATCTGCAGACACGGCCGTCGCTCGAGAAATGGAAAAAATATTTTTCATGATATCATTGCTATAAGGACTGTACAAGGGATACAACTCAGTTAGTAGGGTCATCCCCGTTTATCTTTATGCTAAGAATTAAAAAACAATTCAAAAGCGTCCGACTAGATAATAACGGTCTTTGTGTTACTAACGCAAATTCACTACAACGGGCACAAACTATTGCGTCATGTTATGTTAAAGAAGATTAGTAAATAAAGTAAAAGGATCAAAGTCACTCAGTTGCATGACAGATTTTTGGGACTTTTTTGGACTTTTTTGGACTTGATGTCCAATTTAATTTTCGAGACTTGATCGCCATATATTTTATCTAATCATATCGATCTTGTAGTAGACCAGTGAATATTGACCAGTGGCATCCGTGTACAGTTTCTGAACGACCAGGACTTTGCTTCACAAAGACAACATGGTCCTTCTCCATCATCAGATTCCTCTATGTCACGAGAACTCGCTTCCAATCTCATCCTTTTTATCACAATAAATAAATGAACTGACTGGTCGGATGAACCAATTAGACTCTTCACAAACATTTAAAGACTATCATCTAAATATTAATATGGGCAAGTGAATAAAGTTCACTCAATAGAACACAATGTCTTAAAATTGAAATAGTAGTTTATATTCTTTACATCATTTAGATGTAACATTCGTTTATTATTTCTGAATAAAGTAAACTTAGTTTTTGTTCTTTTGTTTTGGGATTTTGTTGTGTTGTTTTGTTTTTGTTTTTTTTGTTTGTTTTTTTTTTTTTTTGGGGGGGGGGCGTTTTTGTTTAAGGATATTCCAGTCTATGTATATGACTTCTAAGTCTGTGTTATAGAGTAATATAAAATGCCTCTTGACATTCATTGTACGTCGGTACACGATAGAAGAGAAAGTTCAATTCGGAAACAAAATTCAACATGAGAGTCCGAAAAGAAGAAATAAATGTACATCATACAGAACTATAAAAACATATATAAATAAATGTTGTTTTGAAAAGATACGAAACAAATATACACAAAGAGAGAGGACGATGTATCCTACTTGTCTCTTTGATCACATTTTCTTTTCAGTTTTTCAATTTGTTACATAAGCACCTCAGCGTCATTCTGTACTTGAAGTCGCTTGGCTTTTTCTTCTTTGAGTCAAATACAAACAACGTCCAGATCTGCAAGAGCTACATTTTCCAAGATGGCTGTCCTAACAAGAACAGAAGCGGCAAGTAAAACAAAAATCTGATTGACAGCATTGTCATTCCAATGCAATTTGTCATACAGTAATGTCGTGAAAGCTGGCTCAGAGAGAGAGAGAGAGAGAGAGAGAGAGAGAGAGAGAGAGAGAGAGAGAGAGAGAGAGTAACTTGTAATTTTTTATACCTACCTAAGCAGATCAGCGTGATTAATGCACTTGCACTTTTCCAGTTTATCTCATAACCAATAACTTTATCATACAGTAAATCTCCCAATAATGTAGAACAAAGTGAAGCCTTTTGTACACCAGAATCAGTCTGTTATCATGACTTAGGTCCTCACCAGGAATTTTCAACCAGTCAAATTCTAGTTCAAAAGGTCAAACTCTTTTATTATGGATCTCATGCTGTATTCTTAAATAAAGTAAACAATCATTAAAGAGACACATAATTACTTCCCTAAATAAGAAATACAACAACAGCGAATATATCGGGATTAGAGTAAGATCGATAATAAATATTAGAAAAAGAGCAGGACCTAAACTGGAGTCTTTTGCGACACCACATTTACTGGTTCTAATGCTGACTAGTGGTTTCCAGTACAGATACTTTCTCTTGTTTGTTAGGTAAGACTGGAACCTATAATGCCTAAGGGTTGAGGATTTGTAGCCTATTAATTGCATCAAAAGAATCTGATGGTCAACTTATTGGAAATGATAAAGAGAAAACCAAGTGATTTTATCAGCGTAAATACCATACAGCCATTTGTCAGTTAGTTTATTCAAAGCAGCTTTGCAAGAGTAATTTTACCTGATTACTGATTGAAATCGATGTAGAAGACTAAATATATATTGAGATAGAGAAATTAGCAGCTATTAATGTGTTTCTCGGTTATTTTTAAATGATAGGCAGGATAGAACTAGGTCTATAATTTGATGGGTAATTCTTGGATCTGCCTTTATGAAGTGAAAAAGCTTAGGCTTGTTTCAGGGCATCTGAGAATAATCCAATTTCTACACAATTATTAAAAAGATCAGTGAGAGAAAGATACATAGAGTTCAATTGTTTGGGTTTTCACTGCACGGCCAGTACTTTATTGGATATAGCATGCAGCGGAAAAGGGAGCTAAGTGCCTTTCCCGGGCTGGCCTATGGGGGGTATTGATCCCGCGACCTTTGGATTATGAGTCCGAGGCTCTACCGACTGTGCTAGCGCGCGCGAGAGAGAGAGAGAATATATCCACAGATTATTAGTATTTTGGCATTATCGCCACATGTCCTGGATGATTTATTCCTATCAAGATTTTAAAGAATTTTAAAAACTCCATGAGCAAATATTCTAGGTATAACAAATTCATATCAGAAGGTACTAGTTCTCTTGCAAAATTAGACAAGGTGTAACGGTCACATGGAGTGGAGATAACTTATCTCATGCAAGTGAATGCGAAACGTTCATTCATTCTATTTGCAATTTAGTGTTTATTTAATATTCTACCAATCTGTGTTTGGGTGGTTGTTCATCAAGGCAATTTAAAAATGTCCAGAAATGAAATTGAGATATAGAATATGTCAATTATCGAAATAAACGATGTAAATGTTTGAATGGATTCCGGTAATGCAATCTTCTCCGTCAAACCTTGTGAAGTCGCAATTAAAGTTTATGTCCCTGTGCATGTATTAATAGTTAAGGAAGAAGTTCTGTACATTGTTGGTAAGTTCTGTACATTGTTGGTAAGTTCTGTACATTGTTGCATAGGTTGGTAAGCAGGTACTTGGGTAAGTGTAACAGAACATCAAGAAATATATCGTTTTATTATTATAAGAAAACATAAAACATGTTAGCTTGTTCATAAAACTTCAGCAACGGAAAAGTCGTAAATGTACACATTTTTTTTTAAATACCTATTTCGAAATGTTGGTATCTTCCACACAAATTGGAACCATTTTGGTATTTTCACTGACGCTCTCATGTTGATGTTAATATTGTCATTTGTTCCTAATTAAACGTTTATAAATTATAATCTGATTTGTATTCCATTCACAATGCATAGCGAAATATTTTTGGAAAGCTGTTGTGTAATAAAAACAAAAACACATTCATCTTTGTTCCGAGTCTGGGGAAAGAACTTGTTTGAGATGGCGTATGAATATGAGGGTTAACGGTCTTCCATAAGATGGGTCATTTTCCACGGATTCTTGACCATTGTTAGAATGATGAAAGCAACTAAACCTGTTAGGATATAATACATTTTACCCAAGTCGGCCTTGAAATCAGTCAGAGAGTACCCTAAAAGCGTCCATATTTTACAGTATGCTTTTTGCTCAGTAGCAGACTTGTTTTTCCTTCTCAGACATTTTTACATCACTGTCATTTGCCTATGTTATGTCAAACGCATACATCTACAGGTGTCTGGCCCGCTGTACGTGCAGCTACATATTATTTTGTTCAACGCTTTTTTTTTTCTTTCTATCGATCAGCATTAAATTTATTGACAGGTTCAAAGAAACAAAAAAGTTATGACCAAATATTGACACTGTTCAAAGACCCCTCGTAAGTTTCGACTTAAAGGCCGAGACGTATCCATACGCCATATCAAACTCGTTCTTTCCGCCGGTTAGGAACAAAGTACGTATGTAGTTTTATGCGTGTATATATGTACAACTTCGTCCTGAAATATTACTGGCATGACCATATATATATCAGCAAGAAACAATGTCCTTTCTGGTAATGTTTTTAATATATTAGTTTTTTAATTACTTGTTACGATTTTATTTATTGCAAAATGCAGAGATGTTAATCGAGACAGGTTATTGTATTCATTTCAAGACTATGACAGTATCATGGAACATATTTCTCTCCTGGGATGAAAACCATTGGACCTAAAATTCCTACAGGGTACTACGAGCTGACAAGATAAGATTCAATTCTATATATGTTGTATTAAAAAATCTTCAAGGACGTTCATAATATTTACCACCGTTTCAACGTGTAAATAAACCAAGCGAAGACTCGCAGAGTGTAGCAGAGGAAAGTATTAATAGAAACTGCTGATTTGTTAGTAGTGGAAAAAAAGCCAATGCTTCCAAGAAGAAATTGAATGAGAAAATGATACCTAAAACTACGATAAATTAAATATTTATCTCACTGTCTGAAAATTCATTTATATGATATTAAAAGCATTAGATAGTATTTATAAGACAAAACAATGTTTGTCTTTAATGCACGATTTGTTTTATTTTTACATATGACACTGGCGTATGTAATAGATTAGATTGTCCAAGTGTACAAATTTGGTGTATGGAAGTTCTAAAGCCCGATTGTGTATAATTTGTCTGCAAACGCTATTTTCCATGAACATGAGCTGGTGGTTGTTACGCGGCATGCAAAGGAGCCTAATGAGGAATTTTTATACGTCTTCTACGATTACATCTCTGAGGATCCTGAAGACCACTATTACGAGTATGTTACTTGCGAAATTCTAACACCCGATGCTATTCCTGCCCCTGAGGAACTTTCAAGTCGAAGCACAATGATATAATTTGACGATCTGCTGTAGGCAATTAGTAAGGTGCTAGAAAAAGTTTAATCGTGGTCTACCTCTGGCCGCCACGACAAAACACCTCAGTCACGTTTGTTACAAAGCGCAATTCAACCAGCAGCTGCGACTCTCTGCATACATTTAGTAGCTGAGCGAAGGTTTGCAAGGTTTGGAAGAAGGATTTCAACAAATCCAGATGTCAGCTATTGTACAACTTTCCACTTCTCTGTAATTTTAAAAAGATAGAGAAACAACTGTGATACCAGATGAGTTTCGTTCAAAGGTAGTAGACCTGCTGTTGTCGACTGCCATTATTTCAGCTACTAGTACTGGGACAGTAGTAGAAGAAGGGCAGCTAAAAGTGTTTAGAACTATTTCATCGGCCAGGCGCAAAATACGCCCCCGTTCTCAAATGTTCCTGGCTCATGTTATAACCTAGTTACGGAATTAATCTCGTAATACCTGGTTTTACAGGTCAAAGGGTAGAAAATACTAAAAACTCCAAGCGAGTATACAGGAGTGAAAAATAGCAAAAACAGACCGTGTGGACGTGCTGTACGTCCGATTTAACTTGATGAGAGGTACCATCTTTAAATAGCGTGCCAATTACATTATTTTTCTCACGCCCTTAGTAGCTGAGCCAAATGTTTCCTCCTGACCTTTTATTTGTACTCGTTGAACCTAGCATTTACAGCAAGCTTAAACTACAGGTTGTTGACCAACGAGTGCACGTGGTTGATTTTAACGGCGAGGAGCTGACTTTCCTTTCTTTTTAAATGAGTTTCATATTTGCACATTACGATAAGGGTGCCAAACCGCCTATTTAGGTCGGTTTTTAAGGCGTCTCCTCGGCACCGTAGGTCGTGTTTTAGTATGTATCCCGTCACTGGTAAAATCGGCAAAAGCTTTAGGTAAGATTATTCCTAAAAGGAGTCACGACGAGCAGTCCCATTGAAATTCCAACCGATCGTGGAACCATACCATTTGATGGGAGCTCCTGTCATTATACCATCAAATGATGCCGCAGTCATTTCGACATCAGCGGGCGTCTCGACAAAAGAACGGTACCGCTCCGGTAAGCCTTTATAAGGTCACAAGCACCCGCCCATTTTAAGCCCGATTAGCTACAATGTAATTCAGTCTGTAATTATATGCATACATATAATTATCAATTAAACTTGCAATTTACCCAACATAAAGAGATAGTAGATATACATTAAACCCTTCAGAGCTTTTATTCTCATGTTTACTACGGAGGAGGCATACATCTACATAGAAGAACTTCAAATCTATTGCTGTTCAAAAAGGTACTTTTTGGAACCATTCTTAAACCCTTCAATATTATCCTTCATTTTGAAAATATATCGTTCTGTTAGACTAGTACACGTCCATTTTTCCTGTCTGTACAGATGATTGCTAAGTGACTGATGATGGTACTTTCCTCTAGTAGTACCATGCGTTGACTAAGAGATGTACTTCTCTGAAAACTACATCAATTATTTGATAATATTAAATAAAATATCAGTACGAACATGCTTATGAGTTGCAAGAAAAATAATCCCAATTCTATATCATCAGAATACAAATGTCACATAATGTAATACAATCTAAAGTCTACGTCACCAGCATCTAAGTGGCGTCAGTAAATACATTTGTTTTTTTCTGAGTGAATAAAAGAAAAAGTTCATCAATTGGGTGACAATACTGGAGTTTTCACCCACGAGATTCGCTCAGTATTTACTCGAAAATTTCTATTTCTAACGGATTTGAAGGAGTATAGCATTGTACAAGTTTTAACAACAGTGGCTTGCAAATATGGAATTAAAGGTAATCAGCTGCAAAAAATGAATATATGTCGCAGATCAGATACGCGGCAGCCGTACGAATAGTTTTACGTAAATTATATACACAGCGGCCGTGCGAATAGTCTTTTCCAGCTAAGGTGCACGGCGGCCGTACGAATAGCCGCAGTCACTGTACAAATGTAAATGAGTTCACCTTGACTTTGGGATATATTGCAGTTTTACAGCTTAGTTCGGGTGATCATTGGTGACATTTTCTCACCACATATCACCTCTTTCTTATTAATTTGTGGTAGTCATTGAACGAATCAGTTGCGTCTTCACATATCACGCACTTTTTACTCGTATAAATCGTGTGATCATTGGATGAAAATATATCTCTTTATATCACACTTATTCCATTCTATAAATGTGTGATCATTAAATGAGCATCTTTCTCTTCAAATATCACACTTTCCAAGACTGAAACTATCAATTTCATGAATTTCTGTTAGCTCTTCAGGCGAACATCATATTTCCCAAGATATCACACAGCACTTGAAGTAGCAGCCGATGTGGATACTATTCAAGGACTCAACTCTTTCATGCATTGGAAACGGTCACATGATAAGTTGTCTCCCCTGATCTATTGATATCCTAATAATTTAAGTTTCCATTGTCAGCAAGAATTTCAAGTAAAAAGTAGTACTCTGCACAAGATTGTCTATTATACTAGTTAATTGACTTCTATTATGCTAGTTAAGTGACTCCAATTATACTAGTTAAGTGACTTCCATCCCTTTATCCACATACTTATATTAGCAAAAGATAAACTGAGTAAGATTCAAGTCACACAATTAAAGAAAGTTGGTGATATTTCTCCCTGCACCCCAGTGACTACCAACACGCACAAAAATCGACCATACAAGAAAATACCGGAATAACGAGTCTGAAGTCAAAGTTCACATCTCAACCGCCGTGACGAATTTCCATGAATCCAGATTGCTGATTATTTGATTTATCGACGTATATTTTATTTTCATTTGTATCTTGAATACATGCGCATATAGTGGATATAAAAGTCTAACTCTGTATTGCAACAAGGTTTTTACAAATAAAATGTCAGTAGTATATGGTGCTGATGTATTATAAAGGTATCAGATAAATTAAGTACCATACCGTTATAGTACTTTCAAATTCACGGTTATAACTGACCGTTATCTTAGTAACACTCCGAATTTACCGTGAAACGCTTCATGGTAAGAACTATTACTTATCTTGGCACACTTCATTTATAGGAGAGCTCTGCGATGTGTCAATTGTAAGTTTAGAACTCATGACAAAGACTTATCCTTAGCACGAATGAAGTAACAAAATTACAAGAATCATTTATACACAAGCACGAAGTCTTTGAACAAGCTACGGGATTAAGGAAACTTCAACTGCGAGTTTTGAACGTCATTCATAGCGTTAAAATTACGTGCTGATGTATTTTGTGTATGTCAAGTCAGAAGCCTTTAAACACTTTTATACACTGCGGCCAGGCTTTCGAAACAAAGGCAGGCTATTGACATTCATTCAAATCATATCATCTCTTGGAAATTTTTTGCCGACTGAGACTGTATACATACGTACGTACATACATACATACATACATACATACATACATACATACATACATACATACATACATACATACTGTAGCGCTTTTTGGCTTTAAAACCTACAAATCATAGCTCTTGCCAAGAATGGCACACACAGAGCACAAGAACCCTTTCAGGAGACGACGCTACAAAAATAGTCAATAACATTGACTAAATATTGGGCCCGAGGGATACTAATAAAGAGAAAGAGTGAAATAAGGTTAAATTACTTCTTTATTCATGGATTTCATTAATATAAGATTACTTGGATTTGAATAATTCAATGGACTTTCAATGTGTGGAAGATTACATAGCAAGGAACAAGTTTACTACACGGAAAACCCCCACGAATCCACTTCAATTTACGTAAAAGTACATGCGAGTTAAAGTACTAGAATGGAGATTCCACCTACGTCATTGGGACACACCGGTCTAGCGTATTATATCCTGGACTTCCCTATTTTGACGCACTTAAGTACTTACTTTCACCTTTTAAGAAATATACTCCTTTCATAGTGATACCTCTCATTAGTTTAGAAACATTAGTTATTTTAGCAAAGCATGCATAAGAAATGACAATGACATATTCCCTAATACTCTTCCTTGTATGCTTTCAACTAGACTACCCCTCGTCGGAAAGCTTGTGTATTACGTCACCCATTATGACGCACTTCACAGAAGTCTATTCTTTTAGTGAAACCGTTGTACACATGTGAGGGGAAAAAAACTATATTACAGAGGAACATCAACTGGACATAGAAAACTCAAGTTTATGTGAAAAATCATAGACAGAAATTTAACTTGGCATTCCTAAACTTTTTTTACATTTATCATTAATTTGGTTTTGGTACAGATTTTGTCTCGAAAGGAAAAAGAATCAAATTTGGAAAAATCATGATGGTATTATTATAAAATTGTGTAATTATAAAATAATTAGATTCAGCATGTGACCTTTTTCCCAATACTTAATTGGCATTGTGAACATGCAGAACCTAAATCCTTGAATGTACTGTTTTTGGAACATCAAAACTGTTTTGCATCCTTCACAACTTATTACGTGCAAATAATTAAAGACAGAAGACATAAAATTACAAGAGAAGGTTTTATTTTCATTTATTATCATTCGTGCCATTGTCAAACAAATCTTTAAAAAATCAATTGGTCAAAATAAGTTAAATATCAAGAATGTCTTAAAAGATTATTGAAAATTTACTGTTAAAGTAAAATTTCTTAATTATCAGATAAAAATCATAATACTTTGATTTAAATAAGCAAAAATGTAAAAGATACTAATTTAATTATGAAATATATCGTAAAAGTATATGTTTCTTGTAAATTTCAGCAAATTATAATAACAACTAACCACCTCTGAAAATCAGTTATGACAGATCCACATGAAACTGAATAATATTGTACACCTTTCTAAACAGTGTTACTGATACAGTTATCAGCTGTGAGTCACGTTGCTAACACATGTTGAGTAGCAGACTGGATGCCTATTATGGAGGGAAGTTGATCCCCCCCGTCAGAATAGTTAGTAAGGATTTTTATGAGGACTTACTGATTGAAAAAAAAGAGAATTAGTGAAATGGCGTTTTTTCGTAGTATGTGTCTTTGTTTCATTTCACAACCGATAAGGATAGGATTTTCGACAAATTTTTCTGTCTGTGTGACTCGATATTGATCAGTGTACATTAATGTTGTGGTTGTGACGTAACTGAAAGATGCGTTCTCTCGAAAACAGGGAAGTTTATTACACTGCGTCAAAATAGGGGAGCGTCAAAATAGGGTGTGGGACGATACATGCATGATGGAGCTCGGTAAAACCAGGTCAGGTTGGAATTTCCCTAGCGCTGCAATACACTGAACCCCATACGGGTTAAAGCTACCAAAAGTAATTATATTACAACAAACATGTATTGGAATAGTAACAAAGGCATCCCAACATGGGTAGATAGACCTGAAGGAGCTCGGTAAAACTAGGTCGAGTTCTCGGTGAACTCGGTAAAACTCGGTAAGGTTACCAAGGGGAATTTAGCGAGCAAAGTACAGACGCTGAAGTGAATGGATCATTAGTTCATCAACATCGTATGCATACCGAACTGTGTTGCATTTGGCGTATCTGTGCCTCCGACATGACGAGTAAAGTTCACCGAAGTTTACCGAGATTAAGTTTGGAAAATATGTATGTACAGGAAAATATGTACGTGTAGGAAGCTCTCCCCGAATCCCACAACGCAACGGTATTTATACTAGTAAGGCATGCGCCATTGCAACCCTAACAACCGCTCGAGCCACTCGCTGCCGAAGACGCAAGTCAGCCGACCAATCAGAAGCGGCTAACATACCTCCTCGGAAACGATCAGTGTTGAGGAGAACTCAGACGATGTACACAATGCAAGGAATAATAAAGATTTATGATAAAATACGCATGGATGTCACTTAAAGTGGATTCGTAAGTTATATTTAAGACATCATAAGTATATATTAATCACTAAAAATGGATAGCAAAGTGGAAACAAGTGTTAATTCAATGATGGAAGTGGAAACGTAATTATGCTTGCCACATAGCTTCATTGCCGTGTTTATTCCAGTTAAAATGTAGAATATTAAATGTAATATTTCTATTATAGGAATAACTGTTGAGCCTTATTACAAAATAGCAACATGTCAGCATGTTACAATACATACACTTGGCCTCAGAGTCCAACAGGAAACTATTGGCATAGAAACCAAACCGGCAAGAATCATGAATCATAGTTTTGTAAGTTTGTACCAAAGTGTGTGAAAAAATTTAAATATGGACTTTAAACATTTTGATACAACTTTGATAAAATTTAACACAAATATTTGTATGTCGTCTAAAATAATATTTCACTCAGAATTTTACTATTATATAGTCCATTGAATATTCGAGGGAATAGTGTCAGGGGTTGTTTTATAAATCACTTTTTACCCATGTTATAACTATATAACATAGGATCAATCATTTCATTTAAAGAGTGCTGGACATTAAATTTCAAATCATCAAATCAAAGCGATATATCTAAAATCCATTATACGATTCAATAACTCCAACATAGATTAGTCTAATATCACCAATTGTTAGAACAACAGCTTCAATAACATTTAAGATAAGAATGTTAAAAACATATTTGCAGGGTGGTTTTTTTCTCAATTGTTGCACCTTTCCTTACAATAAAATCTTTCGAAGGAGATGTATTGTTCTTTTCAAGATCTAAAAGATATGCATATTTTCGTATCTCTATTTGTTATAAATAAAAACTGTAAATAAAAAGACAAGGCCAAATGTGTCCTTTCTCGGGCATATTGGATGGGTCCTATGTTTCCACTCTCGAGCATGTACAATAGGCCCAATGTGCTCTCTCTCGAGCATGTAAAATAGGCCCAATGTGCCCTCTCTCGAGCATGTCAAATAGTCTCAGTGTGCCCCCTGTCCAGGATGTAGAATATGCCCAATGTGCCCTCTCTCGAGCCTGTAGAATAGACCCAATGTGCGATCCCTCAAGCATGTAGAATAGGCCCAATGTGCCATCTCTCGAGCATGTAGAATAGACCCAATGTGCCCTCTCTCGAGCATGTAGAATAGATCCAATGTGCCCTCTCTCGAGCCTGTAGAATAGGCCCAATGTGCCCTCTCTCGAGCCTGTAGAATAGGCCCAATGTGCCATCTCTCGAGCATGTAGAATAGGCCCAATGTGCGATCTCTCGAGCATGTAGAATAGGCCCAAGGTGCCATCTCTCGAGCATGTAGAATAGGCCCAATGTGCCCTCTCTCGCGCCTGTAGAATAGATCCAATGTGCCCTCTCTCTCGAGCATGTAGACTAGGCCCATTGTGCCCTCTCTCGCGCCTGTAGAATAGGCCTAATGTGCCCTCTCTCTCTCTAACATGTAGAATAGGCCCAATGTGCCCTCTCTCTCTCTCTCTCTAACATGTAGAATAGACCCAATGTGCCCTCTCTCAAGCATGTAGAATAGGCCCAATGTGCCCTCTCTCGAGCATGTAGAACAGGCCTAATGTGCCCTCTCTCGAGCATGTAGAATAGGCCCAATGTGCCCTCTCTCTCTCTCTCTCTCTCTCTCTCTCTCTCTCTCTCTCTCTCTCTCTCTCTCTCTCTCTCTCTCTCTCTCTAGCATGTAGAATAGACCCAAAGTGCCCTCTCTCTGTAACATGTTGAATAGACCCAATCTGCCCTCTCTCTAACATGTAGAATAGGCCCAATGTGCCCTCTCTCAAGCATGTAGAATAGGCCCAATGTGCCCTCTCTCTCTCTAACATGTAGAATAGACCCAACGTGCCCTCTCTCGAGCGTGTAGAATAGGCCCAATGTGTCCTCTCTCTAACATGTAGAATAGGCCCAATGTGCCCTCCCTCGAGCATGTAGGGTAGGCTCATTTTGGGGAGGGGGTAACACTAATTTTAATTATGTAATACTTTCCTGCTACTACTGCTGCAATGATTCCATACTCCAACCCCAGAACTCTGATGTCCTGTGCTCTCTGTCCAAGTCTAAAGAGGAAGATATTTTGTATCTTACCTATGACCAAGGAATCAGACAGGGATCATGATCGTTTCAATTCTGGATCTTCAATACTAATTGGAGGATGGAATAATTAGCTTGGACTGGGAACTTACCATCTTGGAAAAAGGAAGCAATGCAGTAGTAGTAGGTAAATATTACGAAATTAAAATCAGTTCCCACAACCCCACCCCATTAAGCTACATTTTATCATTATATTCATGCATATAGAATAGGACCTTTTAAGCTGGAACTTTTGCCAGCATCATGAGTTAAGAACTTCATGTTTACTTCAGACTTGGAGTGCTCTTTATACAAATGAGATTAGATTGTGATTTCACAAGAAGCTAGTCTACTGCTTTGTCACTAAATATTTTGAACTTGTGTAGAATTCAGTTGTTGCATATAGTCATATTCTAAATTCATTATCATTACTGATGCAAATTGGGGAAGTAGGTTTTTCAACTGGTAAAATCCAGGTCAATGCCTTTTTATTTCATTACTAAAATGTACTACTTCAATTTATGCTGACAGAATGAAGTATATTTTCTCACTTTGAAACATTTAATTCAGAAACCATTTTTTACTTTTGGCTGGAAATAAGATATCTTTTTATGTTGGTATAAAAATCTAAGTTAAATTTAAGATTTTGATTGTGTATATATGTTTCTGTAATCAGAATACTGACAGAGCTACAAACTCTAGACCTAGGTAAGCACAGTTGGATTTTATAGTCTGAGTGCATGGTCAGGCTTGATGCTCCTTTGATCTCAGGTGACAATCAGGCCACTGGCAACCTTATTTGCATATCAACATAAAGGTGGGATATCTGGGAGCTCAGTGACACTTCCAATTTCCCATGTACTCTATTTATCTAATAACAACTCCATACTTGATTGTAACACCTCCCACCCCCAACACACGAGCGTGCACACACACACACACACACACACACACACACACACACACACACACACACACACACACACACACATACACCTTTAATGAACTTGGCAGCTATTAAAGATTTTCCAGTATGTTCAGGTATACTATAGTGATTCTCTTCATCGCCCAGGATGTTGCATTATGTTCAGGTATCCTATAGTGATTCTTTTAATGTCTATAACTGTCTTACATTGTTTGAATTGTCTACATTTTAGAATATTCAGGTTGAAATTTACATTAACATTGTCCATCTATAACAATGATACAGTATAAAACAGGTGAATTTGTATTCATTAATAATTTGATGGTTACACATGCATTTTTCTCATATACATGAAAGTATTCTTTGCATCATAGACATCATCAGTTTCAACCCCTTAGTATGTTATCTTTCCACTAACAATAGCATTAAGCTTTCTTGAACAAATTTGATGCAATTTTTATTGTCATGATTAAAGCTTAGAAATGAACATTTTTAGTACAGTTGTTCATGGTAATGATAAAGAAAATACTATCAGTTTCATGCTATACAGAATCTCTGCGTGATTCAGATATTTCAATCTGATTTGCTTTGGGTGTTAAATATTTGGAGAATAATTCTTCTTTAATGAAAATATGATACAAAATGAATGGCCATGTAGCCATATGAGGTCTGTTAGATTAAAAACAATTGACTCTTATATGGGTACATAATAAGCACTGATTCCCTGTGCAGATTGTAAGATCAATAATGATGACACCTAATTAGTGACAGCTGCAATTGAACTTTTAGGGAGCCAAAGGCTCAGTTCTTAAATGTTCCTTTTTTGTCACTAAAAGTGCATAGAATTATGCAGGAAAGGGTAAGGGATTCAACCTCCAACCCTTTTTAAATTTTCCCCTGCTACATAAGGTAAACAATAAATTTTAGGGCAACTGTGAAGTGAATTTGAAATCTAGTCACATGCTTGTCACATGATGAAAGCCTGGGTTATGAGACAGTCATTTCTCATTTTAGACAAAATATTGTACAGGGTTTTCCTTGAATAGAAGTCCTGCGATGCCCATTAAATGTGCCTATTTTAATTACATGGCAGTTCTCATAATGTGGGTAGTCCCAAGTAGAGTTCCGCGTACTTCTTCAAATCCGAGCTTCTCCAAGTGGGATACAAAATACAAACCCTGTGTTAAAGTGAATAAATCCATAAATAATTAAATTTTTTCATTACGGAATTGAATAGTTTTTAGTGTAATTTGTATGCCAAGATAAGCATACATTATTTGGAAATATAACTTGTGATTGTTATGAATTTCCATGGCAAGAATATTAGTAGTATAGGGGGGGGGTATTGAGGTACGGGGTGACACTTGGGGGTCAATGGGAATTTAGCATTGGGGGTGACACTTGGGGTCAATGGGAATTTAACATTGGGGGTCTCTCTGGGTACCAATGGGAATGGAACATGGCGGGGGACACTTAGGGTACTAACGGGAATTTAGCATTGGGGGTACTTTGGGTACCAACGGAAAAAAAAATGGAACATGGCAATCATGGGAAAATTAATCTTTTCTTGAAAAATGAGTGGCCCTGAAAAGGGCATTTTTTTTTTTGGTGCATCTAGAGGTGCGGACACCTCCCAGGTCTGGCCCGACAAGCGGGACAGCTCCCCCTCCATGTAGCTGCACTCATGCAGCGCTTGGAGCTGTTTTTCAGGATAAACGGAGGATGGTCCACTTCAAGATTACAATTCTCCTCCTCCTCCTTCTCCTCCATCATTGGATGAGGTTGGATGGGCTCCTTTTTCTCCTTTTCTTCTTTCTCCCTCTTTTCTACTACCCCTAGGAGGTGCCACGCTACCTCTAGATGCATACGTATCTGCTTGATTGTTTCAGTATTCATCTTGACAAGTGAACGGGTAGTTTTAACTTGGGAAGGCGCCGCTTTATATGCTAGAAGCGCGGACGTGAAGGAAAACATCCTTTTTTTCCAAACAAAAAATAACATGACACACACACTAACCCCGCGTCTGACGTTATCCCTATGACGTCATTCTAGGCTTCGCGGATTTTGCACTCCATCATCCCTTACCCCTAAAAAACACAGACCCAGGACGCGGACCTAAAAGAAACTACTTTTGATAAAAAAACACAAACACACACCTTACATATAAATTTTTTGTTAAATTTTTTTATCCAACACACTCATTGCAAACACATACCCCATGCCTTGGTTTTGCGTAAGAGTGAGTGCGTGCGTGCGTGCGTGCGTCCATACTCTATACACAAAAAACACAAAGACACTTACTTTTTTTCCATTCTGGTCTATTCTCTTTTTTTTTTACAAATGAACATAACACCACACTCCAAAAAAAGTTCATTGTTCACTTTCTGTCTCTCTTGTTCTTCTTGAATTTCTTCACAGGGATCAAGATCTTCACAGGGATCAAGGGTTCTTTTTCTTCTTCTTCATTCTCGCTGTTTTCTAGTCGTCTAGCTTTCTTGCTTTTCTTGACGATAGGTTCTTCTTCTTCTTCTTCTTCTTCTTCTTCTTCTTCTTCTGGGAGTGAAGATCCCTCGGCTTCCTCCCTCTCTGGTAGATTTTCTTCTTTTTTCTGAGGACACTCCGAAGACCAATGTCCTGGTCCTTTACAATGATAACAGATATCTTTTGTTGTGTCTCTCTTTTCTTTTCTTTGTTGACATTGTGGACATTCTGGAGCCCAATGTCCTTTCTCTTGGCAGATATAGCAAGTATCTTGACTTTTATCTCTCTTTTCTTTTCTTTGTTGACGTTGTGGACATTCTGGAGCCCAATGTCCTTTCTCTTGGCAGATATAGCAAGTATATTGACTTTTATATCTCTTTTCTTTTCTTTGTTGATGATGTTGTGGACAATAGGAAGCCCAATGTCCTTTCTTTTGGCAGAGGTAACAATTATCTTGATTGTTATCTCCAGCGTAGTTGTATCGATATATCCTGTCGTTAATTCCCCGATAGTAATCGTCAGGGTTATTAACTGGGATAGGGTTTCTTGACTTTTTCATCTTCACAGTTTGAAAGTGGAATCACAAATACTGATTCTGAAGGTAAGAAGGTCTCTCTATATATAGGTTCCCTGGGTGAAACTGAATCAGTTTCAAAGTAACCTTAAAGATGAAAAGATCACGCAATCTCTATGAGAAAACAGAAGAAGAAACAAAGAGGCCACGACGAAGACTGTCCGTGCCGCCTGAAACACCGCTGGCTGAACTGCTAGCTCAAGTCCATGCTAGCGATTTCGAAGAAGAGATGAGTGAACCTGAAACCTTACCACCTTCTAACCCACCCAAAACAAAAACCACCACCATCACCAACACCTCTGATCAAGAAAGTCGTCCTACCGTGGCTCCCGAAAATTACTATCGCATTCGAGAGACGCAAAAAATAACCTCTCGAAAATTTAAAACCACAGCCTACACTCACACGGTTCACTTCAAAGACTTCAAGTCCGAAGTACCTTCCGAGAAAGCGGCGGGGTTCATTAGCGATTTGTGGGGATCTGTGTTACAGAACTTGAAACGACAATGCGGAGCCAAAGAGGACGATCGATTGAGACTGACCATCCATCACGACAATTTGAAGTCACCTGTTTGGATCGAGTTCAGCACCCCGGCAGAATTAACACCAGACAAAGTCATGTCCAAAATCGAACACGTTCAACAATCCAACGACAAGTTTACCATCACGGATGGAAAGGCTACACTTTACATGATTCACGTTGCTCCTCCTCGAGGGAGTGGACGAAGTAGGAAAGCGTTACTGCTGGACGACCTTCGCAGTACCAAACAGAGTGTCGTCCAAATTGACAATACTCAAGACCAGATGTGTTTGGCTCGAGCCATCGTGGTGAGGCGAACGTATGCCGACAAGAACGAGGGCAAAGAATGGAAAAGAGCCTGGAATAACATTCGACGATCTAACAAATCTAACAAACAACGAAAAGAAGCAGAACTCCTGTTGTGACAAGCAGGCATCCCCAAAGACACCGTGTGTGGTATTTCTCAAATGCAACAACTTCAAGACGTCTTGGCTCCTGGATACACTTTGAAAGTTCACCCTCAAGAAGTGCGCGGAGAGTTGTACGAACGAACTTACCAACGACGACTCAAGTTAGAAAGTCAAGGATACCAAGTGGTTGAAATGTGGGAGCACGACTACGATCGACGTTTGAAAACCGATCCTGAATTTAAGAGCATCACCGAAAGTTACGACGTGGTTGACATCGAACCTTTGGATCCACGCCACAGTTTATTTGGAGGACGAACCAATGCCACTCGCTTGCTGTACGGCGTAGACGAATCCAAAGGAGAAGAAATCAAATACATCGACGTGTGTTCTTTGTATCCTTGGGTGTGTAAATATGCTCGTTTTCCAACCGGACACCCAGAAATCTTGACAGAACACATCGACGTGCAACACATTCGTCAATACGAAGGATTGATCAAATGTAAAGTCTTACCTCCGATCTACTTGTACCATCCCATCCTGCCTCACCATTGCCAAGGAAAACTGATGTTTTCTTTATGCCGTACGTGTGCCGAAACATGCAACCAAGATCACCCCTGCCACCACACGGAGAAAGAACGCGCTTTGACAGGAACGTGGGTCAGCGCTGAATTGTTTCGAGCTCTGGATAGAGGATACCGTTTATTGAAAGTGTACGAAATCTGGCACTTTCCAACCACCGCACAATACCAAAAGGACGACGCCACGAATCATCCAGGCATTTTCTCGGGGTACGTCAACCAATTTTTAAAACTTAAACAAGAAGCCAGCGGCTATCAGACTCCCGAAGACCGAGTTCGATTCAAAGAAGAGTACCGTGACGTCGAAGGCATCACTTTGGAAGACGTGGAAAAGATCGTTTGCCAAAGTCATGCTCAATTGTTTGTGGGGAAAAATGGCCTAACGACCCATCTTAAACAAGACGTAATACGTGACCGATCCTTATAGCTACTTTCAACTGGTGGACGACAAAAGTGTACTAGTCAAACACGTCGAAATCGTCCGTGATGATTTGATCTTAGTCAATTTCGAAGAAGAACCCAAGTTTGTAAAACCTGACAAGTTTAGCAACGTAGTCATTGCCGCCTACGTTACAGCCCATGCTAGTTTGAAGTTGTACGACGAAGCTTTAGAAGTCTTGGGAGATCGTGTCCTGTACTTTGACACCGACAGTTGTATCTACATCCATCGACCCGGTTGCCCACACCCTACCATCCAAGGAGATCGTTTAGGAGCCTGGACGGACGAGCACCCTCAAGACACCATCCTGAGTTTTGCCAGCGGTGGTCCTAAAAATTACGGCTACCGATACCGAGACCCACAAGGCCAACTTCACACCCAATGTAAAGTCAAAGGATTAACCCTCAACTATCGAACCAGTCAAGTGGTCAATTTTGAGGTTTTGAAAAATGCTTTGCTGTCTGGACAAGTGGAAGACTTTCGAGTGCACACGTTAGAACCTCACAAGATCGTACGGTTACCTAATCACCAAATCGTCACTCGCCCTGAAGGAAAAGTGTACCAAATAGTGTACCAGAAACAAGTGAGACTTCCAGACCACACAACTTTGCCTTACGGACACGCCGATCTGCAGTATAAAAAAGGACCCCTTGAACAGAAAGACAACACCAAGATTGACAATGACTTCAACACCGTGTGGTGAACCCACTGCAGACCTCAAGTTGAAAGAATACATATTTCCCGTGGTCTTGCCTGACTATTGTGATTGTGCCAGTCGATTGAACACGTTCAAAAAATGGCCTAAATGGAATGGATTACCTACTTCCAACTCTTTAGCCAGAGCAGGATTGTCTACTTTGGACAGGGAAGCGAAGTGCAATGTTTCAGTTGTGGTGTAACCATTCGCATGGACCCTAAAAATTCAGCTATCCTGGAACATGTCAGATGGGTTCCAAACTGTGCTTACCTTTCTTTGGCGTTTCCAACGATTACATTACAGTACTTTGCGGATGGTACATTCGACAGGTATAAAAAAGGGACCACTTCCAAACCTAACCATTCATTGCAAATTCAGACGTCGAGCTAGAAAGATGAATTACAAAGAGAGAAAAAAGATGAGTGAGAATTTCACCTCTACTGTGAACTCCAAGTGCCATCACGACTTGGAGTGCGATGCGGTGCCATGCGACGAGACGGATGCCGTAAGCGTTGACATCAGCGATTCACACGATCAGACGGATGCCGTTCGCGTTGACATCAGCGATGCTGCTGTGCGTGTGCCTCACCATACCTCTAGAGATGCAGGACGCCCTTTCTTTTTTTTTGGGCAGAAGAATGCTAAACGTACCTGTGAATGTCATCCCTACAGGAGTAAAGAATTGACGATACCTGTGGCTTTGCATGGCTATTCCAAGTTTGAAAGTCGACTCCAGACGTTCCAAGACAAGTGGCCTAAATATCTACTACAAGCAACTACTGACAAAGATTTAGCCAAATCTGGATTTATCTACTTGGGAGAAGGAGATAAAGTTCTTTGTTTCAGTTGCGGTGTGAGACTTCACCAATGGGAGCCTACCGACTCAGCTTACATTGAACATGCCAGATGGTCTCCGCACTGTCAGTTCTTATCTTTAGTAGCCTTAGAAGAGTACGGGTACAATGTGACGGATGACAAAAAGAAGTAACATGTCGGATGATACTTTACAATGGTACATTCGTGGTTTACCTTGGGAGCTGCGAGTACAAATTTACCAAGAATGGGTTCAGATACAAGTGAAACGTAAAGAACAGTTACATCCTTTACGACACAAACAATTTAATCATTGGTATCTGAATGCTATAAGAATATTGATTTGTGCCAAATTGTTCAAATGGTCAGACATTGATAGAAATGGAAATTGGACTTGTAAGGAATTGGATGGCACCACCTACCATGTGGGAGTGATCCATAGAATTCGATGGAACGAAGTGGAGGAAACAACCAACTTAGAGGAATACCAAAAACGTTTACAAGAAGTGTCACCTCAAGACGAAACGCCTTTACGTCGTCTGACGTGTAGTACGGTCCTCACTCAAAATCTTGGATATCCTTTACCCGACGATTCCATTTGGCTAAAGTGTGACTGTTTTGTCACCAAGAACCCTAGTTTAGAAGACCGCATTCGTGATTTGCCTTTGAAGTTGCGAGAACGCATTTACGGAGAGTTTGTCCAGGTCCAAGTGAAACGCAAACTCAAATTCATTCCTCGATTTGCGCACTACCGCGACTTCCACCGTATCGTAAGTCTGATTCTGAAGAGAAACTATCACAGCTATCGTGAAGAAAACAAAAGAGAGTTACTTCTTTCCAAGTCGGATACTTTACCAGAATACATTCGTGGTTTGCCTTTGGAGCTGCGAGAACGCATTTACCGAGAGTTGGTCCCGATCCAAGTGAAACGCAAACTCAAAGTCATTCCTCGATCTGTAAACTATGCTTACTTCCAAAGTATGAGAAGACTGATTCTGGGAAGATTCTATCGCTGGCACCTTGGAGAAGACTTTCACAAAAGATACCAACCTTGGGAACCTGGATATAAAAACCCACCACATAAGATATCCACCTTGGGAATCTCACCCTATAAAATCTCACCATGCCAGGACTGTGGTCTTCACTCGTGAAACGTATTCCGTGGAAGGAAGTCAACGATCGTGTTCAGACCTTAGAGGATTATAAACACTTAATACAAGAACTGTTTCCATTGAATTTTGAACGCTATGCAGTGTGTGTCTTAGTGACTGCCTTTCTTGGATTTCGTTTTCCAGGACATTCGTTGTGGAGTATTTTTGAGGATCAGTGTTTGTCTTGGATTATTTTGGAGGACCCGTGGTTGTTTTGGACTATTTTGATGAACCAAAAACATGACCATTCATGCTTTATCGGTACACGAAAGACAAATTGTACTCAAAGTGTTGAGAGTGGTGATGAAGACGAGTGGGGTACCTCCGTGTGAAGAAGACATTAGTCAAACTTTATCTACCCTTCATACGTTTCAAGAAGTGTGTATTGCTAGTGAGTTACACCAACAACTTTGCGTTTGGAAAGATGTACGTGACTGGAGAAAAATTGCTTTCGATGTTTGGCTACAAGAAGTGGCCAAGTTTGCCAAAGATCTGGCACGTCACTAAGTTTCCAAAAGTGAAATGGGAACCTAAGTCAAAAAAAAAAAATGACCTTGGAAACAATCCTGGAAGAACCTGACACTGCAGAGAAAGACCACACCGTTGTCGTCCAAATACAACCCCCTGAGGAACACATCCCCTTTCCGTCAGAGACATTTCATTCTACCACCACCACCAGAACAAAGACGAGCAGAAGAATTCCGCCAGTGCCTGTGCCTTCCATTCCTAGGACAGTGTTTTGTTCTTGTTGTACATTGACTTGTTTATACAGAACTTTAATTCTTTTAGTGGTAGCCTTATTGTTGTACGTGACCATTTTTGCGGTCTGCATTTTTGTCCTTCATGACTTGTAAAATACGTTTTTGTTGTGTTTTTTTTTTAAAATAAACGTGTATGAAACGTATAAAATGTCTTGGGTCTTTTGTCTTCTTCTCAAAAATCTTCCTACCTCAGTCATGGCTACATCTTCCTCTGCCTCGTCTATCTCTTCTACTTCCTCTGTGGTCAAAGTGATCGACAAAAAGTTAGATCGTCCAAGTTGGGAAGCTTTGTATCTGCGCCATCTATTTAACATGTTGATTGCTGGACCCAGTGGTTCAGGCAAAACCGAATTTGTCAAACGTTTGATAGAACACAAATCTCATTTGTTCGATCGTCCACCTCAACGCATCGTGTGGTGTTACAAAGAGTGGCAACCGTCTTACACTTTACTTCGTGAAAGTCAAGGAGAAGCCATTTCGTTTGTGGAAGGCATCCCTCGCGAAGACAATGGGATCGTGTCTGACGTGAGTCAAACACGTCTGGTCATCTTCAACGACATGTTAGGAGAAGACGAAGAAGAAATTAAACTTTGGTTTACACGAAAAGGACACCATCGAAATGCCAGCATCATTTACATTACTCAAAATTTATTTCAACAAAGTAAAGCCCATCGTACCATCAGTCTCAACGCTCATTACGTGGTGTTGTTTAAAAACCCCAGAGACAAATCTCAAGTGCAAGTGTTAGCCAAACAGTTAGGCACTCCTTGGTTAAATTATGCGTACGACGATGCCACTCAAACACCTCACGAGTATTTACTCATTGACTTAAAACCTACCACTCCTGACTATTTGAGATTTCGTGCTCAATTGTTTCACCCTTGTGTCAAGAAGGAGGTCCTGTCATTTACACGTCCCCTTCAGCCACTCTCTGCAAAAAAAACTATAAAAACATCCACTACGTCATTTCTGTCTCACAGTCTTCGAGATGACTTCCTTTCAAGCTCATCCTCCTGCCAAATTGATTCGTGCCTTGTATGGCATCAGTCGAGTAAAAAATGCTTAAGTCCGTGCTTATTTGTTAGAAGCTAGTCTCAAAGAAGTGTTACGATGGTTTACTTTGACGGCACGTCAATTACTGCAAGGAATCATTCACATCCCTCATCAAACTCAACGTTTTTTTCAAAAACATAAAGGGGCATTGTCACAACTAGCTGATCCTAGAATCGATCCACGGACTAAAAAACAAATCATTTTAACCCCTGGAGGTAGCGGATCTTTAGGAGGGGTTAAGATTCGTTCACTTTTGAAATGGGATCCTAATGCCCAAGCCAAAAAACCCAAACAAACCAAAAAAGAAGAAAAGTCTAAAAAAGAAAGCCACAAAAAAGAAAAGCCCTAAAAAGAAGAAATCCCCCAAGAAAAAGAAAAGTTCTGCCAAGAAGAAGAAAACACCCACAACCACCACCACTGCCACCCGCAAGAGAGGTTCTGCTGCCAGGACGCAAACGTACACCCGCAAGACATCACCACAACAACCAACAGTGACGAGGTCTCCTCTTGCGTCCACTTCTTCGTCTTCTTCACCACCCTTCATGATGATGCCTGCCAAACCGGACTTAAGACAAGTGTTTCCTAATTTGATGCAAAAATGGAAACCTATTTCGAAAGTCACCACTTCGGGACCCTCGACTTCGGCTGATCTGGCCATGGCAGCGGCCGCGAACAAAGTACCGTCCCCTAAAACCAAAGTCCAAGAGAGAACCGGCATGTTACAAAGTTTAGTGGATTTATCCAAAGAAGAATTGAGACGATTTAGTCCCTTGAAAACACCTCAACGTCGAGTGAGGCCTGTCATGAAGATGGTACGTCGTGCAGACAATCAGTGGAGACGTATTCCAGTATAAAATAGAAGGGTGACCTGCCAGAGACTTCCGACTTACTCCTAACCTCTAAGATGGCTCCCAAACGTGCACACCACCAAAAGAAGAAAAAAGGACTTCCACCTCGTCTGGCAAAACATTGGGACGTCTTGTCTGTCCTGACCAAATCCAATCCTCCCATGCGAAAACAACTCATTCAAACAGCCCATAAAGAAATCATCGATACCGTGTGTGAATGTTGTTTGAATGTCTTGAAAGGAACGGTACCTTTGTCCAAGATACAGAAACAAAAATTAGGCAAACATCAGAACGTTCTTCGTCAAATGGTCAAAAAGAAAATACCTCTCCAGCAAAAGAAAAAAATGTTGGTGCAACGAGGAGGATTTCTACCCATGCTGATAGGACCGTGTTAAAAATAGCGGCTCCTTTGTTAGGAACGATTGCTGGACCACTTTTAGGAGGTGTCATGCGATAAAAAAAAGAAGAAGATAAAAAGGACACCCTTCTCTGGAAAGACCACACCTTTTTGCACCTTTGGATGAAATGGAAGGACGAAAACGGACTTTAGTGCCTTACAAACGATGGATGGAATTCCATCGTTGGAACGAACAACCGATACCTCATTTACCACCCAATCCTAATCTCAATTAGATGTCACAGTTACAACAAGAATTACAAACGCTGATGGAACGAAGCGATTTGTCAGAAACAGAAAAATCGCAACGGTACGGTCAACTCTTACAATGTCTGCAACTCTTTCACCAAAAAGCTGTAGACGAAACAGCTCCATCCACTCTGAGAGATTTCAAAACCCTGATGAAAAGCGAACCTAAAGTCACCACCACCACTAAAACAGATACCGCCACGGGGATGCCAGAAGAAGAAGACGAGCCCCGAAAAGTGTTTCAAACTCTTAGTGGCATGTTAGTATTAGGTATGTCTTGGTTTCTTGGGTCACCTGTTTGCAGTGCATTAACTCCCTTAACTCATTAACCCATGACGCCACGTTAACGCGTCATGAGGTTGTACAATACTTCCGAGCTCTTTAAGATGAACATCATTTAGGATACACTAAAGTGGATGGTATTTCAGTGAACATCATTTAGGATACACTAAAGTGGATGGTATTTCAGGAAAGTAGATAGATGTAGCTCTACAATGATACTAAATAATGTCGACTTTCTACTCGCATTAAAAAATACAGCGACAAAAATGCAGTTTTTGAGACCCGATTTTTTTTAGGTATAAAATTGCCAGTTCCGGAACCGGAGTTTGTGTCCGGATTTTAGACTTTTTGGTCTTAGATCTAAAGCAGACCGGTCCAAACTGCACACAGACAGATGAACCTTTGCAAAATGTAGGATAAGTTTCAGATTTGGAGTAAACATGGGCCAGGACGCGAAAATCGGGGATCCAATACGAAAAAAAAATGAAGTCCAACTTTTACCCTTCTGAACATGCGCGAGCGTAATAGCCAATCAAAAACAATGTTTCTGATACACCTAAGCATCCGGCTAAACGAAAAACGTTCTTAAGCAGATGTGTTTTGCTGCATTCAGAAGTAACCCCAAAAATGCGTTTCCTACCCCCATTTCAGTTTCAGGCGAAAATGAAAAGAATCTCCAAGGGTTAATGAGTTAACACTTGCTCTTGGTTCTTGTGCCATATATAACCACTGAATAATTTCGATAACATGAGAGGCTTGGGGTACTTCGGCCTAGAAGCTCCCCAGAAAAAACAAAGCTGGCTGACCCATGACCTACCATATATACTTTTGTAAAAACTGTATAATTTAGGAAAAAAATAAAGCCTGGAAAAAGTGGGGTCGGCTTATCAGTGGGACAAGGTCTAACTTTGAAACATTTTAAGTTTTCTTGTTGAGTACTGGTATATATTGGAGGAGACTGGATGGATAGATACAGTAGGTAGATAGTTAGGAATAATAAAGACAAAACCAGTGTAAAGTACAATTAGCTATATTATCGAGTGGAATATGTCACAAATAAATTGATAACTTTCATTTTGTTCATCTTCGTGTCATAAAAATCCATTTAAATCTATAATGATTGACATTTTAAATCCGTTGATGCGATAAATCCATGAATTCTATCATAGGTCACATACCAGCATAAAAATAGTAACCCAGAATGATCCAATTCACAATATCCCATACTATGTTAATTCCACACATCTCACAAATAAAGGCTGAATGGCAAGTCCACACTTTTGTGATTCACAGTACCCTATAAAGGTCACTGTCTAATGTCATCTGGTAAAAAGCCCACGAATTCATCCGCATCGTCCGAGTGATCAATTATATTGCTGAAATCCTCAATTGTCATCTAGTCATCATAAATATCATCAGACTCCAATTCCTCGTCTTTACTGTCATATGTGGGTGCTTATGTGGAGACTGAACTTGGGCTCTGTAAGTGACACTTCAATCATACATTCTGTGAAATCTATTGAAGGATGCAACTGAACAGGTGTTAATTGTGCAACAAGATCAGAGAGAGTTCAAATAACCACCCTCTGTTACTTGACACTGAACAAGTATCAACTATGTGGATTGATCAAAGGGTTATAATGTGGGAAAACGAAGAGGGTGCTCAGGGATTAGGTCAGACACGTATTTTAGGACATGTAGAACTCTACTTGGCACTGAACAAGTATAAAATTTACGGCTCGATCAAATGGATTGTCATCTTGAAAACAAAGTCAGGCAGTACTGCCTTTACAAGCCATGGACTTATCAGCCCACATGCACTGGCAAATAACATGGGAAATATTAACATCTTTATGATTTAGATTTTATCTTCTTGTTGTTTACATTTATTTTGAAGGATATATGTTCCAAAATTTCTTGCAATTCATATTTACATTTTTCGAACTTTACCTTTAGTTGGCACCATATACCCACTATCGTGCTGAGGTGCCATAAAATCCTACTACATACATGCATATATCACTTTGTGCCATAGCAACTTTTCTTTTTATATCCATAGAGCATTATCTCTAGTGACTCCTTGGAATCAAATATTGTGTACAACTACTACTGGCACATGTCTCACTTCATGGTGCTTAGTCTGATAAATCAGCCCCCAGATCTATGTTGATATTGATGGACTATTTGTGGGGTATGATATCATCTGTTAATTAAAATGTGCAATTTTGCTGCAATCAAATCTGTCCAAAATAAAATGTAATAAAAGTAAAAATCTATAAAATGGGCCAAATAGAAGTTAACAAAGAGCACTAATCGGCAGAATGGATGGTAATGACTGAACTCGATTAACCATCCTGAATTCTGCTGCTGTCATTTTAAAACAACAGAGAAAAATACAGATCATCATCAGATGTAAACTAATAACATAATGTTCATTGATTTAAAGCTAATTAGACATTTAAAAACTGATCTCGATAACAAAGAGTTAAACCAAAATAATGGGTCTTTCCAAAGACAAGAAATCGTAGCTTTCAGAATGCAGGTAAGCGTCTTTAGAAAAATTGATAATAGCCACTTCAGTGATGAACAACACAAATTAATATCCAGTATGTTATCATCAACTTTTCTTTTCCTTCACCAAAGGCGCATGAGAAAAAAACAAAATCATAACTTGTTTCATAAAATCAGATTTTAATTTAAAATCTATTTGAGTATCTCATCTATGCAAGTCTGATTACCTGATTTTGTATGGAGAAATTAAGACAATAGTTAATGTAAAGGTTATATTTCATATTGTTACGACTCTATGGTCTAAGAAAAATGTAACAGAAAGAAAGTGAAACCAACAAATCAAGTAAAAATCAACAAGCAATTTATTACTAGATAATTAAAATGAAAAATCAAAAAGTCACTTACAGTAATGTGTTTTGAAATCCTAATAATCCAAAAAGAATGATTGTTCTAATCACAAGTCCTAAATATAGAATGTTCCGAATTCACGGCTGTGTCCTTGAATGTTATGATGTGCTAATGGTCTCCAAAGTCCTGATGTACTAGAAATCTTTGATGTGCTGATGTCAAAATGAAGTATTCCAAAATATCTGAATAAGTTCACTTAAATTCCAAAATCATCAATTAAAAAATCCAAAATCCAAAAGTTTGTGAGCACTGTTATATTCCAATGAATATTTAAAATAATTCCTCTCTTAGAATTTGGAATGAATTTTCACAACTGTAATAGCTCTTTACAAGACTGATGGTAATGTCAAAACTGAATAAATGTCCACCAAACATGATATATATAAAGATTGGTCACATGACAGAATGTTCTAGATTAGTCACATGACAGAATGTTCTAGAATGTGTGTCATCTTAATGGAATTTTTACTTGTAAACAAAAATCAACCTTGACCTTCAAATTGAGAAAACATATTGATCAAAACAACCTGTTTCAAGGACACTAGTTATACATGTCTTTCCTAATAAACATTAATATTTAAGCAAATATTAAAGTGAAGAAACATTTATAATTTCCTAAAATATTTATAATATTATATAAACATCATACATAACAATATATATCATTGTTATTCTGCTTGAATGCTCGGACACATTTACATTAATTCATTCATTGTGCTATAACCTGATATGAAATACCCTCAGTCCTAAACCGGAATTATATGAAGTTTATGTACCGGTAGAGGTTACCATTGGTGGTAAGTCAAGATGTTTAAAGACTCCTTGAAACAGATGAAATGACTCAGTGATGGAAAAGTAATTATTTCATTCGTGTCTGTATCATAGCAAACTTAAGAAATATAAAGTAACATGAATGATTTGAATTTGTTGATTTTTTTATGTTTTTAGTTTGTTTTAATGGTTTGCTGAACACAATATCTATTCACACTGAAATTTGATGCAACAATTGCACTTACAAATCCATGAGAACAGATCTGTCTCTGATGCTTTTAAATGCAACTATTGTACTTCAAAATCGATGGGAATAGATCTGTCTCTGATGCTTTTAAATGCAATTATTACAATTCCAAATCCATGAGAATAGATTGTCTGATGCTTTTAAATGCAACTATTGCACTTCCAAATCCATGTGAATAGATCTGTCTCCCATGCTTTTAAATGCAACTATTGCACATCCAAATCCATGAGAATAGATTGTCTCTGATGCTTTTAAATGCAACTATTGCACATCCAAATCCATGAGAATAGATCTGTCTTCCATGCTTTTAAATGCAATTATTACACTTCTAAATCCATGAGAATAAATCTGTCTCTAATGCTTTTCAATGCAACAGTTACATTTCCAAATCCATGAGAATAGATCTGTCTCTCATGCTTTTAAATGCAATTATTACACTTCCAAATCTACGAGAATAGATCTGTCTTTCATGCTTTTAAATGCAACTATTGCACATCCAAATCCATGAGAATAGATCTGTCTTTCATGCTTTTATATGCAACTATTGCACATCCAAATCCGTGAGAATAGATTGTCACTGATGCCTTGAAATGCAACTATTGCACATCCAAATCCATGAGAATATATCTGTCTCTGATGTTTTTAAATGCAATTATTACACTTCCAAATCCATGAGAATAGATTGTCTGATGCTTTTAAATGCAACTATTGCACTTCCAAATCCATGTGAATAGATCTGTCTCTCATGCTTTTCAATGCAACAGTTACACTTCCAAATCCATGAGAATAGATCTGTCTTTCATGCTTTTAATTGCAACTATTGCACATCCAAATCCATGAGAATAGATCTGTCTTTCATGCTTTTAAATGCAACTATTGCATATCCAAATCCATGAAAATAGATCTGTCTTTCATGCTTTTAAATGCAACTGTTGCACATCCAAATCTACGAGAATAGATCTGTCTCTCGTGCTTTTAATTGCAACTATTGCACATCCAAATCTATGAGAATAGATCTGTCTTTCATGCTTTTAAATGCATATGTTTTCAAAAGTATCTCACAGCATATTTGTTATTAGAACTTCTACAATGGATCTTAAATCAATTTCTTTTCTTTTACAGATGCTGTCTGGACAAAGGAGAAGCATCCAGAACTACATGCCCACAAAGATCACACCTTGCGGATAATGGAACAGTTAAACATCATTGCCAAGCCAAGATTATTCAGCGAGATTGGGGAGAAGGTCAGTTGATATGATTGTTCCAGTTTTCTTCTTTTATTTGCAAATTTTACCTGTCAGACCCTTACGTGTTAAATATAACAAGACATTTGACTAAGAACATTGCAGTTGTATGAATAAACATCCTATACAATGTTTAGAAAAATTAGCTGGAAATTGGTAAGCATGTAAACACAATTTTCAGATGAATTACTTGAAATATATATTTTTACCATATATACAAAGCCTGACTATTTGTAAAATCCTTTACTGCGCTGTTTTTCTCATCCAAAAATACTGATGACTCAATTCCATGTCCATCTATCCATGCTTTTGTCTATCCATCTATCATTCCTGTTCTCCATACATCCTTACATCCATCTTAGAGTAAATTTTGTGTTACAGTTAGTCTCTGTTGCATGTTTGGCCATGGCCAGGTCATACAGTTTTGTGTGTAAGTGTAACACACTGAATTTGAAAATAGCTCATCATGACCTATACTGCCATGCTTAGTTCACATTGATAGAAATGTTTGAAAATCTTTTACTTTATATACCTTTTAAAGAATTATAACATTCTCATCTTTTATCTTTTATCATGTAGGACAGCATGTTTACGTTTATTTGCAAGGATTTATCATCCTTAAGTTGTTTGGGACTTTTACATTAACATTGTAAGAACTTAGCTTTTAACTGACACTATATAGCCAGGAATTTGCTGACATGAAGTTAAACCCTGTATATGTATGCATGCATACATACATACATACATACATACATACATACATACATACATACATACATACATACATACATACATACATACATACATACATACATACATACATACATACATACATACTTACATACATACATACATACATTCATACATACATACATACATACATACATACATACATACATACATACATACATACATACATACATACATACATACATACATACATACATACATACATACATACATACATTTACATTTACTTGCAAGGTTTTATCTTCAGACATGTTTTTTTTTTTCATTTTAATGCTGAATCCGATTTTCCTCAATATAGTCTGTTTTTTTAAATATTATCTCTGATCCGGTTTTCAAATAATGGTCTGTCCTGTCCCATTCCACAATGATCTTTATAATAGTATTCGTTCCATATATTATTTAACAGACGATCACTGTAAAGAGCTTTCTGATTGGTCAAAAGTTTGTGCTTGTCCAATGTATCTTAGTGTAATTGAAACTGATGGAAATAAGCATGCTTGCCAAACATGGCATCTCAAATTATCAATAGAGACACAGACACAAAACGTTTGAATAAAGGTTTGAAAAATGTGTGGAAATGGGAATAGCTTGAATGTAAAGTCGATGGGAATGTAGTTGGTCAGTTTGTAAGAAAACTGAACTCCAGAGGACTAGCATTTTGTGATCTTTGCCAGAAAGATTTGAACTACTATTGCCAACTCAACAGTAGTGTCTCACATGTTAAATGAGAGGAATCGGGCCAGTATGATTTGGAAGTTAGAAAATTCTAAACTTATTCCCTTGCAGAATTTAAGGAGGGCCAACGTATAGATCATGGTGGAGAAGTAAAGATATTGTTGCCAGATACCCATGTCTATCAAAGATGGTCATGTCTTTACTGAGTTGCTTTCATGGCCCACAAGTAGAATCATCCTTCAATGTAATGAATTATATTGATTCCAAATCAGGGATGATAAAATGTAGAAACCTACAACTTGGTACAGAACATCAAAGATGGTCTGAAGGCATCAGGAAAAAAGTGCAGTACAGTATTTTAAGAAGATTTCATACATGAGAGGGCAGAAGCAACTCTGTTAGAATATGCAAAAAGGAAAGCAAAATAAATCTTTGCCAAAGCTGCAAAAAAATCAAGACTACCACATCAGTATCAACCGGTTGTGTTCAATGGGGAAAAAGACAAGTGAATTTATGTGAATATTTTTATATAGTGGATGTATATAATTAAAACTTTTACCATGAAAGAAACGAAAACAGATTTGCTATGAGAAAAGAAAAGTGTGATTTACATGTAATGCAAAAATGGACAAATTATTGTGACTGAATTATTATGTGAACACTGACATCCACAGTTAATATTTTTGGAGAACAAGTTGATGTGACAGTGAACATTGTGACATTCTTCAAGTATTGTTTAAAGTTGGGTAAGTTTGTTATTTTTCAAATGATTCTTTTTGTTGGAATAAAGAATGAACGTTGCAAATAATGATAATAAGGGCCTCCATGAACAGTTTTGTATGCTATCAGAGTCTAAAATGCATTTTTGGCTGGGGTCCTTTGGCCCTCTGGACCCCCTGATCAGGGGCGCTGCCCCTTGAGACCCTCCTTCACAATTTCATTTTTTTTCTCTCAAGAACCAAAATCCTGTCTGTATCTTAAGTTGCTTGATATTTTTGCATTCACATTTTGAGAATGTAGCTTTTAAGTGGATGGTGCTGACTTGATGTTAAACCCTATAGATGCATGTATGTTTTTGTTTTTGTGGGTTTAACGCCATTTTTCAGCACATGATAGGCTATACATAATGGCCATTAAAACTGGTGGAGGAAGAACCATAGACACACGGGAAGCTACTGTCAAGCTTTCTCACATACCCGCATTGGCCGAGCCTGACTCAAACCTACGCAGACAGAGGTCAGATGACTGTGATCGGTAAAGGCGAGCACCTTCGACCACTCGGCTACCCAGGGCCCCGTACATACATGCATGTATACGAACATACATACCTGTAATATTGTTTATACATATATCATTCAAAATGCAACATTCTGCTATGAATAGCCTGTTACTTTAACCAATTTCTAGTGTTCCATTGACTACTGTTAACTTAATGGCTTGTAGGGATTTCATCCCATAAAGCCTTTGTCATGGTGTCTGCTGTTTGAAGGGATTTAATTTTTTGTACCAGTGATGCCGATCCAGCATCAAATATGGTTGCCATTACAAAGAAAAAAAATTCAGATATGGCTGCAGTTTTTGAAAGTAGTATAAACCTTGAAACAACCTGTTCTAAAATACTGCCGAACAGAATTTGATCCAGTTTGATCTTTCATGTTTCTACAGAGGTTGCCAATCTGCCTTCAAATATTCCAGTGTTACTAAAAAATAGCAAAGCCTCTATTTCTAAAACTAAAATAAAAGAGCTCAAACAACATCTTTTATAAACCATTGAATATAATCTGACCAAATTTAACAATACATCCTGGCATGAAGATGTTTCAGATTTTACAAATGATGCCAAACCACCATCTGATATGGCCAGTATTGCTAAAAATGGAAAAGTCTTTCAGTGATTTCTTCTCATTAACAGCTCAACAGCATTTTACCACATTAGGCAGGAAGCATCCTAACATAGAGGGCTGTCAGGACTGCACAGCTGTACAAATAGTACAGATATGGCTCCCATTACTAAAAATAGCAAACTTGAAAATGTTTCTCCGAAAAATCTGCTGAACAGAATTTTATCAAACTTGATACAAAGCATTCTGATTTGAAATATATTAATATATTTATATGTGTGTGTTTGTGTATATATATATATATATATATATATATATATATATATATATATATATATATATATATATATATATATAATATATACTTTTAATACTTTCAGGAGGAAAACTACTATCTTACCCCTTGTATGCTTGATCAAGAATATCCAAGAGATGTTATATCCCTTAACCAAGATCCCCAAATGGTTAGCACACCAGTCATGAGGTGCAACTTTACAGGGAAGTTTTTACCATCTCCCATTTTTCATAGACTTCTTGCTGCCTGCGTAGCTCGCTGGCCTGTTGCCAAGAGGAAGGAAACATCAGAAAATCTCATTTTCTGTGGCTGCTGTGTTTTCAACATTGACCTTTTCCATTGACTGACCTTGTACGTCGAGAACCATATTGTATTTGCAAGAATAACAAGGATGGTGATTGATGAAGTCAAGACCTCCCCCGATGCAAAGCTGTGTGGCAGAGTTAGAAGGTTCATTACTCTGAATCTCTCCAAGATTACCTCTTACCTGGGCCAGAACTTACAGTTTGAGCTGAATGCATCGTTTCAGATGTGGCATGCAGATGAAGTAAGTGGTTTTCAACATTACTAAATGGAGGGGAAGTAATATTATATTGTTGCCTTCTCCTTAGTTATTAGTATCCTGTAATGTCTGGTTTGTTATGCAACTGCTTGAGGCATAGATGAGGTCAATATACTCCACCAGATAACGCAATAGGAGAACAGAGGTCAGTATACCCCAATGGATAACACTTGAGGAGAATGGTTCCCAAGTGAGATGGCAGTAATATATTTAGTACATCACATGATATGATGTGACATCATATGACATTGGCATGTGGCAATAGTACCTATTGGAACAGGTGTAATGACCATTGTCAGGCACATATCCCAGATTCTAACAGATATGTGTACTGTCCTAAATAAAATCCTGTAGTTATGCAGTCCAAATTCTAGAATTATCACTGGGTGTACTAAAAGACAGGATAGACACTATGTTTTGAAGATTTATATACATTAAAGCAGTTTCATGGGATGGTTGATATACAGTAAAGCAGTTATTTTGCATGATATATATTTTTTAGGAACATTTTTTAAATTTTCATTTTTGCTTAAATAATGTACTTAGAATGGAATGAGTTGAAAATTTGAAACCTTAGCTATTTCCTAGAATGTACCATTTAACCTTAGCTTTTACATGTGAGAAGGAAAACAAATAATTTTTGAATTTTTTAATGGATAAAAACAGGAATATATATATTTTTTAAGCTCAAACTTCAAGGCTCTTAGAAAATAAGTTCAAGAGATCCCAGTTTGAGCAAGCAAGATTCTCATTTCACTGCAACTTTTCTTTAAAAGCCAATTAAATGCTTTTTGCAAAGTGGACATTGATGAATATATGACAGAGTCAATTCAGTAAGGCACACTGTCTGTAAGAGTGATTTTCCTTAAGGCACACTCTCTGTAGGAGTGATTTTCCTTAAGGCACACTGTCTGTAAGAGTTATATTAATGAAGCGATTTTGCATCGGAATGGCTGAGGTTGTTACCAGTCTGAAGCCCATCGTTTTATCAGATTTTGATTAAACATGGAATATAGGCTTATTGAACTTTATCTGAAAGCTATATTTATGGTCAGGTTACAATCAAACTTGGAATGAAGACTTACCTTATAAAGATCTAACATAAGAAAGAGCAAGACCCTCCTGCGAAATCAGCTCTAATTTTCCTATAAATTTGATATGTTCCAGAATGTTCAAGAATATTCCGACTTAGCAACAATTATCAGTGAATGGTATTAAATGAAATTATTTAGAACTGTTATAAAATATATAATACCATTTTAACTAGCGATTGAAGTGCTTCTTATAATTTGGAAATGCCCAATATCAGGTAATTTCCATTGTTCCTAATCAATTTAAAATTGGAATTTATTTTTGGAATTTGTAATCAGTTATTGTTCAACAGAATTCCAACAAGTTTCAAGTTGACATACAGTCATACCTGCCTGAAGAGTCATCATTATTTAGCTGTCACCTGATCTCAATGACCATTCCCTTCCCACCCACCCCTCAATGGTATTTCCCCAATGAAAGTCATATGTTAAATGTTCACCTGTTTTAAGCAGTCATTCAGGTGTATTGACTATGCAAATTAAGTATTTTATTTTCTCAAGAAAAAAATAGCGAGTTGTCATGTGAATCAATCTGTATCTTGTCTTTATTTATCATACTGTATTCAGATTGTCGGTGTAAATTTAAATTGGCTAATCTCTCCAATATTATTTTAAGAATAGGAATAAAACCACAATAGTGCTTAAAATTCATTTTTGGGTAATTGTCTTTTTTTTTTATAACACACAAACTTGTTTTGGCCAGAGGTGGGGGTTGGAAAGCATGTGCCAAATGACTGTACTGAATTTATTCATAACAAAGATCAATAGAGAACTGATTTTGCTTTAGCTAAAATTTATTTTTTCAGTGTTTACTGCATAATATCAGGATTTTGGTAAATCTTTATGTATTTGTTTATAATGTGAAAAATCAAAATCAGCTTTTAGACAATCTCATTTCCGTGTGATAGGTATATTACAATTAGTGCAAGTAAAAAATAACAATACTAAAGAATTATAATGGTTTGGAAAAGTCTGCATAAATCTGTATGCACAAAACCAATTGTGGTATGAAAGAAAAAAAAAACATATAGTGACAGTGTACATACCAGGTCATCATTAAACATCTATCCATGTTGAGATGAAACTGTGAACAGGCATCTAATCGCTAGGTTACCGGTACAGTCACTATTTCATCAAAAGATATTCTGCTGGTTCAAACTTTTCAAGGAATGCTATGACAAATTCTGCAAGGACTCAGAACTGGAAACTTGATAGTAAGTACATGATCGAGACAGTGCTTAAAATTAAAAGGCATAAAAGACAGACCATTTAATTGGCAGTGGGGGAGTTTTCTTTTGCACTATGACTTTTTTTTTTCTTTTTTACCTGGAGATAATTTATCATATTTCAACTAATATAATTGATATATTAGACTCTTTTTCCTATAAAGCAGAGCCAAATATTTTTTCAAGCTATCTGAGGGCCAGAAATTACATTTCAAAACAATTCCAGCCACCCCCTGTCCCGAAAATTAAATAGTCGATCCCTAAGTAGTCTATGAACAAAGGTGAGATACACACTTTCTATATTGGGCCCAGGTCCTTTACTTCTAAGACAGCCAACTCCAGCTGCAGCATGGAAGCAGGGGAGCTAACTGCCTCCTTACAGTATATATAAGCAAAAATATGCTATATGAAAATAGACAAAGGGAAATCTTAAAGAAATCTATAAATGAAACCCCTTTCCACCAGAATTTATGAATAGGAAATGTATATGGTTAATTCTTTGATTAGTAGAAGTTATGTCACTTGCCTGAAAAATTCTCCCCACAGAATATATAAAAGCTCCAAAATTTTAGATGAAGATTTAAATTAGAATAAAGTTGATTTAAAAATTAGTAGTAACAAGAACCAGTAATAATAATAATAATAATCATAATAATAACAATAATATTGTTTGATGTATGATATTTGTTCAGAAAACCAAGTTGGATAGTAGTAAGAGGACGGTTTGGCCTTTTCCCATAGAGAGTTGCTTAAGTCAGGTTTGACTGTATGTAATCAAAGCTGGGATCTTTTGAGATATTTTGAAACTGAACCTTCTAACATTGATTAAACTGTTTCATTTAATGCAAACATGGTCTCAATAGACTGCCTTCCCATCTTTGATCTGGATATTTCTCGAATCCTTCCACATTTAAAGCCTTTGACATCAAATAATAACCATTCTATCCTATTTGAAAATTCTCTCATAATTCCTTGCACTCAAGGTGCCATATTTGAAAGGTCTAGTTGACTTTTGACATTCTTATACATTATTGAGGATAATACATCAAATTATAGCAAGCATATTCTAATAAACCACTTTGGAAAATATTGGTCTACAAACAAAAATTGCTCAAAGGGTAATTTGAAGTAGGTTCACCATATGTAAGTTCTAATTTGGCCAAGATCCAATGTCACGTTGGCAGTGCAGATGTGGGTAATGGAATCATCAAAATGCCTAGTATTTTCCCAAATCCAAGCAGAATTATGAGCTCCTTTGTTATAGTGTAATTAATTTAGATTTTTTTTGGGGGGGGGGGGAGTAAAATGGAATTTCTTTTAACTTGGAGTGTACAAATTTATTTAAGTGTAGCTTCATCATGTCATCTTTTGAGATTTTTTATAACTTGATTGAATAAATTGGCATTTGATGGTACTTACAGATGAACATGGTAGATAATAAGGAAATATTTGGAATTTGGCATTATATCTGTTGGAACTTGTTGGCATTTTGTGGAACATCATCTTCCAGCTCAGATTGTTATTTGGAACTAATTGGATTGGGGGGGGCAGGGCAGGGTTGTTATTTGAACCATTATTGGCGATATCATGCTGAGGAAATGGGAACAAAGTGTCTTTCCCAAGAACACACTCAGGTAGCTAACCAGGGTGGATATCAAACCCGCTTGGATTACGAGTCTGATGCTCTACAAACTGAACTATCATGGCTTCCCTACTTGGATCTAAGACACATCAAAACATGACTACATGTGGGTGTTTATATATATATATATATATATATATATATATATATATATATATATATATATATATATATAAGTACTACTGAAGATGCAATTTTTTTGCAATGGAAGTGAATACTTAACGACCTAGAGAATTTGTTGAGGTAATATCCACAAAATTATTGAAGACATAATTGTGAGTTACTGCCCCTTTTTACCTTTAGACTATCTTCAACACACAACAAACATTTTTGATCATATTGAGTTTGAAGATAAACAGGGAAGATAACACCTTCATTTATTTGATTAGTCTCAATAAAAATACGTAATCACAACACCTAAAGTATAAAATGTATTAGATCAAACATGACAGTGTTTCCACTGTAACTTGGTACTGGCGCGTGAATGTGTCAATAAATACTATAGTAGACCAAAAAAAGGTAGCTTTGGAAGCTTTATTAACATCAATGACTTTTGAATTCTGTTTTAATACATTCAACGGATATTTGAATACAAAGATTTAATATTAATTGCAACTCTAATGCATACACTATCACAGTTAAGAAATGGCATTTGTGGAATTGGAAGTAAATGCCAGTACAGTTGATATTTAGGTTTGCCCAATGGGTGTCAGATTTAGGATAGTCATTGATCAGGAAATTATCCCTATGAAATAGAAATATGTGATGAAAACATAATGCCTTTCTTAGTAAGGACTAAACATTTCTTCAGATTCAATATTGACAATTATAAATTACCAACATAGTCATTTACTAATATTACTGCTCAGTAAGCATGATAATTTTTCTTCGGATAGGTATTAAATATTAATATAACATCTTTACTGAAAAACTGCCAGTTAACCTTCTAATGCAGTCAATGTTTCTAATTTGTTTTGAGACAAATTAATCATATTGAAAAGTAGAACATATTTACAGGAATATGTACAAAGTAATTTTAATTAAATGGCAGTTACATATTACTATAATAATCAAGTTTAAAAATAGTAGTACATATAGTAGTAAACTATGTAGAAAAGGTATGGAAAACTTGCCAGATTTCTCATACAGTTGGTTCAGCTGAGATTTGCAAGGGTTATTCATTTTTAATTAATGGGATAGGGCTAAATTGTGCCAAAAGTATTCCAAAGATTGGTCTAATGACAAGGGAAAAATAATTTGTGTGTCCAGTGAAAGTATGACAAGGTGATTTTGTTACCTGAGAGTTCACAGACCCTATGTACAACATGTTGCCTGTTGTATCCTGAGCAAAATACATTATTGACCATTGAGGCTTAGGTAGATTGTATTGGCCAGTTCAGTTGTACAGATGAAAAAATAGTCATATGGTGATGAGGGAGAGAAGGATAAATAAGATTGACAGATGTATAGGCATGAAATTTAAAATACACAGGATAAAATAACACAATAATCCCAAATATCAATGAATGTGTATGTCATTTACAATTCTGCTTTATCCCTTGTTCCATCGTTTTGGGGGGATAACCATGTGGCCACGGAGATGAGCAAGCTAGTGCACATGAGCTAGGTAATAGGTGCCATTACTTGCAGCACAAGTTAAAACCCTGTTTGGTATGAATTACAATTTTCTAACCTGTTTGATTATATTAGTATGATTCTATATAAATTCAGTATATTTGTGTGTTCAAAGGGAAACTCTATTATTTTCTTCTATTTCAATAAAAAAGATCAATATTTTCTTGTACACTGTTCACCTTGGTGCAATGATCATCAGAATTGTTATTTTTCTGTATGTTTAGTCATTGATGACACGAGTGTTGTAATAATATTGACCTTCCTCTTTCTTTAGGGACATGATCCTGATGCACCCATAACACCTGAGCACATGAATCATGCTCGCCTCTGTGTTGCTCTTGAAACCGTTTGTGGAAATGCCCTGAGGGAAATTCTCCTTACCAAATTTCCTGTGCCATACACAGACATCTACCAGGTAATCCTGGCCAACCAGACAAAGTTGACAAGCAAAATACAGGTCAGAGGAAAATGGCAGAATGCTCTTCTTAACCAGAATCAAAGTCAACTAGTTTTCCCAGATCCCCAGGAGCACAAAACAGTAACAGTGGACCAGTTTGACCTTTCCTTGCTATATACTCCGATCAGAAATATCAGCACAGTTCCTGCTCCAACAATAACAGGCTGGGGAAATGATCCACAACCAAATGACAAGTCTCTAGAAGCTAGTGTGGAGCGAATTCGTTCTTATAGGAATCATGTTATTCATTTCCCAGGTGGAAAGATTAGTAAACAAGTCTTTGAAGATTACTGGATCAAAATCGATACTGTGCTTGATGACATTGAAGTTGTAATTCGTAAACAGGTATACAGGCAAGAGTTAGAGAAGCAAAAGAAACAGGTGATCTCCATCTATGAAGCCTGTTAACCACAGCAAAAACTTCTGAAGCATGAACAACAGGTACAAGTAACTGCAGTGCACACAATATGATGGCAGGGCATAAATACAACTTATCATAAAGGGGTGGGAAGGATGATTTGTTTTATTAAGTTTACACTTTGAAGATTTGTGGATACTAATTGGGTGTATTTAACTGTAGGATAGAAATATTTAGTGTGAAATACAGAAATATTTGTTGTCTAGTAAGAGAGCATCCCCATTTCTTTCAATTGGTCTCTTCCTGGTATGCAAGTACTACATCATCATATCATGTACATATAATAGTTACATAACATTTTTGGTATATACAATTATAACAAAGCTGAATAAAAGTAGTTTTCCAAATTTATTCTACTGCTTGATAAAAGCACTGATCAAATATCTTTAGAAACTGAATTTGTATATATCTGATATAAGGCAGTGTGTAATATGTTATGATGTCTATCCATTAGTCTGTTGCTAATTTTGTTTCTGAACAGTAGTGTGAGTTTTCCACTGTGTACAGTTTCCAAACTTTGTGGATGGCTTACATTTGGGCTAAGAAAGAACAGTCTAGATTGTGGGGTCAAACTATCAAAGGCTAAGGTCATTGTGACTGAAAGAAGAGACATGGTTTCCACACAACATCTTGAGTTCTCCATCATCATGGCTTGCATTTGGGATAAGAAAGAACCATATTGGTTTGGGGTTCAAAAGGTCAGTGGGCAAGATCACTGTGACTGAAAGAAGAAAAGTGGTTTATACACAATAAGATTAGTTCTACATCACAAACCTGAACCAAACTTTGTGGATAGCTTGCACTTCAGTATGAAATAAGCCCACTGATTTGAGGTCCAAAGATCAAGGTTACTGTGACTGAAAGAAGAAAAATAGTTTCTGCACACAAGTGTCAGTTATCTCCATAGAGAACTATTAAACACAGGGTGGGTGTATACAGTATGCCATTGACGGTACAGTATGCCAGTGACGGTACAGTATGCCATTGATGGTACTCTTTTTAAAATTACAAATGCCAATTTTACCTCTGTGAAAGCAGCTGATGCAGATGATATGAGAATGTTTTAATTTCAAATCTTGTTGCTTTTTTTTCTTCCTCTTTTCATACAGTAATTAATATAACTTACCTTATATAGACCTTAAGCAAATGCACATTCTTGGCCATAGAGGCTTTTCAAATATTGTGCATGTTTGTATCGGCTACATTACTTTGACGTTTGTTGAAGTCTGTGACATCTGTAAGTGAATTTAAAGTATCTGACTATGATGAGGACTTTTATTCTTGAGGGTCAATTCAGATGCCAGAGAATCACAGTAGACCATCTTGTCAGACATGAAGCATTTATTAGAGAAGCCTTCATAAAGAAAGATCATATAGTTGCCATCGTTTATTGACTTGGAGAAAGCTTATGATACCACATGGAAGTGACGCTTAATGAATAACCTATTCAAACTTGGTTTAAAGGGCTGCCTACCGAACTTTATGTCCAATTTGTTTGAAAGATAGATATTTCAAAGTTAAGATAGACAGTACCCTTTTTTTACAGCTATCCTTGGGAGATGTGTGTTCCTCAAGGGAGCATTTTGTCAGTCACCCTATTGAACATCAACATTAACAGTATTGTGTTATGCCTCAATCCAGGAAGTGACTTCACTATATGTTGATGACTTTTTGATCTGCTATAGGACGAGCAGTATGCATATTATTGAATGTCAACTGCAGATAGGCTTAAACAGAGTTGAGAAATTGGCTGAACAAAACAAGTTCATATTTTCAAAATCTAAAACTGTATGCACTTCTGCTGATTAAACTGAATTTGTGATGACCCACAGTTCTATCTTTATGGTTGTATTATTTCTGTTGTGGAGGAGACCTAATTTGTACGGCTTATTTTTACTGGAAACTAAGTTTCCTTCTGCAGATTAGATATATGTCAAAAAGTCCTGGATTTAATAATAGCCATGGCAAATACAGATTGGGGAGCAGATCAGAAGGTCTCACTCCAGTTATATAGTAATTAGCAAAATCTAAATATGACTATGGCTCGATTGTGTATGGATCAGCCTGTAAAATCTTACCTCCAAATGCTTCATTAGATACATAATCAGGGATTTTTACTTTTTTCGTGCATTTAGAATTTTTCTTTCAGAAATCCTCTACGTTCAAGCAAATGAACCACAACTTTCACTCAAATAAATGAAATTAACACTTTTGTATACTACCAAACTATCCTCTAATCCCACAAATGAAGAAGTCTTTAGGCCCAAATACCAAACCTTGTATGCTCATAAACCAAACTTGATTCCACCTTTTGGCATACGAATCCATCCTCACTTAGAAACAGCAAAATTAAATCTTGGAAATGCTGCAAAATTCTGGTGTTCTAAAATCATCACATTGGTTTTCAAATCCCACCCCCTAGTTATATTTGATCTTTGCCAATTCAGAAAGTTCTCAAGAAATACTTTCCTTTTTCAGATTAAATTCAATAAAATCAGAGCTTCCTATCGTGAACATACATCTCTGTATACAGATGGTTTGAAAGAAAGAGACAAAGTTGGAGCTGCCATTGCAATACCCCATGGCACTATCTTTAGCTGGTTACTGAATAAAGCCTCAGATTTTACTGTAGAAACTACAGCCATACTAAAAGCTTTAAACTATAGTGAAACCTCTTCAAAAACAAATTTCATCATCTTTTCTGATTCCTACTCTGCATTGAAAGCCTTGCAAAATATTAAATCTGACAACCCTTTAATATCCCAGATTGTACAAAAACATGATTTGCTCATACAACATGGAAAAAAGTATTCTGTACTGTGGGCTACCTTGTCACATTGGTATAAAGGGTAATGAAAGGGCAGATAAAGCAGCCAAAGCTGCCCCACATTCACTCATTTCCAAATGGAAGAAATCAATATGTTAAATATGTGGAAGGAAAACTGCACTAACTTAAGAACATAAAACTCACCATTTGAATGTGGCATCTCTCGTAGAACAAATTGCAAAGATGAGATGGTATTCAGACACGTACTGGACTCATGCACTCCTGTAGAAGGGTTAACCTCGACCAGAATCCATACCTTGCCGGTGTCCATTGACAGCTGAATACATTCTTGTTAATTGACTTTGACCCTGTGAGAGAGAAGCATTTTCATGTGCAATCAAGGAAGAAGTTTTATGCTGATGTACCACCAGAGAAAATCTTATTTGTTTTTGAGGAAATATGGTTTATATGTGTATAGCAAATTTTGACCAAATGTTTTCAGGATTTTACAGGTTTTACCTTTTTCTTTTATTTGATATACTTTTTATAAAAATTTCACATCTTTATATTATTAATTGCTGTCCATCATGTGTACATTATTTGGAAGGGTTTATCTTCCTAAAGTTTTTGTGCAATTTTTCCTTTTTTTAAAAACATTTTTGTAACTTTACTATTATTTGGCACCATAAAACCACTATGATTCTGAGGTGCCATAAACACTATATGCATGCATACATATTTGTCAAGACTAACTTGTAGACATTCTAATTTAGTTTAAAGAACTGTTTTCATATCTTATTGAATTTTTGGCTTGGAAAGCTAGATAGAAAACAACCAATCTTTACATTCATCATTTAAAGTTACGGGCTTCATTTTAATTATACACTTGTAAATTGCACTGTAGTAAGGTTCTAGTGTTTAGATGTTGTGAAGCATGTAGTCTACTTTTACCTTACTAAATTCTAGCAGCCCATGGGATTTTTTAACTGGGAACTATGACAAGAACTGTATGCTTTTTTCAGGTCTGACCCATCAGAGATTACTTCCCTTGTAGAAGAGGAATGCTTGACTGGATCAGATGTTACTTCCTTTGTAGTAGAGGAATGCTTGACTGGATAACAGGCACCAGCTGAAATGTTCTCAATATATGATCACATGCCAAGAGGCACCACTATGTGTGACTACAGTTAGGACCCAGTATCATGATGTGGGAAGCACAATAGGATTAATTGAGAAATACATTCTATGGTCTTGTGTAAGTGGTCGGCAGAAACTCAAAACAATTGTAATGTTGACAATCGAGATTGTTTCTGTTATTTGTTGGAAATAGTAAATAAAGCTGGTGCTTTCACTGAGGAGAATATAAAAGCTTCTTTTTGAAATATTAAGTAATGTAGATTGAACAATTTCATTTGTTGTCGAATTTTTTAGCACTGATGTTCTAAACTCATTAACTAAAGGTGTTTGTACCCACCGCTGTAGTGGCACAGCATGGTTGCTGTGATGTCATTTTTTTGCAAGCATGATCACTTCTGTAGTAATCACCTTTAGTTGTACATATACAAGCATGATTACTCATATAGTAATCACATTTAGTTGTACATGATACACATATAACTGATTTGTTTGCAAGCATGATTACTCATATAGTAATCACCTTTAGTAGTACATGACACGAGCACGATTACTTATATACAGGGTCTTCGCAAGTTTGCTCTGGACGAAACGGCACCCTGGGCAAGCATCGCGTTCGGCACCCCCACCTCCACCCCATGAGAAAAATACTGCAAACTCCACGAAATGTTGCTCCCCCAGGCTGTTGCCCATTTCGCCTGTCCCTTACAACGGCCCTGCTCATATAGTAATCACCTTTAGTTGTACATGATACACAGATAATTATGATGTTCATGTGACAGATGACACAATGGTGGTTTTTAGGGCGCTATACAGCCAAAATAACAATAAATAGGTGATAGTGACACTGGTACCAAGCACTGGAGATTTATGCTGACCATGAACTTCAACAGAGTGTCATCAACTTTCAAAGGAAGTTGAATTAATTTCATTTCACCTGTTAAGTTACATTATCATATGTTTTATAGACCAGAAGAGTTTATGACATGGCCTTGTGTCAGTAGTCAAATGCAAATTATTCCAATCTGAAATCAAATATGGTTGCTATAACAATCTTGTTTTATTGCTACACCCCCTGGATAGAGATGGTCATATTGAAATGGGATTTTTACCAAAAGACTTCTTATGATGTCTAGCTACAAGATGAAAATGGTGCTGATCTGACCTGCAACATGGCCACCAAATCTTGTTATAGCTTCTCCTAAATGGATGGCAATAGCTACATGGAGTTTTCACCGAAAGACTTCTTATCATGTATGATTTGTTCTAAAATGAAAATGTCCATTATGACAGCTTCGGTGACTATGTTAAAAATCTTGTTATAGCGACTTTTGATGAATATATAGTCACAGTAATATGGAGTTTTAACTACTTCTTATGGTATCTAGTTGGCTCTAAATGTAAATGGTGCTAAACAGATAGGAATCTTTCAAGATATTAACCCAGACATAAGAAACTTATTTTGTTACCCGACTTCGTATGTTGGAGTTTCTGGAGAATGTCAGAGATGGTTTCAATACTCAGCAGTAAAAAAAAATAAACAGACTTTATCTGAAATTCCTGTAAATTCTTTTCAGACAGCAGAACATCAGTTCTTTCGAGGGGTGTTGATTTGATGATGTATTATATTGTTTTATTAATATTGGCCAATTTGTATATACAAGTACTAACAATGTGTTATTCAGTTTTAATATTAGAAAGTTAATCTCCATATATTTTATTATTTTTCCTACATAATTCTTATAATTTTGAGACCCAGTGTCCTACAACATCCTTATAATTTTGATACCCAATGCCCTACAACATCCTTATAATTTTGATACCCAATACCCTACAACATTATTATAATTTTGTGACCCAGTGCCCTGCAACATCGTTATACATTTGATACCCAATTCCCTACAACATCCTTATAATTTTGATACCCAATACCCTACAACATTAGTATAATTTTGTGACCCAGTGCCCTGCAACATCGTTATACATTTGATACCCAATTCCCTACAACATCCTTATAATTTTGATACCCAATTCCCTACAACATCCTTATAATTTTTATACCCAATGCCCTATAACGTCCTTTTAATTTTGAGACTTTATGCCCTACAGCATCCTTTTAATTTTGATAACCAATACCCTACAACATTTTTATCATTTTTAGACACAGTGCACTGCAACATCGTTATAGTTTTGATACCCAATTCCCTACAACATCTTTATTATTTTGAGACCCAGTACCCTACAAAAAACTCCTTATAATGTTTGGGCAAGCAATATGGCTGGGAAGCTTGCAAATATGTTCCTTGAATAGTGTTTTGAATAGTTAAGGTTTAGCTGCAATAGCTTAGTTAGTAGAGCACCAGATTCATAATCCAAGGATAGCGGGTTTAGTACCCACCAAGGTCAGCCTGGGTAGGCTGCCTCTGTGTATCCATGGGAAAGCACTTGGCTCCCATTTCCTTTACAACGTGTAGCCTATACTGTGCTGTTAAAACCCAAAACAAAAACAAACATTTTTATTATAAAAAATATTAAGATTTATTTAGACCTGTAATTGTAATTATACTGTATATTGTATCACTACAATGATACATATACTTAGACTTGTGATTGTAGTTATACTGTATATTGTATCACTACAATGATTCATTTATTTAGACTTGTGATTGTAGTTATACTGTATATTGTATCAATATAATGATACATACATTCAGCATATCTACCTTGGGGTTTACTCTGCATCAAACAAAAAAGAAAAACTAGCCATAATTAAAATCCGTATGAAAAATTAGTATTGTTTTGTTTAAAATATCCCAGGTAATACTCTTTGATCAAATTTACTAAAATCTAACCATGCCAAAATTACCCTACATGTATGGTATTTGTATTTTCAGTTTTGTATACTAGATTATAGGTATATTTGTATAATAGAATAGAGGTACATTTGTACAGTAGACTACAGGTATATTTGTATAATAGACTACAGGTGTGTTTGTATAATAGACTACAAGTATATTTGTACAGTAGACTACAAGTATATTTGTATAATGGACTACAGGTATATTTGTACAGTAGACTACAAGTATATTTGTACAGTAGACTACAAGTATATTTGTACAGTAGACTACAAGTATATTTGTAAAATGGACTATAGGTATATTTGTATAATAGACTACAGGTATATTTGTATAATGGACTACAGGTATATTTGTACAGTAGACTACAAGTATATTTGTACAGTAGACTACAAGTATATTTGTACAGTAGACTACAAGTATATTTGTACAGTAGACTACAAGTATATTTTTATAATAGACTACAGGTATATTTGTACAGTAGACTACAAGTATATTTGTATAATGGACTATTGGTATATTTATATAATAGACTACAGGTATATTTGTACAGTAGACTACAAGTATATTTGTATAATGGACTACAGGTGTGTTTGTATAATGGACTATAGGTATATTTGTATCATAGACTATAGGTATATATGTACAGTAGATTACAGGTATATTTGTATAATAGACCACAGGTATATTTGTATAGTAGACATAACATGTATGTTTGATATGTTATTCCGGCAGGCATTGTGCTAATATTCTGAATTTATGTACACAAAATGTACTCTGTGGAAATATCTTGACAGCAGGAATTGACAGAGAAAGTAGTTTTCAGTGATGTTTCTTCATAAAGTGTTAATCATTTGTTTTACCACTGGATTGGTTTAAAGAGTATAATTCTTTTCATTGTTTTTAGTTCACATGGCCACAAGATCAAGTGAGCTTATGATATGGCCATGTGTCTGTCATGTGTCATCCATTGTGTGTCCGTCTGTCAACAATTGCTTCCTACCACTCTAGAGTCCATATTTCTGATCTGATTTCATTTTGGAATATAGGTTTATATAATCAAAATCTTTAACAAGTTAGATAATAGTCAAGATCCATGCATATTAATGAGGTGGTCTTGCATCTAATTGGTTAATCTTCTTACCATTCTGGGGGTCATATTTCTGATCTGATTTTGATCAGACTTGTAATTAATGGTTACATCATTAAGGTCTTGAGCAAGTAACTCAGAACTTAAATCAGGTTTTACGCAATCAAACCAGGTGTTGTCTGCACATCTGTGATGTACACCAATAACCACATTTTGTATATAATGTTGGGATGAATATGCTTTGTTGTGCTTAAAAACCAGGTAAGTATTGTTTTTGCATTTCTGATGCGCACACATAAGCTTATTGCCTAACAAAACTTAAAGTTGCTGACACCATAAAATAGTATTGCTATATTAAAATGCCTGAAATGTTTGTTGTTTTATGTTATCACATGTATATTGATTATTTTACGGCATTTCATACATTAAAAAGAGGATATTTGCTTGAAATGAGTGAATAGTGGATATACAGTGGTCCTCCTCTTATAAGGTCACCCCTTCTGCAGCAGGAAAGTGGCCTTATAAGAGGGTTGGCCTTTCTAAAGGAGGATCACACAGATGTGAGTATTAACTACATATAAAGTATGACAGGCATAACTAATTTTTAAATATTTCATATTTTCGTTTAAAAATCACAGGAATATTATCAGGTTATGGACTTAATGTGATAACTAATATCAATGTTATTTTTTTAAAATTATGAATAATAATCAATCATGGTGCAAAACCACCTTTTCAGTAAAATCTGGGCACACATCTCTGGCTGTAACACCTATACGTCCATCGATTCCATTTTCTCACTCACTGCGGTTGAATGTATATTGGAGATGTTTATTTTAATTTTTCTGACATCAAATTGATCAAAGGACTCTCAATCTTTTCGTTTAGTTGAATTGCTTTCACTTTTGGTTCTAAACTGAGAATGTCAGATGACATTTTGCACTTTTTGCAACAATTTATTACTTAATTGGCAATTAGTAGTTATCACATGAGATGCTCAGTGTTTACAAAGGAAGTTAGCTTGTCAAGTGATCCACTCTTTTACCCCAGTCTGATATCCAGTTAATTACATTTCGTAATGTAAGAGAGGGAAGCCACAACGGCTAACATAACATTTTACTATCTGGTGACCAGATGTCACACTGACTTGAACTGAACAACACTGTGCTTCTCAGTGGTTAGCTTTGTTATCTTGATAATAATAATTGGTAATAATAGTTAGTAGTTATTAGGGTGACAAAACCTAATATCTGAGGAGCACACAGCAATAAGGATAATCAGATTGCTTACCTCTTTGCATGGACTAAAGATACTTTATTGGCATGTTGGAACAAATGTCAATGTGCTGAGTTGAGAAATAAATAAATATTAGCAAGATTTCTATCTGTAATTAACCATCATGCGGCCACTTGCGAGGGTCAATTTGACAATTTTAGAACTAATATGCTGGCTGCTGGCCACATCAGGGGGGTGGGCATCTTCAGGGGTACTGTTGAACACAAACTCATCAGTGGCCGCTGGTTGGGGTGTGTGTGTTCAAGACTGGGACAACTGTATTTCATCGAGTGAGTGAAAAATTTAGTATTTTCATGAGTGGCAAAGCCATGAGTGAAAATATTTAGAAGTTTTTCACCCACAAGATGAAATGTATCCATTATTCACTTGGAGCAAGTAAATTTTCTTATTATTTTATGTATAACAGCCTGGAGCAAATTTTGTATTGTATTCGACGTGATAATGTCAGCTGTTAACCATTTATCTTCAGCTGTGTTTTGTGTATGTTCACACAGAAAATATCAGCTGTAGTAACATAATTTTCCTTCCCAATTCGAAGCAGAAGAAACACATTTTAAAAAATTGAAGAGTATATGCATATACTTGGGTTCGTCTGTATGCAAGGTGGCCATGCTTACCACCAGACCATGCAAGCGTCTACAAATAACTTAAATTTCTTTGTCGTAATGTTATCAACTTGGCAGTGAAAAAATCTATTTCATATTTCACTCCAGTGAATTATCAAAATTATTTTTCTTGGAAAAACCAGTAATTCACAGCCTAGCATAAAATAAATGTTATTAGTCACATATTAGCTTATATTTATATTTGGTATTGTCAGTTCAGATTTATGCTAAGATATATCAGACAAACACAAATCATTTAAGTAATTATATGTAAAGAGTGTGTATCTAACTATGGTAAAACATTTGTGTTGTTGAGAGATTAATCGATTGATTGGGAGTTTACGGCATACCAACACTGTAAGGCTATAAAGCGCCATAAAAAGGTGATATGAGATACAATTTATGCATGAAATGTGGTTCACGATCCGCGAGCAATAAAAACAAAATAAAACAAAAAAATGAGATTGTGAGGATAATATATGAAGGTTCCCGATCAACGGGTAATGTAAATGATATGTATAATGGGTAATTAGATAATAAAAGGTATTTAGTGTGATTGACAGTACACATGTTGCTTAAGAATACTCAAGCAAAATTGGTTGCACATAAGCTATATTTTGGAATAAATGTTAACTTCCTGCAAGAAGTTTAAAATACAAGATGCATGTACTGTATCAAAAAGCTCCTTCATGTCCTGAACATTTTAGTAACGATCACATGTAGGTTGGAGATCAAAATAGTCTATCAGAAAGTGCTTCAAGGTAAAGGGTGCATGCAAGAAACACACTCGGATGGATCTTTGCCCTTTAATGTGTAAGAGGGGGTTATATAAGTATTTACCAATTCTGATTCATGCAATGATTACTTCCTCCTTGCGGATGGTTCTGTAAGGGAGGGGGGAGGGTTTGTCCACATGGAGCTTGTTATTGACAGTGTCATTACATGATGCCTGCCACATGCTAAATAAAGATCTTTTGATGCAAGGTCTAAATTCCGTGTATGGCATTTTGAAATCAGATGGTTGTAGAGATAGGGCTATTTTGGCAGTGCGATCTGCTCTTTCATTACCTTTAATACCAATATGACTGGGTAACTAACAGTATATTATATTGTGAGAGGTTTACAACTCCATAAGTTTAACAAGAATGTTTTTTAGTCAATAATTGATTTTCCAACATCTTATTGTGGAGTGACTGAAGTACTAATAGTTTACTGGAAATGATGATTGTGTTCAAAATATTTTTGGTTTCAATATATTTCAAGGCAAGATCTATTGCCCTGATTTCTGCTGAAAATATTGATATACCATCCAGCAAACAAAGTTTTGTAGTGTGATTTCTGCTAGTGAAGGCTGCAGCTGCCTTTTCATTATCCATTGAGCCGTCAGTATAAATTCTTGTATAATTCTTAAATTTGGAGAGAAGTTTATAATGACAGGTATGTAAAGCATGTAAAGGTTCCAAAAGTGAAAAAGGTTAATTATAACTTTATTAATTTTTTAATGTGAATTTTAAATGTATCTTTCCTTTTTAACTTTTCAGCCTTCAAAAATCTGCTGGATAATTAGACGATGATGAATTTTTAGAAAAACTATCTGCAAGTACATTTGCTATGTCATGCTTGGAATTGAAGTTTTTATTATTTAATTTTAGATGTCGGAAAGAGTTGTCGTTTCCCGTACCATTTATTTTGCAGATTGTGTCCTCTACTTTCTTTATAGAGGAATGAGAGTTTAATGTAGAAACATAGTTTTTCCATGATGTTCTCTTACGTACTTTAATTGTGTGGCATGCTTTAGCCTGGAATATGTGGTACCTACTTAAATTTTCAGGCGTCAAATGATTGTTAAATTTTCTCAATGTATCTCTGCGTTGTCTAATGTTTTTTTACAATCTTCAGTTAACCATGCCTTTTTGGTTCTTTTAGAGTAAAATAAATGTTAAATGTTGAACAGGATCATTGACGTTTATTAAGGTATCTCTGTTATGTCTAGTTTTGCAGTGTTTCAAACTTGACCCAGTTGGTCTTTAATTTCCAGTGTGAAATTGGCTCATCCATGGTGGAGTTAATGTTCTGAAGGGAGATTGGGAAATGGTCACTGCTGTGAAGGTCATCATTGACCTTCCAGTCATAATCCAAAAGTAGAGAAGGAGAAAACATCGTCAGATCTATGCACGTACGATGGTGTTCTTCATTATGAATTAAAAGTAAAGATGTGTAGTGATTAGATTAGACCTATCAGGAGGGGACACTTCAATATGCTTATTTATCAGGAGGAAGTATGGGATTATATTTTTTGCATGTAGGTCTGGAACTGCCCTGTAGACATGGAGCAATTTCTTCTGCATCCATGCCCTCGTAGTCACCAAACCCATTATGTAGCTTTATTGGGTCATCAGTAATACTGATGCCTTTTCTCAAAGGAATAAAACTGGGTCATACAATTATGGTTCACTCTTGGTAAATGGTGGGAGAAAAATGAGTTTTAAAAAATCATATTCCATCAAACCAATTCCATTTTTTTCTCTAGGATGAAACTGGAAACACTCATATTGTGTTAGGTCTAATAGACAATGTGTTAACTAAGTGCTCCAAACTTTTATTTCCATTCCACAGTTTCAGTACATATATGAATTTGCTTTCAAAACCTTATATTTGTCTGTTACCTAGGTGAGCGATATCAGGCCCAATTATGTCTCTTGTTCCAAGATGATTTGGATTATTTTTTGTCATTAATTTCACCCCTTGCTTGATATTCCTGTTTTTATTAGTAATTCTTAACCATATATAGTTGCCTATATCTTGATGTGTTTAGAAAAGATAGAGCTGTGACTGTAAATTTTGTATCCTACTATATAAATCTGTCATGCATAGACCTCCAATAAAATTTAAATGATTAATTGTTTTATTTTTTGCAATTCTCTTTAGTTCACATTGAAAAGTTAAATAATGAGACAAGCACATGTACTCTGTATTTAACATCAAGTAAATGAAGCATCTTGGAGTTTCAAGAATGAAAATGTAAAGATGTATCATACAATTTTATAAATTTGGAACATAGTGGTCTTCTAAGGTGAAAATAAAACAACAAAACATTTTTATGAAGCACTTTCAGTTGCAAAGGCTCTTCCGTGGTCTTGCACTGAAAGCTGAAATAAGTGATGAGAAAGCCAACTATAGAGAATGAGAGCTCCACTGATAAATGACCAGAAGATGCAACTGTCAGAACTACTGTATACAGTAATATAAAATGAGATCTCATGGATAAATGACCAGAAAATGGTAGAAAATACAACTGGTAGTAGTAATGTATAACCACTTGTTTACCAAATAATTTCATTTCCATTTCATATCATTCTAAAAGGAATGTGCAGAACTGCAAATCTGATTAATATTGGCCTAAAAATATAAAAGTACTGACTGATTTCTTGTGTTGACAAGGCTGAAGATGAGGGCCATTCAAGAAATTTACAGAAATTTGCACAATGTCATAGGTAAAATAGTATGGAAGGTAAAATGATGACCTTTTTTGTATATTCCATTACACAGTTATATACTCTGCTGTGTGAAATCCTCAATGCCAGACCAATACCTGTGTTTATAATGGACTAATCTTTGTATGATATCCTTAATGTCAGACCAATACCTGTGTTTATAATGGACTAATCTTTGTGTGATATCCTTAATGTCAGACCAATAGCAGTGTTTATAAGGGCTAATCACTTGAAGCAGTATTTGCTAAAAGAAAAGATACAATTCCAAGGGAGAAAATGATGCTTATTAATAATAATGAAATAAGTTATCAAGATGCTACCATTCATCAAGGTTCAGATAAATCCACTGCTGATCAATTGAATGATATTTGTAATTAGAAATACATAAGTGTTTTGTCTGCACTCATGTATGTATGTGTGTGTCTGTACTGTTGTATGGTTGTGTGTAAGAGAGAGATTTGGAAATTGCCAAGTTCAGACCAATCCATTGCTGATCAGTTCAATGACATTCAGGGTTCTCCGCAGGATTATTAAAGCTGCAGTCCAGGACTGCTGCCTTTAAAAAAGTTCCAGTCCCAGCACTAAAACTTGTACTCCCAATAACGTTACTTTTTTCCCTTTCAATAATTTAGAACATTATGAATGTATTGTTGTCACCAATATATATATGTATATATACATGTGTGTGTCATCATATTACTAATGCTCATTCATTGTGAAATATTTAGTAATATTATAAACAAATGAAAAATTAAGACACTTGATAACCGTGATAATTCTGATTGTGATATTACAACTGTAATGTATTGCAATGCCTTTACTTTGCCATTCTCTGATTTTGTATGCATCTAGAAGTAATCAAGAACAAGATTACACTTTCATTTCTATATTAATTTATTTAAGTAGTTTAATTCTGTTTCAAATCAATCAATTTTCCAAGACACTGGAAGAAGAAACAAATGACCAGATTCCATTCACTTTTTTAAAATTTCATCTTTAAGCAACACAGCATACTACATTGACTTTGTTCTCAAACTTTAAAAAATTTCTCCACTGCAGGTTTAAGATCACAATCCTATGTTCTGGACCTTTCTTCATTACCCTCATAACTTTCGTTACAGTTTCTTGTTTTAAACGTCCATGGACCTGTGTAGTAATGTGATTGTGTTGAACTTTGCAAGTTCAGCATTCCTTGGGTTGCCATTGCATTATTCCTTCCACAGTCGCAACACCATGTGCATTAAGCTAATAATGTTCCATTGTTTTCTTGCATTTCGGCCCATGGGAATGTCCTATTCCATGATTCATTCCACAATGTTTTGGGGGTTTTTTTGTCAATAAGAAATCTGCAAATCTTGCGAAAATTGTGTTAATCTACAGCCTTGCACTTTGCACCAAAGAAATTATGTAAAGTTGCCATCAAATAGTACACGTATGATAATCACTTGAAAACAAAGGTATACATGATGTAAACAACCCCCACCCCTGATTGTATGATGATTAACGTGAGAGTTTATATTCCTTCACACGAAGTAAATCCCAAAATCTTGGCACTATTTTTCTAAATATGGTATTTGATAACATGCAATTATTCCAAACATTGTGTAAGGATTTTTAATATAATGGATTAAAACTGCTGAGTAAGCAGGAGAAAAAGGGGTGTCAAAGCAACACCTGCATGTAATTTAGTATATTTTGATCACATTGATCATTCGGCATTGACAGTTGATTAACATGTGTCTTAATCTCCTTGTCTGCTAAGATCTAACCTATGCAGCTTCACCTAATCCCATTTAAATTGAATTTTGTTTGATGGCCGAGGTTTTTTGCATGGCCGCCAAATAGCCACTTTTGAAAAGACTATTCACACGGCCATCATGTGGCCACTTTTGGAAATACTATTGACATGGCCACTGTGTGCCCTAACTGGGAGAGACTATTTGCATGGTCGCTGTATACACGATCTGCAGAAGATTATCCGTTGCATACATAAGTTACTTAAAGATGTTCGTATGTCTGCCTTCTACCTGATCTTCCGTTTGTTTTTTGGTTTTTTTCTTTGTGTTTTTCAAGTTATTATAGGTAAAACTTGTACAAGGTTACATTTTCCCTGCTTCAACTTCTGCATCAACACAAACTTATATACCAGTCAGATCTATAATCTTGTGTAGAAAATCACCCACAATGACCTGCCGAAATATGGCTGATTTTGTTATCATTTGAACCAGTTAACGCACAATCGTTGCTTTATGAAATATTTCTTATCTTTGGCATTGACTTTTACTGTAATCATTACCATAAATAATGCGCATAATGAAGGATAAATATTGACCATGGGGCAAATAGTATAGGCCATCAACCATACACCATAAAGTCCTGCAAAGATGGTCTCCAATTTATTGCACATAAGCTACCGACCACTTAATTTTTTCTGGTGGGGGACTTTTCGTTTTCTTTTTCTCTGCTAGAGGGTGCTTGCAATCAAAATTAACATTTTCTCAAAATGACAACCTCGTTATACCTGGTACTTTTTCCACTTTCATATGTTAAAAGTCAACATTATTACATCAGAATGTATTCATGGTTGAAAAGTCAACTGTCTATATTTAGCGTACATGTATATGACATTGGGCCTTTTCCACAACATATTCGGCGAAAATAAATGACAAAAGAATTATTCAAAACGCAGCAAAACTAAATAAACGAACACATATGCTTACCTTAGACTGTTTTTTAATACTTCGGATTTCTTTTTATGGGAATAGTGTTAAAATGTGTGTAAATATTTACATAAAACCCCGGAATTACGTCTTTTTAAAGGTTACCCATGGTAGCAAGAACGGCAACTCTTCCCGGCATGTGGATACATAAAAAATGTAAACGGTGACAACAGTGTGACATAAATTGGGTTCAAAAACACATAAAAACTTCATTTTATGAAAATTCAGACGTACCAAGCAATCAGATAATACAAACGTATTGTCAGTAATTAGATGTATGTGACACTGTGAATCACTGAGATATCACTGTCAGACCATCTACTTAAGTAAGAGTCTTATCTAGAGACTGGTGTTCAAATTAAACTTTTCATGTTTTAGGCGAAAAAAAGGTACAAGTTAAACCATTTTGAAGAAGAGAATACCATTTCATGTCATTTTTGTGAATATCAATATGAATATTGTCTTAATAAAGAACAGAAAATCGATCTATAACACTTCCCTGTTTACAAAAAAGCATAATCATAAATATTTCTTGAGAACCAAATCAGTTTGAGTTGCTTCTCTCTCTCTCTCTCTCTCTCTCTCTCTCTCTCTCTCTCTCTCTCTCTCTCTCTCTCTCTCTCTCTCTCTCTCTCTCTCATTTCACATTTTAACACTTACCTCTACTTTACGAACTATGTAATATTTCTCAAAATAATGGTAAAAATTATTAAGAAAATATCGCAACTTTGCGACATCCAAAATGTAATGTTGCAACATCCAAAATTTATACCCTGGAAATCCAGACTTACTGTAATGAAAAATGAGTGTAAAACTGTGCAATATGAAAAACTGAATGAGGAATTTGACCAGAATTTTTCCATATGACCGACATTCCTTGAGCCTGTCCAGTCTGGCCTATCAGTCTAACTCGGTTTTTATCATTGATTTTATTTTAAAGATATTAAAATTGACCAAAAATATTTTATCACAACTAAATGTTAAAATTTTTATTTACTAAATTGTGATTTCAAATCAATGTAATAAATATGCGCTATAGGTTTTAAGAGTAACATATAATTTCAACTTATGTATGACTTAAGATTATGGTATTTCATGCAAGAATGTTGGGTGGGCGCTTGGTAATAAAGCACAGAAAAGCTTCAAAAGTACCTGGAACATAGGAAAGTCAATTTGATCTTAAAGCTGAATGTTAACAAAACATTTCTATGTCACCATCTGTAAGAAATACGCGATTTTTAAAAAAAAAATAACATGAGGTCAAGATTTTGCAAAAAGTGACCAAAGATCAGTATTAAAAATGATGGACAGTATATGTGTTTGAATGTTTCCTTTGAATTTACTTGAAAAAATATCATAAAGATGAGTTCATTTTTTAATTCTGCACTCTCAAAATTATGCAGAAAACATCCATTTTCATATATTCTATAATTCTGAAAAAATCATTCCCTGTTGCTATCTTCAGCAAATATAATTGATATAATGAGTTCCTTTTTTCTACCAATTAAAACAAGAATATTTCTTTCAAGCTGTGGGGGTGGGGTGAGCACATTTTTTTTAAATTGAAAAATTGGCACACACACAAACAGAGGGGGAGGGTGGATTAAATAGTCAGTCCCTGATATTGTAATACTGTCAGGCACACATGTAATGGGCGTGTGTATCGCAATGTAGACCGGTCTGTTGCATGCATGCATAAACAGCACACTCGTCATAACTGAAAGGTTGAAAGAGCAAAGTATGCAACAGAGCATACGTTCTCTGTCACAACCCTGCTACAGTATAATAAATAATACTGCAGATCTGCTACACGGTATTTTTATAGTAATACTGCAAAAGGTGTGCATTAAAATTTAACGACTCTCGAGCCTCCTGTCAGCAATGCCGACTCTCTAAATACATATAACAACTCAAAGTTGAATAGATAACGATTTTATCAAATATAAGAATCAATTCAAATAATTTCCTGAACATAAATCTTCAATTTCAAATTTTCCATAAGTAAGTTTCAGTTCAATAATATCTTGACACAATAATTTGCCGGGTTAACCAAATGCCCCTTTACACTTTAATTCGTCACACAAAAGTTAATGTCCTGTTGTGAGAGAATCTCTGTTCAGTTGGTTGTCCTGAGTACTCGTCTGTTACTAATTTCTCTTCCTTCCTCCTTCCTTCCTCTTCCTTCTTCTGTACTCCGTGCCTCTTGTGTGCACCATGGGAGTTTACTCGGCTTCCTTCGGCATTTCTCCCTTCTGTCCTCCTCCCTACTTCTTCCTTCTTATTCTCTCGGTGTCGTCACTACGTACTCCCTGGGATTCTCTCAGCGCCGACTCTCACGAGCACCCTGGGAGCTTCCTGAAGAAATATAAGGTACGTATACCCTTGTCTCCCTACCCTACTCTTCGAAATCTACCACTCTCTCACGGACCTTCCATCAGACTAATGGGCAAACAACTTTACCAGGCCCTATGCACATACTAATTTCCACTTATCTTATACATGCCTTGGCTCTACGTACGAATAGTATTACTCAATGAATTTTTGTAACACACACACACATCATCTAAATGTTGATATGTTCTGACACAGCAATCTATCCATCGTTATTAAGTTATCATTCCTATTGCATGCGTCCTAAGAATTACAGAATTATACATATAAATACATATGCACATAAATCCAACTCGGTCTAATTTCGCATAGTTCTCAATCTTCATTCTGATAAATGTAAGTACATGTTATAATTCAATTTTCTAATAAATTCAACTATACGTTATGATTCAACATTCTAATAAATTCAACTATCTACTCAAATCAAGCACAAAGACTCGGCCAAGATACCGTCTTATCTTTAGAAGCTTGTTTTACCCAGTTCAAATTCCCTTCTTTTCACGAGTTAAGTCTCGGAATGGCTTGTAGCTAGAATTCCCTCCTCAACATAATCTTTCCGCTCAACTTCAGACAACACGTTTCTACCCTTTGAGAATTAGCAGTGCACTAACGTTCCTCTGTGCGTTTACGAATAAGAATGATGCATTTTCCCACCTAAAGGATTAGCCCCTCCCACCGGTAGATTTAGTTTCTCTCATCCCTAATTGGTCAACACGCCTTTCGTTTGATTTTCTTTCCGCCTGGGTCCGGGTTTCTTCACACCTTCTTGTCGCGCCACGGGGTATCCGGCCCGAATATGCCCTTCGGCAATAGCCCCGCTACACAAGGATTAAATGCCTTTGAAGCCAATTCGGAGATACAAAATCATGTAACTCCTAAGTAAGACGTCCAGCCCGCATGCTATTATTTCCGCAAAATTCTGCCCTTCAGTTCGTTACATTCTCCATATTCTTATGTCTTGCACCTACAATGATGATTTGTGTGGAACAGTTGCATTAAATAGTTATGAGCTACAATGAACAGTCTCGTCTTTAAGTTTATATGTTGGTTTTGGAAGTGAGTGTAGCTTTAAAACTGTTAAATCTACTCTGGAATATAATCCAGATAATATTCTTCTTTAATAACTGTCACATAAAACAACATGAGGCCCATTATTAATAAGTATCATGGGGTGGAAATGGATGGGCTTTCCTCTGCAGCAGATATTTTTTCAAATTTTTATTTGGAAACAATAATTTTGGTCTTAAATTTCTACCAAGAGGTAATAGGAATGGTGGAAAATAATAATATAATATAACTGCGACATTAAATTTTAGAATAGTTGATTTTTTGTATTCATATCTATTATACTCGTATATATCATCTTAAATGCATGCAACTAAGCTACACAATTCAACTAACAATATTCAGTTTTGAATAATACAACCAGTTTTAAACAGCAAATGGTGAATTAATGCCAACAAGCAATCTATTATGCATAATACATGGTAATCAAAGTATTTGGAGACTGTAAGTTGACCAAGATCCATTAACTTATCATAGGTCAGATATAATCTGTTTCAAACAATAACAGCAACAACCGAATGCTGGCCTTTAAATGGATCCCCACTAGTTTGTGTTTCTGATGTTGGATGATTAACCTCCGAACAATCAGATCATGTTTTTACTACTGTCATTTAAACTTTAATGGGCGCAAGTTAAATGTATGCTTTTACATATCAAGGATCAGTCTTAACAGACAATAGCATTTGTAAGCCGTGGGAACTATTGCCAACATTGTGATGTTATGACTACATTTGTTCACAATAAATTGGCATTTCCTCTACTAGGATATATCTAAAAAGTGAACAAACAAACAAACAAACAAAAAAGAATACTAAAAATATACTACTGATTTTCAGAATAGGAACTGTTCTCCTTATCACTTAAAAGCACAGGAGTAAATGTAACCCAACATGATTAACAATCTTCAACAAAGAAGTCATTTGGTACTTTTCACATCTGACTAACAGTATTTAATGTAATTAAAATGAGACTTTTTTCATTTACCTAGTAGAAAAGTGAAAACAAATAAGTTGCTTTATATCAAGCTATAAACTTCCATCCTTCTTCTAAAATATGTCTGGAGTAGTTAACAATTTAAAAGTAATTTGCACAATCCACTCTTTATTTTAAACTGTTCTCCTCAATCTAATTAAACATCAGCATAAAAGCAATGTTTCTTCAGACATCAAATAGCCATAAATACATCTGCACACACAAATGTACCTCATTTTGTATTGGTACACTCAACTGAAGTTTTTACTTCTTACCACAGTATGTGTATAGCCACCCTTCACTGAGTGTTTTATCAAGGAACATTTTCTTTGAAATTGACAGACACGTCTGATGGTACCACTCCTTGCAAATGGAGCATTCAATCATCCTCTCTTTATGGTTGTCAGGAAGTCTGCAATTGCAGTAAAGATTTCCTTTTGATATTATGTATGTCACCTGATTTTGTTTTACCCTTATCTCATTCAGTAGAAATTCTGCAATATCTCTTTAGTTAAAGCAATCTTCCAAATGTCTCCGCATGATGTCTAAGTTATGCTTAAGGTGGGTTGGATCTTCTTTGCAAAGTGATGTTGCCATGGCAATTGCGAATAGGATACACTCAACCCCTCCCTTTTGCTTCTGAAATGTTATCATTCTTAGTGATCTGCACTTTTTTCTGTCATTGTAATTGCTGCTATTTGCATCTTGACATTCGTTGAGATGTGACGAGTGGAAGATGCCATCGAGTCAAATACATCTATTTCATCATTACTGCCCATTACATTTGATACTGTCAACAAGTGCACATTTCCATCATGCAGTAGTTGTACAACTTTTCCTTTGCAGATGTCAAAGGGATCCTGAAATCTCTGGATAGCAGGATGCTGTTTCTTTAGTAGCCGTAGGGTTGCATTTATGTGTGTATCTGTTTACATTCCATTATCCCTTAGTACTGCAAGCTCCTCTGGATGTAAGTTGACGGACTTTACCTTTTTCTTGCTTGGAAAATATTCTCAGTATTTTCAGCATTCTTGTGTCTCTTATTCTTACTTTTAGATCTTCCACGAACTGGTGGAAATGATGGCAACTGTATGTTTGTTAAATTCTCGAGTAGGTCTAAAAAGGTTCGTGTTCTTTTCAAACCAGATTTTGCACGAGTTTCATTATTAGGTATTACTATCATCTGATGGCTTATTTTCATGAATTTCAGCTTCTGTACTTGATGGCATTAACTTATCCTGATTATCTAGCATGTCAGATAGGTGCGTGAAGCTTCTTCGTTTCTTCTTGCCAAATAATGGCAAAGAGGTAGGTAAACCAATTCCGTTAGTAAGACAAACTGGATAGTGGTCACTTATGGTAAGTGATAGTACTTTAAATTTTATGATATTTTCAGGATGAGTGGAATATACACGGTCAATAATAGATGAGGTACAATGTGTTCGTCTTACTGGTGTTTGCACAATCTGGCTAAGATTATATGTTTGTGTCATATTTAACCATTTACTATTGGTACAAGATGGATGAAAGTTTATAGTAAAATCACAAAGAAGAACCAATTCCAGGTTTCCAGATGTAACCCTGATTATTTCATTCTCAAATTGATCAATCAATAAAGATTGGGTGTTTGTTGGATGGTATACAAAGCATGTTAGAACTGATCTAGTGTGGGAAAATGTGAATTCAAACCAAACAGTGTCCAGATCAGCGCATTCTGAATCTAGGCATCACTTGTAATATAGATCGCACCTTATATATACCACAAGCCCCCCCCCCCCTCCAGATTTGCCTATTCTATCTTTCCATTCAAATACAAATCCATCTATTTGTAATTCTCTATCAGTTATGCTTGAATTAAGGAATGTTTCACACAATCCCAGAATTTGTAAGTTTCAGTCTTGATGTAGTGCTATAATAATTTCATCTAATTTTGGTAGTAAATGGCATATATTTAAGGTTCCAATTTTAAAACCTCTTTTAACAAGATTAAAATTAACATTATTATCTTGATCACTGCCAATACTACAGTTGTTTATTGTTGTAGAACTATTGTCATGTAGACGATTACCTTTAGTAGGATTTGTACATATGACTTCCTTGTCATTAGTTACATCATTATGCTCATACCGATCATAAATTATCATGCACTGTGCATCATAGTCTCCATTATCATTACTATTTCAAGAGTAAGTAATGGAAAATATTACATAGTAAGTGAATAAAAAGCAGAGGAAAGCAAGCATGAACATATTTATAATCCTGTCATCCTGCAAGTATGGCATTGAACAGCAGTAATTTATTTGAGTCGATTCACATGAACAGACATCATTTTGACAAGTGTCACATACTAATATTGTGGAGAGACTGTTGTAGATATTGTAGTTTGTTAATATTTGGCTACTACTTCATTGCCAAGTTTCTAATCTTGTAAACATTGCTTCTGCTGATGACCATATCTGTTACATCTGTAACATTTTATAGGTTTTCCATGCTTACCTACTTTTGTTACATGTCCATTCTAACCACAGTAATAACAGTTACCATCATATTGTTACTGCACATTGTTCCGTTTAGGTACTTGTACAGTATCAATAACTAGCCTCTATGACCCTAGGTTCAATGTCAGTAATCAGTCCTCTGTGATCTTAGGTTCAATGTGCATGTTTGTTTGTAAGAATATTGAATGCCATTAAGTTTGAGGACACTATACTGTATAAATTGTAACTTGAACATAATATAAAGGAATCGTGACTAAATATAGCACGTGAGAGCACCCCCACCATACCATGTCTCAGATGACTTTGATAATAATTAACACAATGTGATCTGGGGTTCAAGATTAATGTTCATTCCTCGGGTTTTTATCTGTAATGGCTTGTGAACACTGTCAATTGAAGAAACCATAAAGGATTACGATCAAATTGGTATATATATATATATATATATATATATATATATATATATATATATATATATATATATATATATATATATGACATTGTTATTAAACGCTGTTTCAGCAGCATGGTGCTCTATATCAAGTGTAATATTTTAAGTGCATAACATTCTCACATTCTGATTCCTCCTCCTCACTAATTTCTAAATATGAATTCCACTTGACTCCAGATTCTTTTGGAAAGCTCTCTGATATCCAGGTTACAAAGTATTCTAAAATAAAATCGAAAATGCATTGTTGATGATGACACAGCTAGCATTTGCAAGGAACAATCCATTAAAAATAGTAAGTCTAGTCTTGAAGATAAATACATAACACTTATTATAAAACACAACATTTTGGCAGAACATCTACCCTTTTCAAGAGTTAGTAAATTGCCACTATAATTGATGCCTATATAAAATATTTAGTTAATGTACACTTTATTTATAATTTTTATAAAGTTTGGACATAGATTTATATAAAATATTTGTTTATTTGTGGGTACATCTTCACTAAATTCGAGTCATGTTCAGTCATATCCTGCCTTGAGCACATTTTGAAGGTATTCAGTCATTCGCAAATTTATGGCCCATGTTCAGTGAACAAAATGAAGAAAAACCAATATGATTGATTTTATTTTTCATATTAAATTATAAAAATAGATGTATTTGTCCAAATTATTCCCATATTTCATGCACAAACTATACTTTACTACTTTTCAACGTTAAATCCCACTATCACAATCCTGAGTAATGGAGGTTAAATACTGACACAAAGATTGCTGATCTTGCGAACAATGAAAGCCTTAGATTTCAATATCATATTTATAACCACTTCAAAGTAGAAGCATCCAAATGGAACCAGTGTAAAGCATCTGTATTGTTTGCTTTACACAAAACTCAAGATTAAAATTTTTGCTTACACTTTATAATTAAGGGGCAGGTTATCAAAACTACTTTTGCTTAGTACACATTTACACTGCTCAGTGATTTTTGTAGATAAAGGCCTTAAATAACATTCCAAGTCAACTCTAATACTTGAAACATAAATGACAAAAAAGCTCTTGTTATTTTTGCTTGAATCGTGTCTTCCCTAGACCTGATAGACTCATTTATGTTGTAACAGATGTTAACGTTTTTATTGTTCAGATCCAGTTACCAGATAGTTGTGACCCTTCAGGCACTTTTTATACTTCCTTTTAAGAAAGTAGGAAATTACAGTCACCTTTTGTGATGAACGGGCACAATTTAAATATGCAAATTTACAGTCTTGCAGCTACAATATTGCTTTGACCTCAGTAATAAATTATCACCCCTCTGACTATGACCTTTTGCCCACTCTTCCATTAATATTATAGACCAAGTCCATAATAATATTTTTATGGAAACAACCACTTCAGAAAATTCTCAATAATTTGCACTATATGAAAAGCTGTAAGCAACTTACCCTGATCCACAATCCTGAACAATAAGTCATGAACAACGGTAAGTAAGGCACAAAGTTTGGTACATTTTTGAAGAAACATTGTGTATTTTGTTTTAATATTCTAACAATAGACTAGTATGGCCTTTATCTTTGACCTTTAAAATGTTATTTATTTAGTATCCACTATTCCTCACTTACGACCAGTGATACCTGGAATCAAGATTTATATCTTCCTGTAGTCTTCAATTTAATCTTTCAATCTTTCTTTCTCCTTTTTTGCTATCAACAATCCCTGCAAAAGGAGTTGCAGAAAAAGGGAGAGGGTGGAGAGTGGCATTCACTCAGTTACATAACGAATTCCATATCACTACCTTCACTGAGCTTATACATGTATATTCACTCACACACACAAACACACACACACACACACATATATATATATATATATATATATATATATATATATATGATTGATTAAATTAAAAAGGATGTAAATGAAAAGAGTGTGTATGCGAGTGAGAGCACACCTGTTAATTTCTGAATATTGTAACCATTTCGTGTAGGGGTGCGAGAACACCATGAGTATACTAGTGCACTGATAATTGTTTTCATTCACCACTATCATGTGTAGGGGTATGAGAAAACCACAAGCACACTTTTGAATTTCTAAATCACCAATCAATGTAGGTGTACTAGAGCACCATGGGCACACATGTAAATTTATAAGAGTACTATATTCACCCATTCACAATAAATTATTAGTTAGTCAGATAAATTGTATATCTAATCTATCAGAGTTGTTGATCTGGCATGGTGTACACAAATAGACTAAGATATACAACCTAAGAGAAAACAAATAAATATCCATTCGATAAATTTTGGATTTGTTACAGGCATTTCAGGGCCAGATTGGACGGGGTGGGGGGGTAGGGGGGTGGGGGTCACCAAATGACTTTACAAACCTTGTGTAGTGACAAATTCACACTGGCAACTAGTTATAGGCAAGGAAATCCTACGCTTGAGGGGGTATTTCCTTCACTCTGCAACAAGAGAAAGCAATTAAAATCTCATTTTATATAATAGGTCGAACAGAGAAAAGTCTGTAATACGTTAAAGGGCTAAAAGTTAGTGTTTTTATGTCAATAGTTGGGATAGATAAATTAAAGAAAACTGTCAAAAGTTTCACTTTTGAAACTTACATCTTATTGCTTATTTGGGTCTGCACGATAAAAGAGTGAGAGTCATTGTATGAAGGTAGCTTCATAAGTAAGAGAAAATTATTGCTATAAAAATGTATTATTTCATAAACCAAGGCTGATAATTCAACTGATTAGGATTTAAATCCTAAATTAAACTGCAATGCTCTGAAAATTAAAGATTAGAGAGCACTGACAACTCGATCCTTTCAGATTTATACAGAAGGATGCTGTAAAAAGACGATAGATAGGTTGCTTGGTATCTTTCTAAAACTAATAATAAAATTTTCGTTCTTACTGTTTCCATAAGGCACTGCATGTACAATACTGTCTTGTCTTATGTTACTCAACACTGTACATGTCAATGCCTAGTTGATGGCTTTTGTACATTAGAAATAATGAGTGTATTACACTGCATGTACCACTGGAAAAAGTGAAGATTTATTCTGTTGTGAATAAGTGTCCAACTAGCTATTAAAAATATAATTCAACATTTTATGTGAAATCCCTGAAACTTTTCTTATGGTGTGTAACAAATTCTATTAGTACTTTTCAGCTACGTTTAAATGGAAGTTCAAATGTATCATGTGGAGAGTGTACATTCTCACCTAAAGTACTTTAATAGCATCTGCTTCATACTTCATGTTATATAAAGCACTGCCATGTAAAAACAGATATAATATATTGTCGTATAAATTTAACCGCAATAATATCTGCTTCATACTTAATTAGGAAATGTAATATATTGTCACCTAAAGTACCTCAATTATATCTTTTTTATACTTCATGAGGAAATATAATATATTGTCATCTAAAGTAACTCAATTATATCCGCTTCATTCTTCATGCATTAGAAAGCACTGCCTTATGAAAACAAAGCGCTTAATTTGTAAATACAAATCCCTTAGCCAACAGGAGCACATGTGGAGTAGATGACACTATACAGCCTGGTATGCCGGGGAATGATGTCAAGCAAATGGGAGTTATGTGCCTTGTATGGAGATATGGCACAACACCAGATCCATGCTGATCTAGTTTTGTTTGGTTTGGTGTTTTACAGCACAGCATGCAAGTTGATTATTTAGAGCTGAGGCAACTGGAGAAAAGTGCTTTGTCCAGGAACACACGATGGAAGCAAACCTGGGCTGATCCAATAATAGGATGTAAACCCATACTCCGGATAGTCTGGACAGGATTCAAACCTATTAACCACTGGTTGTGTGTCTAACCTAATAACTAAGCCATCATGGAAGTAGGAAATATTACTGAAATATACTACTCGTGAAGATGCATCAATATACATAAGTTGGGGTGTTTGATTAGTATAAATGTAATAGGGTTACAGATACAGAGTATGTAACAGCTGAAAATATAAAAGTCATTCTAGTATATAAATTAGCTCACAGTGATCTGTTTTGGTATCAGTTTCATGAGCATAGGTGAAATAGTGTCCAAAATATATTGGGTATAATTAATATATAGTTAAATGCAGAAGTTACTCAAGCATGAAAACAACTTCACACTGCTTTTGTTTTGGCATGGCTGAGTTAATCTCTTTAAGGCACATCCAGATACCAGTTTTCATGAGTATAAGTGAAATAGGATTCAAGATATTAAGATTGTAACAAACAAAAACATCACACAAGCATGAAAATTAGGTCACTGTTACCCAGTTTTGGTATGGTTGAGTTACTCTCCTTGAGATGCATCCACACAGCCAATTTTCACGAATGTACATGAAATGGAGTCTAATGTATTCAGGTGTAATGAACAGCTGAAATAAAAAGTCACTCAAGCATGAACATTAGCTGACAATAACATAGTCTCATTATGGATAGGTTATTCAAGATGCATTAGGAAATATCTGATACAGGATAGAAATGACTGATTGCCCATGCCTCAGGAATGCCATGTGCAAGAGTTTAACTACAAAACGTGTTAGTAATTTGCCATATATTAGTATATCAGCCTAGGACTGATACATTGTTATTTTTAGTTTCATTTTATTCTTGTCGACTTGCTTGGGGTTTGGAGGGGGGGGGGTAAAAAAATTATTAGAAAAGACTGTTTTTTGCTGCCTGAAGAAGATTCCAACGTTTATCAACCTCTCAGAAGATGGTCTTTCAAGGTGGAATAACTTCTTAGTGATTTTGTTTTCTGAAGCATGTGATTTTAACAAAATTCTACTTGAAATATTGTAACATTTATGGACTTGATTATATTTACTTATAAAATTAAAATATTTACAAGGTTGATACTGTATTAAAAAGCTCATAAATTACATTTAAGGATTAATTTAATCGAATGTATCGACAAACAAATTACCCTTAAGCTATCTTATTTCAGATTTCACTTGGAAGTTACTGTGAAAATTTCCAATGTAGTGCTATGTTTTTTTTAACCATTATTACATATTTATTTCTTACATTTGTATCTTATTAATTTTCGAACCATGTAATTTACAAAACCACATTACTTTTCTGGAAATAGAGTAATAAATATAGGTATTACATAGTGAGTCTTCAAATTTGAATCAAATTCAATATGTTGCCATTATAACATGGTGTACATACTCTTGAGTTAAATGCCTGTCATACGAAAAGAGTCTCCACGAAATGAAAATATTAGAATCTTTAGGTTACTGCAAATAACAAAGATGATAGAAGTTGCTATTTCACACATCTGTATTTGGTTTGAAAACACTGTCTTTATCATTCATTTGAAAATCCTAAAACAAATGTAACTATTTTCATTTTAACACAAAATATAGATATTATCATTGCACTATTAATAATATGATCTTAGTTGGCTGAGCTTGTTACCTTTTAGATCTAGAGATTATATTTCTCATCCAATAAAACTTGGTTAAAAGGGCTATATCATCAAAGTATTGGACAAGTCTGATTATGACCAAGAGATTGTGCATATTAGTTATGCCTGTAACTTTTCGAAATAATATTTTATCAGACTACAGTAAAAGTTGTGCAGGTATTTACTCCAGCTTGATCGGCATATTATTTGTTTCACATAATCATGTGATTACTTGATTTTAAAATGGTTTGGTACACTGTCTAGGCTTACAGCATTGTGTTTCTGTTTCTACAAGTCTTAAATTAAACTGATGAAATGACTTTAAAAATTATAGTACAATAAATCTTGTCACAGAGCAGTCATTACCATTCATTTTCATGACAAATGGAAGATTTATATTACAGCAGGGAAAAATGTTTTATAACTGACTGTATGACTTTTAAATTCTTGGAAATGCCGTATGAAAGACAATGCAATCAGTTTTGTTTTATAATGGTCGAACTGAAAAATTATTTAAAACTCTGAATCATTGTTTAGGCACTTACCTCTCTCATCTTGTATTAAATTATGTATTTCCACACATAAAAAACAGTTTAAATATAATTACACAGTATTGTGCCATATTTGCTATTTTTCAAACATTGTCAATCCTGTGCCAGTTGCTCCCACGCCAGCCCCAGCATCTGGTCCCACACCAGACCCAAAGGCTGTTTCCATGTCATCCCCAAAAGCTAGCCCAGCTTCAGCCCTTACAGAGTTTTGTCAGCCACAAAATCTGGTACCATGCCAGTACCAATATATGGTCCCATATCTTTTCCAACAGTTAGCACCACTCTAACCCCAACTACTGGTCCCGCATCAGCTCCAAAGTTCAGTTCCATGCAATTCCCAACATCTAGTCTCATGCCATCAACATCTGCTTCTACTCCATCCCCAACAGCTAGTCTCATGCCAGTCCAAACAATTGGTGATGCTGATAGGTTCATGCACATTGCAAGTTTGTTGGTCAATGTTGGATCCAGATTCTTGAGATGCCTCTTGCTTCATCATATAATCAGTCCCACGTGTACCCTGGGCCAGTATCTTGCCAACAACAATATAGCTATTGAAATCTTAAGAAGAGGAAAAAACAAAGCAAGTCACAAATGGACATCCTGTTGCTATTGGGTGGAAGGATCAACCTGGGTGATTATGATATTACAATTGTATTAGCTCTGTTCAATAACATTGTATCTACTATAAGTCACCAAGAACAGAATATGATACAGTTAATACTTGATAAACACCAACTTGTATCGAGCTATAATAGTTATAATATTGTCCCAGTGATTGATACCAGTTGGTGTTCATCTTGTATTGAGCACTAATAATGGTTATAATATAGTCTCAGTGCTTGATACCAGTTGGTATTCATCTTGTATAGATCACTAATAATGGTTATAATATTGCCCCAGTGCTTGATAACAGTTGGTATTCGTCTTGTATTGAGCCAAAAATGGTCTACAGCCAAAATGCTTCCGCAATAAATGTTGTCAAACGTTACTAATTCTGGATCACTGAGAACGAAAATGATGCTTAAAATTGTTGATTGGCGCTAGTTTTAAAGATATTATACTGCAAAATTGGAGATCAGGACAAGACAAACATTGCACGGAGAAGGACTGCCGATTCTTGATGCACCAGAATCATTCTCACTTGAGTCAGACGAGGAAGAGGAGAAGAGGATGAAACTTATACTCCTGAACCATCAATGTCACATGACCCATATTTTCTCCCATCCTCCTCCTCTGAACCACACCTCATAACACAAGGTGAACTAAATGACCTTGTCAGGGATTTGGAACTACCCAAGAGTAAGGCAGAGCTGTTGGGCTCCAGAATACAGATGTCGAATCTCCTGGCAGGTGATGTTAGGAACTCCATGTTCCGTGACCGTCAAAAGGATCTTGTCCCATTCTTCTTCATGGAAGGTGATCTTGTAGCCTGCAACAACATCGATGGTGTGATGGCAGTCCTCAACATCGTTCATGATCCAGATGAGTGGAGACTGTTCATTGATTCATCGAAGACGAGTCTTAAAGCTGTTTTGCTGCATAATGGCAGTGTTTTGCCATCAATTCCAGTTCGTCATGCAGTCCATATGAAGGAAACCTATGAAAACATGAAACAACTTTTGAGGTGCATAAACTATGACCAACATCAGTGGCAGCTTTGTGGCGATTTCAAGGTTATTGCTTTCTTGCTTGGTCTGCAGACTGGATACACAAAGTACTGCTGTTTTCTCTACGAATGGGATAGTCGAGCGAGAGATTCCCACTACATCAAGAGAGATTGGCCCCTCCGACAGTCATTGGAGCCTGGGATGAAAAATGTTCAGCATCCACCACTTGTTGAATCAAGGAAGATGTTGTTACCACCCTTGCACATGAAGCTGGGTCTGATGAAGAACTTTGTCAAGGCCATGGACAAACACAAGCAGCTTTCAAGTACCTCCGTGGAAAATTTCCAAGGTTAAGTGAAGCGAAGATAAAGGAAGGTGTCTTTGTTGGTCCTCAGATTTGTGAACTTCTTTGAGATGATACATTTCACCGTGCACTGCGCGGCAAGGAAAAGACGACATGGAAAGCCTTCCGGTTAGTGGCAACAAATTTTCTAGGAAACAACAAGGCAGACAACTACAGGGAGTTGGTGGAAAACCTACTCAAGGCATACAAAAGCCTTGGTTGCAACATGTCAGCAAAGATACATTTTTTTGCACTCTCATCTAGATTTTTTTCCACCGAATTGCAGAGCAGTGAGCGACTAGCGATTTCACCAGGACATTGCAACAATGGAGAAACGCTATCAGGGCAAATTGAGCCCATCAATGATTGTAGACTATTATTGGACAGTGACAAGAGATGCTCCATTTAATGAATACAAGAGACAAGCCAAGATGAGCCGAGTAGACACTTAATAAGGACTAAACTATGTACTTATATATACATAATAGTTTTTTTTTACTTTTGTTTCAATATATTTTTTATTTATAGAACCCTTTTGCTGTTTTGTAAAGTGTTACATGAACAGGACAGGTGAAATATTATCATGTAAAGCAACCATAAACACATGAAAAGACCTATGTTTACAATTTATGATTAAAAGTCTACTATGTACACAATATACATAGACGTAAAATGTAAAAACTTAAATATATTGGAAACAGTAGCCAATCAGTTGTTTTAATTGTCATATTTGAATTCAGCACATCAAAATCCCTAATAAATAGCACATTTTATCTATGAAGCTTACGACTTCGAAATAATTGTAGACCAGTGTAATGGTTATAATATTGTCCCAGTGATTGATACCAGTTGGTATTCATCTTGTAATGAGCACTAACAATGGTTATAATATTGTCCCAGTGCTTGATACCAGTTGGTATTCATCTTGTATTGAGCACTGATAATGGTTATAATATTGTCCCAGTGCTTGATACCAGTTGGTATTCATCTTGTATTGAGTACTAATAATGGTTATAATATTGCCCCAGTGCTTGATACCAGTTATTCATCTTGCATTGAGGACTAATAATAGTTATAATATTGTCCCATTGCTTGATACCAGTTATTCATCTTGTATTCGTTTTGTTATACTAGTATATCTTCATATGTCAGTTGCTGAAAGTTAGTATACATTCACATTCTAAAGCATATATATTTTAGTGTAAATGTGGTTGGCAAAAGAAAATAAAGATGTTTTGCAACTTTGAGCGAAATTTTATTTGAGTCTGCAAGATAAAAGAAAGAGTGAGAGTCATTGTATGGAGGTAGCTTCGTAAAGTGAGAGAAATTATTTAGATTAAAACATTATGTAGAAAATAGCTGGCAGAGGAAAATATTACTGTTATAAGTATTTTGTATATAAAATTATTGTACATTTTTTATTTTTTATTTTCTTTGAAAAACGGATTGAAATGACTGTTAGATATCTCTAGAAATTTGTACTGTGCAGTATGAATCTTTCCTTGAAGACTTTGGACACCTAAGTAAATGTATTCAAAAGACAGATTGTTATTCTGTCTTTTAAGAGTCATTCCACGGCAGTAATTTTACAATCTCAGATGAGGTGTATTGATAAAATAAAAATATTGTAATAAAATAACTGTAAGAGAATATAAATATTCAAGATGTAGAATTATTGTACAATTTTAGCTCTACTGATTAAAGTCCAGAAGAGCTTATGGGATGATTGTCCATCTGTCCGTCTGTCTATGCTCAAGGTTATCGCTATTCCTAAACTACTTGGAGAATTGATACAAAACTGTACACACATGTTCATCCCAGTGTCTTCTTTGATATAAAGGAAACTGGCACCAGGCTGACATCCAATATGAAAATCTTGTCATTGCTGCTCACGAATGGATAGCAATATCCACATGGTCCTAAATGAAAATGGTACCAATCTTACATCAAGCATGGTAGCATGACGGCATATTGAAAAAAACTTATTATCAGTTATCCTTCTCAATGTACAGTCATCTTGACATAGGGTTTTCACCAAAAGACTTCTTATGTCCAGTTGATCCTAAATGAAGGTGCTGATCTGACATTTAGGATGACCATCACACCATGAAAATCATGTTGTCACTCAAGAATATCAGAGTTGGTTTCAACACTCAGCAGTTATAAAGAAAACAGTCTTATGTTGGATCCCTGTAAATTCTTTTCTAGCATGAATTATGCAGGAACTATTTTCTTGAAAATGTTTCATTGATATATAATCTTTTAAAGCTAGTTATGGATGCTTTTCTACAATAAATTGCACTGTGAAGACATAGAGTTTGTGATTTTGTGCAAAAATGCTGACTGATCAGCTGACTATATATAGTATTATACTATGTCATATCATTATGATAATTAGAACATAAATGACCTTTTAGTGGTCATGATGCTTTTTATTGCTGTTAAACACAGTCTGTGGTATCAAAGCCATTGTATTGCAGAATAGTCAGCGTGTTTCAGAAACAGATCTTGCAATTCTTTTCTTTTGTTAATAATGTATGACCTCCCTTTACAAGCGATATGAAAATATCCTATACCATCATGAAAATCAACAAGTACATAAAAATAACAGACATTAGTGAGTAGGTCAGAATTGTGGCACTTGGTCAGCAGGTTGTCACCGGTCAGCAAAACGTTGACATCAGCTGACTGGTCAGCATTTTTGCATGCTTTGTGATTTGGGGCTGGGACTTCACGTTAATTGCAGTGTTCAGAGAAGGGCTTCTGAAAGATGACTGACAATCATAGCACTTTAAGGTTCTGTACTACTTGTTTTTGCTGGTTTGGTCCATTGGTTGTTTTATTAAAGTAGCCAGGAGGTGCTTGAAGTACAACTTTATGGTGCAGAAAACAATGGTCTTTAAGACCGGTGAAACCATGCATTCATTTTCTTTTTTCACATTTTGATACCTGTTCATATGCTTTTATGTTTGAAATATTGGTTTAAACATTTGCAGTAATGTTACTAGTCAGGGTATCTACTTAAGACCATGATCAAGTGTTTAAAATGTCATGGCTTCACGTTAGATAAGTTTTATGTTATCATAGAAACTTATTGTTTTGTTTGTTTTAATGGCACTTTAACACATTATTGGCTTTATCATGCCAAGAAAATGGGAGCTAAGTACCTTTTCCAAGGATACACCAAGGCAGCCAACCCGGTATGGTCTGGTCGGGTATTGAACCCACGACTCTTGGATTATAATTGTCTGACGCTCTACCAACTAAGCTACCATGGCTTCTGTACAAAACCAATTCAGGACAGACAAGCGGACAGACAGTAGCAAAACAAACCAGTATGTTCTCTTCTGCTATTACAGCGGGCTACAACAACGATAAAGGTAAAAAGATATAATACAATCCTTAGGCAGATAAACCCATTTGATTAAAAGTAAGTCATACTCCAATGGGATAAAAGCTTAAATTGAATTACTTGTGGACCAATGCGGATTTCTGAACAGATTTCTTACAGTGGATTAAACAGATCATCATCATATTGATTCAGAAAGAGTACTAGGTGGGAGGACAGAGGGTAATTAACCATGCTGAAAGAATTGTATAACCATCTTTCAAATGGAAAATTATAATGACTATGTATGAGGATTGCAAGCCATATAGGTAATATAATACAGATGTCTGTCCTATCAACCTATAAGTGTGGCCAATAAAGTGGACATTTTCGCTTCTTCGTTTGTCTTGTTAACGCAACTCTCCTAAAATACTCCTACTTAATAATAAGAATAATAATAATGATAATAATAATAATAATGATTCTTCAATATAGTAACTGAATTAGTATATAAATAATCTCCCCTGAGGCACTCTACTACTCTGAAAACTACAAAAGCAATATACAGCATGCATATAACAATAAAGATCCAGTATAACATGGGAATAACTATTATATACTCCTACATATTTTCATGTTATTCACACACACTTTGGTAACAAATAAATTTCATTAACCAACTAGTTTCAGTTTATTATTGCATTGTCAGAAACATAAAGATAGTATACAATTAAATGATAGAATGCTGGCAAGTTACAGTCATTTGTGTGGTTACATTATTATTCCCTGAAATATGCAGTTATTGTGTATTTGGAATATATTTCATCTCTAGATTTAAAGAAAACGCAGTTCTATCAAAAAACAACTTACATAAATAGGGTATATTTGCAGTATTCAACATCGATTATGATTATTTGATTGGTTAAAATATTTCTACCTTTTTCTGATTGAAAAGTTTAGATGTTTACTACATGTATCTTATTCACAGCAATGTCATCTTTGGAATTTTATGTAATAAATAAATACTTTGCTTATCAAAACTGTTTATTTATTCTTGTTCTCCACCATTTGATTATGTCACCAGTCTTGCTTGTACCACTTTTTTAATGAGAACTGGAAAGACATTGTATCACACATAATTCTTTGTGCCTTGATTTAAAATAAAGTTATCGAGTCCAGTACATTGGGAACTGTGACTGGAATCTGGTCAAGCTAATGTAATTTTCTATTTTAGCTCATCAGGCTGTAAGGCAAATGGGGCATACGGTATAAATGGCATCCGTTTTGTGCCATCAGTCATCCGTCATATGTTGGGGATCCATAAGTCAAGAATTGCTTGTTACTACTCTGGAGTCCATATTTATAATCCAGTTTCAATCACACTTTGAATATGACCTTATATCATCAAAAACTTGTATGAGTTCGATAATGAGCAAGACCTATGCATATTAATGAGGTTATCTTGCACCTGATTGGGTAACCGTGTTATAACTCTGGAGGTCATATCTCTGATTTGTTTTTTTTATAAAACTTGAAATACATCCTTATAATAAAAAATAGCATATCTCGAACAAGTTTGATAATGAGTGAGATCCATGCATACTGATGATCTTGTATTTGATTGACTGAAGCCATATTTCTGATCTGATATTCATCACACTTGCAATATGAATTATATCATGAGGATCTTGGATGGATTTGATAATGAGTGAGATCCACATATAATAATAAGATAAGTTTGCATCCGATTGGCTGAACTTGCTATCAGTCTGAAAGCCGCATTTATGATCCGAATTTGATCAATCTTGGAATATATGCTAATTTCATCAAGATCTTTTGCGAGTTTACCGGTAATAATGAGCAAGATTCATCTGACTGGCTGAATTTTGTTACCTGTTGGGAAAGCCATAATTTTCATTTGATTTTAATAAACTTGAAATATAATTATATCATCAAGGTGTTGGATTGGTTTGGTAATGATCAAGCTCCACGCATATTATTGATATAATCTTGATTCTGATTGGCTGACCAAGTTAGCACAATGGGGGCCAGATTTCTTGACCGAGTTGTATCACACTTGGAATATATGCTTATATCATCAAGATCTTGGACAAGTTCTATGATAAGTGAGATGCACACATGTTAATGAGATGATCTTGCATCTGATTGGCTGAGATTAGTTAATGTTACCAATCTGGAAGCCATATTGCAGATCTGATTTTGATTAAATTTGGAACATTGGCTTATATCATCAAGATATTGGACGAGTTTGAGAATGAGTAAGATCCACTCATATTAATGATGTAACCTTGCATCTGATTGGCTGAGCTTGTTATCACTCTGCAAGCAACATTTGTGACCTGATTTTGATCAAACTTAGATTATGCTTCTATCATCAGAATCTTGGAGTGTTTAAATAATGAGTAAGATTGATGCATATTAAGGAGGTGAGCTTGCATTTGAATTATTGTGCTTCTTACCACATTTGAAGCCAGACTTTTGATCTGTTGGGTTTGTTATCATCAACATATTGAATGACATTGATTATGAGCGAGAAACTGCCATATTAATTATGCCTTCATCTTTAGAAATATTTTTATCAGTATAGTACACTAGGTAAATTCAACATGATATAAAGTTAGGGAGATAGTTTACATAGCATGTGTTCTTACAGTACCATGTAAGCTTTCTTAGTGAAATGATCAATTGGCAAGTTATGTAAGCCAAGTGAGCGATATCAAGCCCACTTGGATCTTTTTTAAATAACATACACTAAAAAATCAGACATGATAATTCTGCATCTTCAACTACAATATGTGAAAGAATATATATGGGAGAGAACAGAGAGTTGAGCTGTTTGCATCTAGTAGGAGTTGTGACATGCAGAATGCGATTGTCAATTTTGTTATTATAGATATTACTTCGTCTAATACAGTTAATAATGCGGATATGACTTAACTGTTGCAACCTTTCACCTAAATGCAGTTGAAGATAAAGCTGCCTGATTATGATATGGCTTTATTTTAAGCCACGATTTGCTAGGTTACTTAAGACCTATTTTGGCTGAGTTCAAAACCTGAACATTGAAACAAATCAATAAAGATAAAATGATTTTTGGCTAAGTTCAAACAGAAATATTGAAACAAATCAATGAAGATAACATTATGTTTGTGTTTGGCTAAGTTCAAACATAAATATTGAAACAAATCAATGAAGATAAAATTATGTTTGGCTAAGTTCAAAACCTAAATATTGAAACAAATCAATGAAGATAAAATGATGTTTGGCTAATCAGTGAAGATAAAATAATGTTTAGATGTTGAATAATTTTAATTTGCATATCATGCATATGACATGAATGTTAATGGACTATGATGAGATGATATAAATATTTTTTTTCTTCCTCATAGGTGACATTTATTCCTCAGCAGGCATGTAAATTAGATGTCATAAATTGGACAATAACTTAGGAAGCACTTTCCTACCTTACACTCATTTACTTGTCTTTTATTTATGTTTTCTTTTCATGGACATTTCAGATAGAGTTATTTTTTTAAAATTAAAAGGTCCCAAAAAATTATTATAATAATATTTGAATATTCATGCAATAAAATATATTAGAAGAAAATGAAGTTTGACTTGTCAGTAAGGCTTATGGTATGGCTCTGCATTTGTCATCTGTCAGTTGGTCAACAGTTGCTTGTTACCATTCTAGAGGTCATATTTTTGATCTCATTTTGATCAAACTTGGAATATGAGATGCGTTCTGTAATGATTGAGATGCATGCATATTAACGTGCTTATCATACATTAGATCAGTTGAGTTTGTTACCACTCAGTAGGCCGTATTTGATTCTGATTCTGATTAACTTGGAATATATGATTATATCATCAACGTCTTGAATAATTTTGATAACAAGTGAGATCCATACATATTAATGAGTTAACCTTGCATCAAATTCGCTGAGCTTGTTACTACTCTGGTTGCTGTATTTTGTAATTAGATTCTTTGATCAAACTTCTACTCGTAACATCAAGATCTTTCAAGAGTTTAATAACTAATCAGATTCATGCATATTAATGAAATGATCTTGCATCTGATTGTTTGAGCATCTTTCCACTCTTGAGACAGTATTTCTGAGCCAACTTTGATCAAACTAGAAAAATAGGCTTAATTCATCAAGGTCTTGGTTGACTGCAATCCACACATAATAAAATGCTAATTTTGCATCTGATTGGCAGAGCTTGTCAACACTTTAGTGACTCGATTTATGATCAGAATTTTATCAAACCTGATAAATAGAGATATCAAATTGTGTAAAGAGTTTTATCATGAGTGAGATCTTTGCATATTTATGAGGTGTTCATGCATGTAATTGACTGAACTTCTTACTGGTCTAGAGATGGTGTTTCTGACATGACTCGAATCAAACTTAGTAAATACGCTTATATCATCAAGATGTTGCATGAGTTTTATTATGAGTGAGACCAACGAATACTAATAAGGTGATATTTGATCAAACTGGCTGCAAAGTTTCTTTGACCACTTTAGAGACTGTGTTTTCAATTTGATTTTAATCAAACTTTGTAAATAGGCCTATATTATCAAGATCTCGATTTAATATGATCATGAGCGAGATCCATGGATATTAATAACGTAATCTTACAGTTTATATGCTGAAATTGTCAACATTCGAGAAACTCTGTGTCTAATCTGGTTTTAATCAAACTTGTTTCTAAACATAGTCTTGTATTATTAAGATATTGAATGGTTATGAGCAAGATATACATATTTATGAGGTTATCTTGTATTTTACTGGCTGAGTGTGTTAGCACTCTGTAAACGAAATTTCGATAATCATGGTCTCAGGTTACATAATAAATGAGATCTGCACATCATATTAAGATGATCTTGCATCTGATTGACTGAGCTTTTTGGGAGATAGTCTACAAGGGATTGTATTCTTACAGAACTACTGTACACATGACAGCATAGTGAAATGGTCACTTGCTAATATGTGTTAGTCAGGTGAGTAATACTAGACTTGGGCCTCTTGTATCAATGCAGGTATGGATTAACTGCTTAATTATTTGTATTTTAAGCGTCAATATGAAAAATGATAAATAATGTTTTGTCTAAATTCATTCAGCTTATATATAAATTAGGATGTGTAATACAAAATGACTGATTACAAAAACAATTAGTCCAGACAAATGGAGAAAACAAGCTTCAAATTAGATATTAAAAATTTAAAGTAAAATCAGTGCAAGTCACTGAGAAGAAATGGCATTTTTTGAGGAAAACAAACCAAAACAAAAAACATCATTTTGACCATTTTATATTTTTGTACGGGTGCAGAGATTTGATTATTTTTTAAATGGACTTCATACAACCAAAACATATAGCCAGTCTGCTGAGAGGCAGGTTTATAGATCAAACAGTCTATGGAAGCTTTCCTCCATAAAACTGTTAAAACTTATGTTTTGAAATTTTATTTGCTTACATGTAAATTAAGATGCATGAAATTAGTGAATAGAAAACCATAAATTAAATAAAGCTGAAAAAATAAAAACTTGTAAGTCAGAATAGATAGTGTGCAAGATTCTGTTTCCTATCTTTCTATCTTTCAGGTCAAGTCGAAATCAATTAATGTTGTCAGTGGTTAAAAACACAGACATTCTGGTGAATGGACATGTAAATTAAATAAATATTACTGTCAGTGATGAAATGTGGTGGCATCACAGCAGCCATACTGGGGAGAGGAGGTGCCTGCGCAGTGGCTCCTCCTGGAACAGGAGCTGATGGGGTGAGGATACATATTTACACAGACAATTTAATACATCTATGACAAATTTTAAATGTTTATATTTGGAGGAATCTTATCACTGCTGGTACTCAGTAACTGCAATATATTTGCTTCTTTATTTTGTGAGGCTTGAGTCTAACATGATAAATGCATTTAATTTATTTATAGTTCTTGTGCTTGTGCTTTGAAATTGGTTTTATATGCACTGTTTATTATACACTTTTGAACCTGACCATGGTTATTTTCCCAGCAAATCTTGCTTGTAATCTGATGTATAAGTATGCCATTGAGACTTATGTTTTATGATTTTGTTATTTACATGTGTTCAAACACAATGCCTAAAACATTAACAACATTATCAATTTGTGTCAGATCTAAGAATGGGGGTGGAGGTGCGGGGAAGAAGAGAGAGTTTAGTGTGATGAAAAATGAGATCTTTGCTACCAATAAGCAACTAACATAATGTTATATAATCTCTTTAAAGACAGTGACATGTTGCATGCAATTGTATGAAGCACACATGCATGATATGGTAGTACAAATAGAGCATTTTTAGAAGTTAATTTTAAGTAGGAGACTTCTTTTGAGCTGGGGCTACTTTTCTAGTTGGAATACTTCTTTCCATACGTACGTAATAAACGTAAAATGTGAACACTTAAAACCTAGAACTTACATTCTTTAACATTATCGTGAAGCATCATGACATTTTATAACAGTGCATGAAATAAAAGTTAGACATTTGTAAGACAATAAATTTGCATGGATCTACCAAACTGACAACTAGAACCTACTTCCACCATAACATGTAAAGTTTTGGATAGATTAAATAGATTCATGGATAGGTAAGAAACATCAGATCATGGAAAACAGAGTAAATTGAATAGTAGTTCTGGAACAGTGCTTGAAATAGAATATTCAAATGAACCTAATGTTGTATAAAAGACCACCAATAAAAGCACCAAGGAAATGGAAATTCAATATTTTGGTCGCAAAAATGCACAGTTTTGAAATTATATAGACAAATAGAAAATGAAATAGTTGAATTGTTTGATTATATTTAAAGAGGACAACAAATAACTCCATATCAAGAACAAATTGTCAGAAGGTTATTTACAAAACAAGAATAAAGTATGATTGGAGGATATAAAAAAGCTTTTATAATTGCTGCCTCAAAAATCAAAGTTTCCAAAATAGAACTTGAACATCATGATGAACAGATAACAAGACTTAAAGATGAAATTAAGATACAAATGATTGTGAAAAAATTGCAAAATGAACCAGACCAAGTTAAAATTATGTGATCAGATCTAGTTGTAAAAATAAAAAATTTGAAGATATTTACAAGTTCAACATGGGGGAAATTTAATGAAATGTTAAGAAGGAAACTTCCTGTCGGTGAAAGACTAAAACTGTTATTAAAAGGAAAGGGTGCAACAATTGCTGCTACTGCCACAGTGATAGCAATGAGTATATTGTCAGTTGTCCTGTCCATAAAAAATATAGTTAAAGATGTTATAACTGCATGGTGATGAAGAAGGACGTGGTGGCCTACCACAACCTCCTACTTCAATTAAATCATTTGTTGACAAAATCAAACAAAGTCTTGAAGTTTGGTTTAACCAAAACGGCAGCATGAGGACATGGTTTTCTGTGACAATCTTCTACTCCATCTGGAGTATTTTTTGAAAGATTCAAAACAGACTTTAACAATTTAGTTGATTATTAGTTTCGTTTAGCTGCAGCATCAGCATTGCCTTATGTTATTAGTGGTGTAATAAGTTGTCGTTTAGGAGTGTTCGACAAATTCTTTTTTCCCGTGCTGAGCCTGATATTTTACTTGTTTTGACATTAGTTATTTTGGTATTTGCATTTTTGGTCAAAAATGTAAACAGAGCTTTGAAAATAATTTGAAAGGCTCTTCGCTGATTCCAATGATGTTGTGAAGCAGCAGTCTCTTGCACAGAAGATGCAACAAGGTCTCATAAAGGGAGAACACCATAATTGAATCAATGGTTAGTAAACTATTTCAAGAAGTAAACCATTGCAGCTTCCACAACCATTATTTTAAAAATCAATTATTGTTTGTTTATATCATGGTCAATATTGCTTTTGTAATTTCGAAATTGAACTTTGTCCACACTTTGTGATCAGACTGTGTCTGTGCTCTGCAATTGTCATGTGTTTTGAACATGCATGAATCTAATATAATTGGCAGACCTGAGAGTAGAGACCACATTTCATTTCATTTTATATATAATTGTAGTCAGTTCAAATTTACAGCAAGATATATCAGTCGACCGTAAATTATTTAAGTAATTGTAAAGAGAGTGCATATCTAACTCTTGTATAGCATCATGTTCTGGAGTAATACTGACAATGTCTTTTCTCAGACGAATCAAATTTGGCTGTGCAAACGTTGTTCACTTACAGGAAATAACATGTGAACAATGATTGGTTTGATTTGGTGTTTTATGGCACAGCAACACAAGTAGTTTATTTAGTGATGAGACAGTTGGAGTAAAGTGCTGTGCCCAAGCACACACCGCAGTAGCCGACACTGGCTGATCTGAAGGTACGATTCGAACTCGCACTCTGACTGCCTCGATTCCGGTGCACTAACAACTGTGAATCCTTGGGGAAATTGTGCGATAAGAAATCTTGTTCTAACTGATCAAGCCAGATTTTCTTTTTAAGTATGAAACAGGAAAGATATTTTTTTTAGGTCTAATAGACAATGTGGTAACTAAGCGTCTGAACCTTTACTTTCCTCTCCATAGTTTAACTTCATTTTTAAATTTGCTTTCACAAACTTACATATGTCAGTTACAAGGTGACTAATATAAGGTCCACTCGGACTTCTTATTTTATGTTACCATATAGATAGGATATTAGGATAAACAGTATAAAATTGAGAATGCAGAACTCTAGGGTACTTGCAGTAGGAGCTTTTACATAAGTGAGTGACCAGGGATATGTCATCCTTATATGTGATTTGATTTGGTACATGTGCACTTGCATTGTGCTTTATTTTAAGGCTTTTAATATATTCAGTTCCATTATTCACAAATTGTTTTAAATTTATATCTTGCATGTTTAGCTTTCCAAAAACAAACAAAAATACACTTTCTTCCTGAAGCATTTCCAGGTTTAGCTACTAAATGCAAGGAAACTAATCACCTTATTAAAAAATCCTGAGAAATTCGGTAGTTGATCCCGGTTGTTCAGATTTTGTGAATCAAACCCACAATCTACTAGTCAGAAGTCCCATGCCTTAACCACTGAGCTAATGCAGCTACCTTGGGTGTCCCAGTTATGACTCCCAAGGTAGTTAAGGACAGATCCAGGAATCCTTGCTGACTACACTGATTAACTTCCCTTGTAATGCCAGGTGGTTGTGTGTACTTTAAGGGTGGGGCTATGAACAGTTTTTGAGTTATAAATAAGGCAGAGAATGATCCAGGTGACAAAAGTTGACATATGACAACTACCCAGGTATATCAGACTGCATTTTGAAAGGAAGGCCCATATAAATGCCCATTTTACCAACACATTTGCAAATTCGACAAGTGTGCTCATTATGTAATGTTAAGTAGAGAATATGTAAAGCTACAGTAGTTCTAAAACGTGTGTAGTTCTTGATAAAAGTTCGGTTTCCAGATCTTACGTAGAACCTTTTATTAAATGAAAACTGATGTTGTCATTTGCAATTTCTTTACATGGAATCTCGACTGTTTTTAAGTATGCATTATTGTATTGACACAATGAAGGTTTAGAATATCTGCCCAGAGCATTGGCTCAATTGACAAGTGGAATTTGTCCAATTAATAAATAAATAAATTCATGGAGCACCAATACTTATGGGCAAGAGCAGAACATATTATCCTATGATGACTCGCCATCTGTACGTCTCTTACCAAATTCACTTCCGCAAAATAACTCAAGTTATTCACCATCTACAGTTGCCAAACTTTATGGATTGCATGCACATGGGATAGGAAAGAATCTTATTGATTTCAGAGGCAGCAGTTCAAAGGTCAAGGTCAGCATGGCTGAAAGAACAGCAATGGTTTCCATACAATAGCTAGAGTTATCCACCATCTACAATCACCAAACTTTGAGGATTGCTTTCACTTGGGATAAGAAAGATGCCAATAAATTTTGAGATTAGTAGATAAATGGTCAAGGTCGTTGACTGAAGGAAGAAAAATGTTTCTGCACAATAACTTAAATCATCCACATCTACAGGTACCGAGCTTTGAGAATGACTTGCACGTCGGGTAAGAAAGTACCCTATTGATTTTGGGGTCATAATTTTGAAGGTCAAGGTTCATGTGACTAAACAAAAATAGTTTCTAGACAGTAACTTCAGTTCTCCATCATCTGTGGTTACCAGACTGCACTTGGTGAAAGGAAGAAGGCTATTAGTGTTGGGATCTAAAGGTCAAAGGTAAAGGTTACTATAGTTTCATGAATAAAAATAGTTTTCGTACAGTAATATTAGTTGAACATCCTATACCTGGATCAGACTTTGTGGATTTCTTTCACTTGGGATAAAGAATAAGCCTATCAGTTTTGGGATCAAAAGATCAAATGTCAAGGTTAATGGTTTCTGCAAAAAAGTTTCTGCTATCTACATAGGGGACTATTAAACACAGAGCAGACTTATAATGTGCCATTCACGGTACTCTTCTTTTTGTACGACATTGCAAAATAGTACTCGGTGAAATTAAGCATTTGGAAGCCTCATTGAACTGACATTCTTTTTACTCTAATTATAATGTTGTAAATGCACATGCATTATTGATTATTTTATTCTGATTTGTCAGAAACACAAACATGTTACAGATTTATTTCATTGCTCCAATTAACATAGTGAGGTTGACAGTTCTGAAGATTAGATTCAAGTAGTGTGTGTGTTTGTGTATAGTGATTATATTGTTATGTATGATGTTTATATAATATTATGGATATTTTAGGAAATTATAAATGTTTCTTGACTTTAATATTTGCTTAAATCTTAATGTTGTTTATGAGAAAAAACATGTTTAATTAGTGTCCTTGAATTAGGTTGTTTACTTCATATTTGAGCTAAAGAATAGTTTTGATAAACAAAATGTTTTCCCAATTTGAGGTCAAGGTTAATTTTGTTTACAGATAAAACTGGAAATACCTTAGAAGTTACCTGTAAATGGACACACATACATTTATTATTCTAGAATGTTCTGTCATGTGACCAATCTTTATATATACCATGTTTAGTGGACAGTTTTTCAGTTTCTACATTACTATCAGTCTTGTAAAGAGCTATTACAGTTGTGGAAAGTCATTCCAAATTCTAAGAGAGGAATTATTTAAAATATTCATTGGATTATAACAGTGCTCGTAGACTTTTGGATTTTGGATTTTTAATTGATGATTTTGGAATTTATGTGAACTTATACAGAGATATTTTGGAATACTTCATTTTGACATCAGCACATTAAAGACTACTAGTACATCAGGACTTTGAAGACCATTGGCACATCCTAACATTCATGGATATAGCCGTGAATTCGGAACATTCTATATTTAGGACTTGTGATTAGAACACTAATTCTTATTGGATTATTTGGATTTTAATACACATTACTGTAAGTGTCTTTTTGATTTTTCATCTTAATTATCTAGAAATAAATTGCTTGTTGATTTTTACTTGAGTTGTTGGTTTCACTTTCTTTCTGATACATTTTTCTAGACCATAGAGTCGTAACAATATATATATATATATATATATATATATATATATATATATATATATATATATATATATTACTTCTGAAAAAAAAATGCAAAGTAGAATCCAAAAGCCAAAAATAAGATCAACTCAGGTGACTTAAGCATGAACCTTAGATTATACAAGAGAAAAGAGTTATTGCTTAACTCCAAATCCTTCTGAGATACTGCTACTTTTCAGCACTGAAGTATTGAGAGAGAATATTGTGCTTGACCCAACATGGTTGATTGATGCATTGAAGTCCCTCATCAATGCTCAGCCTAGCCCAAATAGCTCAGCTGACAATGGCTCTCAATCAACCAGTCCTGCTAACAGTGCTGTCACACAGAAATGGTATGACTTTAAGGATAAAGGAATCCTTACTTTATAACTTGTCGGTTTGTACATTTCTTACTTGTTGTTGCTTTTTTTCAAAATATGTGTATCCCCTTGCCAATAAATTTGGGAGGGGATATAGCATTTTGCCATTTCATTTTTCATTTGTTCATTCATGTGTTCATTACATACTCAATATCTTGGTCCCATTTCACTTATAATCAGTGGTATGAGGAAACATCTCCAAGAGTGTATTTCAGCCATTCCAAAACTAGGTCACTGTAACTTACTTTGCACTCTTGATTAACTTTTGTATTTTCTGCTATTGTTCATTACACTCTCATTATCTGGGATCGTATTGCGCCTACAATAAGGAACTTTGGTATATGTATACATCTCAACAAAAGTAATGCAACCATACCAAAACATAATCTCTGAGACCTTATTTGCATTCTTAGGTAATTTGTATTTTCAGCTGTTTGTTTATTTTACCCTCAATATCAACACAGTATCAAAGACCAACACTATGAAAATTGGTATGCAGATACATCTTGACAAAAGTAAATCAACAGCACTAGGTCGTTGTGACCAAATTTGCATGTTGGAGTGACTAATGTATTTTCTGTTGTTAATTACACCCTCAATATATTCCACCCTATTTCATCTATATTAATGACAATTGGTTCAAAGCAACTCAACCATACCAGAACTAGGTCATCATTACCTAATTTGTATGGTTGAGTGACTTTTCTGCTTTAAACCCCAATATCATTTATCATGTTTCATATAGATTCATGAAAATGGATATTTAGATGTATCTCATCGGGGTTAACTCAATTATACCAATACTAGATCAGTGTGCCCCAGATTTCATGATTGAGTGTCTTTGTTCTTTTCAGCTCTATGTTCTTTACTTCCTTTGTATCTTGGACCTAATTTCACCTACGTATAACAATTGGTATGTGGATGCATTTCATGGAAAGTAACTTATTGATACCCAAAATGGGTCAGCGTGACTTAAGTTTCATGCATTAATGTCTTTTGAATTTTACCCTATTTCACCTCCACTTATGAAAACTGGAATGTGATTACATCTTAAGGAGAGTATTCCAAATATATCAAACGTAAGTCATTGTGACCTAATTTATTTTTGATTTTGTGGTTGATGCTAACCAACAATTGAAAACCAACAGATCAATTGCCCTTCTTTGGATAGAGGTCTCCACTCAAAATCTACTAACTTAGGTACCAAAAAAATGTTGTTTTTCTTAGAATGATGACAACTCAATCATGTACATAAGATTGTTTTTGTGTCTGTCTACAAAGTTCATAATATATACAAATGGATAAAAGCGGGAATCACCAGATAACAGTGATGCCTCAAGGAAAACAAAATTAAATTTTGAGCTCTATTATCCTATGTGAAAATGTATCAGCCACTTTTTGGCATGAAGCCAAGGATGGATACAGATATCTTTGGTAACAGTTGCTATACAAATCTCCATGAATTTGGATAAGCTGATGAAGTAATCCACATTCTAAAGCAAACTAATCCCAATCATGATGAAAACTGTCCAGAGTAGGATTTATTGTCAATACCTGCAGCATTGCTTAAAGTGGGATAGACAACTGGTAAGTGGGGTATACATAAAGACTTAAACTGCAAATAAGGCATAAGGTTTTTTTGATGGCCAAGAAAAGGACTTGACTAGCTAAGGACATAATCGTGACCCGGGCGATATGAGGTTAAGGTATAACCAGTTCTCTTTCCCTATAATGTATGGTCTTAAACCAATGTACTTTTAGAATTACTGCTTTAGCTTGGAAAATAATATTATTGTGACAAAATGATGATTTGGACTGAAAGCTTGGAGGGAATGGATAAATGAGTTAGACTTGCACAAAAGGTTGCGAGCACAACAATGCATATAAATCAACATACTTAACCATGTATTGATAGAAAGCATGGATCCAGCCGAATCACCTGGCATCCCTTTGTCCCCTTTCAGAATACTGGAAATAAAATAGCTGCCGACGGGGTCAGGGAGACCCGACTCTAGCTGTAAAGACAAAACCACATATAGGTTATTTTCAACAGATGAATAAGCTAGTGAGCTTGTCAGCTAAGCAACATATCAGCATAGGTTTAATGTGGGAAAAGGGATTCGAGTATACCCATTCTGTGACGATGGATTAGAGTATTCCCAATCTGTCACAAACTTAGCTGTAAGTGATTAGGTTATGCTAATGTTTTCCTTCAGGATGTAGTAAATATATTATTTCTTATGATCCTAGCTATATGATCAAGAGTTGCTGCCCTGGAACTGCAGGTAAGTGTGCCTGTGCAAACCGAAAACATCAGAGGTGTAAGACATAATAACCACATAACTGGAGTGGAAGTTATGTGGGGGGGGGGTTCAGGAAAGAAAATGGAAAACATTTGCTCATGTAGTGTATAAATGATATTAGACTGATTATTATTATCTCTAAAATATAACTAGTAATATAAAATTAAACACTGCTGAAAGCCAGAATATGTCTTAAGCATTGTCTTATGTTGTATTTCATTAATGTACGGTTGATGTGTTATCTGAAAACAATTTGCGTTTTCCATAAATGACACCTCTATTGCAGCGTTAGCACTACTGTTATTTATTTTTATTTTTTTATTTTTTTGGTTTACAAGTTAGAGGCCCAACTAATATCGATGTCCCATTGACCACCATTACCCTCTTTAGGGAAAACTTTATATACCCAGTGAATGGCACATGAAGAAGTTAGAAAGACATGCCATTAAACATTGACATAAAATTCAAGAACTATTTGATATTTTTCATGATTTAAAAATGGTTTAAACAAGTCATTGCTAAGTATTGCTATGGCAGAATGACACTGTGGAGGAATACTCCCCTAACACAATCCACCGCTAGTCTAAATTAAGGCGTACTAGCCAAAGATTACAATGTTTCTTTTTCTCCCTTTTGTGACTTGCAATTAATCCCAGCTTCTTCTTAAGCACTGCTAATATATTTGAAAAATAATTTAAATGCATGGACTAAGGAGTAGATTTCAATGCTAAGGAAAGTGAGAGCCTGGGTTGGATCTAATACTTTATCCCAATTGATTTAAAAACCAAGAAACCTCCAAAGTTACTAGAGAGTATTAAATGCTACAATACATTTTCTTTCTTTTTTAATTAAAAAAATAATTTGTGTAGGCAAAAGTCGTTAAGCATTTTGATGAAATCATTTACCTAACAGCTTGGAATAATCTATGAACAATAGACTGTTAATTTTGATAAAAATAAGAGCTAGCAATCTCTAAGATAGGAAGTTTTACCCAGAAAACACTGTTTTAACATAGTAACAGCCTGACTATGATCACTAATTAGAACTGACCTGTGAGCTAATTTTAATCCACTTTGCAATGAACACTCCTGGAAATCTTTGATGGCAGTAGACTGAAATGTTTACTTATGTCAAAGTTGTGCATAATCATTTATATCTTTCCACGTGGGTTAACTGCAGCCAAGAATAACGTCATCCCCTCTGTCAGGTTTAGGAATCTCCCCTAATGAACTAACAGTACGCAGTGTGGAGACAGCTGGTGTGTAATTACTTTGATCAGTTTCCCCGCAATAGTTGTTTTGTAGCCTTTTGATACAGGTCACTACTTAGGGAAATCTGAGTAGTGGTAATATAGTTCTTGTGGATGTCAAAGAGTCAAATATCAGGCAATATAATGTTCTAGTACTGCTTTCCGGACTGTTATATTCAAGCCTGACATAACCTGCATAGTTCAGTATAAACATATTTATTGACAAAAGTAAATGCAAATATAAGTGGCAAATGGATTGGAAACAAGTTCTAGTAACTTGCTTGTTCATATTTGGGATGTATGTGCCACTCTAATGTTTTTGTTTTTGTTGAGGAGATGGGCAGATCAGATTGCTACTCCACTGCACAAACCTGTTCAAATATACATGTTGTGAGTGTAAAACCTCTTGCCCAATTGAACTTTTTAGAAAGAATTTTCCCGTGAAGGGTGTTGTACACCCTTGCTTGGGTATTCCTGGTTACAGTTGATCTTCCCTTTTGGGACTGCAAGCAGGAAAGTTTCCGTCAAAGCAAAATGTTTTGGATACGAGAGATGTTTATGTCCCAGCAGTCGTCACGGTCATAAAAACACATATATCATGAATAGTGAAAAGTTGATAGATTCTGGTATTATAATTTAGTCCAAAATTTCAGCTAGCAGTAAAGTGTCTTCATCTGAGAATACAATTGCAAGATTTGCTAATGACCACTGAAAAATAGAAATGGAAATAGACTCAAACGTTTGGTTTTGCAAGGCAAGATTTATACAAAGGCGGCCCATCATCAGTAATGAACGCTGTAAAGTCCCTAGCTGATGTACTTAATACATTATTAACAATCAACAAAGTCATCAAAATCATATTGAAGGGCTTGTAATGCATTAAGAACCTAAGCACTTGCTCGTGGTCCTTGTACCACAAGTAATTGCTGAATAATTCCAATGCCATGAGAGTTCTCTGGTACTGAGATCTGGAAGCTCCCATGTTGAAATAAGCTCGATAACCCATGAGCAAGCATGAACCTCCTGGGATTTTTACAGACTGCGGCTATTGATAGGACTGCCTAACAGTGGGTTCCTGGACATCTTGTAGATGATATTCCACTCATCTATCAGACCCTGATTGTCTTACTTCTAAGAAATTTGCTTCCTTTTGTGATAAGTAAACATTTCAGCCAATCAGACTGATCATCTGAAACATTTAATTGGCTCGATTCATAGAATATTATGAGACTGATATTTAAAACAATTGTCAGTAAAGAGGTTATTATATAAAAAGAAAAGTCATTAAAATTAGTTTTATGAATGAATGCTTTCAGACTGATTTTAAACTTTTGTTTCAAAGCCTCTGACCAGGACCTCACCTTTTGAAAGGAAGTGTCTAAGATTGATTTTTAAATTGTTGAAGTAAGAGATCAGTTTGATGAGGGATCTCCCATTTATGTAAAAGCAATGGAGTTATTATGGAGAAAAGTAATTCAAATTTAATCAGTTCAGTGTTTTGCAAATTACTTCAGTAACTCAACGTTTGCTACTAATTTATTACTATTTGCTAACTTTTAAAAAGTTTTTAAAAGCAAACTATTTCCAAAAGAGACTAAACTGTGCCTTCCGAAACCCTGCAGTCCATAGCCAGAACCCAGAGAGATGTCTCATTGCATATCACAACTTGAAAAATATAAAGCAGTTTGGCCTTCATCTGCACTGTCTGCCATCTTGTAGATTCTGAGCTGCTTAGGATGAAATTTAAATTGCTACCACCTAACAAATTGCAGTAGTCCTAGTTTGCCCTCATTGGTCTTTCTGGGACAAACGAGGGCATCCCAGCATATCAGTAGTTCAAGGTTAGGTGACATCAATTATGGTTGTTTCCTGTTTGTATTGGCATGGGCTTGACAGAACATCCTGGGACATCTGAGTTTTTATGAACCGGACCTTTAAGAGTTCTTTGCACATAAGTCCTGTGATATATTTTTGATGTCCTAAGTTTTGGACATTGTCATGGGAGGGGCACTCCTGGTGAATTTTGTTATTCTGCTCATTAGCTAGCCAAGATAATATAAAACTCTCTTTAACCGCTTTAAGCGAAAGCTTTTGTTGCTCAATGATCGATTTGTATTTTGCTTGGTCTGCTGCTGCAAGCAGTGATAACACTTTCATAGAATTAAAGTCTAATTAGACCAACAATTGTAATTCTCGTCTGATGTTATTTTTTCCATGATACTCACATTCATGCCTGATCATTGTCAGTCATTTCTTGTCACCTGACAGATACTTCATCACCATGTGACATAGTAACGTTTCTTTTCCATCCATAGATCATTAGCTTTTGTGATTCATTGGAGCCGAATATCGTGTACAAGTACCACTGGCACACATTTCACTTCATGGCACTGGCAGCGAAAATATATATTGTCACAATAGACATTGCAGACCAAGATTTGACAGAATTTCCCATAAAGTCGTAACAACTGAGAAGCTGCTGGAATTCATCATTTTACAAACCTACCAATACGGGACCTGAAATACTCATCTCTTACGGCGTTCTTTTGATATGAAGCCATTTTCTCCATTCAAGCATACAAGTTCACACCAAAGTTTTTAATCACACCATTCTCATGCTGCCCTTCTTGTGACATTCCAGTGGAATAATTTTCACCATGGAATGGGAGAGACTTTACCAGACAACCATTGGTATTATTAATCATTTCAGAGGACCTCCATATCACATTCCTCAAATCCCCGTCGGCTATCTAAAGTTCACTTTTTACACATGTTGCCAGAGACCCATAAAATGCAGACGTCATGCACATAAAACAAACACTCTTCTCACACCTAAGTTTAGAATGTAGACCCCGAGATCAGTTTTGTACGCCATTCAGGAAGGAGATTTTGCACTCAGCCTTGACCTGTAATATGTGTACGTTTATATATACATTTACAGGGCCTCCCAGAAATTCATAAGGTTCATTGTCAGAGAGACTCTGAACCAGTTCAGAGCTTTCCCTTCAGTCGGAATCTCAGTCCCAATGTCTAAACAAGTGTCTCGACAAGAATTACATTCTGCACTTATCTGGAATGGTCTTGATGTATACATCTTTCCTCAACTCCTCTAATTCTTATGGTCTTGCCGAAATGTATACTAAGCCTGATTGGTTCCTCAAGTGAGAAAAGTTATGGAGCAATGATCTCCAAAATCCGGTGCCAGAGATTCCCAGAAAATACCAACCTTCTTCCAATCTGAAGCAACCCATAGATGATAAACGTTTATTTTTGACTTATATCAATCAATCCCTCTGAATGAATAAATGTTTCCAAGCAAGTGGTAGAAAGAATTGCTTGGATACGAAGGTCCACGACTTCAAAAGCCAAAGAGGGGAAATAGAGAGATTTCTCCTAGTTGTGTGAACAGACTCATATCTCTCCTTTGGAAGCCATGGTACCACAAATACCTTATTTCTCCTGATGGCTTTTCAAGACGTTATCTCTGATCACATTTAAGGGCTACTGTTCTTTGATTTATCCTGTTCACCATCATGGAAAGGAGGACATATGCCAAAACAAAAACCTCTCTGGCCCAATTTCGACATGTCATGATTGAAGATCTTGATCCTTTGTCTGAAATTGAACCTACTGAGAGTGCTGATATGGTTGAACAAGGCACCCCACTAGTATAAGACCTGCTTCGACTGTAGCCTACAGGAGGCAGCATCAGTGATATTCGTGCCTTATTGGTTAATCTGAACTATCTACAGTTCCACCATTATCGTTCAGTATCTATAATGATGCCCCCTGTTTTCGTTCCTAAGATCAGGTTCCTCCTCATAGGTAATTAGCCCTTTGTATTGAAACCACTGGTCTCTTGGAACCCTTTTTCCTTTGCAAATTTGCAGAACCTCATCAGGGCACTGAAGCGGTACCTGAAGTGTACTGAGCTGGTCAAAGGGAGATCTCACTTGTTCTGGCCACTCAGAAGAGGAAGGGACAATGTTTCTACTTATGTGATGTCATCACAGATCCAGTGGTTTATCTGCTCAGCCTACAATGAACTAACCCAAGACCAGATGAATGTTCTTATGCAAACGAGTTCATGATGCTAGGAGAGTCACCATCAGCATATCATTCAAATACATCTATTCACTGGATGCAATCATGTCAGTCATAAACAGGATACCAGGGTTGTTATTCTCCTGTTTTTACGTCAGAGACATTTCATCCCAAAGAGCTCAATTCAACCTGGTGAGACCTATATCAGTTAACATCAGGCAAACTTCCCAGGTCACTCAACAGGTTCGTAATTACATGAGTTACTTTACTTCACCAGTTTGTTCATTTTCTCCATTCATAGACCTGTGCTAACCCGAGCCCATATCTCATTTGAGACTCGAAGCTGTTTCACATAGATTAGGAGGCTAGGAACTTCGTCAACTCCACTGTAAAGGGGGGGGGGGTAACTCCTTTCAGCTCTTATCTACTTAATTTATTCTACTAATTTATTATAATGAGGCAATGTGTTCAATAAGAAACAAATGTTTGGAGTAAAAAAACATTTCTTTGATTATTCTAACGGGCATACCAAACCAAGCCCTCTACACCATTCCTACGATGAGCGCACACTTCCACCTCAGTAATAACTGATAATTGATGGGATTTGGCACCAAATACTCTAACCAAGGAAAGACCACTCTCATCTCACTTCCATAAAAACAAGATTGCAATACTTTTTAGTATTTGTATTGTTAAGACCAGCCTAAAAATGTGGTGAAAGTATTTTTTAGCTTGGGTAGACTGGATTTTTGCGGTAGTGGATTTTCTCCTAATGCATTATGAGCAGGTAAGTATTATCGAAAACATATTTCATTTGCAACTTTGATTTCCTATAGTTACAAATGTAATAAATATTAAAAACATATAAAATGGGCTTAATAGAATTTTAAAACCCGGAGAGTTAACAGAGTACAATAATCAGCAGAATGGATGGTAATGAGTCTGGACTTGATTAACCATTCTGAATTCTACTAATGTAACTTTAGAGCAACAGGTGACACATACAAATCATAAATGAAAATTAATGACTTAATGTGCATTGATTTAAATCTAATTGGCTAGGCTTAAAAACCTGGCCTCAACAACAAAGAGATGAACCAAAATAACAGGTCTTTCTGAAGACAAAATATCATCACTCTCAGAATGCAGGCAGGCATCTTTAGTACAAATTGATAATGGTCACTTCAATGATAGCAACACAGATTAATATCCAGTATATGATCCTTACATTTTCTTTTACCTGATCAAAGGTTTGTGAGAATGAAAATAAAACCAAAACTTATTTCATAAAATCAGATTTGAAACAAAAACTGATTTGAGAGTCTCATCAATTCATGTCTGATTACCTGGTTCTGTATGGAAAAATTAAAGGTAAGTGATAATGTAAAGTTTATATTTAATATATATATATAGTTTCTATCCTGCTTGAATGCTGGGACACATTTACATTAATTTATTCATTGTGCTTTAGCTTGACATGAAATAGTCTCTGTTTTAAACTCGACTTACATGAGGTTTATGTCTAGTTTACCTTTGGTGAGGAGACAGGATGTTTCTTTGGAACTGCTGATTTGACTCAGTGATGGAAAAGTAATTATGTCATTCTTGTCAGTATCATAGCAAACTTGGAAATATATACATGAATGAATTGAGTTTATTAAACATAAATTTAGCTCATCAATGAAATTAACTGTAACAACTGCAATAACAAATCCACGTGAATAAATCTGTCTCTGATGCTTTTCAATTTATGTTTTCAAAAGTATTTCACATCTTATTTGTTATTAGAACTTCTCTAATGGATCTCAAATCAGTTTCTTTTCTTTCATATATGTTGTCTGGACAAAGGAGAATTATCCAGAAGTACGTGTCCACAAAGATCAGATCTTGCTAAAAATGAAACAGTTAAACATCATTGCCAAGCCAAGGTAATTCAGTGAGATTGGGGAAAATGTCAGTTGATATGATTGTTCCAGTTTTCTTCTCCTTTTGTTTCATTTGTAAATTATATATGTTATCCGAACCTTAATGTTAAATATACAAGTACGCATTTGAATAAGAATATGAATAAACATCCGAAATAATTTTTGTAAAAATTAGATCATAATTGACAAGCATGTAAACAAAGTTTCAGATATAACTACTCGAAAAATATATATATATATATATATATATATATATATATATATATATATATATATATATATATATATATATATATACACACACAAAGCCTGACTATTTGTAAACACCTCTGCTGTCTTGTTGTTTTCTCATCATAAACACTGATGTTTGCATTTATTGTAATCTCTTCACACTATTCCCTATTTTCATAATCCTGTTATATGTGTAGAAGGGGGATATCGCTAATGCCATGTCCGTCTATCCATTCCTTTGTCATAACTGATTCCTTCTCTCCATACATCCTTATGTCCATGATATAATAAATTTTCTGTTGCAGTTAGTCACTGTTGCACACATGGCCATTGTCAGGTCATACAGCTTTGTGTGTAGTGTAACACACTGAATAGAATAGAGTAAATGTTTTGTTACAGTTAGTCTCTGTTGCACACTTGGCCATGGACAGGTCATACATCTTTGTGTGTAGCGTAACACATTCAATTTAAAAATAGCCTATTATGACCTATACTATAATGATTAGGTTATTTTATGTGTTTATAGGAGAGTAATCTACATTACTCTGTGCACTGGCCTAAGGAGAATTACTCTTGAGAGATAATATTTGGAGGTCGGTTTGTTTCGAACCCGGGACCCCTCATGCGAATATATGGCACCTTAATCGCCAGCCCACATGTTCCAGCGCTCATACTACCACGGCCAACGAGATATCACCAAAAAAATGATGTTCGGCAGCCGTACATATAGGCTCTAGAACGTGCAGGCCCTCTTAGACTCTTAGATATTTTGTCTCAAGAGACCTTGGCACTGGCTTGGTTAGGTTATTGTATGTGCTTATAGGAGAGTAATCTACATTACTCTGTGCACTGGCCTAAGGAGAATTACTCTTGAGAGATAATATTTGGAAGTCGGTTGGTTTTGAACCCGGGACCCCTCATGCGAAGATATGGCACCTTAATCGCCAACCCACACGTTTCAGTGCTCATACTACCACGGCCAACTTGTTTCTAAGATATTCTGACTAACTCTTACTACAGTAATAGAGTTTTAAAGGCATGTGGGCTAATATCTGAAACAGTAAATAAACTAATGACTATACAGATTTGATTTCTAGTGGGGGGTCCAATAAATGATTTTCAGTTTGCAAGGGCTTTTTAGAAGTGGAGTGATAGGAAACAAAAGAAGAATATTTACCAGATGAACTACAGGTAGATATGCAAATACCTTATACATTTATTGTCAAAGAAGTAATAAATAGTCATTAAATGCTTGTTTTTAATTTAGATTTTTAAACTTCATATTAATGTTGTCACCCATTAGCTACCATTCGGTATTTTTTTTATCCCCCTCTTCCAATGATTACCCCGTCCCCCAGAGGTAGGTTTGGGGGACCTCCTTCTCTTACGAAAATATTTGGTAGCATCTCTGCATCAAGCTAACTTTTAAAATCAGTAAAAATATGATAATTAATAGCAAGGATAGAAACAAACTGCATGTCTGCAGGCATAATGTTCCTCCACCCCACCTCACCCACGCCAAGATATAAATGACAGACAGCAACACTGACATTAAAGGACCGAAATGTCTGAAATTATTATCAGATTTGGGGTAAACTGGCAATACATTATTCTCAAACATAAATCCACAGAATTTGAACAACAAAGCAGCGTGGCATGAAGACTTTTTCTTTATTGATCCACTATAAAATTTGGCTGACACTAAGGGCAAAAATTAAAACACATTTAAATGACTTCTAAAAAACCGCAGACATAATTTGACCAGAGTGAATCAAAAGTATTCTAGCTTGAAGGGCTTTCAATATCATATCAATGATGCTGATATAGCATTGAGTATGCTCTGGAGGAAACATGCAAGAGGTTAGGAAGTAGTTCTTCACCTAAAAGTATGTGAAAACCTTCAAATGATATATTATCAAAAACTTCTGGACAGAATTTGATCAGATTTAACCTTTCAGGTTGCTTCAAAGTATGTCAGTCTGCCTTCAAATATTCCAATGTTAGGAAGAATGTCAAATCCTCTATTTACCAAAATAAAATAAAAAAACTTAAACAAAAATAACATTATGGATTTAGACAACATATTGTAAAAACCACTGAATAGAATTGACCAAACTTAACAAAACATCCTGGCATGAAAAACTTTAAGATTTTGCAAAATGATGTCAAACCATTATTAAATATGGCCAGTGTTGCTAAAATTAGAAAAAGTCTTTCAACAATTTCTTCTCATAAACAGCTCAACAGCATTTGACCACATTAGACAGGAAACATCCGAGCATAGAGGGCTTTAAAAACTGCACAATTGTAAAAGTGATGCTGATCCATCTTCAAATATGGCTGCCTTTATTAAAAATAGCAAACTTTAAAAGGTTCTAAATAGAAAACTGATGAATTGAATCTTATCAAATTGATACAAAGCAAGCATCCTGATATGAAATGTATGTATCTGTGATATATATATATATATATATATATATATATATATATATATATAATATTTTAATACTTTTAGGTGAAGAACTACTTCCTAACATCTTGCATGCTAGCTCAAGAATCTCCAAGAGATGTTATCTCCCCTGAACAAGATCCCCAAATGGTGAGCACACCAGTCATGTACTGCGTTTTTACAGGGAAGTTTTTGCCATCTCCCATCTTTCATAGGCTTCTTGCTGCCTGTGTAGCTCGCTGGCCTGTTGCCAAGAAGAAGGAGACATCCGAAATTCAATTTTATTTGGCTGCTGTGTTTCTAGCATTGACCTTTTCCACAGATTGACCTTGCACTTTAAGAACCATGTTGTTTCTGCACGAATAACCAGGATGGTGATTGATGATGTCAAGACCCAGATGCAAACCTGTACATCAGAGTTAAAAGATTCATTACTCTCAATATCTCAAAGATTACCTTTTACCTGAGCCAGAACTTACAGCTTGAGCTACGTGCATAATTTCAGACGTGGCATACAGATGAGGTGAATAGTTTTCAACATTACCAAACGGAGTGGAAATAATAATATATTATTGCTTTCTCATGAGGTATTACTCTCCTGTAGTGTTGTTAACTTGGTATAGAAGTGCCTGAACCACAGATGAGGTCACCATACCCCCCCCCAGAAAACACTGTAGTAGAATGTTTCCCAAGTGAGATGTCATTAATATACTTTGTACATCAGATGATGTCATAGAACGTTCGCATGTGGCAATATTGCCTACTGGAACAGGTGTAATGATCATTGTCAGGAATAGATCCCAGAGTCTAGAGGAAATGTATACTGCCCTAAATAAATTGCTGTACTTGTGCAGTCTGAACTCTATAATGTATAATTGCGATATACCAAAAGAGAATTGAATCACTATGTTTTAAAGATGTATATACAGTAAAGCAGTTTTTCATATAACAAAACTTCGGGAGGAAAACGTTTTTAAATGTTTAAATAATGTGCTTAGAACGAAATGAGCTAAAAGTATAAAACCTTAGCTAAATTCTGAAATTTACCGTTTAACTTTAGATCGTACATAAGAGATAGAAAACTATATTTCTTTTACTTTATTAAATGGATAAATAAAAGAATCACCTTAGCAAAAAGAATTGCAGTAAATTTGCAGTTTTATAACAGTTTTTGCGGACCAGCTAAATTCCAGTTAAATAGCAGTTAAACTATCAAATGTAAGCTATTTGCATATAGCAGTATTTTAGCAGTTTTCAGTGAAACTGCACTTAAAATGCAATTAAAACGCAGAGAAATTGGCCAAAATATGTAAATGAGGTAACCATTTTTATTATATCACAAATAATTCAGAAAACTGCAAAAATACTGTTTCTATATAAGGAAAGCAGTTTTATAATGTCAGAGAAAACTACAGACAAATTATTTATACACCTTCCAGTTTAATGATGTCATTAATTACTAAATAAGGAAAACAATAATTGTCTTGTGAAAATAATATACAGTATACACCCGACCGTTATCTTTATATTCAATGTATTTTATTTACGTTAAATATGCCATTTATAAAAATCGAACTTTTAGAAACAACTATTGTCTTGATTTTAACATAGAACATTAAAGGGGAAATTTGGAACCTGTAATATCCACATCGACGTCACAAAAGTAACTGTCATAACTGGAAAGACCAGAACATATCAACTAACTGTTCGCTAAATAATGTGTTAATTAAAACATAAGATAAATGAGGAATTTCCAGATTTATAAATTGTAGCATTCTTAATCAACAAAATATATCTTCCATTTTTTTTTTAATCTACCAGCATATATTATTTTGTGAAAGCTATGTAGCAAAGAGCAAAAAGAAACCATAAAATATCTTTCAAACATATATATATATATATATATATATATATATATATATATATATATATATATATATGTGATATATATATATGTGTGTGTGTGTGTGTGTGTGTGTGTGTGTGTGTGTGTGTGTGTGTGTGTGTGTGTGTAGTATGGCTTTAATAAAGGTTGACTTAATATTTAGCAATAACAAGAAAATGCTACAAAAATGCTTAGGTTTCCAGCATAGTGGCAGATATAGCTAACGATGAGCATAATAGCAGATAGATTTAACGGTGAGCATAGTGGCAGATATATTTAACGGTGAATAAGTCCTATGACTTAAAAAATAATCTATGATGAACATAACAAACACTTGTTTGTCTGTATTTATTTTCGTAATGGAGCATGTGCAACACACATCGAAGTCAACAGGAGACTACATGCACTTCCAGTGCTACAGTTTTGCAACTGTTGTGGGTACCTTTAACCTATTTTGGTTTACATATGCACACTTTCTAAAGAATTCGTTACGTATGCTCAATCTTTGTGCACTATTAATCATGTAATTTAACTGGGGACCTCTAAGATCTATGAATAACTCATAGGAAACAAAGTGGAAGGAATGAATACAAGTCCATTATTGTTTTGAAACAGTATTTATCATAATTGCTGAAACAGTTAAAAATTCTTTCACAAAGTTGTGCAATATATTAGTAGCTTCTATCATAATATTTCAAAGTTTGTTAAAATGAAACCTTTCAACAGAGTACCATGATGTACTGATATGCTGCTCAATGTCTTTTATAATAGCACTTCATACACAAAATATATTTCATTAGCTGTTACATTCTGTCTTTTTAAAATGAAGCATACTGCACATTGAGCAAATAAATGAGACTTGGTGGGTGTATGACCTGGATCATATCCAGTGAATTTTCAAGGAAAGATTCCAGAAATTTAGGCTGATCCACAGAAAGGCAAACTCTTCAGTATAAGGGATCTCTCACAGCAATTTTATCTAATATGAAGGAAATTCTTCACATATTTTTTTCTTATGCCTTTAGACACTTTTTACTTCACTTCAATGTAGAAATCCAGATTGAAGAGGTGGATGTTGTCAGATGGTTAGGTTACCACCATCTGTTAAAATGTAAACTTTTAGGTGAAAAACAAGAATGTTAGCCATTTGAAACACAGTGAACCATCTCTTTTACTCAAATCATATCAGAAAATAAATCCTGCATCCTCCCCTGCTGCTTGTATAATTCAGGTATCATCCACTGAAATAGATTACAGTCACATGCAGTATGTAACATGCATAGAAATTTGACTATTTACCTGCTTGGCAAAACAACGTAAACGTTTAATTTAGTTCGACATTCCAAAATCTCTTCACAAGCCTTAGAAACATATCTGAGTATTATTCGTGAACATCCTTTAAAGAGATCTTAATTGTAGTTTTACCATCTATTTTGGAAGTTCTGTGACATCATATCTGTCAACGTTCAGTACGTTACTTCTTTTTTAAAAACGCAATGAGATTACTCACTTGATTCCTTAAGACCTTTGAAATAGAATCACTACCATTTGTTTGGAAAAACGAAACCACAAATATAAATATTAGAATACCTACATGTTCGCAACCTCTGAACTTGCCTCAGTTAGTGTTCACCGCATGAGGGCAATTTTATAATTTGATATGTGAGAAAAGTCCTAAGAAAAACATGAATGTGATTGACAAACTTGCATATAATTTGCTAATCTTGTCATCTTCTTGTCGATAACTGACAATATTGCATCGAGAACTGCAGTTTGGCAGGTGCAGGAGTAAATAATAATGATCTGGAAAATGATCGTCTCAGTGATTGCGTGGAGCAAGATTATAAGGTCATCTCATTTGATGTATTAAAACGTGGGGCAAAACTACACAGCAACAATGCAGTATAAAGTGTACACCGAACAGCAGTCCCGTAAATCAAACAATGCAATACAATCTTTATTTTTCTCACCAACATGATAACTCCATGATTTTAGTTTGCAACAGTTATCTACAGAGTTTTATGATCAGTTGCTGCACATGTATTGGTATCACTTGCAACTAAATTTCCCGAATCAACGAGCAAACGTGAAACCGTTCAAACTAAAAAATGGTCGAGGCTGCCGCTGTAGTTCTGTATCTTCAGTACCTCACAAAAGCTATGTGCATATTTTGTGGTCAGTAAACCAGTCACCAGGCTATAAACAAGGGAAATAACCGCCGTCCATACCGACTTAGGTCTCTGTCGCGGAAAATCAAATTTCATCTTATGTGATTTTATTATTTGATTTTTTTAAACCAAATATTTGAAGCAAAATTCTCTATAGAATGCTGGCAGAATGAAATGGGACTCTGACTCTCTCTCTCTCTCTCTCTCTTTCTCTCTCTCTCTCTCTCTCTCTCTCTCTCTCTCTCTCTCTCTCTCTCTCTCTCTCTCTCTCTCTCTCTCTCTCTCTCAAACAAAACAATAATTATTCCGGACATATACATTTTAAAGCTTTTATTCAGTATCAAAAGCACTGCCAATTTTGTTTTCTTCTTCTGGAAGCAGATAATAATAATAATAATAATAATAATAATAATAATAATAATAATAATAATAATAATAATAATAATAATAATAATAATAATAATAGTATTATTATTATTATTATTATTATTATTATTATTATTATTATTATAACTTTTGACATCTATCACATTCACAAATGTAGTATAAATCTGGTAATAGTATTAAGTATAACAAAATGGTATTGCCGGAAATTAAAAGGTTATCTACATGTTTCATTCAATGTATTCAGAATATAAGTAAAAATGTATACTTTATACAAATTTAGTGATATACAATTACTAAACTCAGTTTCTTATGTACTCAGATTACTCTACTCATATTGCATTTATTTTTTAGTAACACTTCTGCTGTTTAAATAATTTTGTTATATTTTTATTCAAGTTATACAAACCTAAATGCCTTATTAACAGATGTGGATGATATAATTTGAAACACTTTAGAAGGGAACAGTACGAATAAAGTCCTGAGTGCAATAAATTCTAGCTTGCAATGTTTCTTGCGTGCTAAAAATCTGTAAGTCCTCACATATCAATCAGGTCAGGAAACTTGCAGAGAAAAAAGACCTGATAAATCATGAGAGATCACCACAGCTGACTGAGGGAATGTTCATATCTTGATACCTCCTGATGAAATATTTTGATCCTAAGTTCAGGATATATTAGGATTAATTTAATAACAGAAAACTGCAGACTATTTCACCAGACTATCTCAGGATGTCACAAGATAGGACTGTGATATTTTTGCTCATGCAGCTGTCTAAAAAAATATATTTTTATAAGGGTATAACACTTGAAAGAATTTGAAATTACTGAATTGGAGACATAGGTGGTTAAAAAACACAATTCTATTTCTTTATATAAAAGCTATTAATTTATAGTGAACTATATTAGTCAATTTTATAAAAATTACCAACTATTATTTAAAACGTACTTTCAGTTGTAGCATCTTTCAAATTTTACATCAAAGTGAAAACAACTACAGCATGTAGCAAATTTGTTTCTTCCAGATTGAAATGATAAAGTTTTTTTTACAGCATAACTGCAGCACAAATGCAGTATTGCTTAATCCTTCCATGTCATGCACATGTATGTAAATTTAGCATGATTGCAGTGTGTTTCAGCATTATAGCAGTACATTCTGGGACACTGAATTGTTATGAATTATCATAGTCATTTCTGCTTTCAAATTCAACATGACAGCAATTCATCCTGAAAAACAGATTTGTTGTGATATTTTTGAATCACTTTCGTAGTCACAGCAGCATGTTTGTTCAACATGATAACAGTCCATGCTGGAAATGAGCATATGTGAGTGTTTATGCTGGAACTGTACTGCAATAATGCAGCATAGATGCGGTATTTGACCAGCATAACTAAGGTATGAACTGCACTTTCATTGCATGCTGCAATTCTGTAAGGGATATACCATGCTGAAAGTGACAGCCTGCTGATATAAGCCTTTGTTATTTATATATATATATCCTAGAGCTGGAGTTCCAAGCCAATAACAATGTTTGAGGCATATGATTATTTGTATTATTGAAATTATTTAATCATTGAGCAATTCCTGATTAGGTAAATCTAATTTCTATACTTTTTCTTCGGGTAATCTATCATTTTCGATTAAATCATGTAATTACTCCCAGAAAATGAAGTTAATGCATGCTTCAAAGCTAGAAAATTTGATAAGTAAGTAATAGTTTTAAGTAATTTATTTGACTGAATTAAGTAATATCTGTTAAAGTAAGTAACACCAAGTAGAAAGTGAGTAATTAGTAAGCAAAAGCTAGTAATAAGGATGTAAAACGTTTACTTAAATCTAGTAAAAAGAAATTACGAAGTAATTATTTTAGTGTACGAGGCTTAATAAATTATGATTAATATAAACTGGATTTAATTCGAATTCAATTACATGCTTTTTAAATATACTAAGACAGTTGGACTATTACATGCATTTTTAATCTACCAAGACATTAAGACTAATACATGCATTTTTAATCTACCAAGACACTAAGACTATCACATGCATTTTTAATCTACTAAGACACTAAGACTATTACATGCATTTTTAATCTACTAAGACACTAAGACTAATACATGCATTTTTAATCTACTAAGACACTTAGACTATTACATGCATTTGTAATCTACTAAGACACTAAGACTATTACATGCATTTTTAATAAACTAAGACACTAAGACTATTACACGCATTTTTAATCTACTAAGACACTAAGACTATTACATGCACTTTTAATCTACTAAGACACTAAGTCTAATACATGCATTTTTAATCTACTAAGACACTAAGACTATTACACGCATTTTTAATCTACTAAGACACTAAGACTATTACATGCATTTTTAATCTACTAAGACACTAAGACTATTACACGCATTTTTAATCTACTAAGACACTAAGACTATTACACGCATTTTTAATCTACTAAGACACTTAGACTATTACATGCATTTTTAATCTACTAAGACACTTAGACTATTACATGCATTTTTAATCTACTAAGACACTAAGACTATTACATGCATTTTTAATCTATTAAGACACTTAGACTATTACATGCATTTTTAATCTACTAAGACACTTAGACTATTACATGCATTTTTAATCTATTAAGACACTTAGACTATTACATGCATTTTTAATCTATTAAGACACTTAGACTATTACAGGCATTTTTAATCTATTAAGACACTTAGACTATTACATGCATTTTTAATCTATTAAGACACTAAGACTATTACATGCATTTTTAATCTACTAAGACACTTAGACTATTACATGCATTTTTAATCTACTCAGACATTTAGAATATTACATGCATTTTTAATCTACTAAGACACTTAGACTATTACATGCATTTTTAATCTACTAAGACACTAAGACTATTACACTTATTTTTAATCTACTAAGATACTAAGACTATTACATGCATTTTTAATCTACTAAGACACTTAGACTATTACATGCATTTTTAATCTACTAAGACACTTAGACTATTACATGCATTTTTAATCTACTAAGACACTAAGACTATTACATGCATTTTTAATCTACTAAGACACTAAGACAATTACATGCATTTTTAATCTACTAAGACACTAAGACTATTACATGCATTTTTAATCTACTAAGACACTAAGACTATTACATGCATTTTTAATCTACTAAGACACTTAGATTATGCATGCATTTTTAATCTACTAAGACACTTAGACTATTACATGCATTTTTAATCTTCTAAGACATTTAGACTATTACATGCATTTGTAATCTACTAAGACACTTAGACTATTACATGCATTTTTAATATACTAAGACATTTACACTATTACATGCATTTTTAATCTACTAAGACATTTACACTATTACATGCATTTTTAATATACTAAGACATTTACACTATTACATGCATTTGTAATCTACTAAGACACTAAGACTATTACATGCATTTTTAATCTACTAAGACACTTAGACTATTGCATGCATTTGTAATCTACTAAAACACTTAGACTATTACATGCATTTTTAATCTACTAAGACACTTAGACTATTACATGCATTTTTAATCTACTCAGACATTTAGACTATTACATGCATTTTTAATCTACTAAGACACTAAGACTATTACATGCATTTGTAATCTACTAAGACACTAAGACTATTACATGCATTTTTAATCTACTAAGACACTAAGACTATTACATGCATTTTTAATCTACTAAGACACTAAGACTATTACATGCATTTTTAATCTACTCAGACACTAAGACTATTACATGCATTTTTAATCTACTCAGACATTTAGACTATTACACGCATTTTTAATCTACTCAGACACTAAGACTATTACATGCATTTTTAATCTACTAAGACACTTAGACTATTACATGCATTTTTAATCTACTAAGACATTTAGACCATTACATGCATTTTTAATCTACTAAGACACTAAGACTATTACATGCATTTTTAATCTACTAAGACACTAAGACTATTACAAGCATTTTTAATCTACTCAGACATTTAGACTATTACACGCATTTTTAATCCACTCAGACACTTAGACTATTACATGCATTTGTAATCTACGAAGACACTTAGACTATTACATGCATTTTTAATCTACCAAGACACTAAGACTATTACATGCATTTTTAATCTATTAAGACACTAAGACAATTACATGCATTTTTAATCTACTAAGACACTAAGAAAATTACATGCATTTTTAATCTACTAAGACATTTAGACTCTTACATGCATTTTTAATCTACTAAGACACTTAGACTATTACATGCATTTTTAATCTACTAAGACACTAAGACTATTACATGCATTTTTAATCTACTCAGACATTTAGACTATTACATGCATTTTTAATCTACTAAGACACTAAGACTATTACATGCATTTTTAATCTACTAAGACACTAAGACTATTACATGCATTTTTAATCTACTAAGTCACTAAGACTATTACATGCATTTTTAATCTACCAAGACACTTAGACCATTACATGCATTTTTAATCTACTAAGACACTTAGACTATTACATGCATTTGTAATCTACTAAGACACATAGACTATTACATGCATTTTTAATCTACTAAGAAACTAAGACTATTACATGCATTTTAAATCTACTCAGACATTTAGACTATTACATGCATTTTTAATCTACTAAGACACTAAGACTATTACATGCATTTTTAATCTACTAAGACACTTAGACCATTACATGCATTTTTAATCTACTCAGACATTTAGACTATTACATGCATTTTTAATCTACTAAGACACTAAGACTATTAAATGCATTTTTAATCTACTCAGACATTTAGACTATTACATGCATTTTTAATCTACTAAGACACTAAGACTATTACATGCATTTTTAATCTACCAAGACACTTAGACCATTACATGCATTTTTAATCTACTAAGACACTTAGACTATTACATGCATTTGTAATCTACTAAGACACTTAGACTATTACATGCATTTTTAATCTATTAAGACACTAAGACTATTACATGCATTTTAAATCTACTAAGACACTAAGACTATTACATGCATTTTTAATCTACTAAGACACTAAGACTATTACATGCATTTTTAATCTACTAAGACACTTAGACTATTACATGCATTTTTAATCTACTCAGACATTTAGACTATTACCTGCATTTTTAATCTACTAAGACACTAAGACTATTACATGCATTTTTAATCTACTCAGACATTTAGACTATTACATGCATTTTTAATCTACTAAGACACTAAGACTATTACATGCATTTTTAATCTACTAAGACACTTAATCTATTACATGCATTTTTAATCTACTAAGACACTTAGACTATTACATGCATTTTTAATCTACTAAGACACTAAGTCTATTACATGCATTTTTAATCTACTAAGACAGTTAGACTATTACAGGTATTTGTAATCTACTAAGACACTTAGACTATTACATGCATTTTTAATCTACTAAGACACTAAGACTATTACATGCATTTTTAATCTACTAAGACACTAAGACTATTACATGCATTTTTAATCTACTAAGACAGTTAGACTATTACAGGTATTTGTAATCTACTAAGACACTTAGACTATTACATGCATTTTTAATCTACTAAGACACTAAGACTATTACATGCATTTTTAATCTACTAAGACACTAAGACTATTACATGCATTTTTAATCTACTAAGACACTAAGACTATTGCATGCATTTGTAATCTACTCAGACATTTAGACTATTACATGCATTTGTAATCTACTAAGACACTTAGACTATTACATGCATTTGTAATCTACTAAGACACTAAGACTATTACATGCATTTTTAATCTACATAGACACTAAGACTATTACATGCATTTTTAATCTACTAAGACACTAAGACTATTACATGCATTTTTAATCTACTAAGACACTAAGACTATTACACGCATTTTTAATCTACTAAGACACTAAGACTATTACATGCATTTTTAATCTACTAAGACACTAAGACTATTACAGACATTTGTAATCTACTAAGACATTTAGACCATTACATGCATTTTTAATCTACTAAGACACTTAGGCTATTACACGCTTTTGTAATCTACTAAGACACTAAGACTATTACATGCATTTTTAATCTACTAAGACACTAAGACTATTACATGCATTTTTAATCTACTCAGACATTTTGACTATTGCATGCATTTTTAATCTACAAAGGCACTTAGACTTCTACATGCATTTTTGATCTACCAAGACACTAAGACTATTACATGCATTTGTAATCTACTAAGACACTAAGACTATTACAGGCATTTTTAATCTACTAAGACACTTAGACTATTACATGCATTTTTAATCTACCAAGACACTAAGACTATTACATGCATTTTTAATCTACTAAGACACTAAGACTATTACATGCATTTTTAATCTACTAAGACACTTAGACTATTACATGCATTTTTAATCTACCAAGACACTTAGACTATTACATGCATTTTTAATCTACCAAGACACTAAGACTATTACATGCATTTGTAATCTACTAAGACACTAAGACTATTACAGGCATTTTTAATCTACTAAGACACTTAGACTATTACATGCATTTTTAATCTACCAAGACACTAAGACTATTACATGCATTTTTAATCTACCAAGACACTAAGACTATTACATGCATTTTTAATCGACCAAGACACTAAGACTATTACATGCATTTTTAATCTACCAAGACACTTAGACTATTACATGCATTTTTAATCTACCAAGACACTTAGACTATTACATGCATTTTTAATCTACCAAGACACTAAGACTATTACATGCATTTGTAATCTACTAAGACACTTAGACTATTACATGCATTTGTAATCTACTAAGACACTAGAGACTATTACATGCATTTGTAATCTACTAAGACACTTAGACTATTACATGCATTTTTAATCTACTAAGACACTAAGACTATTACATGCATTTTTAATCTACTAAGACACTTAGACTATTACATGCATTTTTAATCTACTAAGACACTAAGACTATTACACGCATTTTTAATCTACTAAGACACTAAGACTATTACATGCATTTTTAATCTACTAAGACACTAAGACTATTACAGACATTTGTAATCTACTAAGACATTTAGACCATTACATGCATTTTTAATCTACTAAGACACTTAGGCTATTACACGCTTTTGTAATCTACTAAGACACTAAGACTATTACATGCATTTGTAATCTACTAAGACACTAAGACTATTACAGGCATTTTTAATCAACTAAGACACTTAGACTATTACATGCATTTTTAATCTACCAAGACACTAAGACTATTACATGCATTTTTAATCTACCAAGACACTAAGACTATTACGTGCATTTTTAATCTACTAAGACACTAAGACTATTACACGCATTTTTAATCTACTAAGACACTAAGACTATTACATGCATTTTTAATCTACTAAGACACTAAGACTACTACACGCATTTTTAATCTACTAAGACACTAAGACTACTACACGCATTTTTAATCTACTAAGACACTAAGACTATTACATGCATTTGTAATCTACTAAGACACTAAGACTATTACATGCATTATTAATCTACTAAGACACTAAGACTATTACATGCATTTTTAATCTACTAAGACACTAAGACTATTACATGCATTTTTAATCTACTAAGACATTTAGACTATTATATGCATTTGTAATCTACTAAGACACTAAGACTATTACATGCATTTTTAATCTACTAAGACACTAAGACTATTACACGCATTTTTAATCCACTCAGACACTAAGACTATTACATGCATTTTTAATCTACTAAGACACTTAGACTATTACATGCATTTTTAATCTACTAAGACACTAAGACTATTACATGCATTTGTAATCTACTAAGACACTAAGACTATTACACGCATTTTTAATCTACTAACACACTAAGACTATTACATGCATTTTTAATCTACTAAGACACTTAGACTATTACATGCATTTGTAATCTACTAAGACACTAACACTATTACACGCATTTTTAATCTACTAAGACACTAAGACTATTACATGCATTTGTAATCTACTAAGACACTAAGACTATTACACGCATTTGTAATCTACTAAGACACTTAGGCTATTACATGCATTTTTAATCTACTAAGACACTAAGACTATTACATGCATTTTTAATCTACTAAGACACTAAGACTATTAAATGCATTTTTAATCTACTAAGACACTAAGACTATTACACGCATTTTTAATCTACTCAGACACTAAGACTAATACATGCATTTTTAATCTACTAAGACACTAAGACTATTACATGCATTTTTAATCTACTAAGACACTAAGACTATTACATGCATTTGTAATCTACTAAGACACTAAGACTATTACATGCATTTTTAATCTACTAAGACACTAAGACTATTACATGCATTTTTAATCTACTAAGACACTAAGACTATTACATGCATTTTTAATCTACTCAGACATTTAGACTATTACATGCATTTTTAATCTACTAAGACACTAAGACTATTACATGCATTTTTAATCTACTAAGACACTAAGACTATTACATGCATTTTCAATCTACTAAGACAGTTAGACTATTACAGGTATTTGTAATCTACTAAGACACTTAGACTATTACATGCATTTTTAATCTACTAAGACACTTAGACTATTACATGCATTTTTAATCTACTAAGACAAGAAGACTATTACATGCATTTTTAATCTACTAAGACAAGAAGACTATTGCATGCATTTGTAATCTACTCAGACATTTAGACTATTACATGCATTTGTAATCTACTAAGACACTTAGACTATTACATGCATTTGTAATCTACTAAGACACTAAGACTATTACATGCATTTTTAATCTACTAAGACACTAAGACTATTACATGCATTTTTAATCTACTAAGACACTAAGACTATTACATGCATTTTTAATCTACTAAGACACTTAGACTATTACATGCATTTTTAATCTACTAAGACACTAAGACTATTACACGCATTTTTAATCTACTAAGACACTAAGACTATTACATGCATTTTTAATCTACTAAGACACTAAGACTATTACATGCATTTTTAATCTACTAAGACACTTAGACTATTACATGCATTTTTAATCTACTAAGACACTTAGACTATTACATGCATTTTTAATCTACTAAGACACTAAGACTATTACATGCATTTTTAATCTACTAAGACACTAAGACTATTACATGCATTTTTAATCTACTAAGACACTTAGACTATTACATGCATTTTTAATCTACTCAGACATTTAGACTATTACATGCATTTTTAATCTACTAAGACACTAAGACTATTACATGCATTTTTAATCTACTAAGACACTAAGACTATTACATGCATTTTTAATCTACTAAGACACTTAGACTATTACATGCATTTTTAATCTACTAAGACACTTAGACTATTACATGCATTTTTAATCTACTAAGACACTAAGACTATTACATGCATTTTTAATCTACTAAGACACTAAGACTATTACATGCATTTTTAATCTACTAAGACACTAAGACTATTACATGCATTTTTAATCTACTAAGACACTTAGACTATTACATGCATTTTTAATCTACTAAGACACTAAGACTATTACATGCATTTTTAATCTACTAAGACACTAAGACTATTACATGCATTTTTAATCTACTAAGACACTAAGACTATTACATGCATTTTTAATCTACTAAGACACTAAGACTATTACATGCATTTTTAATCTACTAAGACACTAAGACTATTACATGCATTTTTAATCTACTAAGACACTAAGACTATTACATGCATTTTTAATCTACTAAGACACTAAGACTATTACATGCATTTTTAATCTACTAAGACACTTAGACTATTACATGCATTTTTAATCTACTAAGACACTTAGACTATTACATGCATTTGTAATCTACTAAGACACTAAGACTATTACATGCATTTTTAATCTACTAAGACACTAAGACTATTACATGCATTTTTAATCTACTAAGACACTTAGACTATTACATGCATTTTTAATCTACTAAGACACTTAGACTATTACATGCATTTTTAATCTACTAAGACACTAAGACTATTACATGCATTTTTATTCTACTAAGACACTTAGACTATTACATGCATTTTTAATCTACTATGACACTAGAGACTATTACATGCATTTTTAATCTACTAAGACACTAAGACTATTACATGCATTTTTAATCTACTAAGACACTAAGACTATTACATGCATTTTTAATCTACTAAGACACTAAGACTATTACATGCATTTTTAATCTACTAAGACACTAAGACTATTACAGGCATTTTTAATCTACTAAGACACTTAGACTATTACATGCATTTTTAATCTACTAAGACACTAAGACTATTACATGCATTTTTAATCTACTAAGACACTAAGACTATTACATGCATTTTTAATCTACTAAGACACTTAGACTATTACATGCATTTGTAATCTACTAAGACACTAAGACTATTACATGCATTTTTAATCTACTAAGACACTAAGACTATTACATGCATTTGTAATCTACTAAGACACTAAGACTATTACATGCATTTTTAATCTACTAAGACACTAAGACTATTACATGCATTTTTAATCTACTAAGACACTAAGACTATTACATGCATTTTTAATCTACTAAGACACTAAGACTATTACATGCATTTTTAATCTACTAAGACACTAAGACTATTACATGCATTTGTAATCTACTAAGACACTAAGACTATTACATGCATTTTTAATCTACTAAGACACTAAGACTATTACATGCATTTTCAATCTACTAAGACACTTAAACTATTACATGCATTTTTAATCTACTCAGACATTTAGACTATTACATGCATTTTTAATTTACTAAGACACTAAGACTATTACATGCATTTTTAATCTACTAAGACACTAAGACTATTACATGCATTTTTAATCTACTAAGACAGTTAGACTATTACAGGTATTTGTAATCTACTAAGACAGTTAGACTATTACAGGTATTTGTAATCTACTAAGACACTTAGACTATTACATGCATTTTTAATCTACTAAGACACTAAGACTATTACATGCATTTTTAATCTACTAAGACAAGAAGACTATTGCATGCATTTGTAATCTACTCAGACATTTAGACTATTACATGCATTTGTAATCTACTAAGACACTTAGACTATTACATGCATTTTTAATCTACTAAGACACTAAGACTATTACATGCATTTGTAATCTACTAAGACACTAAGACTATTACATGCATTTTTAATCTACTAAGACACTAAGACTATTACATGCATTTTTAATCTACTAAGACACTTAGACTATTACATGCATTTTTAATCTACTAAGACACTAAGACTATTACATGCATTTTTAATCTACTAAGACACTAAGACTATTAGATGCATTTTTAATCTACTAAGACACTAAGACTATTACAGACATTTGTAATCTACTAAGACACTTAGACTATTACATGCATTTTTAATCTACTAAGACACTTAGACTATTACATGCATTTGTAATCTACTAAGACACTAAGACTATTACATGCATTTGTAATCTACTAAGACACTAAGACTATTACATGCATTTTTAATCTACTAAGACACTAAGACTATTACATGCATTTTTAATCTACTAAGACACTAAGACTATTACATGCATTTTTAATCTACTAAGACACTAAGACTATTACATGCATTTTTAATCTACTAAGACACTAAGACTATTACATGCATTTTTAATCTACTAAGACACTTAGACTATTACATGCATTTGTAATCTACTAAGACACTAAGACTATTACATGCATTTTTAATCTACTAAGACACTAAGACTATTACATGCATTTTTAATCTACTAAGACACTTAGACTATTACATGCATTTTTAATCTACTAAGACACTAAGACTATTACATGCATTTTTAATCTACTAAGACACTAAGACTATTACATGCATTTTTAATCTACTAAGACACTAAGACTATTACATGCATTTTTAATCTACTAAGACACTAAGACTATTACATGCATTTTTAATCTACTAAGACACTTAGACTATTACATGCATTTGTAATCTACTAAGACACTAAGACTATTACATGCATTTTTAATCTACTAAGACACTAAGACTATTACATGCATTTTTAATCTACTAAGACACTAAGACTATTACATGCATTTTTAATCTACTAAGACACTAAGACTATTACACGCATTTTTAATCTACTAAGACACTAAGACTATTACATGCATTTTTAATCTACTAAGACACTAAGACTATTACATGCATTTGTAATCTACTAAGACACTAAGACTATTACATGCATTTTTAATCTACTAAGACACTAAGACTATTACATGCATTTGTAATCTACTAAGACACTAAGACTATTACATGCATTTTTAATCTACTAAGACACTAAGACTATTACATGCATTTTTAATCTACTCAGACACTAAGACTATTACATGCATTTTTAATCTACTAAGACACTTAGACTATTACATGCATTTTTAATCTACTAAGACACTAAGACTATTACATGCATTTTTAATCTACTAAGACACTAAGACTATTACATGCATTTTTAATCTACTAAGACACTAAGACTATTACATGCATTTTTAATCTACTAAGACACTAGACTATTACATGCATTTTTAATCTACTAAGACACTAAGACTATTACATGCATTTTTAATCTACTAAGACACTAAGACTATTACATGCATTTTTAATCTACTAAGACACTAAGACTATTACATGCATTTTTAATCTACTAAGACACTAAGACTATTACATGCATTTTTAATCTACTAAGACACTAAGACTATTACATGCATTTTTAATCTACTAAGACACTTAGACTATTACATGCATTTGTAATCTACTAAGACACTAAGACTATTACATGCATTTTTGATCTACTAAGACACTAAGACTATTACATGCATTTTTAATCTACTAAGACACTAAGACTATTACATGCATTTTTAATCTACTAAGACACTAAGACTATTACATGCATTTTTAATCTACTAAGACACTAAGACTATTACATGCATTTTTAATCTACTAAGACACTAAGACTATTACATGCATTTTTAATCTACTAAGACACTAAGACTATTACATGCATTTTTAATCTACTAAGACACTAAGACTATTACATGCATTTTTAATCTACTAAGACACTAAGACTATTACATGCATTTTTAATCTACTAAGACACTAAGACTATTACATGCATTTTTAATCTACTAAGACACTAAGACTATTACATGCATTTTTAATCTACTAAGACACTAAGACTATTACATGCATTTTTAATCTACTAAGACACTAAGACTATTACATGCATTTTTAATCTACTAAGACACTAAGACTATTACATGCATTTTTAATCTACTAAAACACTTAGACTATTACATGCATTTTTAATCTACTAAGACACTAAGACTATTACATGCATTTGTAATCTACTAAAACACTTAGACTATTACATGCATTTTTAATCTACTAAGACACTTAGACTATTACATGCATTTTTAATCTACTAAGACACTAAGACTATTACATGCATTTTTAATCTACTAAGACACTAAGACTATTACATGCATTTTTAATCTACTAAGACACTAAGACTATTACATGCATTTTTAATCTACTAAGACACTAAGACTATTACATGCATTTTTATTCTACTAAGACACTTAGACTATTACATGCATTTTTAATCTACTATGACACTAGAGACTATTACATGCATTTTTAATCTACTAAGACACTAAGACTATTACATGCATTTTTAATCTACTAAGACACTAAGACTATTACATGCATTTGCAATCTACTAAGACACTAAGACTATTACATGCATTTTTAATCTACTAAGACACTAAGACTATTACAGGCATTTTTAATCTACCAAGACACTTAGACTATTACAGGCATTTTTAATATACTAAGACACTAAGACTATTACATGCATTTGTAATCTGCTAAGACACTAAGACTATTACATGCATTTTTAATTTACTAAGACACTTAGACTATTACATGCATTTGTAATCTACTAAGACACTAAGACTATTACATGCATTTTTAATCTACTAAGACACTAAGACTATTACATGCATTTGTAATCTACTAAGACACTTAGACTATTACATGCATTTTTAATCTACTAAGACACTAAGACTATTACACGCATTTTTAATCTACTCAGACACTAAGACTATTACATGCATTTTTAATCTACTAAGACACTAAGACTATTACATGCATTTTTAATCTACTAAGACACTAAGACTATTACATGCATTTGTAATCTAATAAGACACTAAGACTATTACATGCATTTTTAATCTACTAAGACACTAAGACTATTACATGCATTTTTAATCTACTAAGACACTTAGACTATTACATGCATTTTTAATCTACTAAGACACTTAGACTATTACATGCATTTTTAATCTACTAAGACACTAAGACTATTACATGCATTTTTAATCTACTAAGACACTAAGACTATTACATGCATTTTTAATCTACTAAGACACTAAGACTATTACATGCATTTTTAATCTACTAAGACAGTTAGACTATTACAGGTATTTGTAATCTACTAAGACACTAAGACTATTACATGCATTTTTAATCTACTAAGACACTAAGACTATTACATGCATTTTTAATCTACTAAGACAAGAAGACTATTACATGCATTTTTAATCTACTAAGACAAGAAGACTATTGCATGCATTTGTAATCTACTCAGACATTTAGACTATTACATGCATTTGTAATCTACTAAGACACTTAGACTATTACATGCATTTGTAATCTACTAAGACACTAAGACTATTACATGCATTTTTAATCTACTAAGACACTAAGACTATTACATGCATTTTTAATCTACTAAGACACTAAGACTATTACATGCATTTTTAATCTACTAAGACACTTAGACTATTACATGCATTTTTAATCTACTAAGACACTAAGACTATTACATGCATTTTTAATCTACTAAGACACTAAGACTATTACATGCATTTTTAATCTACTAAGACACTAAGACTATTACAGACATTTGTAATCTACTAAGACATTTAGACCATTACATGCATTTTTAATCTACTAAGACACTTAGGCTATTACACGCTTTTGAAATCTACTAAGACACTAAGACTATTACATGCATTTGTAATCTACTAAGACACTAAGACTATTACAGGCATTTTTAATCAACTAAGACACTTAGACTATTACATGCATTTTTAATCTACCAAGACACTAAGACTATTACATGCATTTTTAATCTACCAAGACACTAAGACTATTACGTGCATTTTTAATCTACTAAGACACTAAGACTATTACACGCATTTTTAATCTACTAAGACACTAAGTCTATTACATGCATTTTTAATCTACTAAGACACTAAGACTACTACACGCATTTTTAATCTACTAAGACACTAAGACTATTACATGCATTATTAATCTACTAAGACACTAAGACTATTACATGCATTTTTAATCTACTAAGACACTTAGACTATTACATGCATTTTTAATCTACTAAGACACTAAGACTATTACATGCATTTTTAATCTACTAAGACACTTAGACTATTACATGCATTTTTAATCTACTAAGACACTAAGACTATTACACGCATTTTTAATCTACTCAGACACTAAGACTATTACATGCATTTTTAATCTACTAAGACACTAAGACTATTACATGCATTTTTAATCTACTAAGACACTAAGACTATTACATGCATTTGTAATCTAATAAGACACTAAGACTATTACATGCATTTTTAATCTACTAAGACACTAAGACTATTACATGCATTTTCAATCTACTAAGACACTTAAACTATTACATGCATTTTTAATCTACTCAGACATTTAGACTATTACATGCATTTTTAATCTACTAAGACACTAAGACTATTACATGCATTTTTAATCTACTAAGACACTAAGACTATTACATGCATTTTTAATCTACTAAGACAGTTAGACTATTACAGGTATTTGTAATCTACTAAGACACTTAGACTATTACATGCATTTTTAATCTACTAAGACACTAAGACTATTACATGCATTTTTAATCTACTAAGACAAGAAGACTATTACATGCATTTTTAATCTACTAAGACAAGAAGACTATTGCATGCATTTGTAATCTACTCAGACATTTAGACTATTACATGCATTTGTAATCTACTAAGACACTTAGACTATTACATGCATTTGTAATCTACTAAGACACTAAGACTATTACATGCATTTTTAATCTACTAAGACACTAAGACTATTACATGCATTTTTAATCTACTAAGACACTAAGACTATTACATGCATTTTTAATCTACTAAGACACTTAGACTATTACATGCATTTTTAATCTACTAAGACACTAAGACTATTACATGCATTTTTAATCTACTAAGACACTAAGACTATTACATGCATTTTTAATCTACTAAGACACTAAGACTATTACATGCATTTGTAATCTACTAAGACACTTAGACTATTACATGCATTTTTAATCTACTAAGACACTAAGTCTATTACATGCTTTTTTAATCTACTAAGACACTAAGACTATTACATGCATTTGTAATCTACTAAGACACTAAGACTATTACATGCATTTTTAATCTACTAAGACACTTAGACTATTACATGCATTTTTAATCTACTAAGACACTAAGACTATTACATGCATTTTTAATCTACTAAGACACTAAGACTATTACATGCATTTTTAATCTACTAAGACACTAAGACTATTACATGCATTTTTAATCTACTAAGACACTAAGACTATTACATGCATTTTTAATCTACTAAGACACTAAGACTATTACATGCATTTTTAATCTACTAAGACACTAAGACTATTACATGCATTTTTAATCTACTAAGACACTAAGACTATTACATGCATTTGTAATCTACTAAGACACTAAGACTATTACACGCATTTTTAATCTACTAAGACACTAAGACTATTACACGCATTTTTAATCTACTAAGACACTAAGACTATTACATGCATTTGTAATCTACTAAGACACTTAGACTATTACATGCATTTTTAATCTACTAAGACACTAAGACTATTACATGCATTTTTAATCTACTAAGACACTTAGACTATTACATGCATTTTTAATCTACTAAGACACTAAGACTATTACATGCATTTGTAATCTACTAAGACACTAAGACTATTACACTCATTTTTAATCTACTCACACACTAAGACTATTACATGCATTTTTAATCTACTAAGACACTTAGACTATTACATGCATTTGTAATCTACTAAGACACTAAGACTATTACATGCATTTTTAATCTACTAAGACACTAAGACTATCACATGCATTTTTAATCTACCAAGACACTTAGTCTATTACACGCATTTTTAATCTACTCAGACACTAAGACTATTACATGCATTTTTAATCTACTCAGACACTAAGACTAATACATGCATTTTTAATCTACTAAGACACTAAGACTATTACATGCATTTTTAATCTACTAAGACACTAAGACTGTTACATGCATTTTTAATCTACTAAGACACTAAGACTGTTACATGCATTTGTAATCTACTAAGACACTAAGACTATTACATGCATTTTTATTCTACTAAGACACTAAGACTATTACATGCATTTTTATTCTACTAAGACACTAAGACTATTACACGCATTTTTAATCTACTCAGACACTAAGACTAATACATGCATTTTTAATCTACTAAGACACTAAGACTATTACATGCATTTTTAATCTACTAAGACACTAAGACTATTACATGCATTTGTAATCTACTAAGACACTAAGACTATTACATGCATTTTTAATCTACTAAGACACTAAGACTATTACATGCATTTTTAATCTACTAAAACACTTAGACTATTACATGCATTTTTAATCTACTAAGACAGTTAGACTATTACAGGTATTTGTAATCTACTAAGACACTTAGACTATTACATGCATTTTTAATCTACTAAGACACTAAGACTATTACATGCATTTTTAATCTACTAAGACACTAAGACTATTACATGCATTTTTAATCTACTAAGACAGTTAGACTATTACAGGTATTTGTAATCTACTAAGACACTTAGACTATTACATGCATTTTTAATCTACTAAGACACTAAGACTATTACATGCATTTTTAATCTACTAAGACACTTAGACTATTACATGCATTTTTAATCTACTAAGACACTAAGACTATTACATGCATTTTTAATCTACTAAGACACTAAGACTATTAAATGCATTTTTAATCTACTAAGACACTAAGACTATTGCATGCATTTGTAATCTACTCAGACATTTAGACTATTACATGCATTTGTATTCTACTAAGACACTTAGACTATTACATGCATTTGTAATCTACTAAGACACTAAGACTATTACATGCATTTTTGATCTACTAAGACACTAAGACTATTACATGCATTTTTAATCTACTAAGACACTAAGACTATTACATGCATTTTTAATCTACTAAGACACTAAGACTATTACACGCATTTTTAATCTACTAAGACACTAAGTCTATTACATGCATTTTTAATCTACTAAGACACTAAGACTATTACAGACATTTGTAATCTACTAAGACATTTAGAGCATTACATGCATTTTTAATCTACTAAAACACTTAGGCTATTACACTCTTTTGTAATCTACTAAGTCACTAAGACTATTACATCCATTTTTAATCTACTAAGACACTAAGACTATTACATGCATTTTTAATCTGCTCAGACATTTAGACTATTGCATGCATTTTTAATCTACCAAGGCACTTAGACTATTACATGCATTTTTAATCTACCAAGACACTAAGACTATTACATGCATTTGTAATCTACTAAGACACTAAGACTATTACAGGCATTTTTAATCTACTAAGACACTTAGACTATTACATGCATTTTTAATCTAACAAGTCACTTAGACTATTACATGCATTTTTAATCTACCAAGACACTAAGACTATTACATGCATTTTTAATCTACTAAGACACTAAGACTATTTCATGCATTTTTAATCTACCAAGACACTTAGACTATTACATGCATTTTTAATCTACCAAGACACTTAGACTATTACATGCATTTTTAATCTACTAAGACACTAAGACTATTACATGCATTTGTAATCTACTAAGACACTTAGACTATTACATGCATTTGTAATCTACTAAGACACTAGAGACTATTACATGCATTTGTAATCTACTAAGACACTTAGACTATTACATGCATTTTTAATCTACTAAGACACTAAGACTATTACATGCATTTTTAATCTACTACGACACTAGAGACTATTACATGCATTTTTAATTTACTCAGACACTAAGACTATTACATGCATTTTTAATCTACTAAGACACTTAGACTATTACATGCATTTTTAATCTACCAAGACACTAAGACTATTACATGCATTTTTAATCTACTAAGACACTGAGACTATTACATGCATTTTTAATATACTCAGACACTAAGACTATTACATGCATTTTTAATCTACTAAGACACTAAGACTATTACATGCATTTTTAATCTACTAAGACACTAAGACTATTACATGCATTTTTAATCTACTAAGACACTAAGACTATTACATGCATTTTTAATCTACTAAGACACTAAGACTATTACATGCATTTTTAATCTACTCTGACATTTAGACTATTACATGCATTTTTAATCTACTAAGACACTAGAGACTATTACATGCATTTGCAATCTACTAAAACACTTAGACTATTACATGCATTTGTAATCTACTAAAACACTTAGACTATTACATGCATTTTTAATCTACTAAGACACTAAGACTATTACATGCATTTGTAATCTACTAAAACACTTAGACTATTACATGCATTTGTAATCTACTAAGAAACTAAGACTATTACATGCATTTTTAATCTACTAAGACACTAAGACTATTACATGCATTTTTAATCTACTAAGACACTTAGGCTATTACACGCATTTGTAATCTACTAAGACACTTAGACTATTACATGCATTTTTAATCTACTAAGACACTAAGACTATTACATGCATTTTTATTCTACTAAGACACTTAGACTATTACATGCATTTTTAATCTACTATGACACTAGAGACTATTACATGCATTTTTAATCTACTAAGACACTAAGACTATTACATGCATTTTTAATCTACTAAGACACTAAGACTATTACATGCATTTGCAATCTACTAAGACACTAAGACTATTACATGCATTTTTAATCTACTAAGACACTAAGACTATTACAGGCATTTTTAATCTACCAAGACACTTAGACTATTACAGGCATTTTTAATATACTAAGACACTAAGACTATTACATGCATTTGTAATCTACTAAGACACTAAGACTATTACATGCATTTTTAATTTACTAAGACACTTAGACTATTACATGCATTTGTAATCTACTAAGACACTTAGACTATTACATGCATTTGTAATCTACTAAAACACTTAGACTATTACATGCGTTTTTAGTCTACTAAGACACTTAGACTATTACATGCATTTTTAATCTACTAAGACACTTAGGCTATTACATGCATTATTAATATACTAAGACACTAAGACTATTACATGCATTTGCAATCTACTAAGACACTAAGACTATTACATGCATTTTTAATCTACTAAGACACTGAGACTATTACAGGCATTTTTAATCTACCAATACACTTAGACTATTACAGGCATTTTTAATCTACCAAGACACTAAGACTATTACATGCATTTTTAATATACTAAGACATTTAGACTATTACATGCATTTGTAATCTACTAAGACACTAAGACTATTACATGCATTTTTTAGCTACTAAGACACTTGGACTATTACATGCATTTTTAATCTACTAAGACACTAAGACTATTACATGCATTTTTAATCTACTAAGACACTAAGACTATTACATGCATTTTTAATCTACTAAGACACTAGAGACTATTACATGCATTTTGAATCTACTAAGACACTAAGACTATTACATGCATTTTTAATCTAGTAAGACACTTAGACCATTGAATGCATTTTAAATATACTAAGACACTTAGTCTATTAAGACCTTAGTTTGCTTTTTATTTAATTTTTTCTTTTTTTGGGGGTGGTGTGAAAGACAACTTGATGTTTCAGTTTTACTGTTCAAATAACTGGACTTGGAATATAAATGTGATTATCCAAAAAACTGGTATTGGAAAAAACAACAACCGGTATTTTGCTGTCAATATAACTGCATTTTCAAGCCAGTAAACTGTTGAATTACTGCCAAACATATGGTTTTTGTCTTCTTTCAGACCCCAATTTTATGTAGCTTAAAGAAAAACAACAACAAAACTGCATTTTAATTGGTTTCTTAAAACTGTTTTTTCTGATTCTAGGTGAAGTAACTTTTAAGAAAACTGCTATCTAACTGCATTTTTAACTGAAAACTGGTGTTTTACTGCAGACAAACTGGATATTTAGCCAATTTTTTTCTTTTTTTTCTTTTTTGCTAAGGGTATATCTATTTTCAATCGAACTTCAAAACACCTAGAAAACCAGTTTAAAAGATCCCAGTTTGAGCGAACAAGATTTGCATTTCTCAGCAACTTTTCTATAAATGCTATTTAATGCTGCTTGCAAAGTCGATATTGATGCATATATGACAGAGTCACTTCAATAAGACACACTGTGTCTGTAGGAGTGATTTTCCTTATCAGCCATGAGGTCATATGATGATTCAGCTGAACATCAAAGAATGGACTGTTGTGTAAGCACATTGTGTCTGTAGAAGTGATTTTCCTTAAGGCTCACTGTGTCTGTAGGAGTGATTTTCCTTAAGGCACACCGTGTCTGTAGAAATGATTTTCCTTATCAACCACGAGGTCATATGATGATTCAGCTGAACGCTGATGAATGGACGGTTGCGTAAAAGACCCGTATACATTGCTTATTCTATTTAAGTCCTTTTCTTTGATCACTGGTTTAATTTGTTGATAAAATTCAGTATATCTGTATTTCTCATATTGATATTTTAGCTTCATCTGCTAAAGTGTATATACTTCGTCCATTTTTTAATTTGAGAGTAATTTATTTGTTCAAGCTGGATTTATGACATTGATTTTTTATTATTCTAAAAAGGGGAAAATTCCATATATTAACATCACTTATTTTATTGAAAAGCATGTACGATTTTACATTTTTAAATTTTAATATAACTTATAGGCAATAAAGATTTACAATCTCAGTGTTTTATTTCACTCTAAACTAATTGCAAAAAGTCAACAATTACATGTACACACTATATTTTATCAAAGCAATTGTAGGGGTACAATTACATGTACATGCCGCAATTTATCAAACGAATGTGTGGGTACATTTATTAATCCTTTTAAGCTTATTTGTAATCTGTTTTAATTTTTTACATCAATTTTTAGTCCAATTGTCCTTAAAGCCAAGTGAACTTATGGTATGGCCCAGTCTGCATCTATTGCATTTCTATCAGTAAATAATTGTTTGTCACTATTCTAGAGGTCCTGTTTTGGATTTGAATCAAACTGGGAATGTAAGTCTACATCATCTAGATGTATTGTGATTTCGATAATGAGCAAGATTCACGCATTCTAATAAGGGAATCATATATGTCATAGGCTAAGCTTGTTGCTACTTTGGAGGCCATCTCTCGGATCCAATTTTGATCATACTTGGCAAGCAGGCTTATATTAATAAGATCTTAACTGGGTTCAAGAATGAGCAAGATCCACAAATACCAACGAGGAGATCTTGCATCTGATTAGCTGAGCTCGTTACCACACTAGAGACCATACATCTGATCAAAGTTTGATCAAGCTTCGAATACAAGATTACCTAATCAGAATCTCAGATGTATTTGATAATGATGGAGAGTAATGCATATTAATGAGATGATTTTTCATTTGAATGTCTAAGGTTATTACCACTCTGGAGCCCATCTTGTTATCGGAGTTTGATTCAAATTGGAATATAGGCTTATCGAGCCTTATTATCAGTGAAATGTATTAAATGACATTAATTGTAACTGTTATAGAATATTACATATAATACCAATTTACTCTAGATTTAATTGCCTGCTATAATTTGGAACTGCCAAATATAAAATAATTTCCATTGTTTCCAATTAATTTAAAACTGGAATTTCTTTTTGGAATTTTTAATCACTATTTGTGTTCCCAGAAATATCTACAAGTTTCAAGTTGGCATACAGTCATAGCTGCCATTATAGTCACCATTATTTAGCAGTCACCGGGTCTAAACGGTTGCTCCCATCCCCAATCCACCCCCACCCCCCCCCCCCCACCCCCAATTTCACGTGCCAAACTCTTATATTAAATATTTATTTGCCTTCAGCATTCAACAGCCAGGTGTTTCCTAATCAAACAGTGGTTTCTTACTGTTATTGTTTTCCCAATAAAGGCATTGCTTAGGTAAAGACTTGTCATGTGAAGTCATGTGTAAACATGCCTTATCTTGCTTATATTCATCGTGCTAAAGTCAGTTTGTCAATGTAAGTTTAAATTTGCTAATCTCTTCAACATTATTTAAGGAATTTGGATAAAGCCACAATATTGCCTAAAATTCATTTTTGAGGTAAAATCTCAAGATAATTGACTTTTTTATACTAAACACACACACACATATACACATACAGACACACACACAGACACACACACACACACTTTTTTGGCCAGATATGGTAGTATGGGAGAAGGCATGCACTAGACGTATTAATGAGAAAAATGTAACAGGAAACTGATTTTACTTTAATTAACAATTTTGTTTTTAGTGTTTACTGCATATAATAGTTTTTGGATCAAACTTGAACTAAGCTCCTATTACATATTGTTGGTTAACATTGTAAAATGTCAAATTCAGCTTTCAAATAATCTTTATTTCTGTATGATGGGTAAATTGCAATTATTGTAAGTCAAAATAACACCACTAAAGAATTATAATTGTATTAAATAGTCTACATACATCTGTATGCACAAAATGAACTGTGGTCCGAACAGAAATGAACAGATAGTCACAAAGTGCATCTTCATTTAACATCTATCCTTGTTTAGATGAAAACTGGAACAGTTTTGTAGTCATTAGGTTACTCTTTTTAATCTAAGAATAGATACTGGACATACATTACAGTCACTATTTCATCTAAAGATAATCTACAGGTCCAAAAGTGTCAAAGGAACTCTTGAACTCAGAACTAAGGATGAACACTCATGCAAATTTGATAGCAATCTATCAAATGAAAGCAATCTTTCCACTTAAAATACATAAGGAACAGACGATTTAATTTGGGGATGAATTTAATCGACTCTTGTTTTTCTGTATAGCGGAGAATATTTGTTCTCAAGCTATCTCAGGGCCAAAAATTGTTCTTTTTTACATTCCAGGTCATTTCTCCCCATAAACAATTCAATGGTCAGTCCTTAAGCAGCTTGGAACAAGAGTAAGATGTCAGTCATTAGGTTCACATACCTTCTATATTTGGCCCAGGTTTCGTGTTTCTAAGACAGCCAACTCCAGCGGCAATATACAAGCAGCTGAGCTACAATGACTCTTCTAATTCAATCTAAAGCACTGTCTTCTGTTTCAAATTCTGTTGCTGTAATGTGAGATTTCAAAGTGGAGCAGATAACACGAATAATCGATCAAATGGTGATACAGGCAGTAAATTCGGCATGTATTATCTCCTAGGGTCACTTAATAAGACAAAAACGTTAGCCACATAAAAATCAAGATGGCGAACATTTTTCCAAGATAGCCACCATTTTGTCACAAGCAGAGATATTAGGTTTTATTGATCTTAGTGTCTATATTTATGATTGTGATCTAATTTGTAATTTAAAAATGCCAATAATTACTAAATAATAAACTAATTCGAAAATGGCCTCCATTGTATGCCAAAAACATTTTAATTTCAAATACAGATCAATAGAGCTATGTCATTGTGTTTCCACTTATTTTAATACACCAGTTTGGTCTACCAAACAAATTAACCATATTCCAGCTAGTTCTGGCATGCGCAACTGCAAAGTGCTGTGCATCTGAGGTCCAAGCAATAACATTTGCATCCATCTGAGATCTGGTCCTTGAACAAAATCTATTCATAGTTTCTCAAGGTCTAGCTGCTTCAGAGAAGGCAAAACATATATTGCTACGACAACGAAATCTGTGTCATTTGCATTGATCATAAGGACCTTGTTTCTGCCTATTACTACATGTTTGGCGTGTACAAAAATGCGAGTATCCGCTTCTTCATAAGAACGGGGAGACAAATTGTCCAGACTGATTTTTGATTGCTGATGTCATGTTCTCGCTTTTTGACGATCACCTTATTTGTGGTGCATACATGAGCTATAATGTATGCAAGGAAGTAGAAGAGCTGTCTTGTTATTATCATCTCTCAGGAATCTTTGCCAATTTCTTGGAATCTTATTTGTTCCTGTCACGCTTCCCCGAGCTCCTTGACCTCGCCTGGACCTTGTTTCAGCCTTTAAGCTGGATGGCAGTATACATCAAACACAATGTCCATTCTGTTGTACTTGGTGCAACATGCCTCTATAGTGGGAAGGACATTAATCCTGGCATACTCATCAAATGACTTTGCTGTACGTGGTGGCAGAGAATTCACCAATGCTGAACCATCAATAATGAGATCATTACGTCTGGCTCACTGTTTGCTATTATCATCTGAGCTAAAGAATGTCAGTCAGTTGAGATTTGTAACCGGCGTGGAGCTTCCCATTGTTACTCAAAGCGGCAGAAACGGACTGGTTTTCATGCCAGAAGAATTCATGTAAGTCACACTGTCATACTGTCTACTTTGGTAGAAGATGAAGAGTTGAGAGAAGATGTGACAGTCTTCCTTTAGCGTCTTTTACTTGAGGTGACCTGTTTGAAGAATGCAACCTTGTACTTCTTGATGGGTTGATATAACAAGCATTCACCTTTGATTTCAAGTCCCTCAAAAATGACTTAAACTGCTCCCTGCCCCTTTGTAATGTGTTCCAATTGCATCAGCAAAACTAGGATCGGCAATATCCTTGGTATCTAATGTGAGCAGGTCACTTGACTCTTCTTCAAAAGGATTGCCCATTTTCTGCATTACTAAGATAAGATCACTTACTCTCAAAAATAACCTTTCAGTTCTTTATGTTTGTTCATGGTGACTGCTGCTTTCTGTTGCATCTTTACTTCCCGATACTGACTGGTACTCAAGGACTAATTTGCTCACATCAGGACCAGCCAAAACCCACCTTCTAAGTGCCGGATGATTCTCAGTCACGCGAATAGCTCCTCCGTCTCAATGGCCTGCTCGTGAGACTGATCAATGGCTATTTCTAAGAATTATTAATCGGATTTGTGTACAACAAAGTTTCCCATGTTAAACTCCTTTGCCTCTTGTGGATGTTGATGCTCCATGGACATCATGTCTCTAAGGTGATTGGGAAGTCATCGTGCATAATTCATATTGTTGTTGGCAAACAACTACGGGATCAATTCAGATAGTGCATTGCTGTACAGTGCACAGTTTTCTTTTATATATTACCGTATAAGTGTGAAACTTGACAGCTCCATTTCTAACACAGGATACCGGAATTGGAACTGTGGACTCTGCTGTATACGTCTTTCACACCAGTCATCAAAAGTGATGATGTCTCCTGAGTTACAGTTGCTTCCCTGCAGTATTCAGTGTATGATGCCTTCATGAGCTTGTGTATACTGTATGTTGTTATCTGATGAGCCTGACGTGTTCTTGTGATGTTTGATGCCGACAGGAAGGGTTCTGCAGTACCAGAAAACTTTTGCGTCTAATGAAAGTATCAAGATAATTGTTTACCTGAGTGAGAGTACACAGTCCTTATGTACAACATGTTACCTTAGTGAGAGTTCACAGTCCCTATGTACAACATGTTAATGAGTGAGAGTTCACATACACCTATGTACAACGTGTTACCTGAGTGAGAGTTGACAGACCCCTATGTACAACATCTTACCTGAGTGAGTTCACAGACCCTTATGTACAACATCTTACCTGAGTGAGTTCACATATCCCTATGTACAACATGTTACCTGATTGAGAGTTCACATACCTCTATGTAAAACATGTTACCTGAGTAAGAGTTCACAGACCTCTATGTAAAACATGTTACTCGAGTGAGAGTTCACAGAACCCTATGTACAACATGTTACCTGAGTGAGTTCACAGATCCCTATGTACAACATGTTACCTGAGTGAGAGTTCACATACCTCTATGTACAACATGTTACCTGAGTGAGAGTTCACAGATCCCTATGTACAACATGTTACCTGTGTGAGTTCACAGATCCCTATGTACAACATGTTACCTGAGTGAGTTCACAGATCCCTATGTACAACATGTTACCTGTGAGAGTTCACAGATCCCTATGTACAACATGTTACCTGTGTGAGTTCACAGATCCCTATGTACAACATGTTACCTGTGTGAGTTCACAGATCCCTATGTACAACATGTTACCTGAGTGAGTTCACAGATCCCTATGTACAACATGTTACCTGTGTGAGAGTTCACAGACCTCTCTGTACAACATGTTACCTGACTAAGAGTTTACAGAACCCTATATAAAACATGTTACTCGAGTGAGAGTTCACAGAACTCTATGCACAAGATGCTACCTGTTGTATCCTGTGCAAAAAACATTATTGACCAATAAGGCTTAGGTAGATTGCACTGGTCATGTTAATTAGTGTAGTGTCACACCACATATAAATATTTGCCATATGGTGTGGAAAGTGAAAAGGATAAAAAATATTGACAAAAGTTTAGGCATGGAATTTAAATTACATATATACACAGGATTAAATAGCATTGTCACAATAATACAAAATAATCCTGTATGTAATTTACCATTCCACTTTATTCCCTGTTCCATTCTTTTTTGAGGATGAGCATTTGGCCCTGTGGATCAGCCGGCTAGTACACGATAGATAGGCAATATGTGCCGTTACTTGCATCACAAGTTCGAATCCTGCTTAGTATGATTTATAACTTTCTAACATGTTTGATTATATACTTGTGATTCTATATAAATTGGTTTCGTACACTCATGCATCTAACATGTAACATCCAGGGAAAAACACTTTCATATATATTCATCCCTTCTATATTTGCACTTCTTCAGAAAATCTGATGTTCGTCCTATGTTACTGGCATGAGTAGCATTATTTCTTCTTTATTGTGATTTTAGGTTGAGGAAAGATTGTAATCAAAAGTGCACTCAAAAAAAAGAATCACATTTGCTCTTTCTTTCTCACCATTGCCAAAATTGATTCTCCCTGTAGGAAAAGATAAGTGAACTAGGTTTAATTTACATTGTGTAAATCTGTCCGAGAATGAAAAGGAGACATCTCAAGTACCTTAGAAATTACAGAACTATTGGCTAAAATGTATTTCTAGAAATCAGTCCATCCCCATTGGAGGAAACAGTACTATGTATATTTTCCTGTCAGCCTACTATACATTTTCCTGCAGGTTTTCGTTTTTAAATGTTAGCACTGAGGGTCCAATATAAATCCAACATGATGCAATTTATATAGCACTGTTGATAAATGGGCACTCTCAGTCTGATTTGCACATATTTCTTAGAGCCAGAGACTCTCCCACTGCTGTCGAAGGGAAACCCCAGTGTTTTCTTCTCTCTCTATGAAATACAGCAAGTGCCTTCTATAATCTTTACATTAGTGCAATGATCATCAGAATTGTAATTTTTAGTTTAGTCGTTAATTACACTGGCGTTGTAATAATATTGACCTTTCTCTTTCTTTAGGAACATGATCCTGATGCAACCATAATGCCTGAACACATGAATCATGTTCGACTCTGTGGTGCCTTTGTAACTATTTGAGGAAATGTCATTGGAGAAGTCCTTATCAACCAAGTTCCTTCACCATACACAGACATCTACCAAGCAATACCAGCCAACCAAACCAACATGACCACACGACAGATCAGGACACTGACAGAACGCTCTTAACCAAGATCAACGTCGGTTGGTCTTCCTATATCCCCACGGTAAGTATATGGCTGCAGTGGACCAGTTTTACTTTTCTTTGTTGTATACTCTGATCAGAAATGGCAGCACTCTTCCTGCTCCATTGACTATGGGCTGGTGAAATGACCAACAAGATCGCCCAAATAAACAACTCTCTAGGAGCTATCGTGGAGCGAATTTGTTCAGATAGGAATCATATCAGTGGTCTTCCTGCAGATGGAAAAATTAGCCTACAAGACATTGAGGATTACAGGAATAAAATTGATGCTGTGCTTCATGACATTGAAGCTGTAATTGGTAAACAGGTATACAGCAAAGACTTAGAGAACCAAAGAGACACGTGCTCTCCATCTATGAAGCCTGTTAACCACAACAAAAATGAAGTATAAAAACAGGTAAACAGGTACAAGTAAGTTCAATCTATACATAATATGATGGCAGGGCAATACTTATCATGGCACAAAGATGTGGGAAAGTAGGTTTATTTTATTAAGTTAACACTCTGAAGAATTTTGGATACTCATTGAGTGTATTTAACAGCGGGGTGTAAACATTAAGTGTGAAATTCACAGCAGCGTTTTTGTCAAGGCGGAGAGCATTCCCATCTCTTTAAAATGGACTCTTCCTGGTATGCAAGTATTATCTCATCAAATCAAATGCACATAATAGTTCCATCACAGTTTTTGGTAAATGCAATAATAAAAAAGATAAAGAACAATACAGTTTTTTTTCTACTGCTTGATAAAAGCCTTTATTATTTATCCCTAGAAACTGAGTCTGTATATGTCCACCATAAGGCAGAACGTAATAGGTTATGATGTATATCCGATAAAAGAAGTGTATTAATCTTGGAGTCAAAAGATCAAAGGTCAATGTCATTGTGACTGAAAAAAAGAGACATGGTTTCCACACAACAACTTGAGTTTTTTTATCATCTTCAGTTACCAAACTTTGTTGATAGCTTGCATTTGGGGTAAGAAGGAATCATATTGATAATCGCGGTCCAAAGTTCAAAGTCACTGTGATTGAAAGACAAAAAATGGTTTCTGCACAATACATCACGGACCTGGACTAGACTTTGTAAATAGCTTGCACTTGGGATGAAGAAGAAACCTGTTGATTTTGAGATCCAGAGATCAAGGTCACTGTGACTGAAGGAAGAAAATGGGTTTCAACACACAAGAAGTAGTGACTGCATTACAGACTGGGATCAAACTTTGTGATGGCTTACACTTGGGATAAAGAAGAAGCCTACTGTTTTTTTATGGGGGTCAAAAGATCAAAGGTCAAAGTCACTGTGACCGAAAGAAGAAAAGTGGTTTATATAAATAAATTTTGATTATTTACATAGAGGACTATTAAACACAGGGCTGGCATGTAATGCGTTATTTACAATACTCTTGTTCACATTACATATGCCAATTGTAAAAGCAGCTTTTTTGTTCTTTTTTCTTCCTCGTTGCATACAGTAAATAATGTAAGATTCTTAAGGTTCATAAGGACATAAATATATCTTCTATAGACCTTTTGCAAATTCACATTCTTGGCCGTAGAGGCTTTTCAAATGTTATACGTTTTTTATCGGCTACATAACTTTGACTGATGTCTATCGAAACGGATATTTTGTCAAATTGTACCATGACATCTGTAAGTGAATTGAAAGTATCTGACTGTAATGATGGCTTTTATTTTTGAAGGTCAATGTTAATTCAGATGCCAGAAAATCACCATAAACCATCTTGTCAGACTTAGAGCATTTATTAGAGAAGCTCTTGTAAAGAAACAACATATACTTTCCATCTTTTTTGACTTGGAGAAACACCAGATAGAAAAACAGCATAATGAATAACCTAATCAGCCTAGGTTTAAAGGGCCTCTTCCAAACTTTATCGCCAATTTTCGAAAGATAGAAATTTTAGAATTAAGGTAGGCAGCACCCTTTCTGTATGCACTACTGCACATCGAATTCATGATTTCCCAAAGCTCTTAGACAAATATAATTCAAGCAGTATAATAGGATCCATGACCATATAGCTTGCTATATCAGGATCTTAGTATTTTCAGATACTTTATAGCAATGGACAACTGTACAAGCAGAAAAGCTGCAAAACGCATGATTAATAAAATAGAAAGGATTTCATAATGTTAGTTGGCAGTTATCTTACTACATTACATAAGGTCCCAGACCCATAAAATCTGCCATTGGACTGGCTTATTTTCAAGGACATTAGTGATCTGTATGTGAATCAAAAATTTGGTGTATCATTTTAATGGGAAATTCAACAGAGAATAAGAAGCCAAAGTTAGGGTTTTTTTTACTAAAGTGCTATCCATCTTCATAATTATCTTTAGTGTTCATTGTTAATATTTTCTTCTACTCAAATTTTAAATTCTTGGTTATTTGTTGTGGAATACAGCTATACACATCACGACAGTTATGGAAATTAACAAAACATACTAAGAGTTGCAAACCAGTATGACAGATATTGTGTAATACGTTAATTATCCCATATTTCATTCATACGCCTGGTCTGAAAACTTGCCAGTGAATAGGTGGGGATACACGACCCTCAATTACTAGTCGAATGCATAAGGTCACAACAATTAAATGTTTGGTTTCCTGTCCCTGATAATTTCTAGAACTTGTAACAAGGGCAATGTATTTAATTAAAAGAACATATAATTTGGTTTGTTATTTCCAATTATTTATCGTTTACGATTTGGTTGTTTCAAAATAAAGAGAAAAAGAAGGAAATATGTGGACTTGAAAACTTTTGTTATATCAACAGGCCATCCCATAAGCTCTTCTGGTCTATGATCGGCAGAGCTAAACAAATAAAAATACAAAATGTCATTACTTTTTGTATATTTGGCCCCAGCATAATATCCTCTTGCAGATGGCCATCACATGGGAAAGCATGTACCAAGTTTGGTTAATTTCCATTAAGTGGTTTACGAGTAGTGACAGAAAGTTACAGACAAATGTAGGGGTCATGAAAGGTCCTTCTCAAGTGATGTCACCTCTTTTATAAATCCACTTTGCCCAACACCAACATAATGTATTTTAACAATTTGGTTCCCCTCAAGAGAGGCCACTCATTCTATAAGGTCACCTTTTCAAGGCAGAATGGGTAGTCTCTATAGAATTTTTAAAATGTGCCCCCAAAATGAGGCAGTTTTAAATATAGAAACAATAACCAATGGTCCATAGTGTCACTTTGGAAACGTGAATATATCCTGATGAGCTTACTGTTATTATTTGAACTTTGGAACATAAAGAAACAATTTTTTGCAATATCTACGAGTTATTGGTTACTTGTTAGCTAGATGTGTTATCCATGGCTTCCACATGGAATGGAAGCAAATTAATGTGTCATCTTTGTCAAATATCACCAGCTCTGCTTATTTATTCTTCAACATCTCCTTGGTTCTGTCACTCTTTACTGTATCCGACTTGGGTTTGGATAAAACTCCATTCATGCTCTCTTTTCTTACGCCTGCCTTAGAATGAAATGACTGGTAGACTACAAACATAAAAAAGCAAATTAGTGAAATTGTAGTGTCCCCTGTGTACTGCGTGAGATCATCAAAAGTGTACATTCATGATGAAATCTGACCATGACCTTTGTGACAAAGTTATAAAGTTACTAGGCAGACATGGAAAGAAACCATTTTTCATTCTTTATCTCAATGGACATTTGAGTTAAAATACAGAAAATGGAGGAAGGAATCGATCGGTGACCTTGATTTTTAAAATGAATCATTGACTAAGGAACATAAGATGCCCAGAACTGAGAAATAGACCAATACATTGGTTCATTTATATACCTCATACAGCTTTTAAAATAAAAGAAGTAACAGGCACATTAAAATATTGACCTATGACCACGTCATATTAGATCTGCTGCTGCATTGAAGAATGCAATACATCTGGTGATAATATTATGCGTAAGGATGCCAGATTTCAGCTTGAACAGCTGTTAAAGCATGGGCAGATAGAAAAATGTAGTTTTCGGGGGGGGGTTGCTTTTGGAGGGGCGATAAAACTAATTTTAGTGATGTAATACTTACCTCTTGCTATTTCATGGCTGGTTCTTTTCCGGACGGCCATTACCACGACTGTATGATGAGAATGCATCGTACCATAGGGTGACTGGATGGGTCTGGAACACTAGAATGCCCATATTCCTGAAGATTGGGAAGGCGTAAGGGAACAAACGATCTCACTTCAGCCTGTCCACTGCATAGGCCCTCTGCTTTGGGACTGGAGAAACGTAGAATGGAAACTTGTTGTTTAGCCTTGTTGCAAACAAGTCCACCAATGTTGTCCCCCAAAGCTCGAACAGGGAATCTGCTAAGGATTGTATTGAGGCCATTCCGTGAGGACTATCTTCCCCCTCCTTGACAGACTGTCCGCCAAAATATTATTTTTGCCAGGAATGTGGCAAACTCGGATTACAATCCCTTCCTAAGATGCCCAGCGAAGCAGGTTCCAAACCTCCACGCAGAGAGAAGGTGTATATGTGCCTCCTTGTCTCCTGTGATGTCGATGGAGACCATCACGCAGCTACCTCCTTTTTTGTTGACACAACCTCGAAGAGCTATGAACACTGCCCTCATTTCCAAATTGTTGACGGGAAGAATAAATTCCTCTCGGGACAACGGACCCAAAAAGAATCAGTCTTTCCGGCTCCAGATAAGGGCCCCACCTTGAATCTGACGCGTCTACGAACATACAGGAGTGGGGTTCTGGGCGTGCATGGGTACTCCGACCAGAAACCGGTCCCGATTTGTCCACCAAATCAGATGATGGTGGAATCCAGACATAGATAAATCTAAGCAGATTGTCCCTATCCGATTTCCACTTCGACACAAGGAAAAACTGGAGAGAACGAAAGTGTAATCTGCCTCGGGGAACCTGCTCCGCTGCGGAGTTCAAGATCCCCAGCAGAGAAATAAAAAAATTAAAAAACCGAGCTCACAACGTAGTCTTGGGCTCTTAGCGCCTCCAACAGGAACGGGGTCTTGTCTACTCTGTCCCTAGGGACACAGACTAATCCTCTGTTCATGAGGAAGTTCATGCCCAGGTAGACGTAATCTTGAGATGGAGTGAACTCCGATTTCTTTGGATTGAGTAAAAGCCTAGCTTGGTCGCTATGGACCAGCAGAGAGAGCGATCCAGTCTGAGGGACTCTAGCCCGCCATTGTGGATCAACTAATCGTCTAAATATTGGAGGATTTGGGAATCCATTGACCTTAAATTGGCTGCAACTACTCCCATGACCCTGGTAAACGTTCTGAGTGTGGAGTCTAGGCCACACGGCAGAGCGCGAAATTGGAAGACCTCCTCGTTCAAACAAAACCGGAGGTACTTCCTGTGAGGAGGAATGATAAGGATGTTAAGGTACGCATCCTGAAGATCGATGGAGACCACCCAGTTGCCGTGTATTATGGCATTCCTGCCTGAGGCTGTGGTCTCCATCTTGAAAGATGCCTCCTGCAGCAACCTGTTTAGGGAGGAAAAGTCATTAATTAGACGAAACTTTCCCCTTTCTTTGGTACCAGGAAAATCTAAAAATAGAAAGCCGGAATTATGTCGCTGAACACCCTCTCTACTATACCCTTCTAAAAAAGGGAGTGTACCAGATTATACCGGTGGAATAACATGAGGGACCTTACTAGTGGAGAAAGATTTCAAAACAGAAGCCGGTATCCACCTTTTAATATAGAAAGGACTCAGCCACCGACCTTTATTTCAGACTAAATCTCTGAAAAGAAGTTGAACCTGGCACCTACGGGAACCCATGGAGAGGAACACTCTGCAGGAGAAGGGGTGAGTTCCTGGGGCTATCCACCCTTGTTCTTAGGAAAGGGGGAAGAACCCGCAAGCTTCCTTCCTAGGCCGTTGCAGCGCCCCTTTTAGGGCGAGACTACCGAGGTGGAGCTCTAAATTGGTGTTGCTGCTTTGACTGGGGCTGCTTTAAAAAATTAACCGACGGACCCTATGGCCGGACAGGATGATTTAGCTTCCTGGCCGGTTCGATGGGCCAGATGCGAGGGACCGATGTTGCTGGTCTCTCAAATCTTGAGAAGCCACTGAGGGAATGAGACTCAGAAGAGAATCTCTGTCTCCAGAGGAACAAGCCTCAGATAGTTCTTACTGATGTATTATGATCTTTGATGTGGCCGCTGATAAGGCCACGGACAAGGATAATGCATGCCGAGATGGGTTTGCCACTGCTTCCAATAAACGATGAAGGGCAACTGGCGACAGAGATTACTCCATCAAGTTACTGAAAAGAGGGCTCGATTCCATTGCCTACAACGGGCCCCGGGAATTGAAAGGGTGCTGCTCCACCCTCAAGGGGTGGGGGGCGCCTCACTTTCAGCCCGCACCGAACTGTGGGAGAATATAGGGTGGTGTTCATCCCTTACGGGGGGAGGGGCAACTTACTATCTGCCCTTCTGGCCGGAAAAGGGTGTTGCTCCTCCCTCACAGGAGGGTGCGATTCACTCTACGTCCTAGTGGAAAAGAGCGGGGCTACTCCTCCATCACGAGTGGTCCTGTTAACCCTAAGAGCATCCGGAGGGACTGTAGTGGTCGTTCTCTGAGACCCTATGAACTCAGAGAAAGAAAACCCGAAAATTCTAAGGATGACGTGGAATTCACTTTTTCCCTTTCTTTATACATAAGGTATTTTGGGTTTTTTTATGTAGGGGAGGGTTCCCTTTTATCTGGAAATTTTAAAACAAAACCTATTGCACTAAATGATTCACCTGTGTAATCCGCATTCCCGGTTTTTGACTGCACACCATACGTCATGTGAGTGCTTCATCTCAGGGAAGGATCTCTCTGAAAAAGAAGCATCTGTTGAAATGAAATTGATGCAATAAAGTGTAAGACAGTAATGCAAAGTAAGGAGGTATACCTTTTTTATCCTCATGAACAAAATGATGAAATGGGTAACCAGTCAATTCGGATTTGAACTAATGTCAGAAGGCATTATATTACAATCTGGAAACATTATTTAGAGTGAATAAAGTTTTCTTTTGTGGGTATTATTCACAATTATGACTTTACAAAATATGCCTTATGTTGTCACATAATCATAAAAAGCAAACAACGGTTCTAAAAAAATGAATTATGTACATGTTGATGAATACTTAAATAGTTACACTCATTAGAACTGTAATCCATGGATGAGCATTGATCAACACTATAGCCATTTTGAGTCTGAAGGTCATTCAATATTTTTCCTCGAGATGATTTTTGTAGATGGTATGTTCCCCTCTGTTCTCTTGTCCATGGTGAGAATCGAGAGAACTTCTATTCATTTGCAATACGGGATACACGACCAGGACGGTCCATACGACCATCACATAAAATGATATAGGAACAATTTAATATATCCTCATTAGTATAGACTAAACTTAGATTACAATAAGAACCAGCAGACATACATAAGCTATAGCAATGGTCTGGTGTACATGAGCAACCGTGTATATATCAACTTAAGAGCAAAAACTCTTTCTACTAATAACATTTGTAAGAGCATGCTCCTTTATGCCTGGTATGTTTTTAGTAAAGTGTAAAGATTATAACATTGTTTGAAATAACTGCTTTAAATACTTGCAAACTTATTGGACTATATAAAAAGAGAGAATGCAATTCAAACAGCTTTTTCAGACAAATCTCTACATGAACATGACACACATATTATTGTCATCGAAACTTACTTATTAGATTCTGCTGCTGAAATCTCTGAAATACTTGGTGTACATATAGGCTTTTAAAACTTTTTGATGAGGATATAACTAGGCCCATGGAAACTCTCATATATGTAGTTCGCGTATTTTGTTGATTGGTCACACTAGTTGGTCAAGGATTATCTACATGCTCCATTACAAAGGTTGATTTCTGCTATATATTAGGAAACGAAACGCACGCACACATACACACGCACACACACACACACACATATATATATATATATATATATATATATATATATATATATATATATAGAGAGAGAGAGAGAGAGAGAGAGAGAGAGATGTAAATAGGTATGATCCAAATAGACTTTCTGAACCTGACCATTGTTAGTAGGTGATTGCTTCTTTATGGATTAGTAGGTCTGACAATAACAATATTTTAGGAATGCGTATAATGTAAAGGAATTGTTTTAAAAAATATTAGTAATTAAGGAACTATATCACTTATTGTTAGGGCAAATTAAAATATCTGTATATTTGTTGATAAGCCTAGGGCTTGTATCTGAACTACTTCTTAGTGCTTACTGCATAATAACAGGGGTCAAACTTTTTCATCTATTAGATTCATTGGTTACTAAACTTTTGTGCAACGAATATGCTAACAAGGTTCTTGCCTTCCCAGACCCTTCCTAGATAGAGAGTTTATCTATGTTGAGAACAGTTATATATTCATTTAATTACTCTAACATAATTTAATGAGCCTATTTCATGATAGGATTTCACATACAAATTGCCCTTCTGAGAATGCTATGAATGCTCCACTACCATGCCCCCACCCCCACAAAAATACGTGGGAGAACATATTATGCAATCCCGATTGAAATATTGATTGACTGTGTATGTTTTTTTTTTTCTAATCTTTCAAAGTAAATCAAAACTAATCCTTGTGCCAATTATAATTAAAAATATCGAAACCAGCTTTCAAGCTTCCATGACAAGTGAATAAAAACTTTATAGGATGCGTACCATATTCTCGCGGTAATAAACAAGAAACGAATCGCAAATAAAAGACAATCATTTATCTGCTAATGATAGTTGCTTTACTTGTTTATTTATCATTTATATCTAATCCTGTCTTCAGGAAATATTGTAAATTATACAAATTTTGCAATAAACAACGTCCAATGGAATATACTGGGTCTACCGCAATATAAAAAAAAGACTCTTATTCTAGCAGCAAATGATGTCATTGCTGTATGGGTACCCAAAGAGACTATAAAATAAACACGATGTCAGTGATAACACACTGCATCGTCGTACGAAGCAGAAAATTTTAAATTACCAATTTTAAAATATGAAATGTTTACAATCGTTATGAGTCTGTGCAATTATATATCGAGTTATTTCTCTGAAGAGGTAATGCAGACACCTGAAAACACCTTCTGTCTTCAACAATCCACCACATATTCCCTTATTTCCTATCATCTGATGTTTGCAATTATAATAAGCTCGTTCTGATCGACGACTTTCGACTTTTTCAGACTTATGTTCCCATTCACATTCTACTGTGTTTGTCAAAAGGCACCTGCTGTTCCATAGATGATTTTTTTTTTTTTTTTTTTTTTTTTTTGGGGGGGGGTGTTTTATTTTGTTTTGGACAAACGAGTATATGTAATGTATACATGGGCCTACCTGTCCAATAACAACTTGGCCATTTCAGTGTCAGTTGAGAATCCTACCTCCTCCATCAATGCACTTCAGCGATAGGTTCCGTTAGGTTTCTCTGGAGGTTCTACCACGTTTCTTCTCAGAAAGCGACAAATAAAGAGGGAGGCCTTCGCTTATTTTACTCTGCGGTACGCCAGTCATTTTCGCTCTGATAGAAATTAAAATTGCTACCGTTCCAGTTTCTGATTAATTTATTTAAGCAATCCCTGCCTCGAAATCATTTTCTCTTGTTTATTTTGCAGTTTTTTATTTGAATCTGGGTAAACCACATATTACTGTGCATGATTTCGGGTTATAAGTTGGTACATACAATCAATTTAAACTATTTTAAAAATGCACACAATTACAGACGTTGCTGCTTTCAAATATTTTTGCCTATAGTAGCCTCTTTATTTTCCAGTAATTTTAAATGTTAGGGGAATTTGGAGGATAATAATAGATTGAAAGACTGAAACAAAACTGTTCTGGAACTTGACATAATGACATACACATGTCACAATAAACAAGATATAACTCAGTCAGTGGTAATATCCCTTGTATTTGTTATTTTATGTTGTTTTTTCCTTTGAATATTACCTTATTAATAATGACAACATTCTCCTTAGTTTTATTGAAACTGATTATCTTATCTACTGTATTTTATAATTAGTTTCTAAAAGACGAATGCCCCAATTCAAGTACCAGATATACAGTCTGCATTTTATCTGTGATGTTCTTTTTTTCCGCATCAACAATTCAAATTGTGCTCTGAACCATAATCCATAGGTACTTACCATGCAAAGTTTTCAGATTGATTGACCGGAAGTGCTTTCAACCGCAGGTGATGTATAATCTGCATGATACAATTTGCAACAAAACCTGCTCATTAATTGTTAATAACTTGTTGAAGGCACTACTAAGCTCCGAACAAGTAATTTAATGAAATACAAAACGTATGAATTGGTCATGTTTTCCCACATGAACACAGCTTTTCCGTTTATTCTATTTCCAATTTTATACATTTATTTTTTTTTTTTCTATTGTATTATGGTACTACAATGTTTCCGCGTCATGCAAAAAGAAGTCTCTGTAGAACCAAAAAGTACTTCTCTCCTTGAACACATGCGGCATGTATACGTCAGTATGGGAATTAACAATTGTAACCAACATCCAAGCGGACATATCATACCATAGATATATAGTATGCATAATACTGAATCCATATCTCTATGTTATGCTGGAGAAAGCAAATTGTTTAGATAAATAAAATCTCTCACATTTTGACAATAATGTCAGACCTAACATCAAGATAAGCATCTCATTACCTCTCTGTTAGGTTCTGATATCTACTGCATCACATATTTTATTTTGCAGTTATTGTTTGACGTTTATAAATGTATATATGAACTTTGTTTAATCCAACATGCATTCTTGTGATCGTAATATCGTCCTTCAAAAATCTGATCTCAAATCAAACATACACATAACAGTCAAATTAAAGCTCTGCAAAACACTAAATAACAGTACTAGACATGAGCTCCAAGTTAGTTCTGATTCCTTAAAAAATATTAAAAATAAATTTAAATTAATACAAAAATACCTGATAACAATATTCATAACACTATTAACGCGTATCATAAACATTGTTAGCAGCTTTCTCTTCTTTTTTAATTAATAATGTCTTCTTCTGAATGGAAAGGGCAACATATAAAAAACAATAGTATTCATGGTCATTTACGATGTGATGAGAAAACGTTCCTAATTGTTAATTATAAATTATCCTTTCTATACTGTTTTATTTTTATTTTTACGTGTAAAATACTTCACACCGAGAAGGATGTAAAATACTGGACACCGTGAAGGATGTAAAATATTATTATTCTTGTGTCCCTGTTAACTAAAGCAGCAATTTTGTTTATCAAATTCATCAAAAATAAATTCATTTAATGTTACAAAATATCACATCACTGGTTTAGAGATGTGGGTTATTTGCTTCTCTCCATCTTCTACAATGATGAGTTTTTATAACTGGGGTCAAAATTTCGAATACTATGGTCTGGTTAAGATGATTCAGTCAAATTTGTGTCAGTGTGCTTATGGCATTATCTGTTGTGTAGTGTTATGGTCAACTTTTACAAACGAGCTATATTTTTAAAGTCATTAAAAATGATGTGGTTACAAATTTAGAAATGTTGTGACTACCGAACGATTTCTCGTTCAATGCTTTTGTTATTCACACAATTAGGTAACGGATTCATTGAATACTATACAGTTTAATTATTTTTGACGCTTATGTTTTGCATTTGATGACCATTACATATAAATATCGGTTGCAGTCACTTCAGAGTAAACACCAATCAATCTAGAAAAGCGACTCACAACTTTCATTTTGTAACCATTACAATGCATATATATTCGCACTCAACACTCGGAGTACAAATGAAACAAGCCATTGATTTCTGAATGGCAAAAGCCTTTCAGAGAGAAAATTGTATTTACAAACTTGAGAGCTGAAGGTAAACTCTTCGTCCTGACTCAAAACATGCCTCTTTAGAAACACTCCTGCACTCATCGAAATTATATATGAGCATCTTGTCTTAAATTCGACTGAGCAACCTACCTCTAAACAGCAGTACCTGCTTTTAAATTCTCGTGTCCTTTTATAGCGTGTCGTGTTATAACGGAATTTTTATTAAAGCAGGTGCGTTATACTGCCAAATTTATTTACTTTTTAAAAAATCAATGTTTTTCCTGTTTGCTAATATGGTTCTATTAAACCTAATTTCTAGCAAACATTAAAAAATGTATTGCATCTTGTACAATATGTCGGAAACATTACATTTCATATTTCGAATGCTCTTGATGCGGATATTTCTCTTTTATTTTGTTGATATATAAAATGTGTACATATTTAATAAAGACGTACTCTCGATGATAAATATGGCACAGTTGGTAATATTAACTGGTCTTTGAGATACATGGTTCCAGAGAAACATTTGAAAACCACCGTACATTTCTGATACTTGATATTGGTGAAACATATCAGCACTGAACATTTCTAACCTTAGCAATGAGTTACGATAAATTATTTTACTCTTTTCCGAAAAAGGTTGTGAGATCACAAAGGCTCTGTATATCATTTCATCCCACCCAGACAAGCTTCTTTTGCTCTGATTGGTCGAATGAAGCTAGGTGACAATCTGATATAATTCCAAATCAGACTAGTTTGTATGCTGAAGTTATCATTGAGCTTGTCACATTCACATACTTTGTTTTATTTCTTATTGACATTTAATATAATAGTATTTAAAATACATTTTCTCTTTAAAATAAAAGGAAAGATACTGAGTAGTTTACATAATAATTTGTGAAAATAATATTCCACACGAGAAATTATTATTAACAAAACAAAATGAGGCTACCAAGATATTATCTTTACATTTTCATTTGTATTCTAAAACCTTCTTAACCAATTAAGATTGATCGTTTCAAATGCCGTTAAACCTTAATGCATACATACATACATACATACATACATACATACATACATACATACATACATACATACATACATACATACATACATACATAAGAATCTTTAAACATGTACACATATATACATAAGAATCTTTAAACAAGTAGATATATATATATATATATATATATATATATATATATATATATACATACATACATATATAATATAAAACATATTCATACCTGCTTTCTCTCTGATCTTTTACAATGACATTACATAATTTGGCCACAAAGAGTAGCCAAATATGTGTTATTTTATCACATAGCTGACTACTGACGTGCGACACACGTTCACTTTATTTACGGTATTTATTTACGTTGATCGTACATTCGTCCTCCATTACATAGAGAAATAATAAAAATTTGTTTACTCCTAATGCATTTACTGATCAAAGTAAACTGTTCATGTACACTGTGACAATTAAGTCTAACGTGTGAAAAATGGAATTTTCCGGCAAAGCTAGAGCCAGTGTAAAATTCAATAAACTTTGTTTGCATTAGAAACAAGCTAGTCTTAGAAGTATGTATCCAAGAAATAAAAAAATTAAATGCAAATCGATTGAAAATGTAGACTGATTAAAAAAATGACTGTATTCTTTTATAAATGCTACCTTTTTGTGATGCTCTAAATATGCATTTATTTGCAACCATGGCAAAGCGTTGTGAATTTGTCGTCCACATCCACCTTTAGACATTCGGAACAATTAATGGCGGGAAAGGGCAATATATTTAAACAAGATTAAAACAGTTAATTAATAAAAGCTATAATCATGCTCCAAACATTTGAATACATGATAGGCTCTAAACTACAAGGCCACTGCTAAAAAGTAGACCTTAATCATTCAAATAGTCATCACATGATTATCTTCAGTTCATATATATGTGCAATTATGTGAAGAAGGTTCATGCTTGTTGAGTATACTTCCTTTCATGTGACTTGTAGACAGTTTGTATAAATTAATTATTGAATTCTTCTCTTCTATTCTTAAGATATGCAATTTCTCCATTTAGGTCCGCGATAAATGTCGACATAGCACCAATGTGAGTTGACAAGACCCTTAGCAGAGCAGTTTTCAAGCGGGTGACAACAATAATCCCAGTTTCCTTGCTTATCTTCATAGCACCAATAATACGGATATCCGTGAGTGCCACATGGATGTGACGAAAGACATTTTTTTTTTTCCTGCGACATTTTTCGGACCAGGACTACCACAATTATAAAATTTTGTTCCACTTAGACAACTGAAGATTGTCCAATTTCTATTATATTCAATGCTATAAACACGTGGGATGCAATCTCCAGTACAGCAATGCTCCCAACTACCGCTGTCGTCTGTGAAGCACCAGCTGTAGGATTTGCCTTCATGATTTTCGCATGTGCTGTTGGGCCGACACTTGGTGTTACCAGCAGTAAACATTTTCTTCTCAACTATATCTCGAACATTTCTGTCACGCAGAGAGAAAGATGGATCATCTTCTGCAATGTTCTTGTCGGTAATGTCATCTTGTGTTTTGCTATAAATTGGATGAGCAAGCAACACAAGGAGTAGTACGAGTGGTATGTGGGTCATGCTTCTTTGGAGTAAGACCTAGAATAGAAAACAGATCAATTAATGAGGCCGTCGATTTATGTCTTATTTTTTTATTTCAATGTTTACTTGCTCACGGCTAGTAAATTCCATATTTTTACTCCATTGTTGCAATTTTCAAATTATTTGACAGTTAATAATGTTCTCTTATCTTCTGTAAAGTTTAGCTTTTTATTTTTGTGTAGCGACATCTATGAGACTGTGAATTGGAGAAAACTTTCCAAATGGTTATATCAAATTCGTACTTTGACATCATCCTTCAAATGTGATTATTACCTCAGTTGAAACATTTGATACAGACTTTTTTCAATCAATATAATTTGTGACTGTCATCAATCTCAAATGTTATAAATACGTAACGGTACAACCGAGTGTCAAAGTTTCATATCTTAAAACTGTCAAGCTCTCAAACATTGTTAGCTCACTTGCTGATTCATAATCAAACTGTTACCTACATTACTTATAGTCTACAAGGATGGCTGAAAATTGGTATCACAATACCTTTTATAAACAATATCTCCCAATAGTCTTAAAGTTACAAAATCTGGATAAACCACTTTAGGAAGCTCATGAGTGGCAACTTTCAGATACATTCTCTCGGAGAATTAGTGGATAGGGACTATATGACACAACAGTTTTGAGAATACAGATTTTTAGACGTCAATATATATGAAAACCCTGAAACCGCAGTTCTAATAGTACATTGATACGAAGAGCAGTGCATTAAAAGTTTGCTCTAATGAATAACTCATTAATCAGTCAATACCCATGTAAAAAGCAGACATAATTATTCATCGTTTACAAAATATTCGCATTAAAATTGCCTATTAGAGCCACAGTGGTTCACTGGTTAGCGTGCCAGACTCGCGTCCAGGCGTGAGCAACTCTCCAACCCCGATGCAGCCGCAGTAGTATGTTTCTGGGTAAGACACCTCACATACAATACATCGGCGCAATACATTTTTTTATGTGCTTCTGTGCCATTAAAAAAACACAAAGACAGCAACAAGAAACGATCAAAGTCTTTCAAGACCTATTTCCTCATTTGAAGCCAAACTTTCCAGCTTACTCAACGCGTCATTTATTGCTATGCTGCCGTAATGAAAAGCCGTAGGTTATTAGAGTATGTTACACAAATCTGACAGCCTTATAAACTGATTCCTTGTTTATCTCAAAATCTGAATTCATCTCATTATTTACTACACAGTTTAATGTGGTTGTTCTCTATGACTTAGTTCTCAGTGCTGAAATAAACTGTATGGCAACAACGAAATCGATAGACTACTATATTGGCGATAGACCTGATGCGACTTAGTGACTTCACAACTTCCAAGCCTAGGTTATGAACGTTTTGCTTGAAATTAATCAGCCAGATCTTTAAAACTATCAAGTAGGTTTAAAAAAATGTATCGTGTATATTTACATTGACTAAGTATTTTTCTCTAGGCACATTCCAACATTACTTCACGGACACACGGATCACTGGGCTTTTCTTAATAAGCCTTAAATCTCAGTCAATTAAAATAATCGGTCGAAATGTTTGTTGAAAGCAGAAGCGCTCAAACATATATCCCACTGAGACCAATACCTCCTACTTTGTTGTCTTTGGTGCAATCCATCGTTTTTACATAATGTTGTTTTGGACAAATCCTACCTCGAATCTGACATGTCTTTCACAGCTTGTCTGCTTTGAAGCCTCTATTTTTACTATAGCTTATCTTTTTATAAACGATGTAGCGTACCAATAACGCCAACAAATAGTACCTACTTATCTCAGTGGTCAGAGTGTCATCTGAACTTTCCCCCTCCCCCCCCCCCCCGTTTTAGATATTTCGGCAGTTATGTTGGGGTGTGACGTCAGAGAATATTCCCTATCCAAAACGTGGAATTCGCCGAAAGAGGGCTGGCAAAATTAGGGGATATTGTATCGAACCCTACATGCCTGATATCGATGAGTAGAATATGATTCTTCTCAGACATAGCAATTAAGACATAATGTGTAACTTTAATAAGCCGACAAATTAGCCGATTATTTGCGAACAGTCAACTTTTCCACGCAACATGGCTTCTTCACATGATCGTTAAATCTCGCGGCATCAATTATTGCATCGCAACCGGCCTTTTCTCTACTTAGGTTGTGTGTATCACGTGATCCTCTAATCTCTGACGCTTCTCTTTTTTCATTTTAAACAATACACCACATTTATCATATTTTGCGTATCCTATGAAATAGTTTGCTTAATTTTAATATTTATACCTATTTTCAAACTTTTACTATATCTGAATTTATAAGAAAATCACACACATTACAACTATTAAATTCACACTTTAAACAACCAGGTTTGTCCATACTCGACTGTTACGTTACTTTCTATATGATTTTTATATATATATATATATATATATATATATATATATATATATATATATATATATATATATATGGATAGATATATCTCTTCTTCGATTTTCATATCTAACATTTCGAAGTGTGTGCCAACATAAATAGTGATCTTGTTTTAAAATGTTTAACATCAGAGAAATTAATTCAACTTAAAATGTATATCACAAAATAGTCGCTGATTCAAAGCCTATAAATTCATCATTGGCGTCATCTTACTTTTACACCTTAGAAACTTACCTATTTCGACCACTTAAAGTTCCACTGTTGAAAACTGTTTTGTGAGCAATTTGCTTGAAACGGTTCTAATTGAAAGGAGGAACTTTCCTATATGATGACCGTTTACCCTGGCTTTTGCTTGACACTTGTAAACAAATAAAACAGCACTTTTCCGATTCGCAATCTGCAGTTTATATTAATGACCAGGGCTATTATATTGGCAACACCAGGAGTATTGCTTATAATAAGGACGTCATCATGCAGTCCATCATGCAAGAAGAATAATTACTGTTCAAACAAAGGTAGGGCTTGGTCCTGTGCAATCCAGGTTCGGTCGTTACCATACATAAACGAGTTATTGGTTTGGGAAAACGTCCAACTTGTTATGAAACAATTGACTTCTCGGAAACACGGAGAAAGCTCTGCCTACTTATTAACATATTCAGTTTGAGAACCGGTGTTTCTCTCTCTCTCTCTCTCTCTCTCTCTCTCTCTCTCTCTCTCTCTCTCTCTCTCTCTCACACACACACACACACACATATATATATATATATATATATATATATATATATATATATATATATATATATATATATATATATATATATACAGACACACACACAAGGATCATCCAATGATTCAAATGAGAGATTCAATCAAACATGTCTATAACAGCCACCCATGGGAAGAGAACTAAATGGTTTTGTACACAGGCGACCTTTATATGCAGGTTCATCTTTGAGACTTTATATTTCTGCAAATACTTTGTATTTAATAGCATTATTGGTAGTAATAGTTGTAGTAGTAGTGTGTTATCAATAGATTTAGTTTAGTGCATCAGTCAACTATATCATTTCATACATGTATATGTTGTTCTCTACCAAAGTTATGTTCCACATAAGATTACTGTATCCTGTTCACTTTAATATATCCTATAAATTTGAAGCATCACCACCTCTTAGAAAACAAAAAGGTCAAGGAAACAACAACAAAAAAACTAAATAATCGTATTTGCTTTTGTGCAAAACGACAAAACTCTAATTTCACTACTAATTGACAGCTTGCATATGTTTTTTGATGCAAGAAGATCTGACTCTTTGCTCCGTCAACTTGTATAATTAGGCTTAAAAACATTTGTTGAGAATTCAAACAATATGTGGATTAAGCAGTTAATCAGCTCGCCCAGATCAAAACACACTCGGCTTATGTGAGAGGCGTATGATAAATAGGGAATTAAATCTTAGCAAGTAGACGATAGACAGGCTTGGAAATATTACTACAACACTGTCAGATTGAGATGGGAAGGGTATGGAGAGGGGTTCAATGAATAATAAAAAAATAAACATAAATATTAAAACATAATACAGAAGGTCCAGCTGACGGGGCTGTAAAAGTCATATAACTTCTCTAACTCCCTGCTTGTTGGATACGGTCGGATTTCAGAGATTTAGATGAACACAAATCCAGCAGTAAAAGAACATATTTTTAAGGGTAAATTATATATATATATATATATATATATATATATATATATATATATATATATATATATATATATATATATATATATACAGAGAGAGAGAGAGATTGTCATTATAATGTTTAGCTAATTCAAACAATCTCTAAGGAATTTGTTGTTCTCTTCATGAGAATTCTGATCCAATGTAATAGTGTAAATAGCCAGAAAATTGATAGTAATAATAATGCTAATAATGCTAATGCTAATAATACTAATGCTAATAATATTAATAATAATAATAATAGGTTGTGGATGTAAGGCTTTTACATCCTCTATCTATCATGCATATTTGTACATATTATATATAAATTCATGACACCTACATATATTTAGCTACATAATCCTTCAATTTTTCTCTTCCCCTGTCACACCTCTCCCCACCCATCATTGGTTTATAAATATTTTCATATGGACAGAGAAGCATTGTACTAAATCAAAAGTCCTTTTGTTCAAATCCATTTTTGATGAAAACTTTCCCAGTAGTTATTGACATAAGCAGAGTACTTTTCTGATAGATAATATGACCTGAATTCCTTCTCAGAATGACAAACATCAGGTAATTGGTATTTCATTAAGACATCTACAACTATAAATATATTGCTTCTGTAAGAAAATAAATAAAATAATAATATCATATGATTATTTTTCACCCACGACTCCAAGTATTTTTTCCTTTTAATGTAAGCGTAAAATTAAATAGATGATAGTAGTATATGAAACATAGGTTCTGAAAGAGGTACCCTCCTACCCTTTCGAAGTAAACAAAATTTATCAAACCTTAAATAACCAATCCTTCTATCTTCCAACATATTATAGAAATATCCTAGGTCACCAACCAACTATTTGTTTATTTTTAAAAAAAAAACCTGATATTCTATCTACCACACGATACATTTTTTTCTTTACAAAAACAATACGCCACCTACCCTCCTATCAACCAATTGCTTTTCGCAGTAACACTAGGTCACTTACCCTCAAAATCTTATGAAAAATACTAAGCAACCAGTCTTAAAAATCTTCCGACAGTGGGAATGATTCTTCCTCCTGCGACAAACACTTATTTGCTCAGATTTCTTACACACCCCATCAGTATCTATATATGGATTTTTTGTGGCCTCTCACTGATTCGTTACTAATTACTAACGGGCTAATTCAAGCGGCTAAATTACTCAGGTGGTCGACCCATGCAGAACAGTCAAGTTTTGCATGAGTCAGAGGTTATTCACTATTTGCAATACTTGTCTGTAAAGGCAGACAAAATTTCAGTTCATTTCTTACATGCAATATACACATTAAGTTTCTTTTAATTCCCTATTTATCATACGCCTCTCACATAAGCCGAGTGTGTTTTGATCTGGGCGAGCTGATTAACTGCTTATATATATATATATATATATTTATATATATATATATATATATATATATATATATTTATATATATATAGATATATATATATATAGTTTGATAGATATATATATATTTATATAGTTTTATATATATATATATATATATATATATATATATATATATATATATATATATATATATATATATATATAATTTACCCTTAAAAATATGTTCTTTTACTGCTGGATTTGTGTTCATCTAAATCTCTGAAATCCGACCGTATCCAACAAGCAGGAAGTTAGAGAAGTTATATGACTTTTACAGCCCCGTCAGCTGGACCTTCTGTATTATGTTTTAATATTTATGCTTATTTTTTTATTATTTATTGAACCCCTCTCCATACCCTTCCCATCTCAATCTGACAGTGTTGTAGTAATATTTCCACGTCTGTCTATCGTCTACTTGCTAAAATTTAGTGCGCACTCTAAAGGTACTCAAACATTGTAATGAGATCCTTAAAACAGCTAGGGTTAACATACATTTGGTACGTTAAACCCAGGTAAAGTGTAAAATATTATTTCAAACTGACATTGCCACCGAAATGAGCTTAGGACAATGGCAAGGTTATGTGTAACATGTGTCGTTGCAAAGGCTATTGCGTTCAAAAACCCGAAATCACGCCACTAAAATGGTTCAATAAGAAAAGGAAATTGTGGTTTTATTGATTTGCATTCTTTTTATTTCTGTACACTTTTTTATTTCTGTGGATAATGCAAATAATCACATTACAAAAAACGGCAGAACTTTTGATATTTGTTATTATGCCCAAGATAAAATAAACTGTACTTGACACTAGGATGATTATACAGGTAAAAGTCTCTGCTTTATACCTGTATCAAATTTCAATCACACCCTGGTTCCGACAGTGACAACGCCTTATTTATAGACAAGACTGTGCAGACCCTATAGCTCACAGACGGATAAATTAAGCATCAGTTTGAATTAGAGAAGAATACAAACGGCATTAATTTAGATTTTATATAAATCTAAATACACTATTTGTGTAAAATTCCACTATTTTCAGGAAAATAAGACCCATACAGATATTTTTCAAAGTTTTCCTTTTTTACTGGCATAGTAGTAATTTTCAAGCTGATTAAGAAGTGTGAAATGGTTATATTTGAAAAAGTACACAGATTTTCATTGAATATTAAAAATTGCTAACTTCTGTTAGTTTATGTGAACTGATAACCTTGAAAAAAAATCTAGTCAAAACCAAAGGATGGGAGAGGAGAGACAATGCTCATTTTACAACAATGTTGAGTGACTACTACACTGATACCGTATTCTTCGATTGACTTGACTTGACTGTGACCTCCATAATGGCACAAGCACCTATTTCCTCTGTGTACTTTAGCCTATTATACTTTAACTGTTTACTAATTAATACCGCAATAATTTAAGTTTCTATAGTAATGCGGGTGGTCGACAAAAAGTGGCCATTCATTTCAAAGTTGAGGCAAAAATGCCTTATTTCATATATTCCATACAAATGTAACGCGTTAATTTCAACAAATAACGCTCTATACAAGAACTATCTCAATACTAAAACAAAATGACGTACAAACCTCTACAGCTAAGATATATAAGTAGTACTTTAGTTTCGTGGGTTTGCTACAGCGTTTTAGAAAAAGATTGGTTATAGTAAAACTACAGACTAAAAATATATGCTGCATTCTGACCCCGCAATCTTGAAAAACACGTCGGATTCGAATTTCGTTTTGCTTCTAATTTACCCATAGACAATTGCTTCGTTTAGTTGAAACTTATAGCTTATTCTGAAAAGTCCGAAGTGATCTGCATGTCCGTTAAATATTGAGGTAAGATTGATCAGGGCATACAAGTTACATTTTAAAACATTTGTAACAGGTTTAGATCCATTTATAGAAACCAGCTCAACACTTTAATAGATACTAGTGGTTAAACATAATTTTAGGTGTAACGAGACTGCTCAATTGTAATGTGAACAGTAATTAGTTATCCATTGGAGATTATTTTCAGTAGACACTTTTCTTGATATAAACCCACTATCAGAAATGCGGTTTCTGGGTTCGCATGCAAACTCGGATCTAGAATAGGTCTTCTAAACTCGCATGTCTTAGATATGTCTCTCTATATATATTTATAATTAACTTATCGCCGCATGTCAGTCAACCCCTAACACATGCCGATGCCAATGGACCGTAGACCAATAATATCCTTGGCAAAGGAGTGTGACATCGCGTGATTTACTGGAACACATTAAGCTTGCCGGATGTTCAGGCCTACATCCATCACCTACCCAGCGGCCACTATACAAATACAAATCATTATAATTGCAGCATGCATCAACCATTTATATGAAGTATGTATTTTGCACTAAAATGCTAATACTAATTCACACAGGGTAAGTGTCACCATACAATCTTCTGATTTTGTTTCATGTTGTATGCTAATATGTAGTCATGGTTATATTTAATCAGGCGATAGGTCAATTCTCAATGATGGAGTATTTTAAAATAGACGCTCGTGAGATCCCTGTCAGATAGCATTTGCACAAAGAAAGAAGGAATTTCCAAATTGAATAAGAATATATGCTTTGGGAATATTTTGTGATCAAACTGAAAACATAATTCAGTGCAAACGTGATCAGAACATGACGCGGAAAGTTATGATAGCTTGATGGATAATTTCAGAACTGGCAAGGAAGAACTAAACAAACAGTGATGATAACGTTTCTCGAATGTATTAAAACTTATTGCAACTGACTTTCTTTAAGATTACACAGCGGAGTCAGTGATGACAACATACAACCAGGTCCAAGCAATATTATTGAAAAATATGAATCGTTAGAAAGGTATAGCAATAATTGCATTAGATCAATACATGATATGAAATTACTTAATAACAATAATGTTAAAAACGAGAAAATTATGCAACAGATTCCTAAGTTAGACATATAAATAGTTGAAGGAAAGCAAAAATCTATAGTTCATCCACGCAAATATAATATTCCTCAAAACCATATTAATGCACAACCTGATGCACATCAGCTTAAGGTTTCTCATGATTTAACTCGCAAATTAGCAACTGTTGATATAGCAACAAATGACACAACGCCACCAGCATTAGCTCCATCAGCAACTGAAGTTATTTAAAAACTATTTTTTTTCCACTGGTGCTTTTACAAAAGAAACAACACCATCATACCGCTATGCAAATTTAAGTGTTTATATATTGGTGATCAGCTACTTATATGCAATCCAGAAGCAATGGTGAACGTTTTGACCCCACTCGTCGTAGAGGATACCTCGCTGTCGTTCTGCGCAGAGTTTCACTGATTTCGTTTCCCACTTTAGGAAAGACATCCACGCGGCACAGGTAGAGTCTGGCTTCATTGGTGTTAGTTTTGTACTCGTTAGAATTAGCCATCAAATGGAACACGATACTATTTCGATTCTGTCTTAGGGGTACATCCACTCCATTCAACAAATACTTGTCTTGCAAACATATGTCCAAGCACAAACGAGTTATCACTTCTAAACTACGTCTTTGTTTGATTTCCTGTACATGTGAACAAGCCACAACAGATCACACTTCTCGTCAGAGATTTGCAGAGAGTCATTCGAAAGTACGCTCTCGACATGACTTCTGCCTACTCCATTCGAGATAAAAGTCAAGATACCTGCTACGTCAGTCAAGAGAAAAGACGTTTGGCTCCAGAATGCCCAAAACGTCAAAGAAAAGTAAGCTCTATAGACAAGATAAAATAAAGACAAATGTAAAGATATCTATCATCAATGTCAAGAAAAAGGATTTTTGGTCTTCAGAGTGAACCCAAGAGAAAAGAGAACAAGGAGAAAAAGCGTTCTTAAGAAACAGCAAAATAGAACTACTTGTTTAACATACATTTAAGATGTCTAGAATTGTAGTTACATGCATAATGGTGACTTTATGTACATTCAGAATTTATGCAACAAAAACAACAGTGTGAAGTACTCACTGATGTTAATTGATATTTGTTTCGTGGTTTGAAAGAGTGTTGCCACTGAAAAATAAAACAGCAAACTTTATCGACCAAGTATTAAAGTCCGTATTCGAAAGTGGGCCGAAACCTGTAAAGCTACTCACCGATAAAAGGTCGGAATTCAACAACCGTTTTTAAAACAAATATCTCTAAAATCCTAATGTTTATTACTTCACTCTTCAAACATGATGTACCGTTATTTTAACAAAACCAAGAACTCGTAGATACATAATTCTTATAGAATTAAAGCTGCTATTTAACACCTTACCTGGTGACCGTCAAAATATAAAATATTCCAGTTCTCACTTGAGTGCTCGAAGGTCTAGAGCCTTGTGACGGATCCAGTTAATGATACATCAGTTAAGAGTGTAGCTAGAAGTTAGAGTTATGTCAAATATTAATTTAGGGTTACAGACGGTAACACTAGTAGAATTATGACTTAAGTGCTCGAGTTTGCGATAAAGAGAAGCCAGAGAAAGATAACATGAACATGTAAATAAGACAGTGATAGTGGCAGCTCACTTGAGTGTTCGAAGGTCTAGAGTCTAGTGATTGATCAGGTTAATGACGCATTAGTCATGAGTACAGGTAGTGGTCATTATTGTATCAAACATTAATGTACTGTTAAGACAGCACTGGTGGAGTTTTGGTTTCCTTGCGTATGTGCTTCAGAAAAAGTGAGGTCAGAAAATGTGAAACTTAACAGTTAAATCAATAACCACTAAATTATCTTACAAATTGAGATATTTATCCAGTTTTATCTGTATGTAACTTCTTTTTGCATATATTTTAAGCAACTTTAGAAACGCAAAATGTAATACCGTATACCCACTGATTTAAAGATCGGATTGAAAGAAATAAACATGGAAATGAAGTATTTGTAAATATGTCCAAATATCTTAATTAAATGTCAAGGAAACTGTTAGAAACATACTTTTGCGAGAAAGAGGTATCACATATGAATGTATGGAAATGAAATGCAACAAATAAGATTACAAATTAAGAATAAAACAGTAACTATTCTTTTGTATGGATAAATTATCAAATAAAATTATATGTGAAAAGTTACACAGTTATAGTCATCTAAGAAACTGCACTTTGGGATGTGATAACTTAAAATACAAAATAACAAATAAAGAAAGACAAACATGCAAATTAGAGCCAATATGTGTGATCTAATTGCCACTTTTACCGGTAATTTTCATTTTACTGTAAACAAACTTGTAACTATAACCTTTAATAATAGTACAACTAAATTTAGCAACAAATAATCCCATGAATAATTTTAAGCAAAAACATATAAAAAATATATTAATAAAAACTTTCTAACTACTAGTGTTTGATGATGTGAGGGTGGGGTGGGCGTTGGTACATAATGTAGTAGCTAAATACATACCAGATATATATATATATCAGGCTAGGCTGAAGAAATGAATACAGAAATAATAAGTTCTTTAGTTCCTATTATGAGCTTTTGGACCTTAAAAATCTCCTCACTGACCTGAAGCTATTATAACAGATTACCCAGCAATAACGATGTCATGGCTATATTATGGCACAAAACTCCTATTGTTTGGTTTCTGGTAGAAAGATATTTTGTACAGTCTAAGAGAAAATGCTTTTCACCTTCTGGTTCATCGCACCTGTCGTGTAATGACACGTGATTTTAGAAAAGGTAGTCCTTGTATAAACTCCAGCATAACTTGGTACACAATATCATATATATATATATATATATATATATATATATATATATATATATATATATATATATATATATATATATATATATATTTCTTATCGGTTCAGCTACATGTCATGATATATGTTGTGCCCGTTTGACCGTCTGGGATGGATGTATTGGTTTTGCAGTTGAAAGTTAACAGAATGATTTTCATGTCACTAAAGTCTGATAAAAAAAAAGTTCAAAGCATTCCAGTATTTCATGATGTCGCGTTAGGCTCTACCTGTTACAGTCCTGTTGAAGTCTGAGCGATATGGACACGTGCTCGAAAGTAGGATGCAAAATAACAGATCACTTTAAATAGTAGTCTTCATAACATAATTGTCCTGATTTTAGATAGCTACACGAACAGCTCTCTCTCTCTCTCTATGTCTCCTTCTCTCTGTTTTCCTCTCGCACACAGACGCATGCACACACAGAAGCATGCACACACACAAGAGACAATATTAAGAGCCATTCCTTCTCTTCCTCCTTATGACGTCCATAACCATCAAGAAAAATAAAGCCAAAAACAAAAACAAAACATTCTTGTGAAGCTAAGCATTAAGGATATTGAAACCTCAGAATTTACTTTGTAAAGGAAAGGTGAAGAGATCGCATTGACGCAAAACTAGTTTTGGACATCTATACAGGTAGAAATGTAAGATATTTGAAACGTGCTGAAAACAAATCCCATAGATAGTATGTCTTTTACATAGACAAAATCTCTAAGTAGCATTTAAACGATTTCATTAGTTATATTTCTAAAGAGATGCTAGAGAATGTATTTCATTTATATATATAATTGTTCATGTACCACGGCAAGATCTATATTTTATTTATTGGGATTATGATCTCGGCTGCAATGTAGTTTCAGTTTCAATCTATTTTACGGAAGGAATTATACAAAAAAGTCTTTATTGCAATTTCATGTTGAATTTGTGCCTTTCGTTTGAAACTATATTATAAATCTTCATGTCCCGAAGCATCATCAATGATTGAGACATAATTTAAGATATATAGACCAGTTAAATGAAAATATCTGTCAGTCGTGGAAATGTTTCATTAAGTGTCCGACTGCAGTTATGAAGAGCAAACTTGTGAAGTCGTTTACTGAATAATGTTCGTAGCCCCTTAGCTTTGCCATGACCGAATAAAGTAATTGTCCATAGTTGGATGTACAGTTAGTTTTATTAAGTTTTAAATTAAACTCCTAAGGCTATTCTATATTTGATTTCTCTATGTTCATGTACTATTCTTATAATTTGAATGCAAACAGCGCAAATAAGTCAATTATGATTCTAGTTTGTTCAGGATGTACTTCTTTGATTGCTCGCGTCTTTGTGCTAACAGCGTCATTTGCCAACATCACATCATACCTAGTCTTGGATCAGACATAATGAGCTTTCCAGTGATGTATAGGCCTAAACTTAGCGTGGGTACATTTAATCAACCTGAGGGGAGAGTGTATGAAGCTCACCTACGTAGGAAGATGGCAATTAATCCCATATTGCATTTTTGTTTTGTTGCCCTCACGATAATTTGCACTTTTCATTACTGCAGCCGATGTCCATGTGGCTTATTTTGCTTTGATATAAACGATAATTGGTGCAAAAGCGACAATAACGCCAAATGCTAATGCAAAGAAGGTATTTGACACTATATCATCATCAGCATCGTCGTCGTCATCATCAACAACAACAACAACAATGACAAAAGCAACAACAACAGTAGCAGCAGTCAAGTTGGCGCAGCTGATATTGTTATTATCAGCATAATAAGCATCATGGTCAACATTTTCAGCATTATCATCGTCGTCATTCTATTGCTACTACCACTACTACCACTACTGCTACTACTACTACAACTACTGCTGCTAAAGTCACGCATGTTAGTACCACCACTCTTACTAGTACCGCTACTATTGCTGCTACTACCACCACGCTTACTCCTAATGCTACTATTGCTGCTCTTGCTACTAATACTACTTCTGCTGCTGCTGCTACCGCTGCCACCACCACTCTTACTCCTATTACTGTTACTACTGCTGCTACTACTACTGTCACTACTACTGCTGCTGCTTCCAACACTCTTGCTGTTACTTCTACTACTGTGACTTACATTGTTCATATGTATTAAACTGCCTATAATAGAATTTCAAAAGAAACATGTTGAGCTTTTGTTTTTGCTTTTTTAACACCAATAACACTGGTCATGTTTGAAAGCCATTTAAAGTAATGGACAGACATACCTATGTATAAAGGTCACCCAACTGACCTATTGTATTTAATCTGTATATATAAACCTTTAAACCAGGATGAACTTTACGAAACTTGTTTTACATCGTCCAGTAGTTGTTAAGGAGTCATCCTATGGTCATGTTATTGTTAGCAATGGGAGCCATATTTGGCATAGGTGATTGAAATAAAGGTGAAATTAGAAATACTTTTATAATAACTTGTCTACTCATGATTTTAACGTACGGGATAGACCCTTGCTTCCGGTAGATAAAAATATTCGATTTACTCTGATCTTATCACGCATCCTTGAAATGCTGTAATCGTATAATTTCTTCAAATGACTATTGGAAAGGTTGGGGAGTAAATGTTTGCACATTATTTGCGATATATATATATATATATATATATATATATATATATATATATATATATATATATATATATATATATATATATATATATATATATAGGTTTAAAACGAAAAATGATAGCAGTCTACTGGCATTTTATTCATGATCAAAGTCTTAGAAACTAAAATGACAAACACCAGGAAAATTACTTTTCCCGAATAAGCGATGGAACTCCACGAGTGGTTTCCGATTGACTGAGTGCCAGTGATGACGTGTCTTGGATGGAATACAGCAAAGAAATTGATCTAAAGATTCGATTGAAGATAAATTTTAGTTATATAGAAAAGGAAAATTACATCATCTACTACATTTGCAGCGTCGTCGAAACTAGGGCAATTTCCCGCGAACAAGCAATGCCTGAAGCAGTCATAATTTTATACAACTAGCAGGCGACAGACAGACAATCCCACGACTTATACACAAGTTAGGCTGGCACCGCATTTGATCAACACTGTCTGAACACCTGGTGAATGGATGTAAATTGCCTGCATGAGCTCAGATATTATGACCGAGTCAGTAATTGATTGTTCGCACCATTTCAAATAGATACAAGGCAGCGTATTTTATTAGATACTTTTATAAGATACTTATCGAAGATCATTGACTCAATATGAACTAGAATTTCTCAATTTTTCCTATTGTCAGTTAAATCTTAGATAGATTTTTACTTATATGCTTTCTGTCGAATTCGATATCGACTGGTTCATTCGTTTTGAAAAGAACATGCTTTAAAGTAAAGCTGTTCCCAAAAACGGAAGTTATTTTGATGTTGAATAGGCACCATTTCCTATTTTCAAATTCAAAGAATGTGATGCTAGAGGTCTATGCTATATGGTCTAGTATGTCACAGCAATTTTGCAGGAGAGATCTTCCTGTTTTCTGTTCATACCTAGCAAGGATCCGCATCATATATATATATATATATATATATATATATATATATATATATATATATATATATATATATATATATATATATATATATATATATATATATATATATATATATATATATCATCCTTTGGACTCTTGTAAAATTAGATCGAGGGTTACTTGACAAAAGTCTTTTCAAAATGTTGTTATTCTATTTACGTCTGGAACATATGATTTCAGATCAGTATCATTTAAAGAAAGGATAGATATTTAATTATTTACTGCCAGGATGCCGTATGTCTGTGTTTCAAACATATGTATGGGTTTTCTCAGAAATTAAATAATCGTTTGTCACTAGGGAATATTGCTTATAGAAGACATATTCAGTTGTAAATATAAATAAATAAAGATAGATAGATATATAGATATATAGATAGATAGATAGATTGCAACTGCAAATGCCGTCATGCCAAGATTTCCTGTATGAAAATGGATGTAACTTGGTCTCTCATTATTTTTAGAAATCACATATAACACATGTTGACGGACGGACGTTGGACTATGCACATCACACGTTTTTGGAGGCGAAACAGATCTTTCTTTGCTACTACTACTACTACTACTATTACTACTACTACTACTAATAATAATAATAATAATAATAATATTCTTCCGAGAATGTACTGTGTTCGAGTGTTGCCTGAAGCGTGAAGAAGAAGATAATGTCCACTCTAATCGTCGTAAATGTAGGTCAGGGGGCAGTGGACGGGATATCAAGTGTAAGTAAATATCGTAAACGTGTTGTTTTTTTTATAAACACATACCATTCAGAGTTAGTAGCGTTATTATAACATCATGACGTAAACACTGTATATTACACTGTATATTACATTGTGATAATAAAATCTAGTAGGAGCCATAATTACGTTGGTGAGTGATGCAATGTATTTATATGTATCCAACTCTGGAATCCCATTTTTATTCATGAATGAAAATGTTCCAAGTTGCTTAATAATAGGATATACAACCTGCCGCAAATAGCACGTGCCATAAAAAGCATCATTATTCCAACAATCCAACAAACGCTTTTGATGCAATAACATACGAGGAGATGTTTGTAAAGAGATGCTAGAGAATGTATTTCATTTCGATATAGAATTGTTCATGTACCACGGCAAGATCTATATTTTATTTATTGGGATTATGATCCCGACTGAAGTGTGGTTTCAGTTTCAATCTATTTTACGGAAAGAACTATACAGAAAAGTCTTTATTGCAATTTCATTTTGAATTTGTGCCTCTCGTTTGAAACTATCAGATTAACTTTCAGGTCTTGAAGCATCATCAATGATTGAGACATAATTTAAGATCTATAGACCAGTTAAATGAAATATCTGTCAATCATTGAAATGTTTCATTAAGTGTCTGATTGCTGTTATCAAGAGCAAACTTGTGAAGTCATTTGCTTAATAATGTTCGTAGCTCCTTAGCTTTAATATGACCGAATAACGTAATTGTACATAGTTGGATATACATTTAGTTTTATTAAGTTTGAAATTAAAATCCTAAGGCTAATCTATATTTAATTTCTATTTGTTCGTGTACTTTTCATATAATTTGAATGCAAACAGCGCAAACAAGTCAATTATGATTCTAATTTGTTCAAGATGTACTTCTTTGATCGCGTCTTTGTGCTAACAGCGCCATTGGCCAACATCACATCATACCTAGTCTTGCATTAGACATAATGAGCTTTCCAGTGATGTATGGGCCTGAGCGTAGCATGGGTACATTTAATCAACCTGAGAGGAGAGTGTATGAAGCTCACCTACGTAGGAAGATGGCAATTGATCCCATATTGCATTTTTGTTTTGTTGCCCTCATGACAATTTGCACTTTTCTTTATTGCAGTTGATGTCCATGTGGCTTATTTATCTTTGATATAAACGATAATTGGTGCAAAAGCGACAATAACGCCAAATGCTAATGCAAAGAAGGTATTTGACACTATATCATCATCAGCATCGTCGTCGTCATCATCAACAACAACAACAACAATGACAAAAGCAACAACAACAGTAGCAGCAGTCAAGTTGGCGCCGCAGATATTGTTATCATCAGCATAATAAGCATCATGGTCAACATTTTCAGCATTATCATCGTCATCATTCTATTGTTACTACTCCTACTACCACTACTGCAACTACTGCTGCTAAAATCACTCCTGTTAGTACTACTATTACTACTGCTGCTGCTTATACCACCACTCTTGCTACTACTGCTACTACCGCTGCGGCCGCCACCACTATTTTTCTACCACTACTGCTGCTACAATCAATCTTGGTACAACTACTGCTGCCGCTACCACCACTCTTGCTACTAATACTACTCCTGCTGCTGCTGCTACCGCTGCCACAACCACTCTTACTCCTGTTACTTATACCACTACTGCTGCGCTGCTTCCAACGCTCTTGCTGTTACTACTACTACTTTGACTTACATTGCTCATATGTATTAAACTGCCTATAATAGGATTTTAAACGAAACCTGTTGAACTTTTGTTTCAGTTTTCTTAACACCATTAACATTGGTCATGTTTGAAAGCATTCGTACTTATTCAAAGGTATAGACTCCGGAACCCATTTAAAGTAATGGACAGACATACCTATGTATAAAGGTCACCATCTGACTTATTGTATTTAATCTTTATATATAGACTTTTAAACAAGGATGAACTCTGCGAAACTTTTTTAACATTGTCCAGTAGTTGTTAAGGGGTCATCCTGTGGTCATGTTATTGTCAGCAATGTGAGCCATATTTGGCATTGGTGGTTGAAATAAAGATGAAATTAGAAATTCTCTTATAATAACTTGTCTACTCATGATTTTAACGTACGGGATAGACCTTTGTTTCCGGTAGGTACAAATTTTCGATATACTCTGATCTTATCACGCATCCTTGAAATGCTGTAATCGCAGAATTTCTTCAAATGACTATTGGAAAGTTTGGGGAATAAATGTTTGCATATTATTTGCAATATATATTTAGGTTTAAAACGAAAAATGATAGCAGTGTACGGGCATTTTATTAATGATCAAAGTCCTAGAAACTAAAGGGACAAACACAAGGAAAATTACATTTCTCGAATAAGCAATGGAACTCCACGAGTAGTTTCCGATTGACTGAGTGCCAGTGATGACGTGTCTACGATGGAATACAGCAAAGAAATTGTTCTAAATGTTCGACTGAAGACAAATCTCAGTTTAAAAACATTTGTAGCGTCGTCGCAACTAGGGCAATTTCCCGCGAACAAGCAATGCCTGAAGCAGTCATTAATATTACAGTACTAACAGGCGACAGACAGACAATCCCACGGCTTATACACAAGTTAGGCTGGCACCGCATTTGATCAACACAGTCTGATCACCTGGGGAATGGATGTAAATTGCCTGCATGAGCTCAGATATTATGACTGAGTCAGTAATTGATTGTTCGCACCATTTCAACGTTGACTATATGAATTATCTCAAATAGATAGAAGCCAACGTATTTATTAAATACGTTTATAAGATACTTAGCGAAGATCATTAATTCAATATGAACTAGAATTATTGTCAGTTATGTCCTAGATAGATTTTTACTGATATGTTTTCTGTCAAATTCGATATCGATCGGTTCATTGGTTTTGATAAGAACATGTTCAAAAGTGAAGTTGTTCCAAAAAAACGGAAGTCATTTTGATGTTGAATAGGCACCATTTCCTATTTTTAAATTCAAAGAGTGTGATGCTAGAGGTCTATGCTATATGGTCTTGTATGCCGCAGCAATTTTGACAGGAGAGATCTTCCTGTTTTCTGCTAATATCTAGCAAGGATCCGCATCATATGCATAAAAGGCCGTTATGACAGGATGCTCCTTTTGAACTCTTGCAAAAGTCTTTTCAAAATGTTGCTATTATATTTACGTCTGAAACACATTATTTCAGATCAGTATCATTTAAAGAAAGGAAGCGTATTTAATGCCGGGATGCCGTCTGTGTGTGTTTCAAACAGATGTATGGGTTTTTAAGAAATAATCATTTCTTACTAGGGAATATTGCTAATGGAAGACATATTCAGTTGCACTCACACACACACACACACACATATATATTATATATATATATATATATATATATATATATATATATATATATATATATATATATATGTATGTATATATTACAAACTGCAAATGGCATTATGCCAGGATTTCCTGTATGAAAATGGATGTAATCCGGTCTCATTATTTTTAGAAGTCACATATTGCACATGTTGATGGACGGACGATGGACTATGCGCATCACACGTCTTACGAGGCAAAACAGACGTTCCTTTACAACTACTACTACTTATAATAATAATAATAATAATAATAATAATAATAATAATAATAATAATAATAACAATATTCTTCCTAGAATGTATGGTGTTCAAGCGTTGCCTGAAGCGTGAAGAAGAAGATAATGTCCACTGTGATCGTCGTAAATATCGGCCAGGGGGCAGTCGACAGGGTACCAAGTGTAAGTACATACCGTAAACTTGTTTCTTTAGAAGCATATACCATTCACAGTTACTAGCTGTCACAACCCCGCTACAGTATTATAAATAGTACAGCAGATCCGCTACGGTATCATAAATAATACTGCTGAAGGTGTGCATTACAATTTAACGACTCACGAGCCCCAGTCAGCAATGCCGACTCTCTAAATACATATAACAACGCATGCTTGAATAGATAACAATTTTATCAAATATAAGAATCAATTCAAATAAATTCCTGGACATAAATCTTCAATTTCAAATTTTCAATAATAACTTCGACGTAAATTTCAGTTCTTGACACAATAATTGGCCGGGTTAACCAAATGCTCTTTCACTTTAACTCGTCACACGAAAGTTAATGTCCTATTGTGAGAGTGTCTCTGTTCAGTAAGTTGACTCGAGTAATCATCTGTTACTAATTAGTCTTCGTTCCTCCTTCCTTCCTCGTCCTCCTTCTGTACTCCGTGCCTCTTGTTTGCACCCTGGGAGTTTACTCGGCTTCGTTCGGCATTTCTCCGTTCTGTCCTCCTCCCTACTCCTTCCTTCTTATTCTATAGGTGTCGTCACTACGTACACCCTGGGAATCTCTCAGCGCCGACTCTCACAAGCACCCTGGGACCTTCCTGAAGAAATATAAGGGAAGTACACCCTTGTCTCCCTACTCTACTCTTCGAAATCAACCACTCTCTCACGGACCTTCCATCCGACTAATGGGCGAACAATTTTACCACGCCCTATGTACATACTAGTTTCCACTTATCTTACATGCCTTGCGCTCTACGTACGAATAGTATTACTCAATGAATTTTTGTAAAAGACGCACACATCATTTAAATGTTGATATGTTCTGACACAGCAATCTACCCATCATTAATAAGTAATCAATCCTATTGCATGCATCCTAAAAATTACAGAATTATACATATAAATACATATGCACATAAATCCAACTCAGTCTAATTTCGCATTGTTCTCAATCTACCTTCTGATAAATGTAAGTACATGTCACAATTCAATTCTCTATTAATTTACTGTACGTTATGATTCAATATTCTAATAAATTCAACTATCTACTCAAATCAAGCACAAAGACTCTGCCTAAATACAGTCTTACCTTTTAGAAGCTTGTTTTACCCAGTTCAAATTCCCTTCTTTTTACGAGTTAAGTCTCGGAGTGGCTTGTAGTTAGAATTCCCTGCTCAACATAAGCTTCCGCTCTACTTCAGACAACACGTTTCTACCCTTCAAGAATTAGCAGCGCACTAATGTTTCTTTGTGCGATTACGAATAAAAATTATGCATTTTCCCACCTAAAGGATTAGCCCCTCCCACTGGTCAATTTAGCTTCTCTCATCCCTAATTTGTCGACACGCCTATCGTTTTGATTTTCTTTCCGCCTGGGTCCAGGTTTCTTCAACGCGCCACGGGGTATCCGGCCTGACTATGCCCTTCAGCAATAGCCCCGCTATATAAGTATTAAGTACCTTTGAAGCCAATTTGGAGATACAAAATCACGTAACTCCTAATTAAGACGTCCGGCCCACATGCTATGATTTCCGCAAAATTCTGCCCTTCAGTTCGTTACAGTTGCGTTATAACATCATGACATAAACACTGTATATTACATTGTGACATAAAATCTAGCATAACTACGCTGGTGAGTGATGCAATATCTTTAAATGTATCCAATTCTCGAATCCCATTTTTATCCATGAATGAAAATGTTGAAACTTGCTTAATAATAGGATATGCAACCTGTCGCAGATAGCACGTACCGTAAAAGCCTGGCCCCGTTGATCATTATTCCGACTATCCAACAAACGCTTTTGATGCAATAACAGTACTTGTAGTAAGAATCATCAAAATTTATTCCATTTATCCGAATGTGTCTGACAGCCGCATTATCAAAGTCTGCGAAAAAGTATCGAAAATATATTGTAATATTATTTAACTCGCGTAATATGTTTAACATCAAGCGAACACTGATATCAAAATTCCCCATATCTACCCACCAATATGTATTTACATTGAAACGTGTCTTAGTGAACATCTCCATATAAAGAAACACATGTTCATAAAGGACAACACTAACCTCGTCTCTGTACCTTGCATACAAATTTATTCTCCAAACATCTCCATACCAATGACACCATTCAATAAAGAACAAAATATAATGCTTTCTTGATTTTTATCAATAGACAGGTTTTATTGTATTTATTTATTAAGCAGTCAATTTATCTCTCTAGCCAACTAGCTAGTTAGCTATCAGTCTGCATAGCTGTCTCTGTCCGCTTGCTATATTCCTTTTCCTTTCTTGTATGTCTGACTATTCGTCTCGCTGTCTGTCGCTTTGTCTCTGTGGTTATGTATGTATTTATGTATGCATGTATGTATGTATGTATGTATGTATGTATGTATGTATGTATGTATGTATGTATGTATGTATGTATGTATGTATGTATGTATGTATGTATGTATGTATGTATTTATGTATGTATGTATTTATGTGTCTTCGAAAGATTTCCTCTGAAGAAGGTACACTATGTCAAAGAAATTTCCTCTAGCTATTTTTTACTGGATGTGATCGGAGGATTAACTCATGAGTCTGTGAATAGGTAGTGAATACATCGATCAAAATGAAGACACAATACGTAGATGAAGTGTAAACTGTATGTTACTTCAAAACAAGATATTGTCCGTTAGCTTTATTTTGTTTGTCTATTGCACGAGAAGGAGCTGGTGTGTGCCTGAGGATTTTATCGCCGGAGTCGACTGCCTTTCATTACTGTATGGAAAATTATAACCACAAAAATGTTAAACTTATGGTGTTCACAGAGGAAGAAAAAAAATCCACATATATATGCTATATCTATGAGAGAAAAATAATTGAGAATAAACTTCGGCGCCGTAATCATTTTACATGTAAATTTTTAAATAAAGCCGATAACGAACGCAATTTGCATTACAAATATAAAAAAACATGTTTATGACAGTCACTTATTCATCAAAACATGGTTTAATAATGATCTAGATCCAGATGACGAGATAAAACTCATAATATACAATGATAAAATATATATATCTTTTTAGTAAGGATTTTATAATTCAAAGGTTCGTAAAAGAAGGAAAAGGCAAGACTCCAATCAGGTTTGTATATAGCTTTAGATTCATGGAACAATGTAAAGAACAACTGGAAAAAATCTGAAACAGTTTACAAATTATCCCTTTGAATATTCAAGACAAGACATTTGCCCGGATGAACGCATGGATAGTATTGAAAGGTTCAGTGAAACGGCTTTACCACCAATACAATTCGTCACTTAGCAATTCAACAGATATAGCAACACTCAAATAATCATTTAGCACTTCAACAGCTATATCACCAATACAATTCATGACATAGTAATTCAACAGCTATATCACCAATACAATTCATGACATAGCAATTCAACAGCTATATCACCAATACGATTCATGACATAGCAATTCAACAGCTATATCACCAATACGATTAATCATTAAGCAATTCAACAGCTATACCACCAATACGATTAATCACTAAGCAATTCAACAGCTATACCACCAATACGATTAATCACTTAGCAATTCAACAGCTATACCACCAATACAATTCATGACATAGCAATTCAACAGCTATACCACCAATACAATTCATGACATAGCACTTCAACAGCTATACCACCAATACGATTAATGACATAGCAATTCAACAGCTATACCAACAATACAATTCATGACATAGTAATTCAACAGCTATACCACCAATACGATTAATCACTAAGCAAATCAACAATTCACCACTCATCAGACCACCAAAATAACAATTGAATTCATCACTTAGAAGTTCAAACATATCAAATCATGATTATCAATACGTTAAAGATGTCATGGATTTTTTTTTCTTTACACGCTGTGAGATTAAAATGACTATTGTATGATGAATGATATATTATTGCTATGTGACATTCTAAAAGAGTTTCCTGATGTCTCTGTGGCTTATTAAAAATAATACTCTGCTTATTATTATAGTGCACCAAGACTAGCTCATGGTGCATCCTTGAAGATATCAGGTGGTGAATTAGGACTGTTGACCGATTATAATATGTTTCCGATAACTGATAGTGGAATACGCGGTGGAATTAGTATGACACCACATAGATATGCCAAAGCAGACCACGAATACTACTCAGACAAATATAGTAAGATAAAAACATAACTGTACCTTCATTGCACGGGCAAAAAAACGATGAATAGTATAAACGGTCAAATGATAACACCATCTATTGGTCGGCCGCAACCCATGTGCTGATAAATAACTTTAGACGAAACAACTGTCAAACGAATTAGATGGGCAGAAGGAACATTGTTCGAAATACCATGCGACATTTATACTAGTTACATTTTAGCATGAATTGAAGATTTCACAATAGTTGCGTGACTACTTCAAGGACTAGCTCTTTAGCTCTAGAGAAATTAATTCTAGATTACATACTTGAATATTTGGTCACCCACAAATGAATAAAAAGTTCCCGGACATTTCCAAGAGGAATTAAATGGCACTCCAATTTCAGAGCTGTGTGAGTTAAAATCAAAACTGTATGCAGTCATAAGAAACAAAGAAACAACGAATGTAAAGCATGAGCACTGAAAAAAGAATTTAGAATTCAAAATAAACAAAGATTGCTTATTGGATTAGAAAGAAACAATTACCAAAGCATAAATATACTAATATGATACAATCATGAGGTATTACTTCAAAATGAACAAAGTAGCATTGTCTTTGTATAATGACAAGGTTGATAACAATATCAACAACACTTTCTACAATATTTCCTTTCCGTTCATCTGAAAAAACATGTATTTTTTTTCTTCAAAAGTCTCCCCTACCGTTTTGTCCTTGCTGTAGAAGACCACTAGAAACGCAACATTCATATTTCTGTACTTGTCATTTACTGATTGCGTGATTGATTCTGAATCTTATAGTACTGTCAGGTTCATGGTCTTGGTATCGACCTTTTATCACTTCAGAGACTATTTCATGTGCAGTGTAAAATGTGAAATCCTGAAGAGTAGCAGAAAGATACGGTTGAAATCGGTATGTTAGAATCTGAAAGTGTAGTGGTAAATTTTCTTATTGCAAACACTTGTAAGCAATACATGCACAAATATTCATCACAAGAGCAACAAATAATGTACTCACATGTTACAGAAATAACCAAGATGAGATCGTTTAGGCATCTCTAAAGTATCATCAGGATGAGTAGATGCATAAGAATCAAAATCATCTTCCATATTTTTCAAGAACTGAGTGAACAGATATTGCTCACTTAGCCTTTCATTCAAGAAAGCAAGTGCTTTAACTGGGAGTTGTTTGCCAAAAAAGTCAAGTTATCAACCTAGCAACTGGAAGATATATAAAAGATACACTTCTTGATATATGTCGTGATTATGCACTGCGCGAGGCTTCTTGTTCCAACAGGGTATTGCTGTTAGTCTTTGCGGTTCGGTTGCATGGGAGGTTTTCTCTTTGATTTACTTCCAGGTGTGACAAAATACATTATGACTTTTAAACGTGCATATGCTAGTAAGCAGTAGCCCTTCCTGAAGCAACTGCTTAGCGTTTGTCATTGCGGTAAATTACAGTTAGGAATATGCCGTATAAGCTTACATGGCCTGTAGCAGTCAACTACGTGTGGGAGGCGCTGTTTGGTGTGGATGTGCCAGGTTTCTTTGCTACGGTGTTTGAGCGATTTGTGGTTTTGGTAGAGAGATGCGATGCTTGAGGCTCGTCAGTAGTAGAAAGTTGCCAGTGTGCGACAGTTGATGTTGGAAAACTGTTGGGCAGCTAATAAAGAATCGATATTGCTCTACCTGGAATTTTTTCGTCGTGGTAATGGAAGGTGCTTCTGTAATTGGCAATCGTACAATTGATACTCCGTGTATGAGCAGGAAGAAACTATTTGCTTCATTTCTTTAGGCAAACTGTCGAGCAACCAGAATGGCACTGATGTTGCTTTTTCATAGTTTCGTAGAATCGCGAGTCTGTTTATGGCGAGCAAGGTACTGTTATATGTGAGTTACAATGAACTGGATGCCTCTTATTAGTACATATGAGTCAGTTTGCAGCTTCGAGACCTCAATCATTTTCATATGTTTCATCCATATACAGTTTGCAATCGGTTTGATAACTGTAGTTAGTATTCCTCAGCATACGGCAAGTTAATATATCTGCTTAGTCTTTCTAAGAATAAAAGGATTTGATAAAATGATTACTTCTTGACACGAGTTCTAATTCAAATTGACAAATCTAAAAATATACCCAAAGGTTTTGGAAGATTAAAAACGACAACTTGGTGCAAACTGCCAAAACACAGCAACGAGCAGCCAAGGTTGTGTACCTATGGCGTAAATTTAGATCGTTAAGTTACGCATAGGGGGAAGTTTCTCCACTTCACAGCTCTTTTGGGAAATACATTGCAATGATGCCACTTTTTAAATAGAGCTGGACAAAACCCATTAGTTCCTTCTTGCTGGTGGGTTCTCAAAGGGAGACGAGTGTCTATTCGATGTACGGGTTGAAGTAGCTCAAGAGTCAGAACTATATTTACAAATACAGCTCATTTTCGTTTAAGGGAATTTTTTACGTCAACAGAACAAGACAGTGCAAATATTTTCCATGCAACCGAAATACCCCTTTCGGTTCAACATGGCTCTGTCATCATTGTTTTCTCGTGTACCATAAAAAAGGGAATTTCGTGTAGTCCTACCAAGCCTAGCTTTTCCAAGTCATTATTTTCCCAATAAATGGTTTAGCTAATGTTCTTTGAGCACGTTGTGTCTCAAACAAACGTTCGTATACATAATATACGTGGGACCAAAAGACGCCGATATTAGATGACTTGCCACCAACTACAGAAGGATCGTATCCATCATCAAATACAAGGACATTAAATGGATAAACGTCGAGTAAATTACCATTTGCGATATCAGGAAGATTATTTTCTTCGTAACTTTCATCATGCATTCACATACATTTACCTTGTTCTTGCTCTTCTCTGTCTTTTAGGAAATTACTGTTTGCAACGCTTGTATAGCGTTAGATAATATGCTCAATCGTTGATAGACAAGCCCCAAACATATAAAGTTTCTAATCTGTTCCCGTTAATCTTTTGTTATACATCTGAGATGTTGTTAGTTCCTTCTTTCAGCATTGCTCTTTTTAATAGCTGTTAATTTAGTTTCAACGTATATCGTTCAAATTATTAACTACCAAAACCTCATGTATTTGAGCATAAGCTCTACAAGATGATATCAGTTGACTGATGAGGATCATATAAATGTTGCCATAGGCTGTTTACTTATCGTGGAAAACACATGTTAGAGACATACCGTAAAAATCTATTACTTTTCCATCTTCATCTAGTACGCTGATGTTCAATCTGTTAAGTGTACCCTCTGTAAATGCTTCCAATAACCAATCATATTGTATGAAAGGAAGGACCCCTGGAAAAATATTTTTTACAGGTTGAGACTCGAGCAAACACGAATAACAGCCATTAGCTTAGTGTTGGTGATATTGATCTGATACAGGAAAATGCGTACATTTTTAGGTTTTAAAGACTTAGAAAATGTATCCAATTCAGTAGATTTTTTAAAATACATTTCTGGCTGTTAAATCATAAACATCTCGAGTTGTAGTTGGTTATGTACACTGTGTAATTATTGTTTGGAGTGACGAGAACTTTGGAGTTGTGTTTCAAGTATTCAGCTTCTATACTTTCTTCATTGCCACCATCTGCAGTCATGCCTTCTCTGCGTTTGTTCATGTCCATATCAAAGTTATAAAAAAAGTGAGGATTTAAAAGTCATTGTTTCATTCTTGTCGTTCCTGTAATACAAGATATTGTTTTTGAGTTCATCACTAATACTGTACTAACGAAGAACTAAGTCTATTATTTGCAATGATGTATAGTTGACCATCTTTTTTCTCAAATAGATTGGTAAATATGGGGGGTTTTCTCATGGATGCTGCCGCTCGTAATATAGTTCAACATTTAATGTGCCGGAAATGGCGCAAAGAAAGGTTAGCTGTTTTCTCAGCGAAACATTTACATAGGAAAAATAGTGCCAGAGGCAACGTGAACAGGAGGTGTGATTTAAACAGTTCAGAATTGGACTTTGTCTGTCATCAGAGGCGAGGTGTTCCTTCGGAACAAGCTGCCGCCGTTAAAGATTTTCTGTTCAATTCGTTCTGTCCGTAAGTATAGTCTTGTTGAGAAGCATCTGTGTCGTAAGGATTCTTCAAAATGGAATTGATTTCAAGTGCTTCGTCACCGAAGGCGTGGTGCTCTTTCAGAGCAAGGCGAATCTCAGTCACTTCCATTTTCTTCTTGACTTTCAAACAAGTTTCTATTTTTGATTCCCCTTTGTCCAACTTCTCTGTATTTCCGAAAGAATAAGCTCTTAGTTGTTGATTTCATTGTCACTAATCGCCTTGCTTATCAAGTCTTCGATAATCTTCCATCAACTTTGGCATAATATTCACTTCATTTTTTCAACTGATGATATAATTTGATATAATTTGTATCTTGGTAATGCTGGCGTTGGTTTGTTTGTTTGTTTTTGTTTTTTTTTTTTTTTTTTTTTTTTTTGTTTGTTTGTTTGTTTGTTCTTTTTTTTTTTAAACGTTTTGTTGCCTAGGATTAATTAAAGCATTTTTTGATTGTCTAAATATGGAGCCTCGCCTTCTGGTTATCTAGTGTTTTGTGGGATGGGGGTAGGGAGGAGAGAGATTGTTGAAAAATAATAAATACAAATTATGGAAGATCACTTTCTGGTCGTCTAGGGTTTTAGAAAAATCAAAACGATGATTACACTTTTACTTTATTTCCAAGGCTGGTCGATAACAAGGTAGAAAACTAGTCAAAAGTAAATGCCCTATTTATAAACTGATTATGCAGGTCATGGGAGATTTTGATCGTACAGGTAACGTTCTGAAGTTCCCATCCCCGGGGTCTGGTGAGTTTTCAGCACTATTTATATGACATAAATCACATTACTTTTAGAGTATCTTTGGTCATGGATAGACCGTCTTTAAAATTTCTTTTTTCTCCAGATTTATAGGGGATACCTACAGTCCAATTTGTGGGTTGTTTTTCTTTAATTTCAGTGCGCTGCACCCCATCCGACCCCCTTTTCTGCATGCTAGTTTAGGTGTTATTGTGTTACTTCACTTGCTTTTATTTCTATATTTATCAATGTCTTATACAACCCGCGTGAAATCTAAATGATTATTAAAGATTACACCTAGAATTCAATGCGAACGATATCATTTGTGCACATAAGCTCACATTAAAAATAATACCTGGATTTGAAACTTTTTCTAAATGTAAAACTAAAATACACATTAATTCATTCGACAGAGCACAATTTATCTGGCATCTGAGAATGTTTTAGAATGGAGAGGGGTTGTGTTGCCTTCCAAATCACCATTTCCTTGATATCTATAGAAAATATTCAACCATCACACTGAAAACATACAAACAACCAATTCGTATTGCCTCTAAAGGTCTAGCAACAAAGATGATAACGAAAAAACGTCTAAACCAAGGAATGTTATTTTTAATTACTTGACTTTGAAATGCGTCGTTTGCGAGCTGCTTTTTTAAGTACTAAATTTTTAAAAAAACACATAAAGCAAAAGATAAACGAAACGCAAAGAAAGAAATAAGTTAAAACAAAATACAAACGACCATTTTCCTTTATGCTCTAATACTTAGGATCATAAGTATAGTTATCCAAACTTCAAGAAAAGATAAATGACTCGCTAATAGAATTGTGCCTATCATGGAAAAATACATCATGAGCGACATCTTTAGAAACATAAATCCTAACAAAAGAATATTTACTTATAATTACAATAATAACGACGGAAGCAGACTTGATAAATTTTATATTAGCAAAACACTAGAAAAAGAAGTTTAAAAATGTAGTATATTGAATCATGCTTTTTCAGACCATTTTCAAGTAGAATTGTACTTATCTATGAAAGAGAGACCTACATGAGGTAGAGGAAATGGAAAATGAATAACACTATAATAGAAAATAATTTATATATAATACAAATCGAAAATATATTTAAACAATTACAAGTTAGCAATGCAATATGGAAGACTGGGAGAAAAAAACGATAGGAAATTTCCAAATTAAGTGAGCAGTTTAGTAAAATTGAGAACATAAAGAGGAAAATGTTGGGAAAAGAATGTAAGGTGTTATCAGAAAATAATAAAGACGAAGCAGGAAAAGCAAGGGAAACACTGAAGAAACTTAACAGGTTTAAAGAAAGCCGAGAGTAAATAAAAACAGAACGATCTGATTGGCTGTAAAAAAAAAGAGGATAAAACGTTTATTAAAGAGAAGAAATGAAAAGAGATAAAGATAGGAAATTAACAGACCTTAATATAAAAGGAGAAAGAATAGAGAATAAAGAGAGAATTATAGAAGAAATATATCATTACTATCAAAACCTTTATCTAATGCAAAACATAAACCTTGAAATAATTAAAGAAAAAAATGTGAGTGCTATCAATTATGTTATGTGTGATAGCGATAAAAGTTTTAAGTATAAAAATAAGAAATAATAAAAGTATTCAAGGAACACAAGCACCAAATATATCAGAGGAGGTAAAACTGTTTCAACATGGAGATTACTGCACAAACTTTATCTCAGATAAATATTCTTTCGCACACTTACAAAAAGAGTACGAAACCTTTGGTAGAGGAATGGAAAATAAATCACTCAAAAACAGAGATTCTCTTAATAGGAAACTGGGGAGGCAATTATCCAGGCCTCCCACCAGAATATATAAAAGAAATAGTAAAAAATTTAGGCATTAACTGTGGTAAAGGCGAAATGGAAAAAGATACCAACATATCTTTACTAAAATGAAGACGAATATAAGTCTCTGGAAATATCACAGCCTCAGCAAAAATAAGTAAATTGCAAATGGTGAACACATGGATCCTTAGTCAACTATGGTATATATTAAATACCACAAACCTATCGAAAGCTATGCTAGATGACATAGAAAATATAATAATAGAACTTTTGGGGAGGTAATGCATCATATTAATAAAGAAACATTAATGAAATGTAAATAAAAGGGAGATTCTAATATACAAGATATAAAATAAAAATCCAATGCTATATTTCTGAATAGAAAAAAAAAGATAGAGAAAAATATTGATTCCACATGGGCTAAATTATACACATACTGGTTTGGATATTGTTTAATTATGCAACCAGAAATATAATATAATAAGAAATTATCTAAAGCTATAGAAATACCCCAAAGATATTAAAAACATAAAGAACTTATATTAGAATTTAGACATAATCCAGAAATACGGGCAACAAAACTATGCAAGGGATATATAAAATATAAATAGACATAAAATAAAAAGCCAACTCTTAAAATGGTCAGAAACATGGAAACATTAGGGGACAATCACAAATAAAAATAAAAATAAAAAAATATTTCTATACCTACACAATGCATGGTTAACAGATGCAGTAGCGAAGAAGAAAAATGTAATTCTATTCATACCAATATGTTTTAACTGTTACAATGGTCAATTTACAGAAGAATATCTAATCATAGAATGTAAATTGTATGAAAGGGAAAGGAAGAAATAAAGTTAAACATAATCAAAGAGTACGAAGCAGTAGAAAATAATGGCTTATTGTACCTGAACAACATCAGTTATGGAATATACAGGAATTTAACAAACCTAATTAGAGGAAATTCAAATGATTCGAGAAACAAAATTTAATACTTTTGGCATAAATATATGCATGTATGTGTGTATGTGAATATTTATATATGTTTATATGTTAAATGTATAACTTGAAGGGAGGGACTAAGCTCGCCAAAAACGGTGGAGGAACGAAGTACAGCCACTGAGAATGTAGTGGTAGGGTGTATCATTCCCATTAAGGGGATAGTGCTCAACCCTCTAATGCTGGAAAAATCCCACCTCCAAGAAGAGGCGAACAAGCCCACTCATACAATAAATAACCAGATATAACCTCTAACAAAACCAGAACGAAAACTTGTATACCAACGCAAGTTTAACCCAAATAGGTAACAATATTGCAAACAAACACTAACAAGGGATTCATGCTCCTTAACTAAGAGGTGAGAAAGATGAGAGGCTAAGCTATCATGGCGTTACGCGCGATATACAGGCTTACATAAGACGCTCAGAAAACGATGACATAACGAAACCATTTATTAGACACAAGAAGAAAACGGGGCAATACTATATAAAAGTCATTGTCCACACATTAACACCTTTTCAAGCAATGATCAGTCGATTGCTCCCGCTTATTACACACGCAGTTGTAAAAACAGGTGTCTAAACAAGACCCTAATCGGATTAAGTGATTCCTCAGCAGTGCGATACCTAACAGAATGTCAGGGGATTATCAAGGACTGTTGGGTGTGATGTGGCTTCCTATAGATCAAATAAAAGACTTGCCAGTATCTTTGTTGAAGTCGTTGTTGTCTATTTGGCTGAGCGAGTTGTAACGTTGCGTTTGATTTTTGTTTTGAGTTTTGTTTTGATCGTAAATATTAAACCTGTTGGCATTAGGCCTAAGGGAATTTAGTGCTAATAATCAACCAATCATCATCAATTAGGTTCACTTAAACAGTGGTATATATTCCTGATTATTTAGAAGTAGATTACTTTCAATTATCTTTTGAGTATTCAAGTGGTCATGAATATGCTTTTTTTGGAAACATTTTTTTTTAGAAAATGCACTAGCTCGGGAGATATGCGACTTCGGAAAGACCCTGATAAGGTAAATGGCGGTCAGAGGTCAAAGAAAAAACAATAGCACTCAGATTATGTAGAGAAATTCCCTTGGCTAAGGAAGAAAGAGAACAATTTTGGAGGTTGTTTGTTCCTGGTGTGCTGATTGAGGAAAAACAAACTCTTTTATTAATGGAAGCACTAAATTGCAGTTTTCTGCATTTACCTGACACGACATGAACCCGAATGATGTAAATGCTGTGGCAGGGAGAATTGCTAGGGAGAAAAATGCAACGTTAACGATTCTGCTTGAAAACAAAGTAGAGGAATTAATCTGAATACCTTAATTAAATCTGACCAACATGCTTTCTGCAAAAATCTTTGGTTCGTTTTTATTTGTATCTTTAATGTGGAATTATTCTCATTCTTCTGCAATCTTAGTCCGATGAAACTTCACCAAAAAACTGTCCAACGAAACTTCACCGAAAAACCGTCTTAGCAAATATCAGTAAATGCGGTATTTACAGCGAAAAACAAAACGATTTCATAATATCTGAGATAACAATTTAAGGTAATGATAAGCGAAATTCCACCTTTGTATTTATTTATAGAAGTTTTATGTAATTTAACTAAACTTACTGTTGCCATAGTAGCTCGTGCTTGTTGAAAGTTGCTAACCAACTTCGTGGTTATGGGACTTTGTTGGAAGTATATAAGTTATAGTCGGGATTCGACTGAGCAGTAACCAAACGCTTCACATCACAATTAAATTGTGTGTGCGTCATTGCATTATATACATATATATATATATATATATATATATATATATATATATATATATATATATATATATATATATATATATATATATATATAGCATGTTTGTACAATTTTAAGTTTTACTTACACTGAGGCAATCAGAATCATTTTTCGACTCTGCATCACATCAGAAACAGAAAATATTGGGGCAATGTCTTTTTTATAAATGTTTTTTAGGAACATTGCAGATATGTTAATCCAAAGATTGTCTGTAAACGCTTCACATACCATAATGAGTTCACATTTCGGGGAAAAACGTGCATAAGTAAAGCGATTGGCATCGAGATCAACAAATTCAGTACTACATACAAAGGGGCGTAACCCAAGTATATGATAGTCATCCGACATCATATTTCGGTGGAGTTGTAAACCTTATATCGCAGGCAGGTACACAGACTTTCGTGTGGTTTGTTGGGGTTTTTTTTCCCCCGTAGTTTAGCGTGAATTTATTTGTTTCCGTGGTGACAATGATTTGCGGTGGTTGTAGGAATAAACTTATTTAGTGGGAACCTAATTTCATGGATTGGATCTGGGGTCTAGTTGTTTCCATATAAAGATCGTGTTTCGTTAGATCTTTAAATTCGTCATCAGTATCAGTTAAGAAATTCATGAAAACTGTTCCCCACGACAAATAGCAAATTCAGAGTACTGAGTTGCATCATTTAGGCCAGGAGTGTCAAACTCATTTGCTATGGCGGGCCAGATTTGATATAAATAATAATAAATAATAATAATAATAAATAATGGGTCTGGCGGCCCGTATGTTTGACACCCCTGATTTAAGACATAGTCTCCATATTTCACACATACCTTATTTTATTATTATTATTATTATTATTATTATTATTATTATTATTATTATTATTATTATGACGTCATCAGCCCACTCAGAACGATAACAACTAAACATAAGATCGCTGACATTTCTGCAGCCAGAAATGGAGAGGTGGTTGTTGTTGTGGACTGTGGCAATAACAAGTATTGCTGGAGTTTAATAACTCATGGGATACAGGTAAAGTTCTTTGATAAGTATTACTCCCCTTTTGGGTACGTCAACTACATAGCTTTGAATAACTCTAAAACACGACTATGTTACTGTGTTTCAGACAAATTCCCTTCACATTTTCAACATGGACGACAAGAAGCTGTATTCTTACCGTTCTGACAACCTTAAAGGTCCCTTGGTGTAGCTGTGGAGAGGGATAACAGCATTTATGTGGTTGGATACAGTTCTCATAATATTCATCAGTTATCACCAGACTGATCTGTCCTACATGTCATAACCACAAGACTGCCACGGTATACACGTGGAATCTGTTTTAATAGAAGTAGAAATACTTTAATCATCACAAACAATTCCGAAAGTTAAAAGCTGCACATTTACCAACGGAAATAAAAATGGTGATTGCAGATTCTACATATTTATTGAAACTCACTTGAGTTGCATATTAACCATGTGAATATTATTCTTGCCGTGTAAAGTGAAACACAATTTGATAAATAAAAATCCATGACTCATGTGAGCAAATGATTTTCAAATCAGTAGATCCTTCACCTAAAGAAAGTGCAATCATAAATGAAACTTTGAAACACAATGCAACTAAAGGACAAAAAAATCTCCTTCCGGATTTTGTGTTCAGATAACAAAAATCTTCTTAATACTTAGAATATGATAAACTGTGATGAAGAGCGATTAGAATAGCAATAGCAACAACTACACCATTATCACAAATAATAATAATAAGAAGAAGAAGAAGAAGAAGAAAAAAAGAAAAACAACAACAATAAGAACAAGAACAAGAATAAGAAGAGGACTACGACGACGACGACAAGAAGATGATGATAATGGTATTTGTATTTTTATCAACAGCACAATCATCATTAATATCATCATCAACAGCAACAACAAAAGCATGATCATATTCTGAGACACACCCATTATTTGTATTTTCTATTATTTTAGTGTGTTTTGTTTAGTGACTGGACCTGAGCTGCATTCCGATGATCTGGCCAAACGAGTCTCCGTGCTTTGTCGAAGTATAGAGAGAATATATTTACATACATTTTGACTTCTATTTTATACTCTTTCTTTTTAAGTTCTGTTATAGAATGAAAATAATTTTTAATTTTATTCATATGCATTTCATAAAAAGATTCCTTTTCTTGCCACAGTGTTCATTGACTCTTGTTTGTCTATCAGCTGACATATTTCCATTAAAGAAAGTACAGGCCGGTTGCACATTGAATAATTACACTATTCTATATCAAAACTAAAGCTGCCTAAATTCCCGAAGATTAACCGAATATAAACCTTTTTAATCCTACCGTATAGCACCTGGTTATCTCCTTACCCACAACCAATTGCCGGGCTATCAACTGTTACTGGCGAAGGTGGGAGCAAATTCCGCACAGAGTGAATCAAACTACAGATAATATATAGTTACATTCACGCTGAGCTTTGATAGCCTACAAATAATTGCTTGGATTTACCTAAAAAAGAGTAAAGTTAGCTTTTTTGTATTTCCAGCAGTAAGTCTGTAAATATTACAAGTGTTGCTTCTTTATTTTTTATTTTTATTTTATTTTTATTTTACAATTAAGGATCAGAGGGGCTTTCGAGCTAAAAATGAAATTGTTGATTCCTATTCACATAATAAAAACGACCTCGAAAACTTCTTTTATGGAACATTCAAATGTTTGAAAGTATTTGTTTTAATTATGTTTTTAGTTTGAATTTTGTTGCAGGCTTATATGTAAATAATATTCACATATTTACAACAGTATATAGTGCAACACAACAAATGGTTGTACAAGATAAGGATTACTACTATAAGATATAATCTTTTCTGATATTTAGGATAGTTTTGTGTGCGGAGATACTCAGTTGTGACAACATACATTCCATTTATGTGAAGCAGGTGCAGTTTATGAATGAGGTACATAATTAACTCGGGAAGTGGGAGCTACGATGTGTGACTGATTTGCTGTGTTACTTTGTAGTAGAAATTATGCGGTTTTATGTCATGTAACTTTAAAAGAAGCAAACAGCTGCAGTTTTATCCACGCCTACGCACACACACACACACACACACACACAGTGCATTGTGTACATTAAGCTGGTGTTTATATCAATGTGAATTATAATTTTGTCATAAACTGTGTATATTGCAAAGCAGTTTTTGCATATGTCTTGTCATTATTCTTGAAACAATTTCAGAACTCTTATTTAGGATAAAAGATGGAATAATTTATTTGTACCAGCAATACCAGCAATACCTTTTTGTTTCTTAATAACTTGATTTATGAGATAAATATGTGAAATGAAAGGAATAATTAGACTTTTCCATGTGAAGTTAAAGTTATAATTGTTATTATGAATTATTTATTTCACTTGATTCAGTGGTTAACTTCTTAAGGACTCGTTGATTTCGAAATTGTTCAGTCCAAAGCGGTGTAGTGTCTGACGAAAGCATATAACTAGTTCCGACAAGAATTGGAGAATGTAGAAAACACGAATTGGACAAACAAAAAATAGACTAACAGAAGGAACACGTTCCAAATTTACTCAGATTTAATAGAAAATACACAAAAATGCCCTGCATAAATCATCAATGTCCATCAGCAATTTTCCTGTACTGCATGATTAATATGCACTTCATCGTTACATTCATCGAGTACTCCAACAATTTCAACTTTCTGTATTGTGGATCATCAAATCAATGTTGCAGATAGTGCTTCATAGAAAGTAAGAGTAACCTATTTTAATACTTATACCTTACACTGAGCACAGAGTAATGTACGTTCTAAAAAGGATTCAGTAATATGCATGGTATCTATTATTGGTGTGCTGATTCAGTAGAGATGTCATACTTAATGACTAGTTGGTTCAAGGTGAAAATAAATACCGGAATATTTGTATGTATTTACATAAATAACTTTTTATATTAAATATTATTGATGTATATGTTTATTCTTGTTCATTGCTACCTGATACTTGTTGGATCCATGGCGTTGAAGATAACCTGTACACCAATAGTGCACCATCTGCCCTTCTTCTTACTACTACTACTATTACTACTGCCACAACTACTATTCCGTCTCTTTTAGGAATACAACAGCTACTACTACTAAAAGCAATGTTTAAAATAACAAAGTCTGGAGGCGTGTAATAATAATAATAATAATAATAATAATAATACTGAATCAAGCAACGAATTCATCAGCAATTTATAGCAATGAATTTACTAAGTTAAAGGACGTATATTTATTCATCGGAAAAAGTATGCATTCTTTTTCACGAGGTATATTACATAGATAAATAAATGTGTTAAGTTAAACTTTGAAATAAAGATACAAAAGTCCGCACAATTGTGTATTGTATTTTCTTTACTTACTGAAAACAAAAATATGTTTTAAAAATTGTAAATAAGAGGGTTCTACCAGGGAATTCTCCAAAAAGAGGAGATATCATCATATATCATTGTTTAGTATTGATTTATTTAATTCTTGGTACACGATTGGGGGCCAATCTCATATTCTTGGTACGTGAATAGATATCTTTCCATTTTGCTAGTTTTGGGTGTTTTATTTAAATAAAGCAAATGCCAGTATCCTAATTACTGACTACTTCAATAAAAAGAATGTGAAATAAAACTTCTGAAGTACAAGATTCGGTACCGTTGTTGGACCTTGGACGGCATATATCTAAAATACTATGAAATTGCCCCCCCCCCCCCTCCCGAGTGTTGAATTGAAGATACCCGGGGAGTCGCAAGACAAGATTGTTTGCTCCAACCGAGGCTAAGATTACATACTCGACCTGAAATGACCAGATATGTTGCCTAACGGAAACATGATGACATGTACATAGTCTTTTAACTATTATCAAACACCTTAGTACTTTGCGCAAGAGTTCTGTCAATTGACCTGCAATACATTTATTCTGCTTTTCAAATTTTGAATCTCCAGACGAGTATGAGCAGGCCCAATTTATGTAGTAAATCTTGTACATACTCTTGTATATTTGTTCCATAAATTTTTAAAGTTTTAATAAAAGCTTTGCCCATACTTTAATAGGCCACAAGCAAACACTTTGAAGGAATTACCGCTCAGGTGTTACTTAATAGATTTAACAGCTCAAGGACATGATGTATTTGGCTGCTAACCCAGCTTAACCCATAATGACGTGAATGGGACATGGCACTGGCCAGTTCATCAATTCACGAAAAGAAAGCACATAAGATAGCTTTTGCACACATGCCCTTCTAAATGCAGCAAGGCACAGACAAACTGGAAAATACCATGAATTTCGGAATTTCACAATGCTAACATGTGCGTGCCAATTAAAATATTCGGATCTGTCATTGCTGTCCCTTTTATTATAACATATGTAATTCACTGGTTCTGTCTTATATCATCGATAAAATCCTTTTGTGAACTTTCTGAAACTGAATAGGAAGTAGAAATGCAGGTTTAAGTTAGTTGTATATCAATATTTATTTCCGGCCACAATATCTAACCACCACCATTCCCACCCACACCACCATCTTTGTAATTTTTACCGTAAACAGCCTTTCCACCATACCCCACCACCTTAAACATATTTTACAAAACATTCCCGGCCTTAAGACAATGAACCCCATCAAATATTTTGTACAAATAATTCCCAGCCACAGAGGCCAATCCCTCATTCAAAATATTTTCTTGAATATTTCCGACTACTTAACCCTAACCCCATCACAAAATATCAACGCCTTTATTAAGCTGATATGCGAATGAAGAAGATTATGGTAATATTCCTCGTATAAGCTGTTTTACACTCGAACTTATGACTTAAACCAACATAACTGAGAGAGAAAGAAGTAAATGTTTATAGATTAGTTAAGGTATGAAAGTTCGAGACAAATAGATAATTGACATGGGATTTAAAAGAATAAAACAAAACAAATACATATAAATAAAAAACACCAAACAAACACAGCCACAAACAATACACCTTATTCGTGTCCTACAATTCATTTTAATGCCCATTTAACACATAAATTGAACAAATATTTAAAGAGATAAAAATCTACTATACAGAAAATAAATAGTTTACATACAAGCCATTAAACTTTTTTTTTTAAATAAATACGCTTTAATATTTAACAATGATAACCCGATGAACTGCTACAGAGCAGTGTAATAATGAAGTTTGTCTTGTTAAAGACATAGCAATTTCTTATAATAGTGATGATATTTTTAAGTTGACTGACTACAATATTTCATGACATTCAAAACTTTGCGGTTACCAGCTTCTGTGGGAACAGGTAAAATGGAGCAAGGTAGCATGAGTGAAAAATTTTAAAACTATGATCGTTTTCTAATTTTGAAATTTCAGAACTAGTCAGCCAAACAATATTCTTGCCTTTTCTTCTTAGAGATCATTTTATAGTGTAATTTTTATTTGGTCATTCTATGATTTTTAATAATATCAAGAATGTTTCTTTTTTTTTTTTTTTTTTTGTTTGTTGTTCTCTTGTTAATTTTACTTTATGAATATACAGTGATGATGATTTATATAATAAAATACAAACAACCATCACAAGTAGGTATTCATTGTACTATTACGTGCTCAAAGTATGAAGAGAGGAAAGCTCTGCGATATATTATTTATTATAGGTGGGGAGGAACAATATCTATATTTTTAAAAAGATGTAGAAGCAACTATAAACACAATAGTTCGTTTGTGCCTAGGGAGGATTGTAATTTCTTAATCGAAAATATATTTATAGTGGGGAAATTAGATCTTGATTCCGAAACCAACCATGACATGATCTCTGCATCAAAATCACTGCTATATTACTTGTAACTACCTTCGCTGTGATTTGCATAAACAAAAGTACGTCATCCGTCAAACAATGAAACAATATCCAACACGTAAATCAAAGTACTCGTTTAATCGATCATGTTTGAAAGAAAAACTTTGTTTGGCTAATTTAAACAGCATGAATGGTCATGTTGGGTCACAATGGCGAGAATACTTTACTCGTGCTCGCAGTGATTGGTTAAGCAGGTGTATGCATATTAATATGAAACGAGAAAACATCCGCACATGCAGCCACGGGTATTAAAGAAGCGTAGTGGATTGTCTTCCATGGCCAGGGACGATCCTTTGGAATTTAATCTTCTTTTTCTTTTCTATTTTTGGCTTCATTTGGTTCTGGCATTGTTCACGTTGCCAGCTAAAATTTTACTTCAACATAAGCCGATGGCTTTCACTTTTGCCTCTCAACTCATAGTGGCTAATGCCATTTATTACGTGTACAAAGCTATTAGGCGATAATTACAAATGGAGCAATACTTTATATGGTTGTTTCCGTTATTCGTTGATATTTATTTATTTATTTATTTATTTATTTATTTATTTATTTATTTATTTATTTATTTATTTATTTATTATTTGAGTTTGATGGAACAGTGGGGTTAGTTGTTTATGGGGAGCGAAGAGGACGTATCATGCAATACATGCAATGAAACGAGTGGGTATTTGCGATGATGAGCAAATGCATCTGTTCTAGTTAAGTTCTGTTTAGTCTTCTTCTTCTTCTTCTTGTTCAGATATTTTAGGTCAGGGTTTATGTGATTATTACACCATGTATTGTGGCAATATGACTTGCAATTAGCACAAAAGGAACTATACATTGTGACTCATTTTAACTTATAGGAGTATTGTAATTACAAATAGGTAAAAATAATTAATCAACTGTCTCTTAAACAAACAATTAAATTTTGTGTGGTTTCTAAAACTTCACCAGGAAACGACAAACTCAAAAACATCTCAAAACTGTATAGAGACAAACCCTGTATATGTACATGTGAGCACATGCACAAGTGTCTTCACACTTTATTGTTATTTCTATTTTTTAAAAATAAGGGTCACAGATGGTATGGATGAGTAACCTCAACGTTTCAACTACATGTTTAGGTGTTAATTCAAAGCTAAATGTGAATCTCTTGGGGAAGTTTGAAAATTTATTTTTGAAAAAGTTGTATTGTCTATTTCAGTGGTAGTTGATTAACTGTTCATACATATTTTGTAATTACAATGATGTAATCAAGTTACTCCTATCAGTTTCAATTAATTACAACGTATACTTTCTGCTGTGCTCATGTGAAGTCATATGGCCAAAATACATGCTATAATGACCAAGAAGGGCACTTAAACCATAAACATATAAAACGGGTCATCCTCTCTCTCTCTCTCTCTCTCTCTCTCTCTCTCTCTCTCTCTCTCTCTCTCTCTCTCTCTCTCTCTCCAACACCTTGTAACTAAAGTTAAATATGTACAATTCTATCTCACATGTCCATAATTTATTTGACGTGTTATAATTTTGTTTAAATCAATTATATGACAATCTGTGCTCTTGGGAAGTGAATCACATTATGATTTTTAGATTCTCAGCTAATTATATATTTCTCAGAGAAAGCCGTAATCAGCCTATTATACAGTACAAAATGCATTGCTGGTATTGGCATCAGACAATTATTGTTGTTGTTGTGTGTATGTGTGTGTCGTTATCACAAAAACCACGAATATACAAACTTTTACTTAAAAACGCAGATCACAATCAGTACAAGTCAGTCAGGCAGTAGACCAGTAATCATTATGTGAGCGGATAAAGAGAGAGGGCAATATACAGAAGACGGGCGGACAGATAAATATATACAAATGTTCTTTTCATTTCAGTCAGTAATCTGCGTTTAAAAGTTCTACATTTATACTTCTCAAGGTTACGATTTCTTTTTCTGTCTGAGGTAAATCATTAAATACAATGGTTTATTCCAATAATATTTTTTGTATCAGTGTCTTTCTTAGATCATCGTAAGCTTTTACAGCTGAGTAAACAAATTATACTCGTCTGCATTGTCACCATTACCAAATGCTAAGCAGTACCATTCATTTCGTCAAAATATAATATCACCAAAACTACCCGTCTAAAGCTTTGATCGACATGATTAAATACCCAGTCTAAGATAAGTAGATCCGGCTCAGATCTGGCCAACCGCTGTAAATCTTTTTCGTGTCAGTGATCAATAGGTAAAAACTGACATCAATGGATGAACAATTAACAGAAAAAAGAACACAATGTTAGTTTTACACGATATTACAATTTTATAAAATGTTTACGTCTGAAAAACCAGGTAACAGCACCTCCTGTAAAAAAAAATCTTGGGTCCGAGCCTGCCAACACGAGTCTACTTACAGGCTGATGCACAAACACACCCCCCACCCACCCCCACCCTACCCCCCCCCCCCCCGCCCAACTATGAGGAAGGAGCCACAATGCAAAATGCGTCAATTTATATAATGCGTCTACCTGCTATGACTGCATATGCGATGCTTTGTCAGATAATACATGAACATGTCATTGTAATTGAAATGTTGGTACATTGAACCTTTGACCTCCTCCCATAGAGTCAAGGGGCAGAAGCCAATAATTGGTATCCACAGCATACATGGACACCATAGAGGTAATATAATTTCCAAGTTTCTTGAAATTTCACCCAGTTGTTTAGGAGGAGCTCTCTTAACAGAGAAATAGAAGGACAGATAGACCGACATAAAATCCAGCGATGTTTCCTTTTTTTATTTTAAAAAGTGGGGATAGTAATTTTGCACGGTTGGTTCAATTAAACTATCGTAAATACAGCACGCTCTAATTTCACCACAACTGTGGAATTTAATTGACATCAATTCCACTTGATATAAGCAAACACGGCAAACATATTCGCGGCCACAATAAACTTTTGGAGGAAAATTCCGGCGATCCAAGCATGTGGCAAACAACCAGTTGATTTCCCCATTCAATGCAATTTTACAAACTTAATATCCTACCAGAATCTAGTTCACATAATAGTGGAGGAAAATTAAACTACTGTGGCAGAACTAATCTTTGCACGAGTTGTGCTGGTAGCATGGAGTGGTACCATACTATGCTTATAACAAAATACATATTTTTTTTACAAAATAGTAAGTGTGAAACATGTGGAAATGGTATAGCCAGACCCCTGAATTACCAATTGTAGTTATGTTTTAGGGCTTGAAGGAGACTTCTGCAGACAATATCGCATTTTGCATTCGGTTCCAAGAATAAATAATTCTTATTTAAAACATTATGTATCCTTCCAATACTCCGTGTATTCTTTTCTGAAGCCAAAGTAAGTGATCTTTGGTTCATCGGTGTCCTTCTTGAAAAAAAATGTCAGCACTTACCCCATCTATTTTATTTATTTAGTTTATAAAATTGAATAATACTTTTCCTTCGCCTTCCTTATCTCAGTTATGTAAACACAGTATTTGTCCGCTTTGAAGGTATGTTCAAGTACATTTTTCATGAACCACCTTTGTTAAGCGTCATTTTATATTCTAGAAATATGTTTCTTGTAGAATGATGACCACACTCTTGCACTTGCTGCAAATTCCAAAATATGTTCTAACAGGTTTCTTGCATAATGGCAGGCACATATCTTTATCTATATTTAAAGGGCCATTTTATAAAACCACACATATTATTCACACAAATTGTCACCTGTCTCCTGAATATTAAGTCCTTGTCAAATGCTACACGAAGATCCTTTTTTCATCAACATCCTGGTTTGTTACTGGGTTTAGATCTTCCATTTTGTATTTCATGTTAGGGTTACTGACACCAAGATGTATAACTTTGCATTTATCGGTGTTAAATTTTAGTTGCCATTTAGACGACCATGATTCCAAACTGTTGGTATCTTCTATGCTTTTCATGTATCTGTATGTTTTTGTATCATCAGCAAGCATTTCTGCTAGGCCACATACTACATCTACAAAGTCATTAAGGTTCACCAGGAACAGAGCAGGTCCTAGTACACTTCCCTGTGTGACTCGACCTACAACGTCACTTTGGCCGGAATCCTTATGTCTAATCGTGACTCTTTAAATTCTTACCTTTATTCACTTTACATTCCATGCAAGTCTACTTCCCTAAATCTCATATTATATTACTTTCTTCATCAATTTTTCATATTGAACCGAATCTAAAATTCAAACCAATTACATTCAAGTTGCGACCTCAAATTAGGTTGTCGGTCCATTGGTCTATAATTTCAAACAATTGTTTTGTGCAGAAAAAAAATTCCCTAAAGACATTCTTATTTTTTAGAATATTTTTATCTTCAAGGTACTGAACAAGCTTGTCTTGTAATATTTATTCAATAATTTTACAAATAAATGAATTTAGGCTCATAGTTTTATAATCATCTGCTTTAATCCTGTTTCGTTTTATAAAAATTTGGAGACTTCTTCTCACTCTCTGGTTATACTACCTACACAACTGCAGTTGTCAGGACCATAACTAAAGCAAACAATTGGGGGGGGGGGAAATTGCAAACGCCGTAAAAATTTAAGGCTAATTCGGTGCATTATTAATGCATTTGATTGTGGAAAGTTTTACATCACATGTCAAGCACTCAAGAAAGAATTATGCAGACACGGAAATTTTTTACTATGGGTAACAATAATCGCTATTCCTAAAAGCTTGCGAAATAGAGGGCATCAAGGTCACGGAAGGGTAATCCAGCTGGTGGATGATATTATCGAGATATACCCACACACCAAATTTAATCACAATTTATTCTTTTGTCAGTTTGCTAGTGTTCAGACTCTGCTACAGTGCAAAAACTGAAGATTTAAGGTAGGCAGATATGTTAACAACTCCTCTTCATGCATTTAAAACCATGTAAATATTATGGAATTGCGAAGCCTCAGGAGAAGAACATTATACATAGAGGATATCTACTTTTTTTTTTAGTAGATATAACGACATATTTCTTGAGTGAAGTGGAAACATTGCACAAAGCCGCGAGTGACAATACAAAATGTGTCCGCTTCACGAGTAAAATAGATTTTTATATATATAAAAAAAACTTGATTTTCTTTTCATTATATTCTTTTAATGCAAAAGCCGGCAATTAGCATAGATTTTTATTTTCTCCACTCTTTGCCAATGCGAGTAACGGCTGCATAACTACATCGATAAAAAGTTCCAAAATTTTAGAATATTTTAGGACAGCGACTTTTACAAATTTAGCTTGTACATATATATCTTCAAATTCTGTATTTTGTTAAATTAAGGACTGTTTTCATAAGGAAATGAAGAGATTTTTAGTTTGGTTACCACATTTTATACGCGGATTGATACAGTGCAAATTGCAGTGGTGGGGTGTTGTAGAAACATGACTGAACGGTCGTATTTGGCAGACTTCAGAGCGTAGCATCATTAAACAACAGATTTTAATGATAGCGAATTTACTTGTCAGGATTTGGGTTTTCTATTTTATTCATGTTTGCATTCAAACGTGATTATTTTTTATTGTCTTGGCAAGCTTGAAGTCTATTTCTGTAACAGAGCTCCAGCCAAATTTCGATTATCCCTTAATTCCGCTTGGCAATCAACACTCATCAATGCCCGATTTCTCCATCGTTTTCAGACATGATTATAATTGTGATGGGAATTAAAATCACTACTTAAATAATTGTATTACTATATTTAATCCAGATTTTGTTTTTCTTAGAAATGCGTTCCGTTTATCTTAAAGTGTAACTGGTATACGATACGGTATGGGTGGCACAATATCGAATAGAAACGGGTCGTGTAGGTTCAGTCACTGACAATTTGCATAATTCATGTGGAAAACTAATTGCAAAACGTTAATGCTTGAAGTCTACTTTTTGTTCTTTGGTGTTCGTTTTAAGCATTATTGATGGCGCCTCCTCATTAATTACATAAATGTATACTCGAGGGCCTACAGTCTTGACACATTTTAAGGTCTGTTCATTCTAATGGGGAGAGAGAAAGAGGAAGGGCTGGAGAGAGAGAAGGAGAAAGAGAAAAATTGAAATAGACCTAAATATGGAAATACAGGTTTGAATAACATACATAAGGGCATATATATTTCCTAAATGTGAAAAGAATGTGCTTCCAAAAGTGATATCGCCACTGTGGCGATATCATTTTTCTCCCACTGATATATTTAAATATTTCATTATTAAGTACATAATAAACACTTATATAAATATACAGGTATGGATATAGGCATGTATGGATGCAATGGATTAGGTATGTAGCTCCAGTGGACTTGATCACTTATACCAACAGACAGGCATGCATGTATGGATCCCCAATGGACTTAATCACGTATACCAATAAGCAGGCATGCATGGATCTAATAGACTTAATCACTTTTACCAATATGAAGGCATGTGGCCAGTGGCGTAGCGAGGAAAAGTGCCGCCCAAGGCCAACTACCAAAATTACTCCATTCGTATTATTTATGATATATACGGTACTCTTACCAAATTGCCGCCCCCTAAAAAGTTCTGCCAGGGGCCACCGCCCCTTTCGCTCCCCCCATCCCTCCCCCCCCCCCACCCCCTCGCTACGCTACTGAATGGACTTAAGGTATCGGACCACTAATTATTTCACAACCAGGGAACCAGTCTACTGGTGGGGGAATAACAAATAGAGTACTAACAAAATAGCACATGTACTCTTGGTGCGAGGCTATGTTATTAGCTGAGGACCAGGCAGTTCCCCTGTATAGGATCACGAGGCACCCGTTTTTTAAGGCTGATAAAAATTTCTCTAAGTCTAATTAATTTAACCATGTGTGGTTGGTATGCCAATCTAATGAAGAACTTATTCATATTTTTTAATATATTAGCATTAAATTCTATGCAAAATGAATTAGTGGTCCGACCCCTTAATCACTTACACCAACAGGCTGACATCTATGCATCTAGTGCAGTTAATCGCAAAACTTCAAACAAATTATACCAGATGTATGTGCTGATAGTGTATAGCTTAAAAACAGTTTTGCAGGAAGTGGAGCTTTTGTTATTGTAACAGTTTCATCTTTCTATTCTTTATATGAGCCAGACATAATGTCAAAGATGACCGCATCATTGGTAGTGTATCACCTATCAGAAGCTGTGTCAATTGAGACTGACCTACATACATGACATGTTAGTTTTACTCAATAATAAACTCTTATAAGCCCAAGTATATTTAAGTAATGATGAGACAAGTACACAACGAATAAATTAATATCCATTATTTAGAACCTATAAATGTATCCCTAAATGTTTTACCAGTGATGGAGGAATTCTTTCATTATCCACCATCCAAGATTGTGTGGAAAACATTATCAGAGCCTTTAAACTTTCTGGACGAACTTCCTGATAAATGAAGCAAAACAAAACAACTTGACTATATTAGTAAGATTATACAGATGGACAAGCTAATATAACTTTTCATTGATTAAACCTTAGGTAATTATTTATCGTTACTAACAAAATAGACCACTAATTCATGTAGCTATATGTCATTCACAGCATCAGCATCCCTTGAAAATATATTCAGCTGGGACTAGTGTTCTATATTTAGTTTTGGAATGCATAATGTCTCAATGACTTGATAAAAAGAAAATAGCTGGCTTTTGGTTGTTTTTTGTTTTGGGGGATTTTGTATGGTTCCTCTCCACTAAGTCAGTGGACCACATTGCGCTTAGTAATTGTTTTGTTGTCATGCTGGCTACCTGTCAATTAGCAATTTTCTTTCCTGAAGAGATCTCTCCTTAAGGATGTTTTAAACTTGGAGTCATTAACGTTCATCATCTCTGCACAATGGAAAACGAGTACCTTAGATTTCAAATTATAAGACTATGTATGATATAGGCACGTTTAATCTAATTGCTATCAATTAGTATTTTCGAGTAAAATAATTTAAGCTACCTATTGTTGTACATTATCCCATTAGTCGCACATTTAGGAATGCTTGCGTAGACGTCACAGTCCAGACCGGCAATAATGCTACAGCTCTGAAACTAACCCACAACACCTGGAATGAAATCTATAACAAACGTTCGAGGATAAAATGGATGTCTTTACCTGTCAACATTTAATCAAGTGGTCAAAGGCGATAATTATATAATTTACGTATGCATATAGTTAGAAATGCCGAGAATTCTCAAAAACGAAATATATTGTTCGTATTCTCTGTCGCGCCTGCTTCACTGTCTTAAATGCAGTATATGCTGAGAAAGTTACAAGTAAAAAGGTACAGTACAATAAGAATTTTTCAGAGATACTTTGTTAGTATTTGTATTTAAAAAAAAGATAAAATAAATAAACTTGTCTGGTTCTCAAAAAGCAGATAGAAAGGCCCATTTAATTTAAGGAAAACCATCCTAACTCATTGAATATCCTATGTTTCTGTTATCATTTAACATCACCTGTTTATTGGCTCTTTTCTCAGACAGTTACAAAATTGTAATGGAAATAAATCGTTTTCAACGTTTATGCTGCTTTAAAATTGTGCTTGTGTTTAAATGGACATTCTACCTGCTAATTGGAATCGTAAACATGTATAAGGATGTCCTCGCTAAAATTTGATCGAACAGGCCTGTGAGAATCCTATATAAAAAAAAATGGGCGATGGTCGTGGGCACTAACTGACCTGATTTATCAGTGGACGATTGCACCCAGAGACTAATGTCAATTTGCGCTGTAGGACTTTGGCTTACCTGTAATTCTCTATTACCCATTAGTGCTTATTGAACTTAAGGTGTTCTGTATACACTGGTACGATCAAGGCTTATTGCTAACACTATTGGGCATTTGTTTTTCGTGTAAAAAGTTTATCGAAGTCCACAAACGTCGGACGCGTAACGAAATATTACCGAGTTCATAAAAAATTTTAATGTGAAAAATGTCGTCTGATATCATTCAGCCGTTTTTAAAGATATAAAATCATTGTTTTAATTATTCTTTATGACTAGCCTATGCAAATTTGTATAATCCTTGTTCTTGTGTGTAGCATATACGCTCTCGCGGCAGTATGTATATATATATATATATATATATATATATATATATATATATAGAGAGAGAGAGAGAGAGAGAGAGAGAGAGAGAGAGAGAGAGAGAGAGAGAGAGAGAGAGAGACAAATATACACCAAACAGAGCGGAAAGTGCTATCCCTGGATCCAACAGGAGAATGCTTGATAACATTAACAGAATTTATAAATACTGATAAATAACATTATCATACAGGTTAGAGAATTTAAAATTTGTACTCTAGGGAGGTTCGGACCCGGGTCTGCCAGTTACGGCACCATCGCCTTGCCTGCAAACACCAGCCCCTATACCATTTCGACCATGCACACATCGCCAAAAAAGATGCTACAAAGTCGCTGGTATAGTCATCCGTGCATAGCAGACATCCAAATATCGACCCAGCAATTCATTCTCATCTAAGTACATTATCACTCCGGATTCCCACGATGTGTGTGTAGAAATTTAGCATTGAAGTACTATGGAGTCATATGTGTCTTGAACATGAGTGTGAAAAGCACACATATATTGTGAGGGACAAACGATGTGGCGGACACACAATCATTATGCTGAATGGCGGAAAAACACGTGCATACTGCGGTTAGGTACATGCATGCATTGTTACAGACAAACATGGGTTCGTGCAGACAAACATTAGTCACTGACAGACAAACACTGACCTAATTACAAACAGTGCCTTCCTGTGAAAGACAAACATTCATTCTTACTATTCCACGCACTTTATAAACACACAAATCTAAAGGAACGTGGGATATAAAGTATACAAACAAATCTAAAGGGACGTGGGATATAAAGTATACAAACAAATCTAAAGGGACGTGGGATATAAAGTATACAAACAAATCTAAAGGGACGTGGGATATAAAGTAACGGAGTAGGATGATGTGGACCAATTCCTCTATTTATACAGATCCACATACACCTTACATACAAACACAGAGAGAGACAGACAAACGAACATCCTTTGTTACAATCCGCCACCATATCCTTACCATCCAACATACAATCACACATACAAACACGAGCAAGGGAGATAGGATCACTAACACATACATACCATTATACATACAATCTCACCTCAATCACACCTACAGAGGGAGGAGTAAGTGATGATCACTCACGTACACATATTCATACCATCACACGTATAAAGGAACAGAGGCAGTTTAGGGTAGGATCATTCACACACACACACACACACACACACACACACACATATATATATATATATATATATATATATATATATATATATATATATATATATATATATATATACAATCACACATACAAAAGGAGGGATGGGGCGTAGTGTATAATGACTAGCACATGAAAATGCACACATGATCACACATCAAAAGGAAGGGAGGGTATTTTATGTTTTTAATGCAAACATTGGTAAACACATACAAAAAAAAATAAACATAGAAGCTTGGAAATATAGATAAGTGCTCTGTTAATAAATACTGAGTGATCATGAAAAGGGCCGTTGGATGATAACAAAGGTAGTTAACACAGACCAAACCTTTTGACTCATCTTCTACGCAAACCTATTCGCACCAGCGGTAATGTAAGACTCGTTTGATAAAACCTTACCTATTCAATAGATTTATTTAATCCATACTTCTTTCCCTGTGATACCGTTGATGACCCTTTTCGATTCCACATAGCGCGGATAATCGCAATCAAACAACAGAGTGGGGATATTGGTTAACCAAAACGGTTTCAAATCTCCTGTTTGGAAAGAGTTTGGCAAACCTGCATAATTAACATCTTGCAAGATCATCGACAAAATTCAACACGTACAACCATCCTAAGATAAATTTGACACTACCGATGGAAAAGCAAATGTGCCTATGACTTACGTTCTACCTTCTTAAAGTCTCAAGTTATATCTGTGGATTAACTCCCGAATCTCAAAAGAAGTATCGTTAAGATCGACAATGACAAAGACGTTATGAGATAAGCCCGCTCTATCGTGGTAGTTAGAGTGCAAGCAATGTATAACTGGTACGCTGGAATGGACGCAATTATGAATGAACATTAGACAATCGCACAACCAAACAAAAAAAAAAAGAGAAGCACAAACCCTTTTGGGACAAGCAGGGATTTCCAAATCGATCTTGTGCGGACCCTATAAGAACACCCCTAAATCATACATGGATATTTTCAATTTCGAGGACGCAACTTTACAGTCCGAAAATTTATCTACGTCGATAATCACTAAATTCATTTTTGGCTATTACCAGCAGCAAAGATTTATTGAATACAATACTTTTGGAAACAAATGTGATCTAGACTTCAAGAATTGGAAGCAACATTGTCATTGCGGAGAGAGACGTGGTCACCGTTGAGAGTCAAGTTTCTGCCTTTCCGAGAGAAAAGGAATTATTTCAAGCTCAACCTGTGTACGCTCTTTGTACTTCAAGCGTTTTATGACCATCATAAAATGAAACAGTTCCAACAGAAGAAAAGTGTTTGCGAATAGTGTAAAAAGTGTGGACAGAATGTTCGTACCAATTCGAGAGACACTATTTGTCCAGGACAGATACGGTGCTCTATTTGTCATCAAATCGTCAACTTCTATCATCATTGTTGCATTTAGTGATACGTCAACGAAGAAGACGAAGACTTGGGCAACGTACGATGATGTCCATGACAAAATATTTGATGTATTAAAGTCAATATTTTCAATTGATATGCATAAAAAGAAAATTAAAAAAATCACATCCACATCGCTTGAGAAGACTTCAACTTGGTGAAAAACGAAGAAGAGTTTGCCAAAGTTATATTTGCTGCTTACATAATGACAAAGTCCATTACAAATTGTAGTTGGTTTTGGAACATTTAGGGGACAGTGTACTTTATTTTGACATCAATAGGTGTCTGTACATAGATTGACATAGACTCTATCACCCCCACAACAACGACGTTCAAATCGAAGCGTGTACAACGAACATCCTCAAGATACCTTCCTCAGTTTTGCCATTGGAGAACCTCAGAGTTACGTATACCAGCAACGAGATAAGACAGGGCAAATTCAAGCTAAATGCAAGTCTAATGCAAAGTGAAAGAAACAACACTCAACTATCGTACCAGTTAAGTAATCAACTCCTATGTGCTGAAAGAAGTTTTGAAATCTGGCAAAGGCTTTCTCCTCAAAACTCATGAGCCCCAAAAAATTACACTTTTGTTCCGATAACCAGATCGTCAGTAATCAAAAAAAGTATCAGATGCCTGGATATTGTAATTTTGCCAGTCGACTGAACACGTTCAGAGAGAAATTGCTGAAATATCTTCAGGGATCTAACCCCCCCCCCTCCCCCCAAGCTTGAACCTGAGCAGGATTTTTTCACTCTGGGGAAGGAGACAAAGTGCAGTCTTTCAGTAGTGGTGTTAAACTCCACGAATGGGAGTATAAAGATGCAGATTACGAAAAGAACATAGGGTATACAATAGTCTACGCACTGTCACTAAATTAATTTTGTTGGCTCAAAAGTTGTCTATGGGCTCTTATCATTGATATTACACAAATGGCATAAAATGGATAACCATTGGTCCTATAAACGGACTGGCTACGGAAAGCTGTAGCATATGCCTACATAGATCCTTTCATGGATATTTTATAAGAGCACATTTACAGGTTACCTTTGGAGTGGAGAGAACATATTTACAAATATTTTATGAATTGAATTAAAACTCAACAGAGGGCATTGTATAAAATGACGTGTGGTTTGTATAAATATGTTACATGGTATGAGAAGAACACTTACAAAGCATCTGAAGCCACAGACCCTCATCCATTATAAGAATATTGTGGCCAGGACTCATGCACGCAGTGTTGCACCGAATTCTGTGAGAGGATGTCAGTCAGAAGACTAATTACATAGAGGAGTATAAAATGCTTTTATAATAATTATTACTACAAGACGATACGCCTGTGAATTTGGAACGACGTGATGTATGTGTGTAAGTGAATGTTGTTCTTGGATTTTTCTTACCTACGGACTCGCTTTGGCACATTTGTCGCAATTCCATAAAAAGTCATAATGGCAATGACAACAACCAAAACTTTGTCTATCCACGAAAAAGTGGTATTGTTCAAAGTATTGCCATTGGTGGTGAATACCCATCATTGTCTGTGTGAGGAAGAGATTCATCGCACCTTGTCTACACATCACATTTGCCAAGACTTTTGTGTCGCCTGTGATTTACGCAAACAGTTTTTACACTGAAATAATCTACGCGACTGTAAGAAATCTTAGATTCAAAACTTGGATACGAGATGTAGCCTGTCATCCAGAGGTCGTGTGTGACTGTTTCACTGCTACCAATCCAAAAGGATCATGTTATGACCAAAAAAGAAACAAAAGACAAAGATCTGCTCTGAATTGTCGGTTGCTGCTGCTGTCGCTGTGACACGGAGTCTATTTGTATCTTTAAGAAAAATATTTAAATCTGTTCCTATTCTGTATTAACGGTAAATCTTTCCTGTGATCTGATTACTTTCAGACTTTCAAGAAAAAATAACTTTATGGTCATGGTTCCGTCATACTTTCTGAAAATGATTGAAGAAAGGTTCGATCGCCAATGTTGTGAAACGTTGTACCATTGCGATCCGTTTAATATGCTGAGATGCAGAACCTAGTGGTTCTGGTAAAACCGAATTTTCAAATGTATGATCGAATACAAACAACTCTTGCTCGATTATTCTCTACAATGCATCGTGTAGTAAAACAAATAGTGACGATCTGCTTACTCGTTACTCAAAGAAAGTCGAAAACACAAATACAGCGGTTCCGTTGCTGAGAGTCATTCCCTTTAAAGTAGATTCTGTCGTGACTGAAGCACGTGTCATGCACACATAGCATTTATTCATCCACCTTATTATCATGTCTGTTTATCGTATTTTGACAGTGTGAATTTAAGAATAAATGGAGATCTCTGATAACATAATATATTCGTCAAAGGAAACGTCACAATAAAACTGCACTTTCGCAAAAGGTTCTCCTCGAGTGCCATTTAACTCGTGTATCCCAAGTTCCAATGTATAGTTCGACAGCGAGGACATGGAACCAGTCTTGAAATCTTTCATTCATCGAAGATGTTATGCTTTGAAATGGCATGCACTGTCAAAAGGAAAACGATTTATATAAGTTGTTACAGGCGATTGACAGAATCCTAAGCAATCTATACTGAGTGTTGGGGAAAATATGCTGATCCAAACAAGAAATTGCACCCCTAGAAACACCTATAAATACAGTTCGAATCCCAGTCGAACTAATTGTTTCATCATCCACCCAACAGCAATGCCGTGACAAAGGAGGAGTAGATAAAGACTAAAACCACGCGGACATGGGGTGAATAAGGAGAGACGCAAAACCCTCAGAAATTTGGACTATTATATTTTACATTTTGACTGCACAAAAAAGCAAAGATGATGTACCGAGATTCTTGCGAATGTTCCAAGACAGAACCCGGTCTGTTTACAATGCCACACACGTTGATGACTATGCCAGATTCCCAATGGGTAAATTTCTATCAAGAATTTTCCATCACAATGTCACGTAACATTGATTTTGAAATAAAAGGGTAAAGCAAGACCACACTGATCGGAATAAAAGTGAGCTGTACCTCGAAGTGAAAGTGGTCTAAAACGACACTACTAATCCAGTGCAACGGACTACTGGCTTCCGGCAACAATTGCATGTATTTTTTGTTGAGGGAAGTAGAATTGTACCAGAACAACAAGCTCGTAAAAACTATCATTGAAGAAGCGAGACTGTACGTGCGACGCATAGAAGCCTTAAATCAAGTAGGAAACGACACCAGTGAGGCTCTGACCAGAAACACAGTCAAGTACCCTATAAACATTTGTTCATTACTATCGTCAGCAATGCATCTCTCAACGGAGCTATTTATCAAAACCCTTTCCTTGTTCCGACCATCACCCCAATACTGGGTTTTGTTCTCCTTCCCCTTTTTCCTGTTAACTTTTTTGTGACTGTTCTGGCTGCTGTCCTTAATGGTCCTTTCCATCTCCAAGTTTTCCATGAGTGAACTTTCAGTAGTCTAGAATCACTTCTCTCAGGTTGTTGATTTTAAGGTATTGCCGAATTTGACAATTAGAGCACACTGAATTTCTACAAAACGTTGTCACGATTTTACAGGGTGGAAATGTTTCTCGTCACTTTCTTGCCTGGGATGAAATCAAATTCCCACAAACAATAACTACCTGCATGATCTACCTATGATATGCCATGTGTTCTGTTGGTACGCAATTGTCGTCTAGCTTCAAACAGAGTCAAATAAGATCTCAAGTAATTCTTCCGGTTAAAGTTAGGTTAAAATAGTTTAGTATACGAAGTACTTTCGTCCCGAGTGACTTTTATCTTCGAGACATTTTACTGATGGAACTGCAAAGGTCTTAGTCAAATGGTTCTTGCCCAAAATTTGGCCAAGAGAATCAAGAGAATCAAGAGAATCACGCTCCTGCCATAGATATTTGCTACGGATGTCAAGTCAATCATCCCATTCAAGTACAACACAACAAATGTTTAATGATGACCCAATAAGAACAGTTGAAGCATTATCTGGAAGAAACCTGAAATCTCATCCAAGATGAAAAAATTATAAACGACTTGTTATACCATTCTAAACCACCATTGGCCACCCTCGAGACGAAACGCATCCAAACTATCTTGCATCATAGAACCCATCCTTCTCACTCTTCTAATTACCTCACTGACCAGCTTAAAGAAAAAGAGAACTTTAAAATCATTGCCTACCATTACTGGTGAAATCTGTGCGTCTAAAAGAATGAATACCTGACACAGTTCGTACACATCCCTCTGGAATCCTGTGGTCTGTGCAAAGGAAAACCCAACAATCCTTCACAGGACAAAACCAAAGGGCCTTTTCAGGATCACCCAGTATTCCAGAAATAAAATACTAGTCAGTATTGCTAAACTGTTATTTTTATTTGTGTTTGTGTGTGTGTTTGTGTGTGTTTCTATGTCTTTGTCGACGTTTGTACTCAAAACAAAACTTAAAATTCTCTTGGTCCCTTTATTTCTGTGTTAGTCATCCTACCCTATAGCTCTCTCAACTTTTGTGTCTCTGATGGTATTTATTAGCGCGTATGTAAGTAATCATCACTTCCAACTCTTGTACTTGTGGTTGCATGTCTTATGGTTTGTTTGTTATCCATCCTATCTCCATCCATCCCTTTGTATTTGTGATTGGATGTTGAATAGTATGGGTATGGGTGATTGTAAAATTGGATCTCTCTCTCTCTCTCTCTCTCTCTCTCTCTCTCTCTCTCTCTATATATATATATATATATATATATATATATATATATGTGTGTGTGTGTGTGTGTGTGTGTGTGTGTGTGTGTGTCTTTCTTTGTAATAAGGTGCGTATGGGTCTGAATAAGAATAAGTGTTATTCCTTAACATCCTGCACCCCCTCATATTTGTATTTTTGCTTGTAAATGTGTGTGATAGTAAGAATTTATGTTCGTCTTTGAAAGTAAGTCGTTGTCTGTAACTGTGTCAGTGTTAGTCTGTCAAGGACAAATGTTTTTCTGTAGGAATAGTTGTGTCTGTAACAATGTATAGTACATTTTCTACCCTAAGTATGTCTGTGCTTTCCCGCCAGTCCACAAATATTAGTCTGTCACACTGTTTGTATATCACAATGAGTGTATTTTATTTTAAATTTATGTTAAGATTCCATATGACTCCATGATGCCCTCAATGTTAATTTATGTAGTATTTTGTAATGCCCCAATGTTTAATTCTAATTGGACCCCATAAGCGCCCCTAATGTTACATTCCCATAAACACCATATCGTTGCAATCGTAATATTACATTTCCTAACATTCCATAATGTTCTCCTTAGTCTCTATCTCACCCCAATAGCTACTCTCTCTCTCTCTCTCTCTCACACACACACACACACACACACACATATATATATATATATATATATATATATATATATATATATATATATATATATATATATATATATATATATATATAAATTCTCACCTATCAAAATGGACAGGGATATCAATGTAATAAACATCCTGTAGAGTTGTGTCTAATCACTTCTATTTATCCGGGTCTGTAAATGGTATGTAAAATTAGTTTGAGACTTATCTCTGAAAGTTCATGTTACCATCCAGGGTCAATAGATAAAACTTAATAGTCAGGAAGGCAGCATGATTCGACATCGTTATAATGACCAATCTCTTTCTTTCTCTCTCTCTCTCTCTCTCTCTCTCTCTCTCTCTCTCTCTCTCTCTCTCACACACACACACACACACACATACACACACGCACACACGACAAATATATGAATAGTTCCAAAACACAAACGTTAACGACAAAGATGCCTGTATATTTGTTTTTATCCCTCATTCTGTCAAATAATCTCTCTCTCTCTTTCTCTCTCTCTCTCTCTCTCTCTCTCTGTCTCTCTCTCTCTCTCTCTTCAGCAGCCACGTGTGATTTAGAACTACATCAGCCTTAGTGGAAAAGTGCCCAAATGTTTGGACGATAAACCTTGGCAGATAAAAGTAAATATTTAGTACTGCATGATAAAATAGAAAGATATTAAAATAGTTGTAACATTATAACTGTTACAAATTGCTAAAATATTCAGGAAGATAAAACACTCTCAAATAAAAGTAAATATATTCTATGAGAAGAAAAATAAATAATGGTAATAGATACCAATGTTCTGTAAAAGACAAAAAAGTATATAAAATAAAACAAAAGGTTAAAAGGGTAATCTAGAGATTGTCGAGTAAGAATATAATGCATAATAGTGGACATCTCTGAACATACAGCATGACAAACACGCTATGTCATGTGCTTTTTAAACATTTTCTTAGCGGTATGATTAACTATATCCTTTTTTAGGGGTAAAAGGGTTTGTGAGAGAAATGTGCATCGTGCATTTGTTTCCATTGGGCAACCAATATGCATTTGATCAAAAAATTTCAATGAGAGAGAGAGAGACAGAGAGAGAATACATCAAACTCACCAAAGCCTCCTACACTTTTCATTATATCATTGATTTTAAGTAAACAGTGTATATCTAGATCAGCAATCATATAATACACCTGCATATCAGAGTCTGGTACATTGTTCTTTATAACTTTGATTCCAAGTCAACATCGTAGCCTTCCATCTGCTGGCACATTACATGCTGAAAGATCTGAGTGTACAATGTTTTTAGATGGTGATGGTCATACAAAAGCAATGAAGGTATGTCCCCATACCTCATTAAACCATGCTAAAGAAAGAAAACATCATAATCACGGTTGTGATTATCATAATTATCGTAAAATTGTAAGCAACTATTTAGACTCGGTTTGTAATAGCCATTTTAGTTTTGGTTAAAATTGGTCAAAAGTAAAGGTAATTCAGCTCTTCAAGACTGGAGTTTGACTACCGGTAGATACGAAACCTTTCTCCACATAAGTCACTTTTGTTGTCGCATGTTATAGGACATAATTGCTATCATGTACATTAACGTAGGTTTTTGTTTATTAGTTGTAAGTTTGAAAAGGATCTGACTGGTAGAATTTTAGTTATGAGTTTTTAGGCATGGTTGAAATTTGGGAAAATATACCAGATACGTCAGAGCATTGTGTTTGTTATTGTGTTTGGTAAGATATGGTGTTTGTATAAAGCTACTTGATAATAACCTTAATAATAATTATTAACCCTAACCCAAAATTAATATCAACTAAATCAACAGAAGTGCATGTCTGTTAGAATGTGAAAGAATTCGACAAGTAGCTTCTTAGTACTGCTGTCGTTTAATTTAAAAATGTAAATAAAACAAACACATGTAAAAGATCATTTTAATACAGTAATGTAAATAAAACAAGCACATGTGAAAGATCATTTTAATACAGTAATGTAACTAAAACAAACACGTGTAAAAGATCATTTTAATACAGTAAATAAAACAAACACATGTAAAAGATCATTTTAATACAGTAATGTAAATAAAACAAACACATGTAAAAGATCATTTTAATACATTAATGTAAATAAAACAAACACATGTAAAAGATCATTTTAATACAGTAAATAAAACAAACACAAGTAAAAGATCATTTTAATACAGTAATGTAAATAAAACAAACTCATGTAAAAGATCATTTTAATACAGTAAATAAAACAAACACATGTAAAAGATCATTTTAATACAGTAATGTAGTTTAATTATTAAATAGCTGACTTTTGTTGATCACTAGGAATGTAACAGTAAGAAAACCGGAGGGGGGAGGGGCTTTCTGCATTACGTGTATCTAATTTTTCGTTCGGTGTTTAGATTAGTGGTTTGAAAGGACCGCGAAATCTACGAAAATGTGTTCCTTATGCTAAGAAATGAAACCACAGTAACTAAAATTTAAATTTCGTTTCAATTTGTAAAACTACAAGCGTCTCCAGCGGGGAGGGGTACAAGTGCATGTGCCCCAGATAAAGCATGTTTCCTCCTACATGTATTCAACAAAAGTGATATCATATAAAATCAACAGAACTTATTGTTCATTTATTGTTAGTTGGACAAAACGATCTCCCGTGTAGTACTTATTTCATAGACTTTAAAAGTTTGATTAACATTTGGCTAAAAATACCATACACACCATTCCATTAGGTTCGATATGGTGTTTGTCTAGATATATGCCATTTTGTCATGGCTTCTTTTAAGACATAATAAATATGACATAAATCAATACAACTGGGTGTGTGTAAGTAATATTTTTAATAACTAAACTTTAATTTCATTTTAAATTGTTCAAAAGTACACAAATGTAAATCAACTTCAGCTTTTAAAGGACTCGATTAAGATCATGTAAACTAATTTAGTTCTTATTCATTGATTGAACTTTGAAAAGGATATGACTTGTAATACATATGTTATGGAGTGTTCAAGTTTGCTTTCAATTTGGTTAAATGCACCAGCCACACCACCTTTCAAAAGTATGTAAACGTAGTGTTTTCATTATTATCGTGTCTTTGTTTTATGACCAATACGTTTTGATTAAACTGATGTCAACTTTCTCTCTGTTATAGGTTTTTAATGGTCTGGCTTGTTAAAATTAATATGTACATTTTAAAAAGGTCAAAAGTATAACGATAATTAGATTCTTGTTATTTGTTTTGTTTTGTTTTGCCTTTTTTTCTGGTGTGGAAACATTGGAAAACAACTTGTTTCATTGTTCTACATTTTGTTTCATTATTTGCTGTATGTTTTAAGCAATAATAATGCAACGGGACGTATTGTGTGGACATACACATGGAATGCTTTTGTAGGATTTACAGTGATTAGGGTTTTTTATCCTAGATTTAGGACACTGACAAACTTTACCATGTTGGCATTATCAACATATTAGAAGAAATTGTGTTGTAATGCTAAAGCTTTAATGAGGCAAATTTGGTTCTTCAAACAGTTTGCTGAAAATATTTCAGATATTTGTATGTCCTAGATTTAGGACACACTGACTGACCTCTTCTTACCCAATACAATTTCACGTGTATGATTCTATATTTAGTGTACATAGGGTTATTCCTGGTCTATGTTTATTGACTAGTAGGAGGGCTGACCTTGCAACATTGTAGCGATATTTTACCAAAAGCAAACATTGCACTAACATTCTCAGTTCGCTGTAGAGAAAGTAAAACTTTTTGTTAGAAAACGGAAGAACTAAAGTACATTGTACATGAAGTGTCTTGTACATGTTAAGAAAAGAAGTTTTCTGTCTAAAAATGCAGAGTGACTATAGCCACCCTAGATTCTAGTGCACGGACTGACCTTATCCAATGTCATTTCATTTCCTGACACATTAAACATGGGATAGAACTTTTGTGTGCCAAACCCAAAGAGCGAGCGAAAGAATGAGAGAGAGAAAGTAAAAGGTTAAATATTTTCTGCACAAAAACAGTTGACACCATGTTTCTAAATCAACTTTCTATCTACACGCAGCCATGTAATGTATTTTTAGAGCATTGAAAGCACACGAGCTTTTCCTATTCTGTTTTATAGACCAGTAGATAGTTTATCGGTAATAGCCACAATTTTGAGGATTTATAACAACAAGGAGAAATGTAATGTTACAAATGTTCACAGGTTTAACATGTGGGGACTGCTGGGGACAACGGGAATTTAACTTGATTTGTGACGTAGCTTTCAATACATATATACCCATGAGTGTTGCTGCCATTGCTGAAGAATTCAGGTATAGTATAGCATGGCTGAAATTAAGGCTTTATATCGTGGGGAAGGAGCCTACAGTGGATACTTCTTACATTCTGAGTGACATCATGACCACTGCTACTACCGTAGCAAGCGTTCTTGCTATTTCTTATCGACGCAAAATATTTCGTTGGCAGAACCACATTCACCTCCTTTTCCATCATTGCCAGTCTATGATGATTTTTAAAGGAAACATAAAAAGAGTTAGACGCTTTTTCAACGCCAAAAATAAGAACAAGAATTTATCCAGCAACAACGACAATAACAAGAGGACAAGAGAAATCAACCAGAAGAAGATAGGAAAACTTTGAACAGTCAACAGAAGGAAGAGATTGAAAATAAAACGGTTAGTGTTTTAAAAGATATTTTTGCAGAGTTAAAACTCTCGAGAGAAATTTATCAAATTTCTTTGCAGAAACCTAAGAGAAAAAGAAATATACACCTAAACCTAAACTCTCCACTGCCAAGAAAGACAGCAGCAGCAACCACTACCAAGACCACAGCAGTAGGAGTAGGGCCTGGGTTTGGAAACGATGTAAAGCAGTTGTAAGTGATGTAATCTAGTCCATAATTTTTTTTAATAAACCAAACGGTTCTTTTCAGAGCCACCAATTGTCTTAGGGACAAAGATAATATTTAATCATTGCTAATCTGTATGTTGTATGTTTATGTATGCCTGTGTCTATGTCTTTTACAAGTAAAACTTAAAGCCCTACCCCTCTTGTGTAATAACATTTAAGTATGGTTGTGGGTATAGCGTGTGTTCGATGTCATCCTCGTCGTTTACATCCTACCATTGGATTGGGATTTAGATTTATAAGTTACAAGTTAAAATTCTTCTAAACTTTCATTTGAAAGGCCTACAAATACTAAAATGCACATGCAAATACCATGGGAGAGCTATTCGCTTTTTATCTTCAATGTCAAATGGTGAGCATGCGCAAACAAAGTTAATTTGTTACTGGGTAAACCTTAATACTAGCAGTATTGTTCCTAGGATCCCAAGGGTAGGGGACGTTGTGTCACCCACACTCCAAATTAGGGAACACACAACATTTTAATAGAACAAATGTTTTTAATTGAATATTCAGTGCCATCTTACATTTTTATCATCGTAAGCGACTTTGTCCCTTGCTAGCGCCAACATAGATGTGGATGCACGGCCACTAAAGAAACGTTGTAAACGTATTTTATTTTCCTGACGAAAAGCCGGCACAAGAGGGGAGGGGGAGGGGAGGAAGCATGCACAGGGTCAAGATTTATGGAATATAGGAGTAAAGGTTCATATTCGGAAAAAAAAAGAAAAAAACATTTGAACGAATGCATTGATATTGCGTCTAGCTCTATATGTGTGTCGCATTGAGTGGATCATAATGAAGCGTTGGTCAAAGCATACTCGTCTAGTGAAAAGTCAATATGCCAACATGTAAAAAGACGTGTACTAAGCATGAGAGAAAGTCCGGACATATATGAAAGTTGGGTTACGATTAAAATAATAGCATAGTAACGCCATAATATAGGCTATGACTACACGAATGCATGTGTGTTTGTGTGCGATTGTCTGTCAATCAAATTTGTTTGTGTGTCTGTCTGTAAACTTTATGTGTGTATTTCTGAAACAGAAAGCATAAGAGAGAGGAGTGAGAAAGAAAAAAAGAGAGAAAGAAGGTAGTTTCGTGCTTTCATAGGAATGTTTTGGTAATGTGGTATTAATTTCATAGTATTTAAAATTTTGAATGAAACCAAATCAAAAAGGACTAATTTGAACCTACTGCAGCTATTAAACTAAAATAATGCAGTGTAGGCAATATTGAAACTTCCTACATACCTTATAAACAGTCCCATTATGTTCACGTTGCTGGTACCGGCCAATATCTAGAGGTATTGAAAGTAGCTAAGCAAAGAATATTCACCGCTTTCCAATAGAGTAAACAGGTGGCCACGTTCTATTAGCTACTTTTGGCTACAGCTAAATGCAAATGTCGACAAAAATGTTGAACTCTGATTGTATCATAAATCTGACGCTTAACAATGAGTGTAGCCCTTTCTATTTGACGCCAGTGCAGGAGAATTAACGGTCTGAGAATGATGATCTTTGGTATTGCTCTTTATATACAATAGGTCTAGCTATCATCCAAAAAAAAATATCTGTCTTACAAATTATATAAAGAAAATCTGAATGCATTACATCCAAAAATTTAAATTGCAAGGAGAAAGAATAAAAAATATGATTTATAAAAATATTGAAAATGGACTGCTAGCAATCGCTAGTTGCTGCTGTTAGTAACAGAGAGAGAGAGAGAGAGAGAGAGAGAGAGAGAGAGAGAGAGAGAGAGAGAGAGTATCAAGCTAACTTCTGATATGCTTTAATGATAAACAACATCTCTTTCACTTAACAGTGCATTGTAATCCACTCTCAACAGCATATATTGTACTAGTCCGAATCTTACATTTACGATAGCCAAATTCTACCCCAACCCCACCCCCCAACTTTGGTTTCATACGGAATTTTTAAATGATATATGTTTGGCATTGTAGCAAGTAAGTCAATGCCTGTCCATAAATGTATTGATTTATTCTTCTTTCCATAGTGCCATCCCCATGTTAAATTCCCGTCAGAGGTAAAGTATTAAAGCTGTATCCATGCAACTCAACAGCGTGCAATTACAAGGATAGGGTTCCAATAGTATGTGTGGACAATATTTTGTGTCTTTTCTTCACTTATGACGTTGTGGATTTCTATTAGAACATATACTGGCTCAAAAGACGAACCCACGCCAGTGAAGAAATTAAAACAGTAAGGCAGTAAAAAAGGGGGGGAAAAAAGAACTTTTGTGATGTGTTTTTGACAGTTCATTGTGATTCTTATTCATAAGAATATACCAAGAAACGTAAGTGTCCCTATGTCTTGATTTGTTTTTTTTTAAGTATGGATAAGATATTCAAAAACACACAGACATACACACATTTCACAATGAAGGGATTTACTTTTGGTTTAATTTGGCAATCCTTTGGGCAGTATCTCTTTTCGTACTGTTCCATTTGAGGTCAACCACTTCGTGTGCTCTTGAAGGCATAAATGTCAACTAGAGATCCATAATGTTAAACCTATGAACATTTTTTGACATAGTATTTTTTATCTTGATACCTCAAGTGCAGCATCAGGTTCAACATGTGGACATTTTTAGCATAGGATTTCCCCTTGTACCCAGAATCCCACAAAAATGAAGGGCTAATGTTAATTTCCCATTGTCCCTATAATCACCCATCAAGTTAAACCTATGAATAAAATTGTGACCTATTACTAATAGACTATCTACAAGTCTATAAAAATAAAATAGGAAAAACTTCCAAGTTCTAAAACTACAGCATAGGTCTATGTGGTTCATAGTAATTAGAGAGAAATAGAATCAGAAAATGGTTCCAGAGTGTTAATATTTGTCTCTAGAGTGGCATATTTTGAAACCAAACATAATAACCTCAATGTGGAACTCCCATTTGAGGCATGTTACAAAATTACATTTCCCAATAACAGATCCAATAATAGCATTTTCCTCCTCCTCCTCCTCCTCCTCCTCCCCCTCTCTCTCTCTCTCTCTCTCTCTCTCTCTCTCTCTCTCTCTCTCTCTCTCTCTCTCTCTCTCTCTCTCTCTCTCTCTCTCTCTCAGTTTTTAGGTTTGGAACAAAATTCTATCTAAAGTGTACGATACCAAACTTCGATGTACATTTATTTTCCTTAAAAACTTAAGCAGAGTCACTCTGCATTTTTACAGACAAATAGAAAAAATCCCAAATAACTAATACAGTATACTCAGTGGCCTTTTTTAAATGCAATGTTGGTTTCTTTGTCTACAATTCAAATTATGAATTCTTTTGGGGTTGCAATGGTCTGTCAGTGTTTTAAATCAATGAAAATAACTCTGGTCTGAAGAACTCTAGGTGAAATGTTTACTCCGTGTATGATAAATATTGGGTAAGTCAAGGTCAAGTCAGTATAGGCTGACAGAATTGTAAAAGCTTGCAACACAAAATTTAAAACCAAATCTGGCTCCCGCCAAATTCTGCCTTAATTCAAGAATGTAGAACAAAAGCAAAATAACCCTGGTCTAAACAACAATATTTTCATTCTGCGCATCGGGTAAACCAAGGTCGAGTCAGAGTAAGGCTGGCAAATTTGGAACATTTATTACCGAAATTAATGAATGAAAATTTCCCTGACTTGATACTAAATATGTTTGAAATACATCTTGCTGCCAGTAACATACAATACATTTTCGTGCGAATCTTCAATTTAGGATAAACAAAATTCTAAAACTCCCCCATGCCTTGTGCTTCATACAGAATGTATAAAGGTGTATACTGTGTACAGCACTCCTACCATTGCTTGTGTGTGATATGCTTTTTAAACACAGACAGAAAAAATCGTTATTTTGTAACAAGCTGACTACTGAATAAACCAATCTGCCTGATAATAGCATTAGCATTGCAACACAATCTGAGCCCATGTGTTTATCAAGAGAACAGGGTCAAGTTTGTCAGTGTCCTAAATATAAGAGTGTCCTAAATATAAGATAAATATTTGTAACAAACTGACTGAAGAACCATAATCTGTCTCACTTGCCACTGAATATACTTTTGTGACAAAATTGGTTGCCAGGAAATTTGCAAAATCGAAAATTGCTCTCGCCAAACAGCCACAATTTCACTCATCTCATGAAATGTATGACGAGCAATGTAATGTTAACAGATGTCAGTCAGTGCTATTGCTGGCAAATTTGTGACATGGTCTCAACAGGGATATTTTCACGTCGCGCATTGAGTAAACCAAGGTCAAGTCAGTGCCAGGGCTGGCAAATTTTTAACATTTGTCACCAAACCTGAATAATGAAAACTTGCCTGATTGATTATCAGTATGTTTGAAATACATTTTTTTTCAACATTAACATACGTAGTTACTATTGAGCATCTTAATTTTAATTAAATTCTAACACCACCACCACCCACCTAACACCCCACCCACCCTTGACCTTTCATACAGCATTTTTAAAGGAAGAAGAAGAAACAGAAAAAGAAGAAGAAGAAGAAGAAGAAGAACTGTATTGTTTTTGTATAAGGCAATTGACCCAGGTACAAAATTATATAAAGAAGAAAATATATAATTGGGGTCGACACACATTGGTATTTTCTAAGTCTATAAACTGTGCTGTTTTTCTGACTACCTCATCAGATTTATTACAAAGTAAATTGCAAAATATTTTGGGTATTCGTAATAGTACTTTGGAAGAAACTTAAATCTTAATTCTGAGTATTTTGGGCATCTTAATAAAAAATGGAATTCATCTTCAATTTCCACGCTGTCACATAAATAACATAATATACGTGCCCTATCGACATTTTGTGTCTACTTATAACTATATGAATAGGAAGCTTTCCTAATCTAAAGAGAGTGCATAACCGTCTTATTTCGTTATTTTCAACAACATATATGTATTTTTCACATTCTATAAGACTTTCATAATTCCTATAATTCTTTCAAGGGGTTGATCCATTTACTTCTTCGTGACATTCTTACAAGTTACAATCCATTAACCGTTGTCTAAATTGCACAATAAAAAAAACAACATCGCCAAGATCATGTGATATCCACGCAAAACCAACCCATATTTACAAAGTAGCTGTCTAATATAAGTTGGCCAAGTTATTCTTTCGCTATCATCCAGTGGCTTTAACATCATGTAGCATTTCCTGGGATATCTATAGATAGGCATTTTCAACAATTTACACCAATATTTTATACATCTAATATAATAGTCAATATACATATTATAACGTCTTCATTCACCAAGAGCTCCCATGTTTGAAGATTGGCTTCCAAGGGACAAATAAAATGCACAGAACTGTTGATGTAATTTCTCTACAGTTTTTCTATTCTTGTGTCCCCAAATATCTGATAAACTGAGAAGAATGGGCTTAATACGAACATCAAATAATTTGAACACATTGTTTGGTGATGCAAATCCGACTATTCTTATTAAGTTCTTGACTGGAATTAAAGCTTTATTAGCTTGTATAACAAGTCTTTCAATTGCTTTTGACCAATTCAATCTGTTAGAAAATATTATTCCCAAATAGTTGTAAGAAGTTAAAATTTTGATATTCTCATTACGAAAAGTCCACTTTTCAAACTTCTTAAGTCTACAACCGTTCTAAAAACTGTGATATTTGTCTTATCCATGTTTACATTAAGAGCCCATTTTACACAAAAGAGCTCCAGTGTGTCTATCTTTCTTTGTAATTCTAAAACAGTATCAGAAAACATACACAAGTCATCAACATAAAGTAACATAATCATATTTTGCAATTCATTGTCAACAAAGATTCCAATGCCACCATTTTCATTCATTATTGGTAATAATCATTTAAAAACAAGGAGAAAAAGAGAGGACTTAATATACAACCTTGTATCACTCCAAGCTTACATTCAGATATTCACTTAATAAAACTGAGTCGTGTCCACCTACCCCTGATGTTAAGTTCTGGGTTTATTAAACAAATATCAAGTCCTTTATTTAAGACGAAATCTCCTCTTTGAAGTAGGAGAGGTACATACTAATTAGTGTCATGACCTTTACCCTGGTTATTACATCGCATGACATAATATTATATATCCCATATCACAAAGTGAATTTCAGTAAGTGCTGATATGAATAAAACACAACTGATAGTTCAAACAATTCATCTTACTCAAAGGATGATTTTGTTAGTAAAGCACAAGTATGAAGACAGCAGTTAAAACAGCTGGGTGACATTTCCATACACATTGATATAGGACAATGCTTAGTACCTCTTAAAAATTGTTTTTGACAATTGAGACCAAGTGTACCTGTTACTTATACAACCTGGTGCTAATATGAAGATCAATGAACAAAAAAATTAAGGTTGGGTATAGTTATAACGGTACCAAATTGCGCGTGTTCCAGGGCGGAGCTAAGTGTGTAGGAACATTGTATTAAAAAAAAAATAAACAATAAAACTAACAGTGATTAGTTAATTGTGTACGACTTGTAATTTCTGTCCGGTTTTAAGAAAAGTTGAGTCTCTTGATTACGTGTAACATTGTGTTAATTTATATTTAGATCATGCTTTGTATTTTGTGTAATGTTTTAAAAAATGTGATACACGTCAGTGAAAATGTATCTCTTGTGATATGATTTTACTGCGGAGTTATCTCTCTTAAGTACTAGTGGACTGCATGGTTCTATTCTCGTCAAATGTTAATTGCTCACTACAACTTGTGTTACACATAGCAGAAGTAGGGTAGAAAGTATATTTATTTTACCAAACGTTTGCGTTGAGATCTGTGGAAAAACAATTGGTACCGTGATATCATATACTAAATACAAAAAAGATCATTTGCATTGTGCTCACATAACCATGGAGCCGCAAAAAGAAAATCGTTCCAAAACAATTTACACGTCAGTGCAGCAAGCTTCCAACGACTCGGAAAAACCTGAAATGTCCATGCATTTATCGAAATTTAAACATGAGTATGTTGGAAATTTGGAGAATTTAACAATGGGAAAGCAATTTAAATGTGAAGTATGTGCTAAAATATTTACTCGTATTTGCAACTTGAGAACTCATATGAGAATACATACTGGAGAAAAACCATACAAATGTGAAGAATGTGGGAAAGGGTTCACCCATAATGGAAATCTCAAGCAACACTCAAGGATACATAGGGGAGAAAAACCATACAAGTGTGAACTTTGTGGTAAATCCTTCACTGAAAACGGTAATCTCAAGACTCACTCTAGGATACATGGTAAAGAAAAGCCATACAAATGTGAAATATGTGGTAAAATGTTCACTCAGGTGGCAAACCTGGAAACCCACTTGAGAATTCACAGCGGGGAAAAACCTTACAAATGTAAAGAATGTGGGAAAGAGTTCACCCATAATGGAAGTCTTAAGCAACACTTGAGGATACATAGTGGAGAAAAACCATATAAATGTGAAGTGTGTGGTAAAGCTTTTACCATAAATGGAAATTGCAAGAAACACACACAGACACATTTTGAAGAAAAACCCTACAAGTGCGGAACGTGTGGTAAAATGTATAGTCAGATCGGAAACCTGAAAATTCATTTGAGGTTTCATAATGGAGAAAGACCATATAAATGTATAGAATGTGGGAAAGAGTTCACTAGAGACGAATATCTCCAGATACACTCAAGGATACATAGTGGAGAAAAACCATACCGATGTGAAGTTTGTGGTAAACTGTTTAGTCAGACCGTATACCTAAAAGCACATTTGAGAATCCATACTGGAGAAATACCATACAAATGTGAGAAATGTGGCAAAGTGTTCACCAGAAGTGGGCATCTCAAGAAGCATTTATTAAATGTCAAATGTACTGTCAAATGTTCAGTGAGACAGGGAACATGAAGTTCTACTTAAGAATACACAGTGGAGAAAAATTATGTAAAGATGACTTGTACATACAAGGACTGGACCTCTCCCACCTCTCATATTGCATTTGTTATAGGTCTCGTGTGAAGTTACCTGGACAAACGCAGATTTGGTGCGCTTTAGGGGATGGCTGAAGTGTTATAAGGGATGGTGGAGGTCTGTGATCAAAAGCAAAAAAAAGAGGACTTATTCTATTATATCAATTTTTTTTTTTTAAATGACCATGAGATAAAACACGAATAAAAAAAAATATCCAGGTTGTAAAGAAAATCACACACACACAGACACACACACACATTAAAGATTGAATGGCAAGTCACTTACGTTCAGTAAATTTGTTTACACTGTGAGTCATGATGACTGTGAAGTGTAAGAACTGTTTTCATTAGAAATTAATGAGACTATGTTAGTTTAGTGTGGTGCTAAGTAAGCTACTAAAAATAGAATTAAACACGTGAAAGATACATTTATGTGTGGTCTTGTTATAGGTGCATTCCATTCAATAGGCAATGTCTTTCTGATAATGCAGCTGTTGTGTAATTCAACATTCTTTTATATGCATTTGATAAGTACATATTTTTCCTGTATTATATTTTAAGTAATTCTCCTATCATCAGAATTTCAAAATATTGTTGAATATGTCATATTAGCAATGTAAATTTAAGAGATATGGTCAGTATAAAAATAATGTGCAATATATTTCATAGAATCATTAAAAATGTTAAAGAACCTAAAATGTTATGATGACAAAGTAGATTTACATGCTTAGAATAGCACACATGCCAAAAACAATACATGATAGAAATGTTTGTGTATGTAAGTATATACTAGTATGATAGGGAAAGATGGCAATTTTCATGTGAACACTATAAACTTAATGATAATGTCATATGACATTTTGTTTATTCTGGATCTTGCTCTTCATTTTATTATTTTTGTACAAATATATGTATACTTTAAAATTATTGAAAATCCAAATTTAATTTTTTTCGTCATGTTTAAAAATATATCTACAGACTACTCAATGTTAGCACAGAATGATTGTTTTGAACGCAAACGTATCTATATTTCTCGTAAAAACTTAAAATACTTTTTATTTCAATTTTTTGTCTTCTTGTCGTCAAACACAGTAAAGCAAATTTGTTTTTGGTAAATTCTCTCTTGACAACTTTTACAATGCTTATAACAATGAAACTATGTGATAAATTTGATCAAACTTTCTTTGATTTTATTTGCATAAAATTTTCTTGTATACCAAAAAAACATGAAACTTGAGTTTAAACTTCAGTGTTACATATCAATTTATCTATGTATATATTTGAGTAAACTAATTCTTGACAACTAGGCAGACACAGTATATCTTGCTTCCAATCCACACTCCTTCTCACACTGTGAATGAGATGCGGATAGTAAGACATTGCACACATATTACTGGTGTACATAGTAATATCTGTCAGACACAATCTCAACATTGCATACATATTACTGGTGTACATAGTAATATCTGTCAGACACAATCTCAACATTGTACACATATTACTGGTGCACATAGTAATATCTGTCAGACACAATCTCTACATTGTACACATATTACTGGTGTACAAAGTAATATCTGTCAGACACAATCTCAACATTGCACACATATTACTGGTGTAAAAAGTGATATCTGTCAGACACAATCTCAACATTGTACACATATTACTGGTGTACAAAGTAATATCTGTCAGACACAATCTCAACATTGTACACATATTACTGGTGTACAAAGTAATATCTGTCAGACACAATCTCTACATTGTACACATATTACTGGTGTAAAAAGTAATATCTGTCAGACACAATCTCAACATTGTACACATATTACTGGTGTACAAAGTAATATCTTTCAGACACAATCTCAACATTGTACACATATTACTGGTGTACAAAGTAATATCTGTCAGACACAATCTCTACATTGTACACATATTACTGGTGTAAAAAGTAATATCTGTCAGACACAATCTCAACATTGTACACATATTACTGGTGTACAAAGTAATATCTGTCAGACACAATCTCAACATTGTACACATATTACTGGTATACAAAGTAATATCTGTCAGACACAATCTCAACATTGTACACATATTACTGGTGTACATAGTAATATCTGTCAGACACAATCTCAACATTGCACACATATTACTGGTGTACATAGTAATATGTCAGACACAATCTCAACATTGCACACATATTACTGGTGTACATAGTAATATCTGTCAGACTCAATCTCAACATTGCATACATATTACTGGTATACAAAGTAATATCTGTCAGACACAATCTCAACATTGCATACATATTACTGGTCTACAAAGTAATATCTGTCAGACACAATCTCAACATTGCACACATATTACTGGTGTACAAAGTAATATCTGTCAGACACAATCTCTACATTGCATACATATTACTGGTGTACATAGTAATATCTGTCAGACACAATCTCTACATTGCATAGATATTACTGATGTACAAAGTAATATCTGTCAGACACAATCTCTACATTGCATACATATTACTAGTGTACAAAGTAATATCTGTCAGACACAATCTCAACATTGCACACATATTACTGGTGTACATAGTAATATTTGTCAGGCACAATCTCTGCATTGTACACATATTACTGATGTACAAAGTAAAATCTGACACAATCTCAACATCGCACACATATTACTGGTGTACAAAGTAGTATCTGACACAATCTCTACATTGCATACATATTACTGGTGTACAAAGTAATATCTGTCAGACACAATCTCAACATTGCACACATATTACTGGTGTACATTGTAATATCTGTCAGACACAATCTCAACATTGCACACATATTACTGGTGTACAAAGTAGTATCTGACACAATCTCTATATTGCATACATATTACTGGTGTACATAGTAATATCTGTCAGACACACTCTCAACATTGTCCACATATTACTAGTGTACAAAGTAATATGTCAGTCACAATCTCAACATTGTACACATATTACTGGTGTACATAGTAATATCTGTCAGACACAATCTCAACATTCCATACATATTACTGGTGTACATAGTAATATCTGTCAGACACACTCTCAACATTGTCCACATATTACTAGTGTACAAAGTAATATGTCAGTCACAATCTCAACATTGTACACATATTACTGGTGTACATAGTAATATCTGTCAGACACAATCTCAACATTCCATACATATTACTGGTGTACATAGTAATATCTGTCGGACACAATCTCTACATTACATACATAATTCTGGTGTACAAAGTAATATCTGTCAGACACAATCTCTACATTGCGCACATATTACTGGTGTACAAAGTAATATATGTCAGACACAATCTCTACATTGCATACATATTACTGGTGTACATAGTAATATCTGTCAGACACAATCTCTACATTGCATACATATTACTGGTGTACAAAGTAAAATCTGACACAATCTCTACATTGCATACATATTACTGGTGTACAAAGTAATATCTGTCAGACACAATCTCTACATTGCACACATATTACTGGTGTACATAGTAATATCTGTCAGACACAATTTCAACATTGCACACATATTACTGGTGTACAAAGTAATATCTGACACAATCTCAACATTGCACACATATTACTGGTGGACATAGTAATATGTCAGACACAATCTCTACATTGCACACATATTACTGGTGTACATAATAATATGTCAGACACAATCTCTACATTGAACACATATTACTGGTGTACAAAGTAATATCTGACACAATCTCAACATTGCACACATATTACTGGTGTACATAGTAATATCTGTCAGACACAATCTCAACATTGTCATCACTATCTATTCCAACTCTTATTTACTGCATTATGGCAGGGAAGTAGATCTAGTTCTCTGATCATAGCACAAAATGATGGTTTATCAAAGTAATGGAAATATGATGAGGATAAATCAAGAAAGAAAACAAATTATGCTGAATTATTTGCTAATCATGCTTATTCAACCTGAGGCTAATTTGGTCTACCCTGAAAGAATTTGCAATTTGATGCCACAAATTTCTAAGATACTTTTGCTGATGATTTGGACTTTTAGACTTTTAGATTGTGTATTAAACTGTATGCCAATGATAATGTATGAGGAAAATATCTCTTTCTAATAAAGAGTTCAAATAATCAACATTTTTCCAGGTTAAAAAAAAAAAACGAACTGATCGTATAGCAGATATTGTTCGAAATTCAACAGGTGTTAAGTCAATCTTAATATCATGAAAAGGAATGCTGTAGTCCAGGAGAACTAATTGTGGCTATTTCATTTTACACATGGCAGTTACTAATTTATTTCATTGTTATTATACAAAGTTTCCAATCGATAACACCTGGTGTGGCAGAAACTTGCACCTTAAATACTACAAATAGTATCTCTTGCAATCTATAGACCTTATATACTACAAATAGTATCTCTTGCAATCTATAGACCTTACATACTACAAATAGCAGCTCTTGCAATCTATAGACCTTATATACTACAAATAGTATCTCTTGCAATCTATAGACCTTATATACTACAAATAGTATCTCTTGCAATCTATAGACCTTATATACTACAAATAGCAGCTCTTGCAATCTATAGACCTTATATACTACAAATAGTATCTCTTGCAATCTATAGACCTTATATACTACAAATAGTATCTCTTGCAATCTATAGACCTTATATACTACAAATAGTATCTCTTGCAATCTATAGACCTTATATACTACAAATAGTATCTCTTGCAATCTATAGACCTTATATACTACAAATAGCAGCTCTTGCAATCTATAGACCTTATATACTACAAATAGGATCTCTTGCAATCTATAGACCTTATATACTACAAATAGGATCTCTTGCAATCTGTACTACATAATGGAACAAATATTATATTAATCCTGAAATAAAGTATCACATATTTTTATGTAGAAAAAAAACATTATACTGACATTGTGCATAATCAAAACTGTAAATAAATAAATCAATACATCAGCATGGCCCTTTTCCTGTTATCATGTTATACACACAAATGGAGTCAGCATGGCCCTTTTCCTGTTATCATGTTACAACACACACATGGCATCAGCATAACCCTTTTCCTGTTATCATGTTACAACACACACATTGAGTCAGCATGGCCCTTTTCCTGTTATCATGTTATACACACACATGGAGTCAGCATGGCCCTTTTCCTGTTATCATGTTACAACACACACATGGCGTCAGCATAACCCTTTTCCTGCTATCATGTTACAACACACACATTGAGTCAGCATGGCCCTTTTCCTGTTATCATGTGATACACATAGAGTCAGCATGGTCCTTTTCCTATTATCATGTTACAACACACATGGAGTCAGCATGGCCCTTTTCTTGTTATCATGTTACAACACACACATGGAGTCAGCATGGGCTTTTTCCTGTTATCATGTTACAACACACACATGGAGTCAGCATAGTCCTTTTCCTGTTATCATGTTACAACACACATGGAGTCAGCATGGTCCTTTTCCAGATTTACTACATGTGTTGACAATAGATTATTTAATCCTGCATCAAATCAAACCTTTTTCCTATTTTAACTCTTCTTCCATTACTTTGGTGTTATCATCAATTTCTTCAAATTTTTTACGTTTCGATCTCCTGCAACATAATTAATCTCTTTAAACTTTCTTCTATCTAGCTAGTAAAATAAATTTCATTTTACTCTTTGAGGTTTGAATTCATTTGACAATAGATTTTTCAATTCTTTTGTTGACTAAGACCTTCCTCAACAATATTTTTCAACTCTTGTTGTATCTTCTCTTTTATTTTTCTGTGCTTGTGTAACTGCAGACTTTACAGCTTCAGGTGCATCGAATTCATTTATTTTGTTAGGAGTTTGTTTTTAACACGTTTTGAAGGATTCCACGTTTCCCTTGATGAGAGGAAAATAAGAACACTGTCTGATATACTACCTATTTTAGTTGGGGAAAAGTAAGTAATTATATAGCATTATCTATTTGTTATTAAATTGAACCGACAATCAACAAAAATAACTACTTAAAAGTAGCTGAAAGTCACCAACTTGAGTTAGAAAAATCCATATTTTCATAATTTCAACCAATATAAATATCGCTAAACATTATTGTGGATGCAAGCTAATTGTCAGCAATGAGGAACCATTCTGTACAAATATCAAATAGACTTGCAGAAAGTGTAATGAGAAAATAATTGCAGATGAATTCGATGATATCTAGAATGTAAAAAAGTGTGTAATTGTCGAGACTGATGAGAGGGAAAGAAGGGTTAGAACACCGGGAGGAAAAACATTACAACAGTAAAATGTAAATGTACAAAATCATAAAAAAATATATTCCCTTAGATATCACTGAATGATTTCATGTTAAATAAACTAAGGTCTTCCGGTGTAAAAGAAAACATTTAAAGAGTTTATGCTAAATAAATGTATTCCAGTGTGAAAAATCCAGTATAGATTGGCACAGTTGTTGTTCCTGTGTACATACAAACAAAATATAGACAAAAATTCATACCTCCGCTGTTCACTTCAGGTGATTCTTCTCCACTTTTCAAATCACAAGGAGTTCAGCAACTCTACCACTATTCGTGAGTGGTGTTAAAACGATCTGTAACGTTGAGCAAAAGAGAACCAAGATTTCACAGCAAAGTAAGATACAACAGCAACGACAGGAATGTTTCGGATCTCAAAGCATGGTCCAACAGCAAAGATAGCGAAACAGGATACAACAACATAAAAGATGGCATGACTAGAAAAATTCTAACGATGAGGAATAAAAAGCGAAGATCACAGTTAAAGACCCAAAAGAAAATGTCGAAAGCTTCGCCGGAGGCAACAGATTTTCTTTATCATTAAAAGGACATCATCATTTTGGAACTACATTAGTGAATACACTTTTTTATTGAAATGATAAGGGTTTATACATGTTCTTTGGTCAGGTCTATGCACACATGAAGAAAATAATCGCCATAAAAATTAAAAAGTAATTATGCGGTACTAGTTTAAATAGGGAAATAAATAACAGTGAATAGAAACGGCCCAAGATGAAAAGAAGCATATCTGTCTCGACGATATCGGAATTTTCACACCTGGGTGTAAACGTTAGCCCGCATCCTGTGGGAAGGACAGACTACCTGTCAGGTATTATGAATTGATAATACGTGATTATGTCCCTGCTTTTACCTTTCTCGCGTAGAGATTACACATGTCTGAAAGTAACTGATATTCTCCTTTTTTAAACATGCTGTTGAATAACCTTAAATTTCACCCACATATTTTTGGCTTAAATTACTTTTCGTTATTAGAAGAAGGATCCGATTTGATTTGCATTGATCATGTTGTATCACAGTATCTCTTTTTTGTGACATGGTTTTTAAAAATTGCAGCACTCAGTTGAGTTTCAAAAGTCGTATCTAATTAGATGTGTATCACCCATGTGAAAGGTTGTTCTCACACAATAACTTGAGCCGAATCAATAACGAAAGAGAAAATAAGTAACTATCCACGTGACCGTGTCGCGTGAACGTTATATGGAGGATTTAATTCCGAAGGACTAATGTTCCGTAGATGTTAATAAGTGTCATCCGCAGAAAACGGTAATTGTTTTAGGAAATATCTGTGTAATAAAACGAACCCATTAGTATGCACACAGCCAAAATTTAGAAGCCACACCCGAGATGCATCAATAAACATCAAGCGCCATCATGTTGAAGAACACGAGTGATGTTTGTTCATAAAAAAAAATTATCAAATGGAATCACAACACTGAAATCGCGAGCATGGGTCTTTTTCTTTCTCAAGCTATAAAAGTTCTGAGGAAAAAAGTGTCTGCACTTTGGTTGATTACCTGTTTGTTCACATCCTACTAATACTAACGGTGAATGCTATTCCAATCGTTTAATTTTGTCATTTCCGTTTATCTAAATCGCCCGTGAATTCTATATGCAGCACCCCCCCACACCACGTCCGTTATTGCATGATGATTATTCTAAATGTAAACCACCTTCTACATCTATACAAATCCTGTTTAGTTATACACTTTTAAAAATGATAATCAATTTTATATTTGAACATATTTTTAATATTAATGTAATCAAATTAGAACGAGAGATAGAATAAAATCTGAGACAGAGCGCCATTATCTATGGGCCAGATTAGAGCTGTTCTAAACAGGATAGTTATATTAATTTTGAAAATTGACTATCTATAACGCATGTAAATATAAGGTCAATAGGTAATAATTTGAAAATTAATTAAGTGATCTTGATAGTATCAGGTTCATGAAAACTCTTTGATTCAGAGGTGGCAATTGCCCGGTTTTAATAACCCAATCAATGCACCTGACTCGTGTGCAGTAGGGTTCAACGGGATGTCTGCGTGATAGCGCCTATATGGCGTCGATTTAAAGCAAAATTCTAAAAGAGTTTGAATAAAGAATTGTCCAAAGAACTTAAGGAAAATAAACCCTTAGAAATAAATGTAAACATGAAGCGCTACACGATAAAAAGAAACGACGTTAAAGACTGTAAAAGGTATATGAAACAAAAGATAAAGGTAAAAAAATATACAATTCGTAATATAAATAGTAAAATAGTGCTATAAAACTGCATTCCACATAAGTGTCCAAGATTATCACTTAAAGTACTTCATCATAAAGTTCCTTAATTCAGTTCACGTGAAAATACTTCTGTCTCACATGGTAGAAGTCGGTACACTGTACACACAAAAAAATGTTCCACCATTAGTAGACAATGTCAGGGTATGCATTCCTGTTGAGGTTCACCCTTCAAGAGGTAGGCACGAGTCAGGTATACATGTCCTATAAGAAATAATACCACCTCATTTCTGCCATTTATTCTGTATGAGGGATGCCACTCTCCTGTGCAGGGTTTTCTGTTCCAAAGTTTGTTTGTGGAGTTTGCATTCCACATATTTTGCCTAGTATATAGACTATGCCGATTTATATAGTATTTGCCAATGAGAAACAGCGGGGCAGGTTTGACTGCTTTATCTACCCTTTCATTACCCTTAATACCAACGAGACTAGGCAGCCAGTAGTACATAATACTTTTTGCCGAATTGTATGAGCAAATCAACGTTCTGTAAGGTTTGGGATATCAATCTGTTGTCAAATTTAAAGTTTTGCAAGGTTTTTAGTGTGGAATGAAAGTCCGAAACTATGATGAAATTGATATTATGAGAGGTTTCAATGTAGCTCAATGATTTTAACTTGGCTATAATTTCTGTGCTATAAATGGAGGCATCGTTTGGTAACAGGCTATAGAGATGGTGGCATGGAATGTTACAACGGAAGTTCCAACCTTGAACTTCGAATTGTCTGTATCCAGGGACGAATGAACACAATAGGAGGCTCGGATTTCATGAAATTTCCAGTGAGAAACGAGAGAATTTGTTGAGGACTTCTGAGAAACGGGAGAATTTGTTAAGGACTTCTAAGAAACGAGAAAATTTGTTGAGGATTTCTGAGAAACGATAGAATTTGTTAAGGACTTCTGAGAAACGAGAGAAGTTGTTGAGGACTTTTTAAATTGGCAAAGATAAAATATTATTTCGGGGGATTTTGATAACCGAAGTGGTGATTTAGGAACATATAATTTTGCATTATTTGCAAGGCTGCTTTGTGCTGCTTCTATGTGAGGGCTAATTCCTTTGCCATAATGTTGAATGCAATTTGTTTTCTGAGCTTACAAGGTTTGAAGTTTGAGCTTATATCATGTAGTAATGCATTAGAGGATAGTTTGGAAGTATACTGAAAAGCCTGTTTCGTTCATCTGAGACAAAATTATGTTTGAAGGAAAGTTCTAAATCCCCTCATACAACGTCCAAGTCTCAAATTGTTCATGGAATCAATAAACCAATCAGAGAAGGAAGAGGACTAGATTTGGGGGGAAGAATTATAGCCTGCATTCAGAGAAACTTCTGAAATAATCGTTCTGATCTTATGTTTGGAATATCATGTTATGTAATGACTCTGTGAAAACTACACCATTTCTTTTATGACAATCTGCCGCTCGACATTGGAAAACGATTGGGGTTTTTTTCGTTCTTTTTCGAAACGTACTTACGTTTTCATCAAGCATGTCCTCAATGTGTGTGAAAATCTAACAATTCTATGCAAGTTAAATGTCCATGTGCTCTATAATCGTTTTCAAAAACAAGTCGATATTATAAGTAGAAATCAAATGAACAATCTTACAACTTAAACAGATACACTCATAAATTCATTGAACTTAATTACTTCACGAGCACTACCATTTGAACTTAATTACTTCACGAGCACTACCATTTGAACTTGATTACTTCACGAGCACTACCATTTGAACTTAATTTCTTCACGAGCACTACCATCTGAACTTAATTAATTCACGAGCACTACCATTTGAACTTAATTACTTCACGAGCACTACCATTTGAACTTAATTACTTCACGAGCACTACCATTTAAACTTAATTAATTCATGAGCACTAATTGTTAAAGAACCAACAAATGACCATGGTGCAAAAATAGTTTAACAGTCATGTCACAACATCGACTGTATCTCAAATGTCAGAAGTATTGTTATATAAAACATTCAAATTTAACAAATTTAGTAATAAATAAGATGATATTGATTGGAAGATCTTTTCTTTGCTCGTTAGGTACAGTCTGCAGCTCAATTCTTTACTGCATATTTTATTGAACAAATAAAAGTATGTGTTCCTAATCACGTTCATTTGGGAGGGTTTTATGTGCTAAATTTTGTATCTTACACTTTTGGAACTTAACTTTCAATTGGCACTATATTGCCAGGAATGTGTTGATGTGCCGTTAAAATCTTAACATCAAAACAACCATGCCTGCACACACACACATAACTGTCTAATGATCTTCTTGACTTCAATACATAGTGTGAATGATACTCGATATATTTCAAACATGCATATATTCAAAGGCATCAATTCCTAAATGGTTTAGAACAAATCCTAAAACCACACCTTATACCTGCTTCATAAGGAATAGATTAATATAATGTATCCCTTTGCCAGTGGCGTACTACGGGTAAATGGTGCCCGGGGCGACGATGATGGCCCAAAGGGCCAGAATACAAGGCCCGATTTTTATCAGCTGTTTTGGCTCCCCAAGGCCTCTGGCGGCCGGGACAACCCCCCCCCCCCCCCCCCCCCCCTTAGTACGCTACAGCCTTTTGCATTGAATTATATCAGTTGTGATTGGATTGCACATATGAAGATTATGATAACCAAAAAGGCAATGGTACGAAGCTTTAACTGCTTGGATACAATTATTGTTTTTGTGTTTGTTTGTGATTACTAGTGTGCAGGACATAGTTAAAAGATAAATACGACTTATTTGAGAAATCAAACAAAGCTCACTAAGTTTTCCTTCTAAGCAAGAGGCATACAATTGATAAAATGTTTAATTGGTTGCAATTACTACTCGATTCACAACAAATAAGGAAAACTCCATTCTGCCAATATTAAGAGCGGTGAACTCAACTTCACTTTACTACAAGGCCCGATATAAATATCAAATGTAAAATCAACAAATAAAAATCTTGACCATGACTAAACTGAGGCACATCTCAAATTCATTTCAAAAATCAAACCAAACAAAAATATTACACTTAGTCTTTCATTAGCATGAAAATTCAAACCCAAAGCATAGGCAATTACAGCCCAAAAGATAACGAGTTATTCAGGACTATACGGTGGGCCCTGTATTGGGTTATTCAGGGCTATTCGGCGGGCCCTGTATTGTGTTATTCAGGGCTATACAGTGGGCCCTGTATTGGGAACTGATTAAATTTTATGACCTATCTGTATAAATCACGTACCCTCAAAAGGGGCCGGATTAAGACCTTTAGAGGCCCTAATCACTGAAAAGATTATCTTAAACACTGGGGTTAGAATTTACTTTGCTGTACCATTAGTACCATCTCGTATTAGGGGGTACGAGAATATTTCTGGCATATTTGTAAATTAAAAAATAGTATGATCTTTATCACTATAGGGTGTTTAGAAAATAGGTTTGATCCACACGGGGGGGGGGGGGGGGCGGGGGTTGAATTTATTTAAATGTACCAGCTATTTGTGTGTACAGTTCTGGCTCACTTGTAAATTAAAAAATATTTTGATCTTCCACAGCACAACATATGATCACACTGAGAAATTGTATATCTACTCTAGCTAGAACAAAGGTCACATCAGCTAAGTACCGACAGCATCTGATTGATGGTCAGCGTTAAAGCTGATGTGCATCGATAGCATGTGAACATTAAAACACAATTTGAATTTTTGTTACACAAAATAAATAAGTGCACAATGCTTACTGTCATAAATTCAACAATTGTTTGAACAGTGATATGAATATTAACTGAGTTTAGCATAAAATCAACCATGCTTACTGTCATAAATTCAACAATTGTTTGAACAGTGATATGAATATTAACTGAGTTTAGCATAAAATCAACAATGCTGATACCAAGAGGCATTGTGTACTTTGTTTACACATTTGAATGGGAAAAAGTATAGTCAAAGCTAGATGTGTCACAAAATAGCATCCAAGAGAATAAAAATGTTTATTTGTCAATTAAAGGCTTCAAAAACAACATCCTGCAATGTTTCAGGAAAGATGCTGATTTACAGATTACAGTCAATGATCACAGCATTGAGATAAGCACTGCACAGTTTTGGTCATCACGCTAGAAGGGCACACGCTAGAAGGGTTAGCGCTAGTATACGAGATGGTAATAACGGTGCAGCAAAATAAATTTGTCCCCCACTTTATGGTACTCAAGAAACCTCTTCCGAACACCCAACCATTGTTTTCTAAATAGTTTAAGTGAGCCAGAAGCAGTATATACATGTATTATATACTAATAATGACAACTTCATATCTGGAGTGAGGATGAAAGATGAAAATTTTTCACTTCTTGTAGATGCAGTTGGATGTTATCTCAATGGGGATACACCTCTCCCTCGATAACTCGCGCCCAGATAACTTGCGAACCCGCTTGTAGCACGGCGTCCCATCCCCCCCCCCCCCCCACATACACACACACAAAATACCAAAAGAATTAGCCCCTATTTGTTAAACGTCACGAAAATTGCGATCAAAACCAGTAAATTAAACTTTGATATATTGCTTGTTTTTTTATCGTTAAAAACAACAGTTAGTGCACATAAATCTGATTCAACATCATGTAATGCAACTTTTAATAAGAAGTCATATGTTTTGTTAAGTTTTCAATGCAAAAAAAGTCTCAGTACAATGTAAATAACAATATTCGATGATATTTCAATCCAAGAAAATGTCAGTAATGCCTACTGGTGGTAGAACTGTAAGAAATAAATGCCAATTAAATAAGTTTTGTGAAGTGAAATTCGTGTTTTATTTCTATCATTTAATTCGGTTTCAATGTCATCATCATAAATACTATTTGCCCCCTTATATTTAAATGTGAAAAATGTCAATCTATTATCACAACTATGTCCGTGAGCATTTCTGAAAGCCTAATTAAGTGCCGACTGTGTTTTGATCTCCAATTTGCAGAAGCATTTGTTGTATTGTTACAATTTAAAGTAGCCGTGATTGTATTATCACATTAGTTACGTCCTTTGTATCAAAACAAATAAAGAGGGTGGAATAATAATATTAAAGGGTTAAAAGGCATCCAAAATCCTACCCGCTTAATAGCTAGTGGTCACGATAGTGTCAGGTCAATTAATTTCAGTTGACCAGTTGCACGCTGTTATACATATTATTATGTAGGCAATATAATTAAAGTATCTAACATTAATTAGTGGTTTATCCTACTAATTCGCAAATGTGATCAATGATAGCAAGTGAAGGGAGTACTCAGTGCATGAAAAGCCTTGTTTCACATATACGATTCATTATGGAGAAGCGAGTTCCAAAGTTTGTAGTGAATTTAAAATTCACGAATCGGCACTCAGATCTTTGCTTTTAGGATGAGCAGAAATTTCACTATTACTTGCGATGAAATCGCGGCATCAATATTTTACTAATAAAACAATATTTTTTTCAAATTCGAGTTTTGAGATTCAAAGTTGTTGTTTTACGAATTAAATGTCTCTAGGTTTTGAGAAAAAGAAATCTTGTTTTATTGTGAATCAACAATAACACTCGAATATATCTGCATTCACGAGCAAAAAGCAGTGACGTAATACACAATGTTTTCGGAGGTACACATGTGTTGGGGGGCGCTCTACAGAAAATACGTACTTATGAGAGAGTGACAGGTGTAAGATGAAGTTGTTTGCATTTGCATCATACACAATGGAGATAATGTAGGCATAATTCTATGCTACTTTCATGTACTGTGGCTGAAATTTCTTTACATATTGAACTTGTGGAAATTGGACATGATCTAAGCACACAGCAGACAGAAATGGCCGCTCCAAAGTACTCGAAAAATCAGCCTGAATTAGTCAAAAGTACACTATTTTTAGCAGTTATTAAAATAGGGAAACGAATTTTGCAAGAGTAGGCAATACCAGCCTCTGAAAGTACAATGAATGAATTACAAAATATATAAAAAGTAAAAAAAAGTTATTGGCTCTTTTTTTAAATTTACCTTTGAAGTCCAGGAAGTGAAAATGACCAAGCGGTGCTAGCAGTTTTTTGAGAGGTGCACATCTTAAGTAAGAGCAAGCTGTATACTCTATAGCCCAAATTTCACCCATCAATCATACACCAAAATAAAGGGAATTCAAAGTTCTTTTAACAATACCTAAGATATACAATGTCTTTTTTAAATAGCCAGGACAGCCAGTGAGGAAAACCTGGGTAATTCTTTTTCTTTAAAAATCTAACCCTATGCAAAGTTAGAAACTGAAGAGTGCCACCTTGTGTCTCAAAACCTCGTGGAGTAATGTTTTTAACGATCTTTCAAGGGTTGGTTATCTCGAAAATAAATGCAATTTATACTGAAAAGCGAACAACTTCATTAGAAAAAGCACTGTATAGACAATTATTCCCAAGGCGGATATAAAACTAGTATTAAACCATTTGACAGTCACCCACCTCATCTTCTCATTGTCGATGTCTCGCCAGTACGACATCCCCTTCTTAAAGTTTCAGAGGTCCCTCGGTAACTCATGCCCTCACTTATACTGCGGTTAGTGTTTTTGGACCCCGTTGTGCGCGAGCTATCGAGAGAGAGGTGTATCATGAAGTCAATCCATAGACTGGTTGTAGACAGTCCAAAACGTGTCAGCTATTCATGATCTTCTCAGACATTCAAAATTTTTTTCTCTGCTGTAGAATTTTAATTAGTACAATTTTGATAATTCAAGCTATCACCGAAATACACAACATAGCTCAAATGTCTCCCTTAGTCCTAACATAAAACTTTCTCATGTCTGTGAATTTTATGTGAAAATTAGCACCCACAAGATTTAGGTCGTTTTTATTTTTTTACTGTACATCTTCAGGCTTTCATTCTGCCTGAAAGCACTTCACATGGGTCTGATTTATGTGCACTGTGCACTTTTGAGTGCTAAGTCCTTAATTTATTATTATTATTATTTCATTTTTGTATACTCCTACCCACTTATATCAACATCACTTATGTCGACAAACAGCCTATGTCAACAAAAAAGTCCCGGTCCCCTTGTCTATTGTTACTACCAAATTTGTCATGCTTATGTCGACGTAGGGATAAAAAATAAATGTATATGACGACAGAAGCACTAGGTCTCAGCTTGAAAAAAATACTTTGTTTTCTAATCATTTATGTCGAAAAGCTGCCAGTTCCAACCCATATTTTGTTCTACAATTATTTGATGTGCCGCCATGCTTTAATGTTGCCGTCGGATTAGCAAACAGGCATTTGTTTGGGCCTCCAAACTTGGCCTTTCTCTGTGACTTCAATAACACACACACCCTTAATCAAAGCATGCTGGCTACAATCTTCAATAAAAACAATGCACCCTTCATCAAAGGAAGTCACCATCAAACTTGAATAAAAGCAAGTTATCGGTGATTGAAACAGCTTTATTGTGCCATGAAAGTTTCCTTTTATGCAGGAAGAAAGTAACTTTATTTTTATTCTTACGGTGGCTATCAACAGCAGTGTAAAACACAAATTCAACTTGTACTTAATTAAAACTTTTTAAAAAATTGTCATTGATGTTTTGCGGTCACAGAGAATTCATAACTTGTTGACAGGTTTTCATTTCCCTATGAATAGCCTCATCTCCTTGGTAGCCTCAGTAAGATGATTACATTTGTTGCCCTTAGGCAGACCAAAATCTAGGCCAATTTAGGTACATGTAGCAGGTAAATAACAACTATACAGCCACATGCTACTGGCAACAATGAATATCATAGTGAATTGATTAGTCACATTTGTTGGTTGGCAATGGGATATAGATCAATCAAGGACAACCTTTTTTATGCACGTGTTTTCTAACAGGATGTGACCAATACAGGAATTTTATACATGTGACCTACACTCAAATTCATGGCTTTTTCATATACATGTACTAAACACATAATGGATTTTATCATACAAAGGCAAAAAAAATGTAAGTTGTCAATATACAAGTGTATTTCATAATGGTTTTGTCTTAATTTAATCAAAATTTCAATTGTTTCTTTTCTCAAAGTACAAGTCCTACTCACTGATGGCAGGTCATCCCTTACATATGAATTTCACTTGTATGTGGGTTAAAGAGAAATTTACTTTTTTCAGCCCCCGCCCCCCCCCCCCAACACTTATCTCAACATCCACTTATGTCGACCAATGTTGCCTTGGGCCTGACGATGTCAATATAAATGGGTAAGATTGTTGTTGCTATTTCCTGAGTGTCATTTTGCTAATAGATTTTGCCTATTCTCATCAAAAATCTATTTACTGTAACTAGAACCAATCAAATCTCATGACAACTCTGGATTTCAACGGCCTGTGCAGCACTGTATATGTATGACACCAGCAAGCCTGTGCCAAACACCCCTTAAGTTAGAGTTGCTCACACTCCACTTGAAAGGGCCAGTTTAAAACTAAGTGAGAATGAAATGAAAAAAATAGAGCCCTCTTAAACACAGCCTGCACCCTAGCCTGTTATGGAAAACCATTTTCTAATCATGTTGTGTAACATGATAAGCTACATTAACAGGTGGTTAGTAAAAGAAATTATTCAAAATGTCTTTAAAAGAAAATCAAATATATTTATCTTTATTCAACTTAGAAAATTGTTTCAAGTAAACTATTTTGAAAGGATGAGCATATTAAAGTTTTGCTTTATGACTTGAGATGCATAAATAGGAAGTAAAATATATGACAGATGCCAGTTCATTACTGTAGGTTAGCTCTACAAATTACAAAGAAAGTAAAACTATTCAATTGCTTATATTAATTTTTAAATTAGATTGATTCCTAGTAATTATAAGTGATTGAGTGCTTTAAAGGAATGATCTTTTATATCATTATCTTTTTTTCGTTTTTTTCGTGTTTGGAAACTTCAATGAAGAATCTTAGAGGTGCTTTAGAAAATGTGACTACAGGTAGCTTCCTAATGAGAGGGCAGTTCTCACGAAATATGGGAGGGAAGACTTGCAGGTTCTTGTCAATCATCTTGCAGATTTTCAATAATGAAGACCATCCTGCCATTCATCAGCAGTATTTAGAGTAAAGATGAAGGCACACAAGCAAACACCATATCCAACTGCTGAAATTCTTGGAACAGTCTACCTTCTCTCCCATCTGTTTAGCAAATTGTTAAATAAAATGTTTCTTTTAAGACTGTCCACTGCATAGTGTAAGCAAGGATTTAATTTAATTAATTCCTTAAAGCATGAGAGTATATTCTTCTGAACATTTCTGCAACAAGACCAGAACTTCAGGACTTCAACCCAGACACAGCTATCAACTGCTGGTACAGGTGGCAGACATGTACACGGATATTCTTTTAAATCCAGTTTCTAAAACAGCAATGACCCAAAGCAGCAACAAATGTATAATATCAACCTATGTTTTGGAAAAATTAAGACATTTGAAGAAATAGATATGCTGTACATGTGTATATCCTTTCCTCTTTCTATGGATTAAAGTGCATACATCTCATCTAATCTAGGCAAAAGACTGAAATTTTGGGACAGGTAAAATGGTATGTGTGTCAACTGAATTTTCCAAAATTATTTGTCCTGGACAAATGGATGACCAAAAAATTGATCTGCCTTGAAATGTCATTAATTGAAGTATCAACTCAAGAAATTATCCCTTAAAAGCATGCTGAGAAAAAATACTGAATTTATTACACATTTTACCTTAAATACTTTGGTAAATGCTTAATTTATTACACATTTTACCTTGAATACTTTGGTAAATGCTTAATTTATTACACATTTTACCTTTAATGAAACTGGTTTATCACAAGCAGTTCATCTTCCTTTTAAATGGTTCCAAAATTTAAACATAACATGAGACCTTGTAGCCAAGTCCAGCATGCAGCTCAGTTTGATACTGTAAAACCCATGCTGCCAAGAGAATAATCCTATAGGATAGTTCTTCAGAAGGACAGGACAGAGGACTACATGCTGGACACCCAATATTCAACAAAATAAGACTCTTTTTCTTAAAGACTTCCAGACTGGTGCATAAACACAATATTATTGCCACCATTCTGGAGTAAAACTATCTGCGGGACAAAATTAATAACAGGAAGTCTGTAAGTGTTGGCCTAAGCATCTAACTGTTGCCCCACTTATTCCATAATCAACTAGTAATAAAAATGAAGAAAACTGGAAACAGATATCAAAATTTAGTCAGTCCTTTCTAAATTCAAAACGGAAATCCCATTCAATCTTTTCTTTTGTTCAAAATTTGTTCAAACATTGACAATGTGGTGAAAAAAAGCAGCTATAAAAGACTCTTTAATGTTTAGTATCATCCCATAGTTTTGCTAGCTTTCTCACAACAAAAATAAAACTGCATTACGCATAATGGGAATTTATATTTAAAACCACTAGGCAAAATGCACAGTTGAAATGGCACACCATACATCCAACACCCTTTTTCTCCAAGCTCTCATTGTATAATGTTACACATTTCACATCAACATTGTTTTCCAAATGTTCCCAGGTGGAGAGTGTTAGTCTTCATGCTCTACCTAAACATTACACACCATTCTTCATAATTTTGTTTATATCCACTATGAGCACTTTAATGTTTCTTAAGATTTCCACTTTCAGTTAACTCTTCGCCATACACTATGCAATGGAATGGTTTCCCCACTGTGTTTCTTATTTACATTTTACCACACTTCACGTTTTTTGTAGGATGTCTCTCCATGATGAGACCTTGAATGTCCAGTGAGATGTCCCCTTTGCGTGAACTCTTTACCACATTCTTCACACCGGTATGGTTTTTCTCCATTGTGTATTCTCAAGTGTTTGATTAGGGTTTCACTTCGACTGAAGAGTTGACTACATACTTCACATTTATATTGTTTTTCTCCACTATGTATTATTAAGTGTCTCTTAAGCTCTCCATTACGCGTAAATGCTTTTCCGCATTCCTCACATTGGTATGGTTTTGTTCCACTATGTGTTCTAAAGTGGATTTTCATGTTTTCCGTCTGGCTAAACAGCTTACCGCAAATTTCACACTTGTATGGTTTTTCTCCACTATGTATTCTTAAATGCTTTTTCAGGTTAACATCATGTCTGAAGTTTTGACTACACACTTCACACTTGTACGGTTTTTCTCCAGTATGTATCCTTAAATGTGTCTTTAACGTGTAATTTTTGGCAAACATTTTACCGCATTCTCCACAATTAAATCGTTTTTCTCCACTGTGAAGTTTTGTGTGTGCCTTTAGGCTATCAACTGCAGTGAAACTTCTGCCACATGTTTGACACTCGTATGGTTTTTCTCCACTGTGAATCTTCCAATGTCGCTTGAGATTTCCACTTTCAGCAAACTCTTTACCACACTCTTCACATTTATATGGTTTGTCACCAGTATGTATTCTCATATGATTTCTTATGGTCTCGTACCGAGTAAAGATTTTGACACACACGTCACATTTGAATTGTTTTACTTCTGTCAAAAATGTCCAATTTTTACCACTTTTGCTATGAAGTTTGGATGAATCCATGAAAATTTCAGTCGTGCAGACTGTGATCTATAATTTCTGTACAGTGTTACGTTTACGCGTTGTTACCCTCCAAGGGTAAAATACAAATCAACCATTCTGATCTGAAAAAAGACCGTTTAATCTTCGATAATCGACTTTGTTACATACAGTAAAGCACACTTATTACGAGCGGGGGAAAGATGTGAACGCGAAAGAGCATCGCCGTATAACGATCATTACGAACGGTCTTCCTAAACACAGTAATGGACAGTAGATGAAATACAGTAATGTAAAAGAAATGAAAGTAATGAAGCAAGAAATTCAGAATAATAATGATAACAATAATAGAACTGTATTTCAGACTTAAGTCCATAGACAAAAACCAGCAATTTCACACAAGATCTGACAACAACAACAAAAATAATACAACAATTTGATCCAACGATTAATTATTGATGAATTACGACAGTATGCAAGGTGAAAAACTTCTATAAAGATTTTCTTATTGCAACTAGAAGTTTTATTTCTAAATGAATACACTCTCTTTCTAAGCAAAACGCAAAGGCTATTGACATTGTTGTTCACAAACATTCCCGACGCACTATGGTGCCTATCGCAACCCACTAAAAATCTAAAGCCATTGATGTAACAGGCATTTAACCGCGACATTTTAGAACGTCAAACATTTTGTCCAGAGAGGAGCACAATGCAAATTTATGTCATACAATAGGATTTAAAAAGCAATATTTTTACATTTGTAGAACATGTTTTAAAAGACCTTAAAAGCATATTTACTCGTAGACAAAGAGAACGATATTTTATTATATATTTCACAATGAGATATTTAAATATATCAGTGGGAGAAAAATTATATCGCCACAGTGGCGATACCACTTTTATCACCACAGTGGCGATATCACTCAAAGATATCAACCAATCAATCTCTCTCTCCTACCCTTCCTCTTCCTCTCCCCCTGTCCGGATGAACATATCTTAAAATGTGTCAAGACTGTTGACCCTCTAGTATACATTGATGTAATCAATGAAAAGTTGCCGTCAAGAATGCATAAACATAAACCCCAAACAACAAAAAGCAGACGTTAAGAATTAACTTGTTTATAATTAGTTTTCCACATGAATCATGCAAATTGTCAGTGACTAAACTTACCTGACCTATTGCAATTTGATATTCTGTGTCACCCATACAGTATCGTATACATGTTACACTCAACAACAGATGGTACACATTTTTAAGAAAAACTCTTGATTACATATAGTAATAAAATTGTTTAAGTTGTGATTTTAACTGTCATCACAATTATAATCATGTCTGAAAACGATGGAGAAATCAGGTATTGATTAGTATCGATTGCAAACCGAAATTAAGTGGCAATCAAAATTTGGGTGCAGTGTCTGTTACCGAAGTAGACTGCAAGCCTGCTAAAACACAAAATTCACGTCTGAATGCAAAAATAAACAAAAATAGAGGCCAAAATCCTTACAAGCAAACTCACAATCATTAAAATCTGTTGTTTAATGATGTTACGCTTTGAAGTCTGTTGGAGCGTTCTGACGTGTTTCTACAAGATAACCACCCCAGCAATGGGCACTGTATCAATCCGCGCAAGAAATGTGTTAATGGAAATAAAAATCTCTTCATTTTAGCATGAAAACATTAATTAATTTGACAAAATACACAATTTGAAGCATTATATGTACAATCTAACTTTGTAAAAAGTCGCTGTCCTAAAATCATTGTAAATTTTCGGAACTTCTTTTTAACGGTGTAGTAATGCAGCCGTTAATCGCATTGGCACAAAACGGAGAAACAAATCCATGCAAATTGAAGGCTGTTGCCTTTAAAGAAATATATAATATAAAGAAAATCTCGTGACAATACAATGTTTCCACTTCACTCGTTAAATATTTCCTTATATCTACTCAAAAACGTAGATATCATCTGTATATCGTCTTTGTATATCACTATCATCTAACAAATCAGAACGAATGACATGTCTAAGTACACGTACTTTGACAAACAGCAGCTTTTCTCCGCAAAGCCTAACCTCAGGTATGGACACGTTTTTCAGATTTTGCACCTGAAGTGTTGATTATGGATTTTGTTTGAAAAATAAAAACAAAAATGTGTGTACTATTTGTTCTTGTTCATGTTCATCCATTGGCATTAATCTGATGTATGACAATATGTACTAGTGAGGTGCATTAATATGATATATGACAATAGGTACTAGTGAGGTGCATTAATATGATGTATGACAATAGGTACTAGTGAGGTACATTAATATGATGTATGACAATAGGTACTAGTGAGGTGCATTAATATGATGTATGACAATAGGTACTAGTGAGGTGCATTAATATGATGTATGACAATAGGTACTAGTGAGGTACATTAATATGATGTATGACGATAGGTACTAGTGAGGTACATTAATATGATGTATGACGATAGGTATTAGTGAGGTGCATTAATATGATGTATGACAATAGGTACTAGTGAGGTGCATTAATACAATGTATGATGATAGGTACTAGTGAGGTGCATTAATATGATGTATGACGATAGGTACTAGTGAGGTACATTAATACGATGTATGACGATAGGTACTAGTGAGGCACATTAATACGATGTATGATGATAGGTACTAGTGAGGTGCATTAATATGATGTATGACGACGATAGGTACTAGTGATGTGCATTAATTTATTACATACCCATTTAATCTTATATAGCTGATCTGTCGTTCGATACAGATGTTTAATCTGTGTTTCCGTATCGCACACCTACAATTTCCGTATCGTCCACCTACAATTTCCGTATCGCACACCTACAATTTCCGTATCGTCCACCTACAATTTCTGTATCGCACACCTACAATTTCCGTATAGCACACCTACAATTTCCGTATCGTCCACCTACAATTTCCGTATCGCACACCTACAATTTCCGTATAGCACACCTACAATTTCCGTATCGTCCACCTACAATTTCCGTATAGCACACCTACAATTTCCGTATCGTCCACCCAGCCTTGAACTACTTTTACCACTTGAAATATTCAATATTAGTCTGCTTATAAAATATCAGGAATTATTTATTGCTATAAATTTGTAACTACTGTGTGATTTGTAACTACTGTGTGTAATTTCAAAAACGTCCAGTTTTTAATTTTTAAAAATTCAGCCATATATAGTGGCGGGGGTGGGGTGGGGTGGGGGTATACAATGTATCTGGTGAAAATGGCCGAATTCGCTAGTAGAGCTTAATGGTGTAGTAAGGTAAGTAGCGACGAGGAGTTTATGGGCGTTGCACAGTACCTACCGCCAAGAAATTCTACAGTTAACTGAGGTTGACAACAATATTTTGGACAGAATGTTTGACGATGAGTTCGCAGATGAAGCTGGTGTGCAAAGTGACACCAAATATGACAGAGAGGGAGAGACCAAGTACTTTGCCGCTGATTTTTTTTTTTTTTTTTTTTTAATCCAGACACATTAAGAAAGACTCAGGAAGTCATGTCCAAATTCAAATAATGGTTAGAAATGCCCGCTCATTCGAAAAAAATAAAATGGAAATTATCAGCATTACCCTGTTTAATTAGACGCGTATATCGTTGCCTACCTGGTAATGAAACCGGATGGTTGATACTATGAACCAAATACTCGTAATAGTTACCACAGAGCTCAAGACAGTTATTTAAGGGACAATAACTATGGCTACAACATTTTATCTTCAACTGAGTTTCCTGCCAGTCGCAAAGTGCTGAATTCTCGACGCAAAGACCTTAAACAAAAAGGTTTAAGAAATCTAAGAACAGAAACTAATTAACCCTGCACCTGTTGATACCTTTCCCAGCTGCAGCACTGATGACACAGAGAAAAGACATTCCACAATGTAAATGCTAGAACATACCAACACCATCCAGAAATCCATTTTAGATTCAGACATTCAAAATATGGTCTCCGGATTGTTGTTGTTGTTGTTGTTGTTGTTGTTGTTATTATTATTATTATTATTATTATTATTATTTATCGAGCAAGTATAAGGGGTGGAACTTTAAATTTGCCCATTAATACTGCTGAGGATTCAGATTCGTTGAATAAATCTGAGGTAAAATTTATAAACATTTGCAACATAAAGGTATACGTATCACAGACAGCAGAAGCTCCATTGACTGCAACATAAAAGTAGACGTATCATAGAGAGCAGAAGCTCCATTGACTGCAACATAAAGGTAGACGTATCATAGACGTATCACAGAGAGCAAAAGCTCCATTGACTGCAACATAAAGGTAGACGTATCATAGACGTATCATAGAGAGCAGATGCTCCATTGACTGCAACATAAAGGAAGATGTATCACAGAGAGCAGAAGCTCCATTGACTGCAACATAAAGGTAGACGTATCATAGACGTATCACAGAGAGCAGAAGCTCCATTGACTGCAACATAAAGGTAGACGTATCATAGAGAGCAGATGCTCCATTGACTGCAACATAAAGGTAGACGTATCATATAGAGAAGATGCTCCATTGACTGCAACATTTAAGTAGACGTATCATAGAGAGCAGATGCTCCATTGACTGCAACATGAAGGTAGACGTATCGTAGACATATCATAGAGAGCAGAAGCTCCATTGACTGCAACATAAAGGTAGACGTATCATAGAGAGCAGAAGCTCCATTGGCTGCAACATAAAGGTAGACATATCATAGAGAGCAGAAGCTCCACTGACTGCGACTGAAATTTAGAAGAATGAGATCTTGTTACAATGTTGTTGAGACTTTTTCATCACTGGGTCACAAGCAGGCAATTGTAATTTTGTTTACATTTAAAATTCTTGCTACTTTTCAAGTAGAAAACAAAGAGAAGAAAACAGAACAATATAATTTAGAATTTTATTTTAAATGGTTATATTGTCACATTAAAGTTCAATGCATAAATAATTTCTTGTAATGAAAACATAAAGGTACAGAGTTTGAAATTACTGTAAATTAATGAGCTTTCTGTATAATTGAATGTATTTAATTACTGTTAGTCTATTAAATATGCAATGAATTGCCTGGAAGTAGAGCGAATGTATTCGGTAACTAGGGTATAAGAAAAAAAAAGGTTCAGTTACTGGTCAAAAACCTATGTTCCATTTGAGAAATAAAGAAAAATCCACTTGCCTATGAATGTAGTTTAAATCCATTGATATGTCACATACAAATTGTTTAAAAAATCCAAAACTAAACTAACAAGTAAATCACTGCAAAGTATATATGTAGACTTTGCCCCGGTAATGTACGTCTATTTAGACCTAGTTCCGGTAATGTACGTCTATTTAGACCTAGTCCCGGTAATGTACGTCTATTTAGACCTAGTCCCGGTAATATACGTCTATTTAGACCTAGTCCCGGTAATGTACGTCTATTTAGACCTAGTCCAGGTAATGTACGTCTATTTAGACCTAGCCCTAAGGTATGATTTAAAATAGTTATTTTCAGTAATGTGAGGAAATACAGTAACGTAAAAAAATTACCATAATGGCCTACTGAATATTATAATTTTAGTGAATGTAGTTAAATATGAAAATAAAAAATAACAATCTGGGTAGTTATATTGTTTCATTGTTGTTGTTGTTGTTGTTGTTGTTGTTGTTGTTTGTTGTTGTTGTTTATTTCACTGGTGATATTCTCCTAACATAGATTGATACTGCAGAACCGAGTTACCAGCCACTAACACTATCCGTCATTTTCCCGTCATTTTCATTTTGTTATCATCTTACTTCACTCATCTCTCATCCTTTTTCTCTGGTGAGGTTTTTTTTCCCACCCGAAGGATTGTTTGGTATAGTGATTTTACCATTTGTAGAAGTTACTGGAGCTTTTTCACCCTTGTCTTTGAGAAATTGCCAGAACAATGCTTCTTGTTCAATTTCAATAGACGTGGTAATGCATAGTGATTTTAATTTGTATCGAAAAGTCGCAATGTATCTCTTATGTCCATAAACTTCTCATTCTTTAAAACCCACCTGGGAGCCCCATCAACGAGAAATTTACCAGAGTTGTCAACTATTGATGGTGGTTCATTAACAGAAAGATTGTCTTCGTGTTTGCCCCAACTGACCTCAACAGCGGTGTCTTCATTTTTAGCTATGATGAATGTTGAAGTCTTTATGCCTTGATTGATTCTGACGAGCAACAATGACGTTTCGGAGTCTGACTGTAAATATTGTCATGACGAAAGCTTAGGTGTGCATGTTTCAATGTTAATGTCTTTATCAGGATGGTGATCCCAAAAGTATGGATCAGCAAAGCAAAGTTCAGGCTGATTGGCGTCATCTTCGCTGACAAGGCTGGTATATCTGTTGGACACATTGATGTATGTTGAAGTATTATTCTTGAATGATCCTGAGAAACAAAGGCGATGTTTCGGAGTCTGCCAGTCATCGTCCTCAGATTGACGCTTAGGCGTGGACATTTCCAAGCTAACGTCACGTTCCGGGATGGAATTAGTGGGAGAGTCACTGCCGGGCAGGTTACTGGTGGATGCGCCCATGCTAACGTCAAGTTCCGGTGAAGATTTATTGGGCGGATCACTGACGGTCGGGTTACTGACGGGTGTTTCACAGACGGTCGGGTTGCTGACATGTGGTTTACTAACGGTTGGGTTACTGACTGGTGGTTTACCGATGGTCGGGTTACTGACGGGTGGTTCACTGACGGACAGGTTATTGAAGGGTGTGTCATTGACATTGTTTTTAACATTTCCTCTTTTTTTTCTCCAAAAAGAGCGTTTGCTGGCTTGGCTAAATTGCTTCACATGACTGAAATCAGCGATCCTTCTGATGCGTTGTTAATGGTTGCAAGTAGTAGGGTGGGGGTATATATGCCAAAATTGGGCACTATATGCCTTTACGGGAGTTTAACATGGCTGGGGCACTATATGCCTTTACGGGAGTTTAACATGGCTGGGGCACTATATGCCTTTACGGGAGTTTAACATTACGGGGGTGGGGAGGGAGGGAAATAAAATTAATCTTTCTTGAAAAAGGGTGGTCCTGATGAGGACCGTTGGAGGAATATTTTTATTTCCTCCAACATTTAGTAAAAAAGTTTAGGAAGGTGGTGGATCTTTTTTTCTTGGTTGGTAGTGTTGGTGGTAGCCAGTCAGGATGTTTCATCCGCCTGAATTTATCTTGGATTTTCATCCAATTTAAATTCAGGCGTTCAAACTCCATTTCTTTCCTGGCCTGTTCTTTCTTGGAGCGTTCAAGAGCCCACAAGATTTTAATTTGAGCTACTTCCTTTTCTAAAACTTTCTTTAACAATTCCTTCACCATGTGAAGGTTCACCTCTTCTCGCCTGGCGTTACTGGCGGGTGGATACAACCATTCATCTTGTTGAACAAGGTGAAGGAAGTTCTCCACTTCATGCAATAAATCCAGACTTCTCTTGATGAACCCCACACGGCAAGGGGTTGAGGAAGTTTTTACTCTTTCCTCCACCAAAACATCATTCACCAACCTCCTCGCTGAAATAAGAGCCGCTAGTTGGCTGGTGACAAATGGTTTGGTGGTAGGATATCTCCACCAATACTCCAACCTTTCCATCAACGACTCAACATCCACCATCCTATCCCAAGCTTCCTGCAACAATTCTACTGTATTCATTCTTCAGTGTGAAGTGTGAATGGCGCAACTGTGGAAGACACCGCTTTATATGCGAGAAGCGCGGACGTGATGGAAAACATCCCCCTTTTTTCCAAAAAAAACACACATAACATACATGGGAGACTATGACAAAAAAGAAAAAAATATATACACACAACATATAAAAAACACACACTTATATAGGCAATATTGAAAAAGAATAAATCTTTTCTTGAAAAATGGGTGGCCCTAAAAAGGACCTTTTTTGTTATTGTTGTTGTTTTTTTTAACAACATGAGCATCTCCTAGAGGGTTTTCTTTTTCTTCTTGAACTTCTTCTAACTTCGGGGCCATACAGTAAAACCCTCTTTAGACAACCTTGTCTCTCCACATAAGTTTGTCTATACCATGTAGCTGTATCCGTAATTTTGGTTTTAGTCCATGATGATTTTACATACATCAGGAATGCTGGATTAAACAGCATTCCTGAAACAATGTTGGAGGATTCTACACTAACCCACATGATTTTGTTTTTAGGATTGGTCGTCTTGGAGAAAAACCGGTAAAGCTTTTATGAAACGAGCGGTTGTATATATACCTTACGATCGGATTGAAATGGATCCAAATTAACTACCAATCCAAACACGTGTTACAAGTCGGTTCGGTTTTTCTTCCAATGGGAAGAAAGCGGAGGTGTGACGTCATCTCGGGTATAAAGGTATCGTAGCGTTCGTAGGGGGCTTTATTACTTTTTTTCGACAGCCTTCATGGAGACTGGAAAGACAAGTACTACATCAATGTATTGGAGTGATCCTGCAACGATAATGAATGCTGCGGCAATATTGAACTTTCGGCCGGAAGACTTTGAGTTAGATTTACTAAATCAAGAGTTTGACAATACTACTACTACTGCTACTACTGTTCCAATAGTGAATGATTTTAAAAGAAGACAAATGGAAGAGATGGAAAATTTTGTCAAAAAGCAACGGGAAGAGGAAGAAATGTTTCTTCTTCTTCAACAACAACAGAAAGAAGAAGAAGAAATCAGACAGCAGCAGCAGCAGCAGCAGTTACAAGAGGAGGAGAAGAAGGAAACAGGAAAGGAAAGCATCAGTCTTCAAGAAAGAACTGTAAGTCTGTTAGAAGAGGTATTATATGAGTTGAAATGGATGACCAATTTCTATAAGTATTCTTTAACTCATCAACCACCTAAACGGAAAAGACCATCACGGGCTAAACAACATTCTTCTTCTAAACCTTCCAGTGCTAGTGAGATGCCACCACCACCACCACCACCACCCATGTCACCAATATCACCACCACCACCAGTGACTACCACCATAATGAAAACACCATCAGTAGCAGCAGCATTAACAGGATATGGATTGGGCCGTGGTAAAGGACTACGGCATTTGAAGTTAATTTGAAAAGTTTTGTTTTTTGAAAACCAAAAAACAAAAACAACCCAACGGTCCTTTTAAGGGCCCCCAGATTTCTAGAAAAGAAATCAAATTGCCAAAAAAAAAAAAAAAAAAAATCAAGTTAAAACTTTAAAAAATCCCACCACCATAGTACAAGTGTGAGTGAGTGCGTGCGTGCGTGCGTGCATTTTTACTCCAAAACAAAATAACACAAAACCACTTACTTTTTTTCTCTCCAGTCTGGTGTATTCATCCAATTTTTTTTACAAAATAAATTCAGCAATATAACATATAACACCAAAACAAAATCACACAAGAAAAAACAAAGTTCACTTTCTGTAATGCTTGTGTGGTTTGAATTGAAACACTGGAGTTTCCTTCTCACTGTCTCTCTTGTGTTTCGTCTTCATAGGAATCCTGTTTTCTTTTTCTTCATCTTCATTCTCACTTTCGTCTTCCATTCTTCTTACTCTCTTCTTACTTTTCTTGATGATATGTTCTTCTTCTTCTTCTAGGTTTGTTAATTTTGAATCCACTTCCTCCCTCTCCTCTTCTTCTTGTTCTTTCTGAGGGCATTCCGAAGACCAATGTCCTGGTCCTTTACAATGATAGCAGATATCTTTCCCTTTATCTCTCTTTTTCTGTTCACGTTTGGGACAATCTGGTGCCCAATGTCCTTTCTCTTGACAGATGTAACAAGTATCGTCACTTTTATCTCTAGTGACAGAGGAGGAGGAGTAGTCTTTACTCTTACTGTACGTAGTATACTTTCTAATCACTGTTTGTAAATCTCTCACCAAAAAAACAATCTGTCTTTTTGACTCTTCCATCATGACAGTTTGAAAGTTCAATCACCAAAGACTGATTCTGAAGGTTAGAAGCTCTCTCTTTATATACTCTTCTGTCTCTATATAAAGGTACCTGGGTGGAAAAAAACTCAATCAGTTTCAAATCAGAGTTGAAGATGAAAAGATCACGTCCAAACCATGATAAATCAGAACCAGAACAAGAACAAACCAAGAAGCCACGGCGACGAAGGTATTCCGTGCCTCCTGAAACACCCTTAGAGGAATTACTGGCTCAAGTCCATGCCAGTGACTTTGAAGACGAAATGAGTGAACAACAACCTGAAACCCAAATTTCCAAACCACCCAAACCCAAAACCAAAACCAAAGTCACTACTACTACCAACACCAGAACCCCTGACCAAGAAAGTCCTACTACTACCTCTACCGCTACCGTGGCTCCTGAAAATTGCTATCGGATTCGAGAGACACAAAAAATCACTTCTCGAAAATTTAGGACCACGGCGTATACTCACACAGTACACTTCAAAGACTTTAAGTCTCAAGTACCTCCCGAGAAAGCGGCGCGGTTCATTACCAATTTGTGGGAATCTGTGTTACAGAACTTCAAACGGCAATGTGGAGCCAAAGAAGAGGATCGGTTGAGACTTGCCATTCATCATGACCAATTGAAGAGTCCTGTTTGGATTGAATTTAGTACCCCGGCAGAATTAACGCCAGACAAAGTTATGTCCAAAATAGAACATGTACAACAATCCAATGACAAATTTACCATCACCGATGGAAAGGCGACCCTTTACATGACCCACGTTTCTCCACCTCGAGGAAGTGGACGAAGCAGAAAAACTTTATTGGTGGATGATCTTCTTACTACCAAACACAGTGTCGTCCAAATTAACAATACTGAAGATTCAATGTGCTTAGCTCGAGCTATTGTGGTGGGTCGTACCTATGCAAACAAGAACGAGAGCAAAGAATGGAAAAAAGCCTGGAAAAACATTCAATATTCGCAAAGACCCCAACAACGAAAAGAAGCAGAACTCTTGTTAAAACAAGCAGGGATCCCTAAAGAGACTGTGTGTAGCATTTCTCAATTACAGCAACTTCAAGATGTTTTGGCTCCTCATTATACGTTAAAAGTTCACCCTCAAGAAGTGCGCGGAGCTCTATTGTTTCGAGGCCCTAATTTTCCTGAGGGAAAATACATTCATCTTTATCACCATCAAGAACATTTTGATACCATTACCAGTATTACTGGATTTTTGGGATACTCTTACTACTGTGAGAAATGTAACAAAGGGTGTAATAGTCGGGAGCAACACATTGGTTGTGGAGAAAGATGTCGGGGTTGTTTAGCCGACCCACCATGCCTTCCTGAGCCACAACAACATCACATTTATTGTGAAACCTGTCGACGCCGTTTTGTCAGTCCTACTTGCTATCAACAACATCGCAAGACCCGAGGACGACACCAACAAAAATGTGCTTGTGAGTTATTACAATCGTGTTCTACGTGTGGACAACTGATTCGTTCCAACAACTCCAAGAGACACGTTTGTGCTGGCAAGAAAAAATGTTCTATTTGTCATCAGATCGTCGATTTTGATCATCGATGTTTTATTCAAAAGCATGACAAGATAGAGAAGAAAGAAATAAAGAAAAACAAGAAACAAGTAGATTTCATCTTTTTTGATTTTGAATGTATGCAAGAAACAGGTACTCACATTCCTAATTTTTGTGTAGCCCATCGGGCTTGTGATCAGTGCATTCAAGAATCGATTCATTTTCACTGTCCTCATTGTAGTAGGATTCCAGGAGGACGTGAAAAAATCTTTCGTGGAGTGAATACTTTGTCGGAGTTTGCTGAATGGGTTTTAGACCCTACCACCCACGACAGTTGGAGCGAAGAAGACATTCATCGTTACGGAGATTGTCATCGGTATGCGACCGTCATAGCTCACAATTTTTCGGGATACGATGGACAGTTTTTACTTAATTATTATTTGAACCATGGAACCGAACGTCCTGAAGTCACCATGAATGGAAAAAAGCTCATCTACATGAAAGTAGGACAAGTTCAATTCAAAGATTCGATGAGTTATTTGGCCATGCCTTTGAGTCGTATGCCAAAAACGTTCGGCATGACAGAAATGGCCAAAGGTTACTTTCCTCACTTCTTTAACACGGAAGCTAATCAACAGGCCGTCCTACCTCATTTACCTGACCTTCATGATTACGACGCCGATGGAATGCGACCCGAACAGCGAGAAGCTTTTCACGCTTGGTACCGTGTTCACCAGAACGATCCCTTTGACTTTCAAGAAGAGATGCTCAAATATTGTCGATCGGATGTAGATATTTTAAGACGTTGTTGTGGAAAATTTCGAGAGTTATTTCTCGATAGTGCAAAGGTCGATCCTTTGAAAGAGGCATCCACCTTACCTAAAGCCTGTTCCTTAGTCTACAGACAACATTTCATGCCCGAAAACCAACTCGCCATCATTGACTCCAACACGGGAATTTTTGCTAGTCGTCAATATTCGGTCAAAGCTTTACGTTGGCTTCATTACTTATGTCAAAAAGAAGACAAATGGATACAACATGCTAGAAACGGTGGAGGAGAAAAAAAGATTGGAGGTTATTCTGTGGATGGTTGGGATTTAGAAAACCCACACATTGTGTATGAGTTTCAGGGATGTTTGTTTCACGGATGCCCTATTTGTTATCCTGACCGAAACATGAAAAGCCCTTATTCAGATTCTACCATGGATCAGTTATATGAACAGACTTGTCAACGACGACTTCAGTTAGAAAGTCAAGGTTACGAAGTGATAGAAATGTGGGAACACGAGTACGATCGACGTTTGAAAATCGATCCTGAATTTAAAACCATCACTCAAAGTTACGACGCAGCCGACATTGAACCTTTAGATCCACGTCACAGTTTATTTGGAGGACGAACCAATGCTACTCGATTATTGTACGATGTGAACGAATCCCAAGGAGAAGAAATCAAATACATTGACGTGTGTTCTTTGTATCCTTGGGTGTGTAAATATGCTCGTTTTCCTACCGGACACCCTGAAATTTTAACAGAGCACATCGACGTGGAACAGATTCGTCAATACGAAGGATTGATCAAATGTAAAGTTTTACCTCCCACAAACTTGTTTCATCCCATCTTACCTTGCCATTGTCAAGGAAAATTGATGTTTCCTTTATGTCGGACGTGTGCCGAAATGTGTAACCAAGATCATTCTTGTCACCACACGGAGGAAGAACGGTCGATGATAGGAACGTGGGTTAGTGCCGAATTGTTTCGGGCATTGGATAGTGGATACCGTTTATTGAACGTGTATGAAATTAGGCACTTTCCAACGACAGCCCAATACCAAAAGGACGACGCCACTCATCATCCAGGCATTTTTTCGGGGTACGTGAACCAATTTCTTAAACTGAAACAAGAAGCTAGTGGTTATCCTTCGTGGTGTCAAACTCCCGAAGACAAAGTCCGATTCAAAGAAGAATACCGTGACATCGAAGGCATCACTTTAGAAGAGGTAGAAAAAAATGAAGGAAAAAGATCGTTTGCTAAAGTGATGTTAAATTGTTTGTGGGGAAAAATGGCTCAACGTACGATCTTACCCAAAACGGAATACGTGGACGATCCTTATCGTTACTTTAAACTGGTGGACGACAAAAGTATTCTAGTCAAGCACGTTGAAATCGTCCGTGAGGATTTGATCATTGTTAATTTTGAAGATGAACCCAAGTTTGTGAAACCTGACAAGTTTAGTAACGTAGTCATTGCCGCCTACGTGACTGCTCATGCTCGTTTGAAATTGTATGACGAAGCATTAGAAGTCTTGGGAGATCGTGTTCTGTATTTCGATACTGACAGTTGCATTTACATTCATCGCCCCGGTTGCCCCCACCCTACCATTCAAGGAGATCAATTAGGAGCCTGGACAGACGAGCACCCTCAAGATACCATCCTGAGTTTTGCTAGCGGTGGCCCTAAAAATTATGGGTACCGATACCGAGACCCTCAAGGTCAACTTCACACCTCCTGTAAAGTCAAAGGATTGACTCTGAACTATCGAACTAACCAAGTCGTGAACTTTGAGGTTTTAAAAAAGGCTTTACTGTCTGGACAAGTGAAAGATTTTCAAGTCGCTACGTTAGAACCTCACAAGATTGTTCGCCTACCAAATCATAAAATTGTGACTCGTCCTGTTCAAAAAGTGTATCGTATCGTGTACCAAAAAAGAGTGAGACTTCCAGATCACACTACTTTACCTTACGGACACGCCGATTTGGAGAAGTATAAAAAAAGGAAGCCCTCCTCTTGAAAAAACAGAAAAGATGTCTTCAACAACAACATGGGTTTTGCCTGACTATGCTGAGTGTGACAGTCGATTGAAGACGTTCAAAAATTGGCCTAAAGGGGATCGATTACCCACAGCCATCTCTTTAGCCAGAGCAGGTTTTGTTTACTTTGGACAGGGAAGTTTAGTGAAATGTTTCAGTTGTGGTGCAAGCATTCGCATGAGTCCTAAAGATTCAGCTATCGTGGAACATACCAGATGGTCACCAAACTGTGCTTACCTTTCTTTAGCGTTTCCACCGATCACATTACAATACTTTTCGGATGGTACAGTCGACAGGTATAAAAAAGGAACCCCTTCCAAGCCTAACCTTCATTCTGACTTTTCACGTGAACCGAGCAAGAAGAAAAAAAATAGATGAGTATTTTTTCCAGTTTTGAGGAATTTGAGTGTGATGCTGAACCATGCCATGACGAGACCGATGCCGTACGTTGTGACATCGTGGATTCAGTCACTCCCCGTCGATCCAACTCAAAAGATGCAGGACGCCCTTTATGTTTTACTAATCGTACACAAAACGGTACTCCCTGCAGACCTAATGGATTGATGATACCCTTGGCTGTGTCTGGCTATTCCAAGTATGAAAATCGTCTCGAGTCGTTCAAAGACAAGTGGCCAAAATATTTAAATGGCCCTAAACCCGAAGCTTTAGCCAGATCTGGATTTTTTTACGTGGGAGTTGGAGATCAAGTGAAGTGTTTCAGTTGCGGTGTGAGACTTCGCTATTGGGAGCCTTACGACTTAGCTGACATCGAACATGCTCGATGGTCTCCGCATTGTCAGTTCTTACCTTTAGTGGCTCGAGAAGAATACGGATACGATCAACCAGATACCAAGAAGTAATACAATGGAGGAGAAGAATACTTATTCTTTAGATGAACTTATTTGTGGTTTACCTTTAGAGTTACAAGATCGTATTTTTCAGTATATTCCTACTTTAGAAGATCGTATTCGTGGATTACCTTTGGAGCTACGAGAACGGATTTACCAAGAATTTGTTCACATTCAACTGAAACGTAAAAAAGAGTTACATCCTTTACAACAGACTTGTTTTAACCAATGGTATTTGAATACAATAAGACAAATGATAGCTAAGAAGATATTCAAATGGTCAGACATTGATGAAAATCTACATCACCAATTTAAGAAATTGGTGGGGGCTACCTACAATGTAGCAGTGGAATATAGAATTCCATGGGAGGAAGTGAAGGAAAAAAATGTGACTAACATAGACGAATACCAAAAACTGTTAGAAGAACTGTCTCCTGAAGACAAATCACCTTTTTGTGTTTTGAAATTAGATAGGATAATCACTGAAACTGGTGTTGGATCCTATAGATATCCTTTACCTACCGATTCCGTTTGGTTTGTGTGTGAGTATTTTGTCACCAAGAAACCTACTCTACAAGATCGCATTCGTAACTTGCCTTCAAAGTTGAAAAAACGGATTTACAATGAGTTGGTTCAAATTCAAGTGAAACGTAAACTTCAAGTGATTCCTCGATTTCAAGGCTATGGCTACTTTCGTCGCATCAGAAATTTGATTCTGAACAACGACTATCACCAGTATCGTGAAGAATACAAAAGAGAAGTATTTCTTTCCAAATCGGAAACTTTACCCAAGTACATTAGTGTCATGCCTTTGAATGTGCGCGAACAGATTTACCGAGAGTTTGTGAAATTACAAGTGAAACGTAAACTCAAAGTCATTTCTCGATTTTTACGCTATACCCTCTTTCAAGGGCATAGAAGAATGGTCATGGGAAACCTCTATCTCAACTTCTATCCTGAAGGAGACTGTCTCAAAAGGTACCAACCTTGGGAGCCTGGCTATAAAAACATGCCACCCAAGATACCAACCTTAGCCATCGATCCCTATAAAGAGGAGGCGGCACGTCTCAAATCACTTTACTACTCGTGAAACGGATTCTGTGACACAGTTACTGCCTGACTATAAAAGAGTGGGTATGCCTGAACTCTACACACCAGTTGTGAAACGGATTCCGTGGAAGGAAATCATAGATAAAATTCAGACCTTAGAGGAATATAAAGAAGTGATACAAGAACTGTATCCATTAAATTTTGGACGTTATGTGGTATGTGTCTTAGTGACTACTTATCTTGGATTTCGTTTTCCAGGACATTCGTTGTGGAATATTTTTGAGGACAAGTGTTTGCCTTGGATTCTTTTGAAGGATCCGTGGTTGTTTTGGACTCAATTGTTGAGTACCAAAAAACAATATGACCGTGTGTTCTTCTTCGGACTTAGTAGAAGAAGAAGACTATAAAAACTTGATTTTATCAGTCCACGAAAGACAAATTGTACGTATAGCGTTGAGAGTGGTGATGAAAATTAGTGACGTACTTCCATGTGAAGAAGACATTCGTCACACTTTATCTGTGTATAAAACATTTCAAGAAGTGTGTACTGCTAGTGAGTTACACCAACAACTTTTCCATTGGAAAGATGTACGACCCTGGAGAAACCTTGGTTTCCAATATTGGTTACAAGAAGTGGCCCAGTTCAGCCAAGATTTGGCAACCACTTATTGATAACATTCTAAAAGTGAAAAAAAAAATGGGAACCTCCATGGGAAACTCTAAAAGAAGAAGAAGAAGTACCTGACACCACCACCACTACTCCTTTGGTTCCAATACCTCTTGAGGAGGAACACCACCCTTCTTTACCACCGCTACCGTCAGTGAATTCAAAAAAGACGAGTAGAAGAAGAATGTTACCACAAACAGTGGTGTCTTTCATGACTTGGACACAAAACAATTGTTGTTCCTTTTCTTGTTTAGAGAGAACTTTAGCTGTTTTAGTGATAGTCTTAATTGTGTACGTGTTCGGTTTAATTGTATATTTTCTCACAAATTCACTTCTTCATGTAAATTTGTAAAAATATGTTATTGGTTGTTGGTTGGTTTGTTTTTACAAAAAAAATAAACGTGTATGAAAACGTATAAAAAACCTTGGGTTTTTTGTCTTCTTCTCAAAAATCTTCTTACCTCAATCATGGCTACATCATTCTCCTCCTCTTCCACCTCTTCCTCCTCTTCTGTGGTGAAAGTAATTGACGAAAAATTAGATCGTCAAAGTTGGAATGCTTTGTATCTGCGCCATCCATTTAACATGTTAATTGCTGGACCGAGTGGTTCAGGCAAAACCGAATTTGTCAAACGATTGATCGAACACAAAACTGATTTGTTTGATCATCCACCTCAACGTATCGTGTGGTGTTACAAAGAGTGGCAACCGTCTTACACGTTATTGAAAGAAAGTCAAGGAGAAACCATTTCGTTTGTAGAAGGCATCCCTCACGAAGACGATGGAATCGTGTCTGACGTGAGTCAAACTCATTTAGTTATTTTTGATGACATGTTAGGAGAAGACGAAGAAGAAATTAAACTTTGGTTTACACGAAAAGGTCACCATCGTAATGCTAGTATTGTGTACATAACACAAAATTTATTTCAACAGAGTAAAGCCCATCGAACTATTAGTTTGAATGCTCATTACGTGGTCTTGTTTAAAAGTCCCAGAGACAAATCTCAAGTACAAGTGTTAGCCAAACAGTTAGGAGCTCCTTGGCTCAATTATGCGTACGACGATACCACTCAAACCCCTCACGAGTATTTACTCATTGACTTAAAACCAACCACTCCTGACTATTTGAGATTTCGTGCCAGTATCTTTCACTCTTGGGGTCAAGAAGGTGGTCCTGTCATTTACACGTCCCCTTCAGTCCATTTTTAAAAAAACTATAAAAACAACCTACAGCGTCATTTTTGTCCTCACACTCTTTTTTTTGGAGAGAAGATGACTTCCTTTCAATCTCATCCTTCGGCTAAATTGATTCGTGCCTTGTATGGCATTAGTCGTGAAAAAAATGCACAAGTTCGTGCTCATTTGTTAGAAGCGAGTCTTAAAGAAGTGTTACGATGGTTTACTTTGACAGCACGTCAATTACTACAAGGTATCATTCACATCCCTCATCAAACTCAACGTTTTTTTCAAAGACATAAATCGGCATTGTCACAACTGGCTGATCCTAGAATCGATTCACGGACTAAAAAACAAATCATTTTAACTCCTGGTGGAAGTGGTTCTTTAGGAGGGGTTATGATTCGTTCCCTTTTGAAATGGGATCCTAATGATGTCAAAGCCAAAAAACCCAAATCACCTAAAAAGAAGAAGAAAAAAAGTCCAAAGAAAAAGAAGAAGAAAGTCAGCCAAAAAAAAAAGAAAAGCCCCCAAAAGAAGAAATCCCCAAAGAAAAGTCGTGCCAAGAAGAAGAAGAAAAGAAGTACTTCTGCAACCAGGAAGAAAAAAACACTACCACAACAACAGACCCCATTAGTAACAAGGTCACCTTTTGCGTCCACATCTTCTTCACCTTTTACCATGATGCCTGTCAAACTAGACTTAAGTCCCGTGTTTCCTAATTTAATGCAAAAATGGAAACCTATTTCGAAAGTGACCCCGTCGGGACCGTCAACTTCAACTGATTTAGCCATGGCAGCAGCTAGCAATAAAGTACCATCCCCTAAAACCAAAGTCCAAGAAAGAACTGGTATCTTACAAAGTTTAGTAGATTTATCCAAACAAGAATTGAGTCGATTTAGTCCTTTGAAAACACCTCAACGTCGAGTCAGACCTGTCGTGAAGTTGGTACGTCGTGCAGACAATCAGTGGAGACGTGTTCCAGTATAAAATAGAAGGGTACCCTGCTAAAAGACTTCAGACTTGTTTTCTACCGACTAAAAAAGATGGCTCCCAAACATTCACACCACCAAAAAAAGAAGAAAACCACCAAAAAAGGACGACTTCTTCCCCCTCGTCTGGCGAAACATTGGGATGTCTTGTCTGTCCTGAACAAATCCAAACCTCCCATGCGAAAACAACTCATTCAAACAGCTCCTAAAGAAATCATCGATACCGTGTGTGAATGTTGTTTGAACGTGTTAAAAGGAACGGTACCTTTGTCTAAGATACAGAAACAAAAATTAGGGAAACATCGGAACGTTCTTCGTCAAATGGTGAAAAAGAAAATACCTCTTCAACAAAAGAAAAAAATGTTGGTACAACGAGGTGGATTTCTACCTATGTTGATAGGACCATTGTTAAAAATAGCCGCTCCTTTGTTAGGAACGATTGCTGGACCACTTTTAGGAGGGGTAATGCGATAAAAAAAAAAAGAAGGATAAAAAGGACCACCCTTCTCTGAAATGACCACACCTTTTTGGTACCTTTGAATGAAATGGAAGGACGAAAACTGACTTTAGTACCTTACAAACGATGGATGGAATTTCATCGTTGGAACGAACAACGGATACCTCATTTACCAGTCAATCCTAATCTCAACGAAATGTCTCAGTTACAACAAGAAATACAATCCCTGATGGAACGTAACGATTTGTCAGAAACAGAAAAAACCCAACGGTACGGTCAACTTTTACAACGTCTACAACTCTTTCGTCAAAAAGCAGTCGACGAAACAGCTCCACCCACTCTGAGAGATTTTAAGGCTCTCATGAAAAGCGAACCTAAAGTGACTATCAAAAAAGAAAAAGAAGAAAAAGAAGAAGAAGAAGAAGAAGAGTTTTTACTAACTCCACCTCTTAAAAAAATAAAAAAGTTAGCCACCCCGGATTGGATAAAAAAGAAAAGGTCTACCCCTTTATCCTCAGAAAAGAAAAAGAAAGAAGTGAAGAAAGAAGTCAAAACAGAACCGATGACCCCTGATGATCGAACTCCCTCTTCATTTACCCCAGTAGCACGTCGGACACGTCAATCCAAAAAGTTTCCTCACGAAGAAAAGAGTATTGGAACAACTTGGTTCAAATATTGATCAATCATGGAGAAACTGTTAGCTAACATTTATTACAATCCTGGTCATGCTGCTGGTTACGGAGGAGTTCAAAAATTATATCGAGCTGCTAAAAGTCAATTGAAGAGTGTACGTTTACCCGAAGTACGACGATGGTTACAAGAACAATCAACGTACACGTTACACAAACCCATTCGACGTAAATTTTCTAGAAGTACTACTCAAGTGGAAGGGATCGATCATCAATGGCAAGCCGATTTAGCAGACGTCTCTCATTTAGCTACTTACAATCGTGGTTACAAATATTTGTTTTGTGTCATTGATGTGTTTTCCAAATTTGCTTGGGTCGTGCCTTTGACTTCTAAAAGCAGTACCGAATTGGTACGAGCCTTAAAATTGGTCTTGAAACAAAGTGGACGTCTACCTTTGCGATGGCAAACGGACAAAGGTACCGAATTTCTAAACCAAGCTTTTCAAAAAGAATTGAAACAAAGACACATTCATTTTTTTACGACCGAAAATCCTGAAACCAAAGCCAGTATCGTGGAACGTTTTCAAAGAACTTTGAAAGAACGCATGTGGAAATATTTTACACATCAACATACTCTCAAGTACATTGACGTGTTACCTCGTTTGGTCAAAGCGTACAATCAATCGTACCATCGTAGTATTGGATGTACCCCCGAAGAGGTCAGCCCTGAAAACGAAGTGTCTGTGTTTGATAAATTATTTGGTTCACCCCAGCAGATCAAAAAAAGAAAAAAGAAAACACCTTTGTTGAAGTTATTAAAGACGGGAGATTGGGTTCGCATCGGAAAAACCAAACGTACTTTTGACAAAGGTTATTTACCTAACTGGACTACCGAATTGTTTCGTGTCACTACCCCCGTCCGTGGACGTGATCCTCCCGTCTATAAATTGGAAGACATGAACGGTGAAGTACTCAAAGGAACATTTTACTTGCCTGAGTTACAACGAGTGACTAAAAAAGAAGATACCTTGTACGACATCGAAAGCATTCTCGAACAAAGAACACGCAAAGTAGGTAAACGACGAGTAGAAGAAGTCAAAGTTCGTTGGAAAGGATATCCTCCTAGTTTTGATTCTTGGATTGCAGCTTCTCAAGTCGTCGACTATAAAAAGAAAAAGAAGTAGTAAAAAAAACTCATAACATGCCATTCAACACAGTAGCTACTCAGACAACTCCTCCTCCTCCTTCGGAAAGTTCTTCTCTTCAAGATTTACAAAAACAACCGCTTTGGGTGTGGTGTGGAGAACGTGTGCCTAAAAATCAAATCGTCTTTTTCTGCCAAATCATTGTAGTGTTTTGTGTCATCGGAGCAGCAATTGCTAATTTGAGTTTACAACAAGGAGACAAACAATTGTGGACTATTTTACTGAGCAGTTGCATCGGTTATCTTTTACCTAGTCCCTCTTTGAAATTTACGACCACGACCGACAACAGTCACCACAATAACGCCAGGCGTTCTTCTTCTTCTTCTTCTTCGTCCAGTTACCACCACCAAAATACTACCAGTCCTCTTTTGGAACCTTTTGAACATCCTTCTTCTTCTGTCCACCACTTGAGTGACACCTCGGACACCACCAGATCCACTACTTTGGAACTATGAATGACCAATTTTATTTAACGTTACCTAGTGACAGTTCCATGGATGTGTTTCCCAACAACAGCTTATGTTGTTTTACCACCAAATTACCTCAAGCCCTCCAATTGGATCACGATGCTCATTGGGAAGTAGGTTTGGTAGAAATCATTCATCCTACGAAAATCACAAACATCAACAAAAGATCAAATCAGATCATCATAACAGTTAGGAACAAAAAACTACAAGATTCCTTGGAAAAAGATGATCCTAAAATCTGGGCAATAGACCCAACAAATAAAAATGACATGCGGGGACATTTCAAAAAATGGGATGGAGGGGTAGGAGCCAAAGGGGCTTATGCAGTGTATGCCCTGAGAATTCCTACGGGGTATTATTTTAATGCTCGACATTTGGTGGACACTATTGAGGCTACCATTAACCGTCAATTTGGTAAAGCCCTAATGGAGAACAAAAAAATAGTAAACATCAATTACAATGATGTGGCACGCCGTTTCTACATGGAATTTTCTCTGAAAGATGAAAAATCGGGTGACATGATGTCAGACAAAGAAGCTAAAGAAAAAGGCATCCCCGATCAGGAGAGAAGATTTATGACTATTGAATTTTCTGCTGGATTGTATGAAATTTTGGGTGGTAATAACGAAGATAAAAGTTATCTATCACCTGTCAGCACCAACATCGAATCTGCAGAAGCTTTTCGCGACCCCGTGGAAATGAACATTGGATTAAATTTAATGTATGTGTACTCCGATGTGGTAGAGTACAGCGTGGTGGGACACACCTCAGCTCCCTTACTAAGAGTCATTCCTTTCAAAGTGGATACTAATGATGGTGCGTACGAAGAAGGTGGAAACACATTTCACATTCACCGTGAATTTGTACACCCTCATTATTATTCAGTGAGTAAATCGTATTTTGACACTGTCCAGATTAGTATAAAAGGAGATTTGGGACAAGATGTACCATTCATTGACCAAGGAAAAGTCACGGTGAAACTACATTTTCGAAAAAAACAAGTTCTCTAATAACTTTCCTCTCAAAAAAAAAATAAAAAATGTATCCAGTGTACCAAGGAGTGCCTCGACAACGAGGACATGGTTTAGGAGATATGTTAAAATCAGCTTTTCGGACGGTAGCTCCTATTTTGAAACCGATGGTCACTCGAGGATTTCATGCCTTAAAAGATGCTGCTTTGACACAAGGAAAAGAATTTTTGCAAAATGTCCTCATTGACAAACAAAATCCAAAAGAAGCCTTTTTGAGAGCAGGCAAAAATGTGTTGATGACTACTGGTAAAGATCTTTTAGGTCTCCGAGAAAATCCTATAAATACTCTTCACGCTTCAGGCTCTGGCATTACTTCACAGCAGCAAGGACAAGGTAGAAAGAGACGACGACGAAAAGCTCGAAATCCTTTCAAAGTTCATAAAAGAACACACGGTAGTAGTACTTCCAGAAAGAATAGAAAAAGAAGAAGAACTGGTAGAGAATTAGACGTGTTTGATTATTAAACCATTGAAAATGATTCACCGAGATTCTTGCGAATGTACCAAGTCCGAACTAGAACTGTTTTCTATGCGTCCCACCATGATGACGATGCAAGAATCCCAATGGGTAGAATTTCATCCTGTATCGTCTTTGTCGGATTCAGCTCCTATCGAATTTGAAATCAAAGGACAAACCGAAGATTACATCGATCTGAATAACACCTACTTGTACCTGAAACTTCAAGTAAAGAAAACGGCGGACACCACCTTTCCTGCGGATGATTCCAGAGTCGCTCCCGTCAATAATTTTTTTCATTCTTTGTTCAGTGGAGTAGATTTGTACTTGAATAACAAACTGATCAGCAGCAGTTTGGATACTTACCCTTACCGTGCTTACTTGGAAAATCTCTTGTCGTTTGGAAAAGAAGCTAAGAACAGTCATCTGGATGCTTCAGTGATCTGGAAACCTGACACCTCGGAAAAGTTCAACGACACAGAACTGTCAGTACCGTCCAGGGTTGCTGCTGTTGTTGATGGTCAGGGTCATCTTGTTAGAGATATAACTCCAGCAGACTCCCACAATGTGGGATTTAACGACAGTCGAAAGAAAATTAGAGGATGAAGTTTCGAATTGATTGATCGTTTACATTTGGACATGTGGTTGCAAGACAAGTATTTATTCAATGGAATTGATGTACGCCTGAGACTGAATCGCAGTAGTGCCGCTTTCCATTTGATGGCTAATGCTAACGAGTGGAAAACCATCATCCAAGAAGCCAAACTTTACGTACGACGTGTAGAAATCTTACCCAAAGTAGCTAACGACATCAGTCAATCCTTGAGCAGAACCACTGCTAAGTATCCTCTTAGACGTGTGGAAGTGAAAACCTTTACTGCAGCCGCTGGACTCCGATCCATAGTCGAAGATCACATCTTTCAAGGACAGCTCCCTAAACGTTTATTCATTAGTATGGTTCCTAATGCAGCCTTCAATGGAGTCATCAATGAAAATCCGTTCCAGTTTCAGCACTTTAACGTCACCAAATTAGATGTCAGTCGAGATGCCAAGACCTTGTGTACCAGACCTTTTGAACCTGACTTTGACGCCAACGCAAAAACTTACTTGCGATCTTACTTGAGCCTGTTTGAAGCCACAGGACAGTTAAACCGCGACTGTAGCCACGGTATTACATACGAGAATTTTGCAGGAGGGTATGCCTTGTGGGGCTTTGATTTCACTCCGGACCAAGGTAGCGATGAAGGACATTTCCACCCTATAAAATCAGGACCACTTCGTGTGGAACTTCAGTTTGGTCAACCTCTAGCCCAGACAGTGAACGTCGTCTTGTTTGCAGAGTTTGATAACACTCTAGAGATCAACAGTTTGAGAGAAGTCATTGTAGACTATTAGAAGAAGAAGAAGAAGAAACAAAGAAAAGATGCAAAACAGAGAAGAGCGTATGGAAATAGATGAGGGATTTTGTGAAGTAATTCACCAGTCACCAACTACTATCACCAAAGAGGATGATAATGATGACGAAGTCATTCGTTCAGAACCTAAAAAAGAAGAGACTAATACTGTTGTTACCGAGTTTGTTGGATTTTATCCTTCTCGATGGCCAGAACACGAAAAACAGTTAGTGGATTGTTATGCTGAGGAATTGAAATTCATCATTAACAAACTGATTAAAGAACAATGTTATGGATGTCAAACCGATCATCCCAGTCAGATACAACACGACAAATGTTTGATGTTAACAGGCGAAGAACAATTGGATGAAATTTTGGAAGATGCCTGGTCAAACATCTCAGAAACAGACGTGTTGACAAAGTGGTATAAAATCTTGCAGAAATATTCTTCTCCTCCACTCATTCCTAAGGAGATCAAACGGATCGAAGGACTCATTGAACAGAGTGAAAAACCTATCCGAGATAAATTTTCCTGGAATTACAAGACAGATCAATTCAAGTTCAAAGTCAGGTGTGTATTGGTGACTCAATATTTCTGTTGTTGAAGAAGGAGAAAAAATGGATACCAGGGAACTTCATTACTTATTGAATCGTAGTTCCTATACTTCTTCTTGGAATCCTGTGGTATGTGCTAAAGATAAACTACCTCATCGTAAACCAAAAAACGTTCATGCTTATGTCATCAATACTGACGACAGTCATCTACCAGGAAGCCATTGGATTACCGTGTACTTTCCCAATGAACACTGTGTGGAATATTTTGATTCATATGGATTACCTCCTTTGGAAAAAGACATTATCGAGTTTATGAGAAGAAATGCCGTCTCGACTCGATTCAATAATGTGAGACTACAAGGATCCGATTCAATGGTGTGTGGACAATATTGTGTTCATTATCTTCATCAACGCAGTCTTGGATATTCTTTAGAACATTTACTGACTTATTTTGATAGTGACTATGTTAGAAATGATGCTAAAGTACAAAGATGGTTTTGTGAACGTTATGGTTATCTCTTGTCTTTAGCTCACCATCGTAATGTACATCAAAATGATGTCGATGTAGAAAGTTTCACATTTACTTTACCTTCTCAACGTTGTCAACCTTGTAAATATGTTCCTGTTTGAAAAAAATTTTCATAGTTACTTGTTAATTGTTAACATAGTTCTTGTTGAATAAATATCATTTTTTGTGAATTGTTTGAAAAAAATGGTGTTGTGTCGTTTTTTATTGAAATTTGAAAAAAAAAATAATGAATATGTTCTTTTCTCTCTCTTTCTATCGATCTAAAAAACCTCTCTATCTATCTATGATCTCCCTGTCGATCATCTGAAAAAAAATCTTACCATGTTTTCCATCGCGTCCGCGCGTTAAGCATATAAGGCGGTTCACTAGCCAGTGTAGTCATTCTCGTTGACTCGTCAAGATCTCAACAGTGTTCCAAGAAGAAAGAAAAAGAAGATGGCTGCCACCAAGTTTACAAAGTTGAATGAAGCTATGGTGAACATAATGAGGGTGAAGAATCATTTGATGGAGACCAACCCAGAGAGAAAGACCATGACGTTCATTCAAATGGCTCATGATCTAGTAGAAGAAGTCCTGAGAGAAGAAATACTTAGAGAAAGAACAGAATGGGAAGCAGAACAACGTCTACATCAGCAACAGCAGCAGCAACAAAGACAGCAGCAGCAGCAGCAGCAACAGCAGCAACAACTTCTTCAGCAGCAATCCAGCAAGCAATTTGACGGTGAAGTCTTATGTAAGATTGACTGCGATGATTTTGCTTTCACTTTCAGTAGAAAGAGACCTGCCTGTCTGAAAGCGGCAAGACCACCCACTATCGCTAAACGTGGCCGACCTGCTGGAGCTGCCACGGCTACATCTACCTAAAAGAAGTTTTTAAAAAATATAAACTTCTTTAAACCCAACGGTCCTTTTTAGGGCCACCCAATCTCTAGAAAAAGATTACTTCGCTCAAATATTGCCAAAAATATCTATAAGTGTGTGTTTTATATATATATATATATATATATATATATATATATATATATATATATATATATATATATTTTTTCTGATAGTCTACCACCCCTCAAACAAAAAAACCCTTATATGAGTTGTGTGGTGTGTGATTGATGATATATAAAAAAATTTCCATCCCAAAAAAATTAATGTAGATAGTGTGTTTGTGTGTTTGATTTGTTTTTAAAAAAATTTCCCTTCCCAAAAAAATTAATGTAGATAGTGTGTGGTGTGTGATTGATGATATATAAAAAAATTTCCATCCCAAAAAAATTAATGTAGATAGTGTGTGGTGTGTGATTGATGATATATAAAAAATTTCCATCCCAAAAAAATTAATGTAGATAGTGTGTTTGTGTGTTTGATTTGTTTTTAAAAAAATTTCCCTTCCCAAAAAAGTTGATAGTGTGTAAGTTTTTTTTATAAAAAAAATTACAAAAATTAATATGGTGTGTAGGTTTGATTTTTATCAAAAGTAGTTTCTTTTAGGTCCGCGCTTTTTAGAGTCAGGGTTCATGGAGTGTAAACTCCGCGAAGCCAAGAATGACGTAGAAAGAATGACGTCAGACGCAGGGTAGTGGGGTGATGTTTTTTTTTTTTTTCTTTTTAGGTAAAAAGGATGTTTTCCTTCACGTCCGCACTTCTAGTATATTAAAACCACGTATTCACCGGTTAAGCTACCCAAAAAAAATGACTAGCTTAAGAAACCTGCGTGAGGTAAAACAAATCTTGGATGTACTATCTCAAGTCATCCAAGATATGATTAACAAAGAAGACCAAAAGAGGGAGAGCAAAATCCCAATAAGATTGCATCCCATGCTTCAAGAAGAGTGGGAGTTTGAAGCGGACCATCCGCCCTTCTTTTTAACCTTCGAAAAAACAACAAAAGAAGAAACATGGAGGGGGAGCTGCCCTGCGTGTAGGGGGGCAAAGCCAGGGAGAAGATGTTTAAATAAATAAAAGCTCTTCCTACCAAACAAAACCAACGGTCCTTTTTCAGGACCACCCTTTTTCAAGAAAGATTAATTCTATTTCCCTCCCTCCCACACCCCCGTAATGTTAAACTCCCGTAAAGGCCTCAAGTGCCCCCACCATGTTAAACTCCCGTAAAGGCATATAGTGCCCCAGCCATTTTAAACTCCCGTAAAGGCATATAGTGCCCCAGCCATGTTAAACTCCCGTAAAGGCATATAGTGCCCAATTTTGGCATATATACCCCCACCCTACTACTGTTGCATTTAGAGCCCTAAATGCCAAGTCTTTTGACCCGTTTACAGCTGGATAGACGCTACGTAATGGACGCTTCGTAACCATGGCAAAGGCAACCATAGTCCACATCGAGAAAATGTGAGCGCATTCTAACATGACAATGGAATAATCGGGTGACAAGAAGCGAATACTTAATCTATTTGGATGCCTTGATACCACAGACTGCTCAAGCACCATCCTTAAAGTTGTCTTGTAGCGCAGTTCAACGGACTTGCATTAATTACCGTGCATAAAGATTGAGATGGTGTTGAAAAGGCAGTCTCAGTCCCCAGTTGTTCTCAGTGGTATTCCTTTATCTGCATGGTACCGAAACAAGATATCAGCAGCATTCTGGTTTACTGGTATTTTGGGATGTTCAGCAGACTCACATGAACAGTATCCATCGTCAGTCAACAAAGCCTCGCGCTTAACATAAGCTTTTGTTTTTCAAGTCCAATCTTTGCAGCCTGTTTGATGGGACAATGACAGCAAAATGCCATAAACATTTATACTTTTGTATAATATCAACTTTAAACATTAATTTTCTGCCACAAATTTATTCCGACAGGATATTTTTTTCTTCTTCATATCAGATGAAAATGAAACTAAAATTAAATATTTAATATCCACCTGATAGGTAATGTACTCGGCAAGAAAACAAATTACCCAGTAGACATATTGATTTGACACAGCATGACTACATGCATGGATTTTACAAAATCATATACCAATGGTAACTATTTATTTATTTATTTTATTTTTTTTTATTTTTTTTTATTTTATTTTTTTTATTTCATTACCCGATGAAAATGAAACTAAATAACGTCGCTGTAATTCTGAAAGTTTGACTTTTAGAGCGAAAACACTTTTTGTTGTTTTATTTTTTATTTTTTATTTTTTTTTCCTTCGCTTTTCAGAATTACTATAAACGGACACACACATTTTACGGAAATACTTAAGTATATAACTAATTGAATGTTGTAGCTGTCACGTGAAAAATATCGTACATCAATCCAAATTGTGGTAATTATCGGTAATTCTAATATCTTGCAATTTTAAAATGAAAATGAGGTACCTCTCCCACTCAACACATTATGATTTATATATGATGATTATTGGATTTCATCCATAAAGACATTTTAAAAAACATAGCACATGAATAGTTTGATGTATTTGATATACATTTAAACACATGCTGGTCCGACTTCTTGGATCATTCTTTTTCACATTGGATAATCATATTAAAGAAGTAAGTAACATTGAAGGAAGGATGTTCGTTTTCTTTTCTTATTTTTAAATCTTATCTTCATTTGTAATATTTATTTTTAAATTATAAATGGCAATAAGCGATAACTTTTATAAGAAAATTTGAATTTTATGTATATAATTTATAATAATGTTACACACACAGATAAATGGATGCTTGCATATTCAAATGAAAGGTCGTACTGACAGCTCAAAGAAATCGTACGGAGGATAAAACAATCATAATAATTATATAAAGAAAAGGGATACGAAATAGAACCTTAACAATATATAAGCCTGCAAAAAAAGAACCTTTCCGCTTGGCCATTAGAGGCTGGATGGTTACGGGTTGTCCGAGTCTGTGATAGTTACCATAATCGCCAGACTTCCTTGAGTTAGCTGATTTGGAAATTATTTCCCTGATCTGTTTGGAGTTCCAGTGGTACACCAAAACGGGTCATAAACACATGAATGAATGTCTCTGTCACTAACTGTGTACCATGATATCGCAAGGAGAAAGTTTCCACCCATTTTATGAACTGATCGATGATAACCAGCAAATATATGTTCCTCTTGTGCTCTCTGACAACGGCTCTAACACATCTAAGTGAATTCGGTCCATGGGAGTTCCATACAGATACGTCTGAAGGTGTGCAATTGATTTCCTTGTCTTCTTCGTGTTCCTTGCACAAGGTCACAGCTTTTGACAAAGTGCTCGACATTCCAAGCCAAGCAATACCAGTATAAGTTCCCCTCGCCCCCTCTTTCGCACATGTAATCCCTAGATGACCGGCATAGGGTGGTGCGTTGCACATCTCAAGGTACTACCAGCAGACGATTTTCGACTTCAATAGGATCCTCCACTTATATTGTAACACGCCATCGACCGGGAGAAACTGTTTAAACACCAGCTAATAGCAACTGAGTCTATGATTTGCAGATCTAACCCCGTTAGGTTCAGCTTTCTATTAGCTTGAACCCATTTCATAAATTCTCCAATGTGATTGTCTGATAACTGGGCTGCAACGATATCTTCTTTGCTTTAATGTCTAACCAGTTGCACTGCAGATCTTTCTCTCCATTAGACTCGCTTATCCTCTTAACGGCAATTAGCACAACATAGTCTATGTCTTCTTCAAAAAGGCGCCTATTTTACATGAAGGTTGGTGCATGACATCCAGCCCATACATGGCAAGGATTTGATGTCAACCCCAGCTTGATAGCAATCAAAATTCACTGTTTCAGCCGGCATCCTGTACAGTTCATCTGCATTACCATGGTTTCTACCCTACTGTGTCAGCTCTTCCAACCATCTTGCCAGTTGGCCTTGAGATGACTTGAATCTAAATAACCAGGAAATGCTGTTATGGTCAGTGCGTAAAATGATCCAATAAATAATGTATAAACGGGTTTGTGAACACTTTCACTGCCAGCAGCTTTCATCTGGTGGCGCAATTACGTTTTAAGCTAGAGTCACTTACTGACGAAGGCTATAACTCTCTCAAATCCATCCTAAGCCTGCGAGACAACGGCTCCAATGCTGAAGTTGGGGGCGTCTGTGTCCAGCGCAAATGTGCACTCCTGCGTAAGGAAAGACAAGACCTGTGCACTTGTGAATCTGTTCTTTATCTCCTAGAAATTTGCAGCCCACCTGAAAATTGACCCTTGCTACAACAGGCCATATAAGGGTGCCGTGGTTTCCGCATATCCTGGAACAAAGCGATGGTAGTAATTCGTCAATCTCAGTAAGGACTGTAGTTCTTTCTCGTTGTTTTGTGTTGGCCAAGTCCTAAAAACCACTGTCAACTCTGGGTTTGTCTCCACGCCATTTGCGCTAACAATATGACCAAGGAAATGTATTCATGCCTGTCATGCCTGAAACAACTTACATTTACTGGCGACCCATTTCCAATAAATCTATTCAACACCATCTCCTAGTTTGCAAGGTGTTCCTCAAATTACTACCCAGTGATTATCACGTCATCATAAGGCAGTTATCCTTTGGAGGCCTCTTAGCACAAACTACATGGCTCGTTGAAATGTTCAAGATGTATTGCATAGCCCAAACGGCATTCTTGTATACGGACGGAGCCCTCTTTTCGTGATGAGTACTGTCTTTGCTCTGTATTCCTCTCCAAACTCTAATTGGTAATATGCACTCAGTAAGTCGAGAGTAGGAAACAGAATTGTCCCACTCAAGGTGTCCAGACATTTTATAACTATGGGCAAGAGGTAAGCATCTTTTGATGTGAACTAACTCACCTTTCTTTAATCAACACTCCGTCATCCTTTTCCCTTACTAGAACTATAGGTGGTACCCACTGTGAGTTAAAGAGCACCACCACCCAAGTTTCAAGCATCTTTTTCAAGTGGACATCTCCTTCGTTTTGTATCCAAGTGGAATCCTTCTCACTGGTTGTCCAATAAGCGCTGCTATCACTGTATTGATGTGGTGCTTAACCTTTGAGAAACAAGTCCATATCGTCTCTGGACACATCTTTGATATTTTGTAAGCAGCTTCTTAACAGACTCCCTTTGTTGATCTGTTAATGGCAGATTTTCTGCTTCCCTCAAATCATGCAATTGTTCTGGCAACTTGTCAGCTCAAGTAGCAACACAACAGAATGCACAGTTCTCTTCTATTAGACTCAACCTGCCCAAATGAGTGTCTCTAGCCAGTTATTTGGGCCTGTCAATCAGGTTCACTGCCCTTACTTGGATACTGTACTTATTAGCTACCAAAACTGCCTCAACATAAAGTACACTTGGGAGGTTTATATAGGTGAGTGATGTATGCATTTTACTGTAACAAGTTGGAAAACAAATAAGGTGTTAAAATGTGACTTATAATGACTGACACTGAATCTTTATGCTTTTGATTTAAGACAGAAACCTTTTATAATTACATGAACTATAAATTGTATGACACTGTAGTGACTAACCCAAGGACAACATGTTTGGTTTACTACAAATTATTAAGGAAGTTCCTTGACGTTTCACAGATGAGTTGAACGGTGTAGCAGCTATATAGTTATATAAGTTATTCTGTTTTCATTTAAGACTGACTAAGATGAAAAGAAGGTTTGTAAAGGAATTAAAAAATATGTGATCAAAACACATTTCAAGTTTGAGATGTACAAAGACTGTCTACTGTATCACAAGGAAAAATACGATGAAATGAACTTACTCAGGTCATACACCTATGAGATGTATAATATCAAACTGAAAATGTAGCATTGGCTTTATGTAACAACAGGTGTTGATCGTTTTGATTGACAGTGATAGCACATTACCCTATGGACACATAAGCTAGCAGGATGCACCGCGTGCTTTCAGCAGAAGCATTCAAATTGCAGCGTGTACTTATTACACCAGCATATCTTATTGAAACGGAAATTCAAGTCTCATTAAATGTTTGGTCCTTTTGTTGTTTCAAAGCATCTACAATCTCTCTTTGTACATCATCTGTGATGAGATCATTTAAGTGAAGACAGTTTCCATTGCTTTATTTTTCCTTGCTGTAACCTCGGCCAAAACAATGTATTCCCTATACAATATTTTATTACAGGCTTGTACTTTTGTGCAATCACCCAAAAAAATATCTCAAAATGTCAACCAGTAAAATCTAGTTTGGTTTAGTTAGCTGCTTTCTTTTTTTTTTACATCGTCATGATTATTTATGATTGAAGACTGTGGCAAAATATTGGTGCCTTGATAGGCATCAGCCAGTGACCCTAACCACTTATTCAATGTATTCGCATGATCTTTCACAATCACATTTTCACTTTTGAGCAATCACTTTCTATCAAAAGTTTTGTACGGATGATAACGATGTATTTGAAAATGTTTCGCTTCTGTATTCCGTCTCAACCAAATTCAGTGCAAACATAGTCTTGTTGCAATTATCACTCCAAAGTCAAAGTCTAGTTGCAATTAGCCAATCCAAAGCCAAAGTCTTGTTGTAATTAGCCACTCCAAAGCCAAAGTCTTGTTGTAATTAGCCATTCCAAAGTCAAAGTCTAGTTGCAATTAGCCACTCCAAAGCCAAAGTCTTGTTGTAATTAGCCACTCCTAAGCCAAAGTCTTGTTGTAATTAGCCACTCCAAAGTCAAAGTCTAGTTGCAATTATCACTCCAAAGTCAAAGTCTAGTTGCAATTAGCCACTCCAAAGCCAAAGTCTTGTTGCAATTAGCCACTCCAAAGAGTATTATGTTATGAGGTTCTATCCAGTACATGCTTAAAGCATAATTGATTTTAGCTGATTATTTTGGGTGCTTACCTGAGTATAGGACAACAAATAAATATACATTTCATGAACATCTACATATTTTTACCGTTGTTTGAAAGTGACAACCTTGTTGACCATAAACTGTGGCATAAATTGAAAACTCTAAGATTAAGTCATATTGGGGAGACCTTCTATGCTCAAGAAGATTTGTCTATTGCCGATGTGACAAACTTTTCTGGATTACTCTTCCTAACCCTGACCGTAACTTAAAATTCATACTGCATACATCGTTGTTCGATCCTAGTTGTCCTAACCAAAACAAGTAACCACAAATCCTTGTATTTTATGAATATGTTTTAGTCATTCAGCTTGAAAAGATCATAGATTCCATCAGATGTGGTGATATCTTTTATAAGCATTCTACCTAAAGTGTTCCCACTATATTGTTAGCATCTCCTTTTACCTTCATGACTTTATCTTTGGAATGGCTATCTGTAACATTCGTGTGTGTACATGATACAATGACGTGTTTGATTGAGGTATTTAAGCCTTTACATTCTATGGAGACTGCACAGATTTTTAGAAATATAATTTCATTTTAAGGGCCGTAACTTGGGTCTAAACATGAGCATAACACTTTTATAGATAACTTGAACTGCTTTTATCTTACATCTGTCAAATACGCACCAATTACTCTATTTTAAGCATTTTCTATTAAATCAAGCCGTAGTTTGTATCATTAAGAAGCTAAATAAACATTTGGTCAAATAAATTCAACAGCAGTATCCAGGGACTAAATATGAGCAAACAATTCTATCCGTGAAATAACATGAACCACCTTTCCGTCGCATTCCTTAAATACGTATTAACCGCTCTATTGCATGTATTTATTCATTGTTCTATTAAATTAAGCCACATTTTCTATTGGACTTTTACATAATAGAAAATATGGCTTAATTTAATAATAATTAAAGTTAAGTTATATTTAAGGCAAGTATCTAAAGTATCCATGAGCATAAGATTCTTTCCTTGAAACAACATGGAACGCTTTTCCGTCTCAACTGTACAATTGATATTTATTACTATATTTAAGGCAATTCATCATGTTCTAATACATGATCTAGTCACATCTGGGATCATTTAAATGTCCAAAATAATTTTTACGTAGACTGCACAAATTTATAAAGGAAATCCTAATTTTAAGGGATATATCTTGGGTCTAAAACATAAGCATCTTTGAAAACTTGAACTGCTTTTTTGTTGCAACAGTAATATACGTACCAATTGCTCTATTTCATGTACGTCTTCTTATTATATTAAGTTATGTCTGGTATGATTTGAAAGCAAAATAAATTTTCTGTAGACTGCACATCATTTTAAAGAATTTAAATTAAATTAAAGAACGGAGTCTAGGAGCTAAACATGAGCATAAAATTCTACCTTTGAAATAACTTCAACTGGTTTTTTCTGTCTTAACTGTCAAATTTATACCAATTTCGTTATTTTATTCGTTCTTCAGGTTCTATTAAGTCAAGTTATATTGTTGTCACCTTAAAACTAAGTAATTACGCTACAAAGTGCATATGGTCTAAACATGCATGTACGCGCTATCTTTGCAATAATCCAAATCTTCTTTGTTTTTGAAACTGTTAAATGTTTATCGATTACTTTATTTTATGCATTTCCTAATTTTGTATGCAATTAGGTCATGTTTGGCATAATTTAGAAGCTGAATAAATTTTATGTCAACTGCAGAATTCTTTTTTTTTTAAAAGCAAAGTTTAAATTTACGAATGTATCAAGGGTCAAACTTAACAACAACAACAAAAAAATACTTTCGAAGGAACCTGAACTTTATTATTAAGCCCAATCTCCCAAATATTTCAACTGTTTCATGTATATTTGGTACCCATCCATCTAATTTGCGTTAGTTTAATTTAAGAGCTTAATGAATTTCTGCAAACTGCTCAATTTTTCTGTTCTTATTATTCATCTTGAAACATTGTTGAATGGTACAATCATGCATGTTTTTACAGACACAATCAAAAAATTATTGTTTAATCTCAGTTTCTTGGGGGGGGGTAGTCACAAGTTTGATTACAGCTAGATAAAGTATTATGTTACTGTCATATTTTCTTCGGTAGACTTGCATTGAGAAAAAGATACAGGAGCGGAGGAAACACACACACACACACTCTCTCTCTCTCTCTCTCTCTCTCTCTCTCTCTCTCTCTCTCTCTCTCTCTCTCTCTCTCTCTCTCTCTCTCTCATACCTGTTCTCAGTTTGTCAGGTTATCGGTTCACAATGATCTTCGTCAGCATCCAACTCCTTCAAAATTTCATGTTACTGTAAAGTGTCAATGGTGTCTAAGTTAGCAGCAGCAAATTTATAAATCAAAGACTGACACACAGATTCAAAATGGTCGGATTATCTTACCACTTTATAGTGATAACTGCACCAAACATGTATTGCTGGTATTTGTACAGAAGGTGTTACTTGCAGCTATATAATAGGTGCAGTTTAAAAAGCTGAATATACCTTTTCGATTGTTTGTCCATTTTATGGGAAACTGAAAAGAAAATATTTACCACGATATTATAACAAGATAATAAAATGACTAATTTTGTATGAATAATTAAGTCATAGATTGTATTCTAAGACAAACAGAATTAATTCTAATTTGACCTTTATATTTTTGTAAATTTAATGGTATTTGCCCTATTAAATTCTTGAATTGTGGACTTTTCAAATGTACTGTGGTTTCCTATACTGCTTACAACCTTCAAGAACCAGCGCACATTTTTATTTATTTCAGACTATTTCTTACACCATGTATATAAGGACATTAAGCCAGAATTGCGCCAGAGAAGTTTTATTTAGAGTCATGCTTTTTTGTCTTGCAGAAATAGCCGAGGTGGTCCAAATGTTTATATTCAGTGTCATTTAGGTACAATTCAATGATTAAATTACACGTCTGGTAGGCATTGAAGACTTTATATACACTATAATACGACTGCCCCTTGTCTTTTTTTTTTTTTTTTTTTCATCAAAAACTCTGATATCTAACGGCTGTAAGCCAAACCAGAACAAGATCAAGATACCAGCATCCGCTGTCTCAGTCTGATCTGATACATGTACATCCATGACAACTTCGAACCTTAATCACAAGTATGTGGTGGAGACTAAGTATTTCACAAAAAGGAGAGAATTCAAATGTGAAGCATGCAGTAAAATATTTATTTGTTTTAGCAACTTGAAAACTCATAAGACAGTACATACTGGAGAAAACCATACAAATGTAAATAATTCACCAGAAACGGAAATTTCAATCAATACTCACATGGTGGTGAAAAGCCATGCAAATGTGAAGTTTGTGGAAAAGAGTTTGTCTCTAACGGGCCTCAACACACTCTATGGTACATGATGAAACAAAGGCATACAAGTGTGATGCATGTGTGAAAATGTTGAGACATATCGTCGACCGTCCTAACTTCCTGCCCATACTTGATTCATGCGCCATGTTTCCCACAACCTAATGAGCGCATTTCAAGATGCTGACGTCAGCATTCTTCAAGAGTGACAGCAAGTATTTAAATAAAATTAGACGAAATGAGATTTAAACAGGTACTTTAATGTAAACTAAAGAAAACAATGAAAATCTATATTGTACCTAATGTAATATCCATCTATCGCCCTAAGTTCTCATCCTTGAATCGTGCGCCATGTTTCTCGCGACCTAACGCGCTTGTTTCGGTAATGATGTCATCAACTGTGTCACCAGCGTTCTTCAAGAGTGATAGCTAGTATTTAACATGTAAAATCAGACAAAATGATATTTAAACAGGTAATTTCATGTAATTTTTAAAAAATCTGAATGAAAATCTATATTTTGACTAATGCCTTATTTTTGTCAGACATTTTGGCCTTGAATTGTGTATTATATGCTAAAGATTGGTCCGCTGATCACATGTTGGCTTGTTTACATATCTTGAACAGGAAAACACACTTTAGGAATTTATACAATGGCAAAGCCAATGTAAATATTTGGTTTTAATCATGTGGGGTTCTTATGCAACGTAAGAAAAATTTACACTGGAAATGTATATTCACTATGGACTTTTTCGTTTCATTATTATTTAATTGTAAAGAGAAATATATGTTTTATTGTTATCCTGGAATTCATTTTAAGAAATGAACTATATGTCTTTGAAAGCAATAAAATATGATAAAGAACAAGCAAGCAGTAATGTGTAAGTGCACAAACTGCATATAGAATTAACAGAAAAAAAATTCATTTTTAAATTTTATTTATTTTTATTTAAAAAATATGGAGATGCTATAAAATAATAATATCCATACCTTGGTCTAACTAGCATTCCAGTTATATACCACTTGACCTTTTAGTAAGTAGCACGAACCATCTACGCTCTTCCGGAAATAAGTAAATTTACACACGCTCTGAATAACAGTAATTCTGAACTAATGTTCATCAATGCCAAAAAAATTTCCCGATGATTAACTGAAGCAGATATAGTTGAACACTTTCTATGGTTATATGAATAGATTCTCACAATATTATAACGCGTTAAAATTCACGTTAAGGGCACTAAATATGGAGTGTCAAGGATAGTTGTGTCCGAGTTTTTGCCCCTGGAGTATGTATTGTATGCCAAAGACGTGTGCTGATCAAATGCTGGGTTTGTTTACATTTCTTAAATCTGAGAACCCACTTCAGGAATTTATACAACGGCAAAACCAATGTAAATAACCAGACCCACCAAGGGGACCGGGGGGGGGGGAGGCAATTGCCCAGGGGCCGGGCAATATCTAGGGGCCCGTTGTCAACTCAGTTATGAAAAATAAATTAATCTTTGCAGTAAATATTAAGATTTGTTCCTTGCAAGAGTCTAAGTTATGGTAAATTACTACAGCTTTTATATGCAAAACCGTGTAAAGGTTTTTATATATAAATAATTAAACTATTTTTGGGGCCATGACTGCTCTACCCAGGGGCCCAGAATTTCTGTTGGCGGGCCTGTAAATAACTGTTAACAATCACATGTGCTTCTTATGCAACCAGAAATATTCCAATGAAAAACTATATTCAGTATGGACTTCTTTGTTTGAGTATTATTTAATTGGAAAGAAAAATATATTTTTTATGGCATAGCCTGGAATACACTTTAAGAAATGCACCAGTTTTGTTTAATTGTTTATATTTTTATATTTCCATAATCAATATTTTATTATATATTTTTGTTTTATTGCACTGATGGAATTTGTTCTCATTTCTAACAAATCTGAAATAAAGAAAAATTATGGCCAGTTTCAAGTTTATTTTTATTTTTATTTTAGGTTAAACGCCTTCGTTTGACAAAGACACAATACAGACTGTATAGTTCCAATAGTCTTACCAATGCATTCTTGGCAGTAAAAGATGGAATGACAGTAAAAAGAGAATCTTCAAGTGCCAACACAAACACTTAGAAACAGGGTGCTAGGAAAAATAGATCCAGACAATGTGATTGTTGGGAAATTCCCATGTTTGAATCAAGAAGAGGCAGTCCAAACAGCAAATCACTTGAAAGAAAAATGACCAAATATGGATATGGATATACATGCCTTGAGGTTGTAGATATTGTTACTGACTTGACATTCTATGGATATACATGCCATAAGGTTATAGATATTGCCACTGACCTTGACATTCAGAATGGGAAGAGAGAAAAAAATCAGCCACTGACTGAGAAATGGTTTATATGATTTATCAAGAGATGGCCAGATTTGAAAGTTGTCTGACCCAGAGCCCCGGTAGCACAGAGAGCTAATTCAACAAGCATAAAGAATGTCAGCAAATACTTTGCCAAACTTGACCATGTACTTACCAAGTACAACCTAAAGGAACGGCCACACTTCATATACAACATTGATAAAAATCAACCTTACCCCTCCCTACATAGTTGCTGGCAAAGAGTTCCATCCTCTTGCAGTACTTTCTGGCAAATCATCAAAAGTCACTATTATTTCAAGTGGAAGCACAGCAGGCATTGCAGTTCCTCCTTTCTTTGTCTTCCCTGGTGAAAGAATGAGGGCCGAACTTCAGCAGGGTGCAAGCCCAGGGGCTGATGCCAATGTGTCAGAGAATGAGTGGTCTAATTCTGTGATTTTAGGCCCTTACATGAACCACTTTGTTTTGCACCAGGTAGAGGAGATGAACTACTCCTCCTTGTAGATGGGCACAAAACACGTGTGTCTATGGGACTCATAGAATGGGCAAAGGAACACAACATCATTATACACGCCCTCTCAGCCCATACAAGCCATCTCCTGCAGCCCCTTGATGTTGATTACTTTGGGCCTTTCCAGACGATATATAACCGTAAATGCCACAAAAGGATGAGGTCTTACACTGGTATAGTAACCGAACCCAATAGATGTGAGATAGGGTACACAGTTTATTCTCAAGCATTATCATCAGGTAACCTAGTCATTCTTTAGTAAAAAGGAATATATCCCTTTTGCCCTGATATAATACCAATGCATTCTCTGGCACCAGCAGAAGCTTTCATACAAGAGGGCAACAGTTCCTTAACACAACATAGAGGACCAACACAGTAGCAGTGAAGAGGGAGATAAAATGGATGACAAACATTTACAACATCAACACCTTTTTGAAGAATTTTATTATTAAAAGAAATAAAAATCCAGGAAAACAAGAAAACCCAGAAACACTATGGACAAAATTGCCTCAGGTCACTGTGTCACAGAGGTTGATATTGAAGAACAAGTACAAGAACATATCACAAAGAGTCAGAATAAAAATGGAAGGTAAACTGAAAGAGAACAGAAGATGATTTTGAAGAGCAAGAAACAAAAGACAAAGGAAAATAAAACACATCAACAGTATCCTCTGTATGAAGAAGGAAAGTGCTGTATTTGTAAAAAGTATACAGTTAATCAGAGTGTCTCACTGGCATTTGCAAAAAGTATACTTATGATGCAGTTAATCAGAGTGTCACACTGGCATTTGCAAAAAGTATACTTAAGATGCAGTTAATCAAAGTGTCTGACTGGTATTTGTAAAAAGTATACACTTAATCAGAGTGTCTCACTGGCATTTGCAAAAAGTATACTTAAGATGCAGTTAATCAGAGTGTCTGACTGGTATTTGTAAAAAGTATACAGTTAATCAGAGTGTCTCACTGGCATTTGCAAAAAATATACTTAAGACGCAGTTAAACAGAGTGTCTGACTGGTATTTGTAAAAAGTATACTTATGATGCAGTTAATCAGAGTGTCACACTGGTATTTGTAAAAAGTATACTTAAAGATGCAGTTAATCAGAGTGTCTGACTGGTATTTGTAAAAAGTATACTTAAGATGCAGTTAATCAGAGTGTCTGACTGGTATTTGTAAAAAGTATACTTGTGATGCAGTTAATCAGAGTGTCACACTGGCATTTGCAAAAAGTATACTTATGATGCAGTTAATCTGAGTGTCTGACTGGTATTTGTAAAAAGTATACTTAAGATGCAGTTAATCAGAGTGTCTGACTGGTATTTGCAAAAAGTATACTTATGATGCAGTTAATCAGAGTGTCTCACTGGTATTTGCAAAAAGTATACTTGTGATGCAGTTAATCAGAGTGTCACACTGGCATTTGCAAAAAGTATACTTATGATGCAGTTAATCAGAGTGTCTCACTGGCATTTGCAAAAAGTATACTTATGATGCAGTTAATCAGAGTGTCACACTGGTATTTGTAAAAAGTATACTTAAAGATGCAGTTAATCAGTGTCTGACTGGTATTTGTAAAAAGTATACTTAAGATGCAGTTAATCAGAGTGTCTGACTGGTATTTGTAAAAAGTATACTTGTGATGCAGTTAATCAGAGTGTCACACTGGCATTTGCAAAAAGTATACTTATGATGCAGTTAATCTGAGTGTCTGACTGGTATTTGTAAAAAGTATACTTAAGATGCAGTTAATCAGAGTGTCTCACTGGTATTTGCAAAGAGTATACTTATGATGCAGTTAATCAGAGTGTCTCACTGGTATTTGCAAAAAGTATACTTGTGATGCAGTTAATCAGAGTGTCACACTGGCATTTGCAAAAAGTATACTTATGATGCAGTTAATCAGAGTGTCTCACTGGCATTTGCAAAAAGTATACTTAAGATGCAGTTAATCAGTGTCTCACTGGGATTTGTAAAGTGGGCACAGAGCAACACATGTCAATGCTGGGTGCATTGTATGTACTGTTCCGAGGTCTGTTTCATCAGAAAGGGGGAGCAGTTTTTCTGTGTTCAATGTAAAAAATGAATGTTAAACTTCAATGCATTGACATTAATATGGTTTTTTTCCAATTGTTTGTATTTTTATCTGATATTTTTTATTGTTGTTATATATTATTTATTTCAATATTAAATTTTATATTTAAAATAAATCTTTCTCTCTCTCTCTCTCTCTCTCTCTCTCTCTCTCTGAATGATATCAGCTAAGCAGCAGTCAACATATTTTATCCATGCAAAATTGCTACAAATATTAATTAGAGAATGTGTTCTTGAAATTGTGAAGTGTTATCTTATTCTCTTAATCATCAACTACTTCTTTAATAATCATACATGAACACTAAACATTTTCTGTCATACATGAACATTAAACATTTTCTGTCTGTTGAAAATATACTTACACTCAAAGACATTAAAGAAATTAAATAAGCATAAAATCTCACTCCATCGAAGAAAATCAAGAGAAAGATTTTTAATGATGATATAATTCAAGATATATAAAAATAAAAATATATTCTACATCAAAAGACATGAAATACATTTTAAGAAAATGTATCCATTGACCAATCTACTCTCTCTCTTGATTCATGTATTTTTATGGTAAAGAACTAACATGTAGGTGCATGTAACTGCATAAACTGCAGCTAAAATTAACACAAAATAATGTTTCATGTTTAAAATGTTTTTAAAAAAATTGATTTAAAAAATATGGATACACTATAAACTATGAATTTCTCTTCTTTGGCCTAACTGGTACATTCCAGTCCTATGCCATGTGACTTTGATATCAATGGTACAAACCATGTATGCACTTCTGGAAATAAGTAAACTTTCAGATGCTCAAAAAACGGTGCCAAACATTTTTCAATGATGAATAGGTTAAGTAGATATAGTTGAACACTTTCTATGGTGATTTGCAAAGTTTCTCACAATATCATAATGCACGCATTAAAATTCACATTATGGGCATGAGGGTAAAGAAAGCCTGAAGAATCACTTAAGAACTCACAGCAGTGAAAAACCATGCAAATGTGAACAATGTGGTAGAATGTTCAATCAAATTGGGAACCTGAAGAATCCACAGTGGAGAAAAACCATACACATTTGAAGTTTATGGCAAAATGTTTAATCTCATGAAGATTTTAAAGACATACTTAAGAATCCACACTGTAGAACCACCATATAAACGTGATGAAGACTGTGGTAAAGAGTTCACTGATGGGTGGACTCTCACAAGACACAATCATAAAGATACATAATTGAAGAAAAACCATAAAATGTGAAAAATGGTACAAACCCTTCACTCAAATGGAAATTTGGATAACCATTTAAGGGTAGTAAACAAACCATACATATTTGAGAAATGCAGTAAACAGTTAGGACTCGCAACAACACCAATTCCTATAATTAACCTATAAAAATGACATAATATTGAAAATTACATAACTTTAAATTTTTTAATATTCATGACCAACCCCATATCATAGGGACCGACCATTTAACTTTCAGAGAGGTGGAGTGTGATAAATTTTAAGCCCCCAAAAAAGCTTGAAAAAAAATATTCTGCCTGATTTGTTGAAAAAAAAAAATTAAGAGGCGAAAGAATAAAAAATATTCTGGTTTAAAAGAAAAACCCATCCCATCCCTGCCATACCCCTTCTCCACTCCCTACAACATATAACCATTCCTAATGTATGCTTCTGTGTTGAGAAAAATTAACCATATTGGGGACTGCACCTGTCTTGAGAGATCATATTTTTTTTGGCAGACGGGGTGGATTTCAAGACAGGTTCTACTCTATTTCTAATTCTGCACATAGCAAAATTTGGAGCATCATAGAAGACTTTCTTTCCATTTCATTTCAGTTATTGATCAGTTTTAAAAAGATGTTTTTGCTTCTGATTATCAAGCAATTATGGTCTACCAAACCCATATATCCTCTATTTTATGTTCACCAATTTCCAGACTGGTTCAAATCTTTTTTGTATATTAGTACCACGAGACCTGATTTACTTGACAGCCATTCTTTTAGTGAAAACCCAAAGTTGACATGACCATTTATTCAGGAGTAGTCATCACATGATTGTCAAGATGGCCACTGTACGATATGAAATATTACATCGATAAAGATACATAAAAGTTGCTACGAAAGTTGAAATAAATCCACCATGAATAAGAGCCATGTCACTTACTCCATTAAAAAAACAACTTTGTATAATGATCATAGTATATTGTAATTTTTGACAGCATAGTTGATCTTTTGAGTCAAGAATATTTTCTGTGTAATGAGAATGCACGTAATGATACTGTAGAACTTTCCCTATCTTGTTATCAATAACATCAGCGACTCACCCACCTAGCCTTGGGGGTGGGTGGAAAGGGATCTTCAAGAAGTAGCTATACCAGTCTTATACGTTTATTTTATGTCTGGAGTAAATATTTCATGTAAATTGTTCTTTAAAACACCTCCCTACACATCTGATACATATACTAAATGTAACAAGTACATAGTTAGAACTGTATTTACAGTACACACATGAATGTCATTGGATTGACACTTTCTATTAATTGCCTAGATCTGCTTTTTTCAGAGGATGCAGTTTTAGCTGCAATATATATATTAAGTACGTATCAAAGCATATATATACTAGATAAAAAATCATCAAAGCAGAAAACCTAAAGAAATCTACTGAAAGAATGCATATTTTATATGCATATTTTTCAATGGTATCTCCATCCTTTAAGATGGAAATTAAGTTAATTGCCTAAAAAATTTCACCAAAAAAGTATTTTAAAAAGAGGTGGGTGTGGTGCACATGTACAGGTGGTTGTGCTTACTTGGTCAAATATGACAATTTGCATTGAAACATGGATCTTTTTATCAAGTCACTGTGCACTGAAACATGGATCTTTTTATCAAGTCACTGTGCAAATTGGCAGTGGTAGGATTTTAATCAGAACTAGAATATTTTTTTTGCTCCCAAATAAATTATATTACTTTATATTTATTGATCTTTACTGTTGACACGTTAATATCCTTTAATGATAATGTGTTAAAAGTTATGTCCACTATACTAAATGTAAGTTGTCAAATTACACAATTTTATCTTGATTAAAGATAAAGATTCAGAAAAGAAGTAGCAAGAGGTAGCAAGAAGCCATTGAGCTCCACAGGGTTTGGAACTTCAGTTTGTGAAACTACACTGAAGGTAGTTAAGGTGTAAGTGTACTTTACAATCTTTTTAGTTGAACATAATATTTACTGTTACTGCATCAGTCTCGAATCACACTTCTGAAATTTTAATGCATGTTTTCCAACATGACATTCTGTTACACCTTATTGAAAACTGGTCCAACTTAGGAAACAAAATCGACAGCCTTACTGAGAAGGTCTTGTTAGGGTTGGCAGGTCTGAAAAGGTCTCATTTCCTTAAATATACATAAAAGTGAAAGAATGGAGGAGAACTTCTTCCAGTTAAAGGTGGTAGTAAAATCACTTGCAGAAATGAATTTAGAGAATGCATGCATGGCAGTATGCAGGTGGTACTCAGACTAATTTCCAGACTTTGCTGTTTTAGCTGAAGGTTTGCTGGTTTCACCTATAATGCCAGTGGCTTGTGAGTGAGGTTTCTCATCAAATAATCAGATCAAGCCAAAGGGCCATGGACATTTAATACAAGAAACTGTAATGAAATTGATGATATTGATGAAGAAAATCCCTGAACTTATGGATTTTTACCCTAAACCAGCAGTTGATATGTTTGTTAAAGTTTGTTTAAGAATATGTCAGTGCAGTATGCTGTGTTCCTTAAAAATAAAATAATAAAAAGTCTAAGTAATATGGTAATTTGTTTCTCCTTCCAGTCTCTTGGCAAATTTATTTATTATAAATAGAATTAAGCTAATCAAATAAATTATTATAGAACAGAAACTTTAATCTCTTCCTGGATTCTTTCTAGCTGCACACAAAATTAAAGAATGTCAAGGTAAAGTAATTGAGTATTGTTATAGTTGTAACACAGAAAACAATCACAATTATCAGTGTTCTCAGTTGCCTTTGATTTTTATTTTTATATAAAAGTACTAAATATTTCACAATGAATGGGCATTAGCCATATAATAACATTTATACTGGCAATATAATAACAGTTATACTGGGCATTAGCAATATAATAACATTTATACTGGGCATTAGCAATATAATAACATTTATACTGGAGATACAACAATGCATAATTCCCTGAATTACTGCAAGCAACAAAAGAAAAAAGTGTTTTGTTATTGAGACTCCTTTTCTAGGGTTGGGACTCAACTTTTTTAAAGCAAAGAACCCTGGACTCCAGCTTTCAAAATCCTAAGGAAAACCATGTGAAGTGTTTATATATTTACTGTACTTTAACATGTGAAATGTTTATATAATTACTGTACTTTAACCTGTGAAGCGATTATATATTTACTGAACTTTGACCTGGAAGTTTGCATAAGCTATTATTAATATTTGGTATTTTATTTTGACTTGTAAATTGTTTACAGTGAGAACAATGACCCCAACCATGACACCATAATGTGTCTAGGGTAATAATTTGTTTGTTTTTTTTTATTTTTAAAAATAGTGCATGAAATTATCTTTTGCTGTATTGACATGCTATGTGTATGTGCTTGTAAAATACAAGAAAAGTGGGCTTCATGAGGACAAAAATCTCTGACTATGCAGGACCCTTTCATGTATTATTCATACTGAAAAAAGTATCATTCTAATGGTTTTCTCAATTATCACTGAGAAGTAATTGTTTTATGATGATAATAAAATTCAGTTGAACTCAGTTATATACTGTGATAGATTACTTCAATTTTGTTTTAATTCATTTTTACACAAGATGCTGTATTTTCTGTCAATGTCGGAAATTTCGAAGCAAATGTTACTTTTGGAAATAAATACCAAATTAGTGTATAAGTTATCCACTGAATGTTGCTGTCATTTATCCACACTATCAGGTTGCTGTCATTTATCCACACTATCAGAACATGTGCACTAGAGTTATTTTGCTTCCACTACTGACAATGACATGACTTGTCAATGTTTACAACTTGTGTACAGATATGACAAAAGCGCTACCCCACCCCCTTCAGTAACAGAAATGAGTGAGGTGTACACAGGGCCGTCATAAGGGGCAGGTGATACGGGGGACCGCCTATGGCACCAAACCCGGGGTTGGAGACATTTCGATGATCATGTTCTTTTATTCTGTATTTACTTAAATAAACTTCCACCTTTTTCAGTTAAATACCTGTGTTAAGTTATAAATTTCATGATTATTAATACATTTGAAAAAATAAACAGTTTGCTGTGTTTTTTTCTGAGTGTCAGTGATCTATGAAGGCCCAAAGGCGACACTCGCCCAGGGTGCCGTTTCATCAAGCACAAACTTGCTACAACCCTGGGTGTCCAGTAATGAAAATGTGAATATGGCAAAATTTGAGACATTCTAATACTGTGCACATCACACTGCCTCCAAGTAAATCTTCTTGCATTATTTTTTATTCTGGTTTATTGATCGTTTCAAGTTCACAACAAGTGATGTTCAACTCATGTTGCTTCATATGCCGTTTCAGTTGTCGATTTTGACAAAACAAGTTGCTACAAACTTCACATTTGTATGGTTTTTCTCCTGTGTGGACTCTGATGTGCATTTTCAGATGTCGATTGGCAGTAAACCTCTTCATACAAATTTCACATTCATATGGTTTGTCTCCAGAATGCTTTCTTAAGTGCAACCTTAAGTGGCTATTATCATAAAACATTTTACCACAAAGTTCACATTTATATGGTTTGTCTCCAGTGTGCTGCCTCCTGTGGGTCTTTAGGCTTCCAGGCTGAGTGAACGTTTGATGACAGATTTCACATTTGTATGGTTTGCTACCTGTGTGCTTTCTCATGTGAGTCTTTAAACCTCCTGAATGAATAAACCCATGGCCACATACTTCACATTTGTATGGTTTTTCTCCAGAATGTATCCTCAAGTGCCTCTTCAGATTTCCGTTTTCAGTGAACTCTTTCCCGCAATCTTCACATTTATAAGGTCTGTCACCAGTATGTATTCTCATATGGGTACTTAAGTGTCCTTTCCGATTAAATATTTTTAAACAGACTTCACATTCGAATCGTTTTCCTTCAGTCAGTTGTAAACAGTCCCCATCAAACTTCTGATTTAAATTGTTAGGGCACATAGATATTTCCGAAACTTCTGAATTACAGGGAGCCGGGATAGTGGGCACTGTGGTCTTAGATGTGCAACTACTTGCCCCTGTAAGTTCCATTATAGCAAAGAATCACTGGTAATGTAAACCAAGGAGAATCCAGGAATAAGACAAGTGATAGTCGCTACATGTCCTGAACCTAAAGGTGATATCTTAGTCAGGCACCTGATGTGTGGATAACATAAGGTGTTCCTGTCTGGTCCTGTACAATAGACGTAATGATCAGACTCTGAATGACATTGGCCTTGCCATGAACCAGGCCGCTAATGCAGCTCAGATTTGGCTGGATGATACAAACTTGGATCAAAATTAGCCGGAACATTAAGGGCTTTTCTCAAATTTAGCACGGCACGTCCTATTTTCGCGGTACTTAATATTTACACTATTATTATACAAAAAGTGGAGGTGCTTTATCAAGATTTCACTGTGTACGTAAAAGCCGTTGTTCTAAATTTTCTGGAAGTCACATTGTGAGTGATTTAAATGTGAAATTAATTTTCAAGGCTTCTGAATGATTTTCTTTCAAAGGACGAACTTTGCTCTGACAGTTGGTTGTTATGGGTTGAACACCATTTTTAAACACATGATAGGCTATAGATGGCGGCCAGTATATTTGGTGGAGGAAGAATCAGGGAAAACCCCAAGAAGAACCACCGACCCACGGGAAGCTACTGGCAAGCTTTCTCACATACTCACGTTGGCCGAGCACGAGACTCAAACCCACGCGGACAGAGGTGAGATGTCAGTGATCTATGAAGGCGAGCACCTTAGACCACTCGGCCACCCGGACTCCTTTGCTCTGACGGTCTTGTGGAGGAAGAGGTAGATGGTATTGGATAAGGGTCTTTTTCTGTGTGGAATTCATCTTTCTAGGTCAGCATTTGTACGCACAACGAACTTTCTGTTTTGGAACTCTCTTTTTTATGCTGGAGATCGATGTGTCCGTGCTGTGATCGGGAAGTCGCACTCATTTCTGAGTGTCTCTACGCAACTTTTCCTCACTTAAATCCAAAACGCGCAAGTCATAACGTTATTCCCGTACCCCCACCATATACCTTCAAATCCCGTGGCGATGTGTGAGCTGTAGCTGCAGACCTGCACACAGGCGGCTCATGGCATAGGGTCGCTTTTCACTGGACTGAATCAGCAGTGGAATTCGGCAGCTCACTGGGTGCCTGAGCAGCACTGTTTAGGATCACACTGCTCACCTCCATAGCATGAGGAAGGGGTAAGAAAAGATGCTGTAAACATTGCCTGCTTCACCTTAACCCTGGTCAGCATACTACAGCTGACGGGGATCCCACCTTAGCGGTCGAAAATCTAACAAGAAGGCAAATGTGCCAGGAACGTGTTCATACTAATGGACAGTACACCATCAGATGGACCAGAGAGATAACAGTTCTAGCTGGTAGACAACTGTGCAGATTCAATATCCAGACAGCAGCCCTGAGAGAAACTCGCCTAGCTGAGGAAGGACGACTGACCGAAATAGGAGCTGGCTTCACCTTCTTCTGGAGTGGCCGAAGTAAAGAAGAGCGACGTGAAGCTGGTGTTGGGTTTGCCATCAAATCACAGTTAGTCAGCAAGCTCACAAATTTACCAAAGTGTCTGAGTGACAGACTAATGCAAATGAGACTCCTACGGTCTGGATAAAGACACGCAACTATCATCAGCGCCTATGCACCCACTATGACCAACCCAGATGAGATCAAGGACAAATTGTATGAAGACCTGGAGTCTCGCATCGCAGAAGTACCGAAGGCAGACAAGATCATCATCCTTGGTGACTTCAGTGATACAGTTGTCACAGATCACCGACATGGCCAGGTGTCAATGACAAAAATTGATTTGGCAAATGCAACAACAACAGATTTCTCCTACTGAGAAAGTGCGCTGAACACGACCTCCTAATCACCAAAACAGTCCCCCACATGCCAAATCGCAACAAGACGGATTGGATGCACCCACACTCCAATTACTGGCATCTCATTGACTACGTCATCGTCAAGAAAAGAGACAAACAGGATGTCCGAGTGACAAAGGCTATGAGAAGTGCAGAATGCCGGACTGACCACCGGCTTACGGTCTTCAAATTTAATATCCAGATTCAGTCTAGCAGACGACCACAACGCAAAAAGGTGCCCAAAAAGCTTAATGTCTCCAAATTAAATTAGGAGATTGTGAAACAGACATGTGTCGATGAACTGAGCAGCCAACTAGAAACAATCGATAAGAACTCGGAGAATGTTGAAGAAAACTGAGCATCCTTCAGAGACTCTGTGTGCTCAACTGCATCCAAAACCGTCGATCCCACCACACGTCAACATCGAGATTGGTTTGATGATAACGATGCTGCCATACAGAGACTTCTAAATGAGAAACATCGGCTACAGAAGACCTGTTTAGAAGACAGCACTTCGTCATCTAAGAAGGCAGCCTGCAACAACATCAAGAGGACTGTCCAATGCAAACTCGGAGATTTGCAAGACTCATGGCTAAGCTATAAGGCAGATGAGATTCAGTCCTACGCAGATAGGTATGACATGATGCTTTGAAGACAATCTACGGGCCACAGTCATCAGAAACATCTCCAATACTGAGTGCCTACAGCACCTCACTGCTCACTGACAAGGAAAAGATACTTCAAAAATGGTCAGAACACTTCAGCAACATCCTCAATCAGCTGTCATCTATCAGCGAGGAGGCAATTGATCTACTGCCCCAAGTGGAAATCAACATATCACTTGCTGACCCTCCAACTCTGAATGAAACTGAGAAGACAATTGACCTGTTGTCAAATGGCAACGCACCTGGAGCAGATGCTATACCAGCAGAAGTCTACAAAGCCAGAGGCTCGCACATGGCACAGAAACTTACTGAACTCTTCCAGTCAACGTGGACTCAAGAAACTTTACCCCAAGTGTACAAGGATGCATCCATCGTCCACTTGTACAACCGGAAAGGCAAAAGACAATCCTGCGAAAACCATCGGGGCATCTCCTTGATGTCAATACCCGCCAAAATCCTCACCAGAATTTGCTGAATCATCTTGTGTATCATATCGACCAGGGGCTCCTGCCTGAGTGTCAGTGTGGCTTCAGGAAAGGATGAGTGACCACAGACATTGTGTTTGCAGCTCGTCAACTCCAGGAGAAATCCCAAGAACAGAACTCCAATCCAGTATGTACACGACATTCATCGACCTGACAAAAACCTTTGACACAGTCAGTCGGGGGGGGGGGGATGGGGGGGGGAGATCATGACAAAATATGGTTGCCCAAAGAAATACATCGTGATGGTTCGGCAGTTCCATGATGGCATCAATATGATGTTCTCTGCCATGCTTACTAATGCATTCCGTGACTATGACACTGGGATCGGCATTAGATACCAAACTGACAGCAAGCTCTTTAATCCGAGGAGACTTCAGGCGAAGACAAACTTACAGGAAGTGACTGTTCGTGATCTCCTATTTGCTGAAGACTGTTTCCTGAATGCCAAATCTGAGTCTGACATGCAACAATCAGTATCAAGAAGACAGAGGTGTTGCACCGACCTGCATCAGGAAAGCCTTACGTAGAGCCTACCATCACAGTAAATGGCCAAACCCTCGTGGCATTGGACAAGTTAACCTATCTCGGCAGCACACTGACACGTGCAGTCCACGTCGATGATTAAACCAACGCCAGAATTGCTAAAACAAGTGTGGCATTTGGCAGACTACGCGTAAATGTGTCGGAGCGCAGAGGCATCATTCTACAAATAAAACTGAAGGTCTACAAGGCCATTGTGTTACCGACCCTGCTGTATGCATGCGAAACCTGTACGTTATACAGACGCCATGACAAGAAGCTGAACCATTTTCACATGGGCTGCCCGAGGAAACTGATGATGATAAGACGGCAGGACAGGGTCCCAGACACTGAGGTTCTCACACGGGCAGGCATTTCAAGCAAATCCCACTCTGCTGATGAAATCACAGATGAGATGGGCATGCCACGTCACCAGGATGTCAGAAGAGCGACTACCAAATACGATCTTCTACGGCGAACTTAGGAGAGAAAGCGATCTCAGGGTGGTCATAACAAACGCTTCAAAGATTCCATCAAGTCATCCTTGAAACGCTTCAACATTGACCCTGAGTCTTGGGAAGATCTTGCACAGGATCGTTCCACCTGGCGCAGTCTCATCCATACTGGAGGTTACTGACTTTGAGCAGAGAACTGTAGAGGCAGTGCAGAAGCGTGAGCAGCGTAAATCTCAGAACTGCAGCACGTCCTCTATTGATCAAGCAAACCTAAGCGGCATCTCCTGTCAAGTGTGCCACAGACAGTTTAGAGCACAAATTGGTATGATCAGCCACTCACGTAAACCAAACCAGTTAGTGATGCCATGGTTATCTTCAAACTCGAAGGACAAACAACAACTCCTCGACGATGCGTTTAACTTCTGGATCTGTTTTGGAATTCGATCATAGTCGTGTTCCCAAATTTATTTCACTTGGTATCCTTGACTTTTTAAATTCTGGCCTCGTTAGTATGTCTGGACGTACAACTCTTCCATGGTGAACTCTGAGAAAGTAGGACATCCATGAAATAAATATCCCAGAAATCACACACCGCCTGTGTGTTTTCTAAATCCCAACCATCTACAGAATAAGATCCAATTTTCTTTTTACCACTACCGTTTCAAGCATGTTGTATCCTTTTGTTTTGTGTTTCACACATGTAATTGAGCTAGCACAAAGTTTTGGTGGAGTAACGTCGACTGACTGCTTAACTGGATTGTGGTGGTGGTTTGTTCTCGGTCATGAACTTCTTTCGGTACACTAATTAACACGCTTTAGAGATGATGGAAGCTTCTTTCAAGGAATCGATACCTCCGTGATCCAGAAATAATTTCCGAAATATTCCACAATAATGTCGCAAAATGTCTACATCGGATCGACAATATTTCCACATTTCTTCTTGAAAGTCAAAAGGGTCTGACAAGTGAATTTGGTACCATGCGTAGAATGCTTCTCGTTGATCTGTGTGTATACCGTCAGGGTCGTAGTGGTGAATTTACGGTAAGTGCGGGAGAACGACATGTTGATTGGCATTAGTATTTAAAAAGTGTGTAAAATATCCTTTAGCCAATTCTGTTATCTCAAATGTTTAGCCCTTCTAGCTAAAGGCATGGCTAAATCACTTCAGGAATCTAAATTGTACGGGTCCTGCTTTCATGTAAATGACTTTGGCTCCGTACATGACGACTGTTGGAAATTTTGCTCTTTGTTCTGAATAAAGTTTCAAAAGAAATTGTCCGTCGTATCCTGAGGAATTGTGAGACATGGCTGTAGCATATCGATGGTAGTTCCCGTAACGCTGGGTTTCCACTTTACTCCAAGTGTCGTCGGTGGGGGGTCTAAAATCCATTTGGCAAAATCGCTAAGAGTACGAGAGCCACGAAAGAATTTTTCTCGTCCCACTGGAATCACACTACAATTTGGATAGTGAAAAAATAAAGTTTCTTGTATACACTTGTCACAAGCACGATGGGCTACACAAAAATTATAGATGTGAATTCCAGCCTCTTGTGAACATTCAAAGCATACATAAAAATCCATACAATGGTCCTGTTTTTTTTTCTTTTTATGTTTGTCATTTAATACTTCCTCAAGTTTATTTCATATTTTTGAATGGAGCACTGATGATTGAAGTCAACGATTTTGTCACAAAACGACATCTTTTCTTTCCTGCACAAACGTGAAACTTTTGATTATTCGTTCGACCATGCTGTCCACAATTGGAACACACTCTCAATAATTCGCAAGCACTTTTCAGTTGTTGTAATTGTTTCGTGCGATAGTGTTCGTAACAGGCTGGGCTGACAAATATTCGCTTGCAAGTACAGCAATTAATTCTTTCTTTTTCTTCAGGAATGCAAGGTCTGAAAGCTAAACACCCACATTTTTCTCCACAGTGAATATGTTGGTCCCGATGGCTAAGTCCTTGGTCACATTTCTCACAAAAGTATTAGTATCCAAGAAATCCTATGATGGTTGTAATGGCATCGAAATGATCTTGATGATGATCAACGTGAATGTATTTTCCGTCTTGAAAATTCTGTCCTCGAAACACGAGAGGTCCACGAACTACTTGAGGGTATTCTTTCAAAGTATAACGAGGTGCCAAGACGTCTTTAATTTTTTGCTTTTCATGAATTCCACACACAGTCTCTTTAGATATGTCTGCTTGCTGCACAATAATTTTTACTTCTCTTCGTTGTTGCGGTCTGTCCTATGTTTGAATACTCGCCCATGATCTTTTACAATCAGCTGTATCGTTCTTCTCTCTATAAGTTCGAGACACTACGATGGCACGAGCATCTGGTCATGATGGTTGTTAATCTGGACGATACCAAGTTTGGTATTGCAAATTTCATCCACCAATAAAACCTCTTTTTATTTGTTGCGTTTTTCGCTGCCTTTTGGATGTGAAACGTGTGTCGTGTAAAGATTAGCTTTCCATCGGTGATGTCAAACTCTTCTTTTTATTGTTGGATGTGTTGAATTTTCTTGATAATTTTGGAAGAAGCTAATTCTGCAGGTGTACTAAACTCGATGGATAGTCTCAAACGATCGTCATCTTTAGCTTCGCACTGTCGTTTCAATGTCTCCAATAATGATTTCCATAAATCTGCAACGAAGCCCGCGGCTTTTTCTGGGGTAACTTGAGACTTACATTTTTTAACTTTCACCATGAACGTATAAGCAATCGTTCGAAATTTTCTGGAAGTCATTTTTTGGGTATCTCGAATGTGAAATTAATCTTCAGGAGCTACCGAACGATTTTCTTCTTTCGGTGATCTTGACTCTCCCTGTCCCGTAGAGGTAGCTGATATTGGCCCAGGATCGATAATGGACTCTTCAAAATCGCTAGCATGCACATGTGCTAATACTTCTCTCATCGTATCCGGCGACACCGAAGGTCGTCGTCGTCTCGTGGCTTCTTCTGATTTTTCGTAGGAAAGATGTGACCTTTTCATGATGACTGTTGATATGATTTAACTAACTTACCCCTCTATGTACCAATGTTTGTAAATATCATAGCGACTTGCTATACCTAAAATTTGCCAAAGTCGAAAGGTCTACATGAAATAGAAAGCTATGTGACTTTAGTTTTGAAATTTTCACAATTTCACAACATTACATGTGTCACGAGAAAAATTTATATCAAATGTTTACCATCTTCAAAAATGCGACCTATGCTTTTCTATGTCAGAAATCTTTTAAGATACCCCTCTGAAATTTGCCGTAGTCAAAATGATTACGTAAAATAGATGGTTATGTTACTTTAGTTTTGTCATTTTTCAATAAAACTTACACACCAAGAAATGTAGAACCGTTTTCGTCATAAGGTACATTTTATTGATCCTATGAAATGTATGGTTTAGTTTGGGTTTGTACATGTCGGAAATCTTAGCTTGGGTATGGGCCGTCATATTTTGCTCTCTCTCTCTCTCTCTCTCTCTCTCTCTCTCTCTCTCTCTCTCTCTCACACACACACACACACACACACACACACACATGCAAGCTTTAGTTTGGTCGTTTTCAAAAACGGGACCCAAAAATAACTTTAGAGCATTCAATTTCGCCAAATGCTCTGCGCCTAGATTAATGAAAAATAGATAAGGAAAACTCGGTCAGTGTGTTTTTCACTCGACGATGTTTTTTCTTAAATTTGTATCGAAAGGCTTGAATTAAACTTTGACCTAACAGTACACTGGCAGAAATTTACTATATTTAAGATCTGGCACACGCAATATAATTCTGTCTGACATGGGTTTTTGAAACTTATAAATTAACATTTGACAACCTTGAATTTGTCACCGAGAGAATTTACTTGCCTTGATAATCCAGTCATAAAAAAAGTCGGTCAGTGTGTGCCAACAGAATGTAGACCATGATTTGTAACATTGGAAATAAAATTTAAGAACCAAATCTGGCACAAGCCAAATGTAATGCTTGCAGAATATTGTAACCTTTGTTTTTAGAAACTTATAAATGAAGAATTGCCATCCTTGAATTTGTCACCACAAGAATTTACTTGACTTGATACTCCCGTCACATAAAAAAGTATGTCAGTGTATGCTAACAGAATGTAGACCACGATTTGTAACATTGGAGAAAAAAATTGACAACCAAATCTGACACAAGCCAAATGTAATGTGAGCAGAATATTGTAAGATATTTAAGAAACCTTTTTGACATACGCCAAATCGTAAGTCAAACTCACGGCTAGCAGAATTGTAACATATTTAAGAACCAACTTTGCCACACTCTAAAAATTCTGCCTCATATGGTTCTTAGAAGCTTATAAATGAAAAATTTGCCAGCCTTTAATTTATCACCGAGAGAATTTTCATGACTTGATACTCTGTTCATAAAAAAGTAAAATAAAATAAAATGGCAGCCTAATGTTAATTTCTTGTTTTGGTCCATAAACGTTGGACCCTCTTTAACATTGGGAGTGGTGGGAGTCCCGTTTGGGTTCATGGTGCCATTCCCATGTCACGCATCTCTCACACATCATAAAACTTTTATATTAATAATAATAATAATAATAATAATAATAATAATAATTTTATGGTCTGTTGAGCAATGCCCTTGTTACGACTGGATATTAAATATACTTGGTGGTGGATAGTAGATAACTGGGTGTTGTATAGTAGATAACTGGTTGGTGGATAGTAGATAACTGGGTGCTGCATAGTAGATAACTAGTGTTGGACAGTAGATAACTGGGTATTGATACTAGACAAATGGATGGTGGATAGTAGATAATTAGGTGCCGGATAATAGATACCTGGGTGTTGTCCTAATGTTAATTCCTATTGTCCCCAGAATCCCACAAAAATAGCAGCATAATGTTAATTCCCATTGTCCATAGACCTTAATATGATTTCAGTTGGAGGCAAATAATACGGCTTTTCATTTAGAAGGCACACCAACTCACATTTTCCTGTCTAAATAGAACAAACAGACAGATTCATCCTGTGAAAATCCTATGAACAAATTTTTAGACAATATATTTCCAGTGCAGACAAACTTACATTTCATGCATAAATAGAACAAATAGACAGACTCCTCGAGTGAAACGAATGACGTAATAAGGCATTTCAGTGAGAGAACAGACCGACGCATAATGTAATACGGTTATAAATATACATATCAAAATGGCGGCTTTATGTTAAAATCTCGTTTGTCACCGTAAATGTTTGACCATATTTAACACAGGACTCCCGTTTGTCCATATTTCGTCGATCTTGAATTCTGTCTTCATTCAACAATGTAGAAAAAAAAAACTCTGGTCTCAACAGCAATATTTTCACGCCGCGCATTGAGTAAGTTACAAGGTCAAGTCAGTGCTAGGGTTGGTAAATTTGTAACATTTGTCACCTAAAGTGATGAATTAAAATGTGCCTGACTTGATACTCAGTATGTTTGACACACAACATGCTACCAGTAACATGCGTAGCAATGTTTAGTGATAATCTTAAATTTAGGAAAGCCAAAATTCAAAACTTCCCCACTCTTGGGCTTCATACAGACTTCATAAAGGATAAACCTATGGACATTTCTATAATTGGATTTCCCCTTGTCGCTATAAATTCATACGAATTGTGGCCTAATGTTAAATTCCCTTGTCGCCATACAGACACATATGGACATTTTTAACATAGGATTTCTCCTTGTCCCCAGAATCCCACAGAAATGGAGGTCTAATGTTAATCTCCCCTTGTCCCTATAATCTCCCATCATGTTAAACTTATGAACATTTTTAACATAGGATTTCCCTTGTCCCCAGATTCCCACAAAAAATGGAGGCCTAGTGTTAATTTCCCCTTGTCCGTCAAGCGCCCATCCCCCTCCATGGTGGCCTATTGTTAATTTCCCCTTCTGCCCTATAATCCGCAGACCCTTTCTAACATAAGAGTTCCCTTATACCTCAAAGGGACACACCAAAATACTCTCTTGCCAAAAGTATCAGTTCTAAAAGTGCAATATAACAAGACTTATAAATTTTTAGTAACTACCCCACCAAAAAATAAAAAAATCACTGTTTGTACCTAAACCTATGTATAAAAATAGGAAGTAAGCAGTAGATCAGCGGAATTGGGGGGGGGGGGGGCTTTTAAACCAGTATTTTGTATTTTGTATTTTTTTTTTACCTCAAGGCAATTTTCTTTTTTCACTTAATAGAATGGAACAAAAAAATTTAAAAAAAAATTTTTGCAAATCAGAGCAAGGCTAATTTTTCAAACTAGTTGAGGAAATTAAGTATTTTTCTTTTTTTTAAATCTCAGGCCTCTCTCTCTCTCTCTCCTCCCACCCCCACCCCTAAAATTAAAGGGTATTTCCTATACTGGCACAACACATACGTTGCTAATGTAAGTAGTGATTAGATGAAGCGCATGATACTCACTGGAGAAAAACTATTCAAATGTGAGGTGTATGATAAAAATGTTTAAAACGAGTAATCGCAGGACTGTAAAGACGAGGATACATACTGGAGAAAAACCATACAAATGTGGTATATGTGACAAAATGTTTAGCAAGAGTGCAAAATTAAAAGTGCACATGATGATACATACTGGAGAAAAACCATACAAATGTGATATATGTGGTAAAAAGTTTAACCAGAATGGCAGTCTTAAGGTACACATGAGAATACATACTGGTGAAAAACCATTTAAGTGTGAAATATGTGATGAAATGTTTAAACAGATCACACATATGCAAGCCCATACAAGGATACATACTGGAGGAACACCATTCAAGTGTAAAGTATGTAACAAAATGTTTAAACATGAAGGTAGTTTGAAAAAGCACATTCGAATACACACTGGAGAAAAAACATTCACCTGTGAAGTTTGTGATAGAATGTTTATTGAAAGCGGAAGACTGAAGGATCACATGAGAATACATACTGGAGAAAAACCATTCAAGTGTAAAGTTTGTGACAAAATGTTTAGTTACAAATATGTCTTGAGGAATCACATAAGAATACATACTGGAGAAAACCCATTCAAATGTGAAGTTTGCTGCAAAATGTTTAGTTACAGCAATGCCTTAAAGAATCACAAAAGGATGCATACTGGTGAAAAACCATACAAATGTAAACTTTGTGACAAAATTTTTAGTGAAAGTGGTAGTTTGAAGAGGCACATGAAGAAACATAATGGAGAAACACAAATTAAGTCATAACTACCATATAAGTGTGAAATGCCATTTAAGTTATAAATACCATTTAAGTGTGAAATACCATTTAAGCGTGAAATGCCGTTTAAGTGTGAAATATGTGCTGCAGTGTTTAATCATAGAGGTGGTTTCAAGAAGCACATTAGGATACATGCTGGAGAAAAAAAAAACACATTTAAATTGTGGTTTCAAGAAGCACATAAGGTACCGACCATTTAATGGAGGGTATGGGGTTGTTTAATTTTGTTAATTTTTTTTCGTTTCTGCGCTTAGATAGCTTGAAAATGTTTGCTCTGAGCAACAGCAAAAAAAACTATTATAAGTATTGTATTAGTTGAACAAAGTAATTATATTGAGGTCAAAGAAAGAAAATATGAAGGCCAGAAGGAAAGACCCCACCACCACCACCGCCACCGCCCCGCGAAAATTAAATGGTCGGTCTCTAAGGAAAACAAACATTCAAATGCCTGCCCACAGTTATGGAATGAAGAATCGTACAAGAATACATGCTGTCGAATAATATTACAAATCTGGGTTGTGACAAAATATTTAGATACAACTTTGGATTGAAGAAGTACATGAGAACACATACTGGAGAAAGCAACATTCACATGTGAAGTTATGACAAAATGTTGGATATACCTATAACTTTAAGAATACACATTGGAGAAAAGTTATACAAATGACTTGAAGAGGTTTATGGGGATACATACTGGGAACAAAGTTTAAAGCTTATAATAACTGTAGTGGCAGTTTCAAGAAGTATAATATTAAAAATACATACTGGAGGGGAAAAAAATACAAGTAAAAAATATGTAATAAAATGTTTACTTAATTTCAAGATGCAAACGAGGGTTAGATACTTTAGCAGTAATGCTTCTAGGGCGCGGGAATGCGAGATTTCCGCGTTTTTCATAACCTTGGCGCAAACTAAACCACTAGTAGCGCAAAAGAGCGCGTATAGTTCAAATGTGGCGCATTTCCATTGATCCAATGTGTGATGCGACTCATATCTTTTGGGTTTTTTGCATACATGTTGTTCAGAAATTTCATCTTGTACTCGTTGTCAAGGACAACAAACTCTCGTCAGAAAGCAGATTTATTATATGTAGGATTTATAAGTAGGAATCTGAGATGTTCCGATAATCAAGCGGTCCGATTGGATAAGGCAGATAAAGCCCAGTTACGTCATAAACTCAAGGTTGAACATGTGGTCTGCAAGCGGAAAAATGTCGAAGAATCAGAAGTCAGTTTGCACTTTTTCGGAAGACATCACAAAGAACAATTTTTAGAACGTTTACAAATTCCAACTCCTTCCGAGGACAGCGGTTATTCTTTGCAAAATCAGGCATATGAATATGAGATTGGGAAAGAACGCCGCCAGCGAAAAAAATGAAATATGATCGCGTGTGTCAAGCAAAGTTGACCGAGAAATGGTCATTCCTACCGAAAAATCGATGAAGAAATGATGTGTGGTGTAGATGTCAAGCATAATAAAAATAATGCATTCACGACAGGATGTACAAATTACCGAACTAGTACTGCTGAATTCCCGTTTGTATTCCTTGTTTTTCTGCCATATGGAAATAATATGGAGTGCTTGCAAACATTCTGTACTATTTTATATTTTTAAAAAAAAGCTGAAAAGTTTGTGAATTTGGCTGAGATTATTGAAATTCCATTAAAACACCATGGAGACGGCATTAAATCGTGTGAAAAATGCAAATTAGTTTTACCTCATTAGGGAATTATGAAAATGGACTTAAAATGTACTTTAAATACATTTTAAATGGTGTCATGAGTGGTTTTTTATTGGTTTTAAAATGGTTCCTGTGAACTCAGTACTGAATAGAATAAAGGTAGTGTCTAAATGGTGCTTACCGTGGATCTTTAGTCGTACACAGATTTAAATGGTGCTTACCGTGGATCTTTAGTCGTAAACAGATTTAAATGGTGCTTACCGTGGATCTTTAGTCGTACACAGATTTAAATGGTCCTTACCGTTGGTCTTTAGTCGTACACAGATTTAAATGGTGCTTACCGTGGATCTTTAGTCGTACGCAGATTTACAAATTGATTTACAATGGTGTTTACATTGGTTTTGGCTGCTCAAATACATGGCATATAGTGTGAAAATATCTGCGATTTGACTGGCCACAAAGGTCATGGTCTGACAAATTTCAAAATCAAATTGTAGCCCAGTGTGCTACCAGGAAAAGAACCAGATAATCCAGTTTTAATTTACTTGCCCGAAAAGCGTAGTTGAAAATGAAATAGTTTTTTTTCATCAAGACTATCATTGCAGTTTATTGTACGGTATTGTTATCTTTTGCAAAAGATATGTTTTGAATGAATATAGAACATTTTGTTATATTATACAGTAGCCCGCTGGGCTACTGGACATCAGTGCGTTATACAGTAGCCCGCTGGGCTACCGGACGTCAGTATATTATATGGTAGCCCAGATGTAGTATTCTAGTAGAACATGGGTTCCAAACTGAAGATTTATGAGAGCCTACAACAGTAGAGTATATATATACTCATATCCACTCATGATTACTGTCACAATTGTAGAGTACACATACTCATATCCACTCATGATTACTGTCACAATTGTAGAGTACACATACTCATATCCACTCATGATTACTGTCACAATTGTAGAGTACACATACTCATATCCACTCATGATTACTGTCACAATTGTAGAGTACATATACTCATATCCACTCATGATTACTGTCACAATTGTAGAGTACACATACTCATATCCACTCATGATTACTGTCACAATTGTAGAGTACACATACTCATATCCACTCATGATTACTGTCACAATTGTAGAGTACACATACTCATATCCACTCATGATTAATGTCACAATTGTAGAGTACACATACTCATATCCACTCATGATTACTGTCACAATTGTTGAGTACACATACTCATATCCAGTCATGATTACTGTCTCTGCCTTAATTTGCTCAAGTTTAAAGCATACATAAGTAACATATTACTTGATTGGCTGTAATGAGATCCACATCATTTCATCTCTCAACATTTGGAACTGCATTATAATACCATCCATTAGGCTAATTTTATTGTCTCGCCTGCAAAACACTGGTGCAATATAGGGATCACTTTTTTTCTGATGAAGTAGTTGTTGGCGTAGGCATAAACCGTTTAGGTTTTGCATTTAGCTTAGTTTCTCTGACATTTTTTGTATATACAGTCATGAAAGATTGTTATATTCATATCGGATGTTGCTATTCGCTACTGGAAAAAAGTAGGTCACATTGACTTTTTATACTCATGTCATTAGATTAAGTATTTGCATTTAGCTCAGTATTTCTGACACTGTTGTATGTGCAGTAATGAAACTTGATGGATTTATTCATCATTGAGAATACGACTCACTTCTGGAAAATATAGGTCAGAGTGACCTACTTTACACGTTCTAGTGATGTCATTAAGTTCGTGCATTTAACTTAGCTACTCTGACATTGTTGTATGTACAGTCATAAAACTTTATTGGTGTATTCATCTAGAAAAGTACTGCACACAATGGCCAAAAGCAGGCAACAATGACCCACTGGTAACTACTTTTTTGGTCCTAAAGACTTTGCAAGGTTTCTGAGTTATGCCACGGTGGAACAGGCGAGACAGCATTCCGCGGAATTCTTGTCACTGACAATAAGAAACATATGTAGTCCGTTTGTTGTCGCTTGGATAGCCATACGATTCAGTTTTCTTCTAATTTTAAATGTCCAAACAATTATGAGCTGACTCGGTTTTAAAATATCCTTGGACATACCACTTGTTAATTATTTGTAGAATTTCAAAGGTGTTGTTAAAAGTTCTTTCCCAATGCCTCAGTAGATTACAACACTATAGAGAACTACCACACAAGAGTAGATTTAACAAACCGTGGATGGATACATAGTGATTACTTGCCACATGCGGTTAATCTTTCATGACGTGCATGGAATTGTAGTGCTGATCCTAGACATCGCACCAACTGAAAATCACATGGTTGCTATTATGAGACTGTAATCATTTGCCATTCATTCCAACAAGTTGAACTAGATGTATCTAAACATGATAATAACAAAGAATAACATTTTAAAATCTTAAGTTTGCAAATTCTAAAATGCACGTGCCCAAATTTGTACTTACATTTCAACTCAAGTAAGTTGTAAGATATTTTCATTTGTTTTGTACTTTTCACACGTTTTCAATTTTTGGCAGTCAGGGTGCATCAAACAGACGGTAATCTGCTTGAATTTTGGTTTGGTTTGGTTTGATGTTTAACGGCACAGCAAGACATGAACTGTTATATAGTCCGTAGGCAATTATTTAATTAAGCGTTGTTAAGTAAATACGTGGAGAAATTTCGAGAAATTTAAATTACAGATCCGTCATTATATCCAGCACTCTAAAAATACCTGACCAGTCAGATTCGAGGTATTGTTGCACAAATTAAAAACTATTAGGCCAATGTAATGGTAAAAGTATCAATAGGTTTAACATGTGTGGGCCTGTATAGGGTCAAACTGGAATTTAACATTACGTTTCTATGTTGAAATATGCATAGTGTCAAACGGGAAATGTAATATTAAAAATGGAAATAGGTTTAAGATGTGTGAGTCTGTATGGGGTCAAACGGGAAATGTAATGTCAAACCTACATCTACTATCCAACACTCAGTTATCTACTATCCAACACTCAGTTATCTACGATCCAACACCCAGTTATCTACTATCCAACATGCCGTTTGGAGTGACCATCACCCAATGATTTACTATCCAGCACCGAATTATCTACTGTCCAACACCCAGTGATCTACTATCCAACACGCCTTTTGGAGTGGCCAACACCCAATGATCTACTATCCAACACCCACACTATACCATCAACACATCGTTTAGAGTGACCATCGCCCAATTGCTGTGGATTTCTATGTTAAAAATGTCCATAGGTTTAACACGTGGAGGGTCTTTATGACCTCTAACGGGAATTAACACCACGTAGTTATATGGCTTCAAAAGGGAATAAACATTACATCATAAGTCTAACATGTGTGGTTCAATATGGCCTCCATCGGAAATTTAATATTACCCCTTTAGTCCATAGGTTTAACATTATGGTTCTTTATGGCGACAATGGAGAACGTAATGTTAAAAATGTCCATGTGTTTAATATGCCATTTGACTGACCATTACCCAGATATCTACTATCCAGCATCCAGTGATCTATTATCCAACACCCACACTATGCAATCAACGCGCCGTTTCGAGAGACCATCACCAGTTATTTACTATCTAGCACCCAGTTATCTACTATCCAGCACCCAATGATCTACTATCCAGCACCCATACTATACTATCAACACGCCGTATGGAGTGACCATCATTATTCCTCTTCATTCCCTCTGGAACATAGGGCCTTCACTGCAGCTCTCCGTTTGTCACGGTCTTGGGCTAACTGTTTTGCCTCCCTGCAGGATATACGGATGGTCTTAAGTTCGGTGTCCAGGGTTCTTCGGCAAGTCATGGCAGGGTTCAAATCCACTCAAGCGATGTTGGGATGGTCTCTCCGTAGGGTATGTCCAATCCATCTCCATTTGCGTTCCTTAATGGTGTCGGATATAGGTTTATGTTGTGTCTTCGGCCATAACTCCTGGTTGGGGGTTCATTCTGGCCATCTGATGTGCAGGATCTGTCCGAGACAAGTATTGACGAAAACCTATAGCTTATATGTTCCAAGTTCTTTGTGTGTCTCCAGGTCTCTGCCCCATAGAACAGCATTGATTTGACGTTGGAGTTGAACAGTCTAAGATTTGTTTTCAAGTGGATAGTATCATTCCTCCAGACTGGTCTGAGAGTGGCAAAGGCATGGCATGTCTTGGCAATCCAGGCCTTGACGTCCTCATCTGTTCCTCGAGATTTGTTCACAGTGCTGCCAAGGTATGTGAATTTACTGACATTCTCAATGGCTTGTCCTTCTAAGAGAATAGGTGCATCCTGGTTTGTATTGACTAGCATGCATTTTTTCTTGTCGGTATTGATCTACAGGCCGGTAGTTTGGGCTATGGTATGTAGGTTCTCTGTCTTTAATTGGATGTGCTGGAGTGTATGTGACAGCAGTCCAATCTCATCTGCAAAGTCCAGATCTTTTTTGGGGTCAAGGTCCACTGTATTCCTCGTGGTAGGTGTTATGACCCTATGCTATAAAAAACGTAACAAAAAGAAAGTGAAACCAACAATGTTTGTAAAAATTAACAAACAATTTATTTCTAAATAATTAATGTGAAAATCAAAAGACATTTACAATAACGTGTGTTAAAATCCAAATAATCCAATAAATTATTAGTGTCCTAATCACATATAGAAATTATAACATGTTTCAAATGAATGAATCTTTGTAATGAACGAATGTTCCGAATGAAAGATTGTTCCGAATTAATGGATCTTCGTAATGAACGAATGTTTCGAATGAAAGATTGTTCCGAATGAATGGGTCTGGAAAGTCCCGATTTACTAACGATAATATAATCCAGATCATCTTTAAGAATGTTCATAGGCATCCAAAAGTCCTAAATACAACTCCAAACGTTAGTTAGTACTCCATGGTAACCTCGATGAATGTTCCAATAAATAATTCCTTTCGAATTATTTATACAGCACAACAGCATTATGGCATCACAGAACTACAAGATTTCAGCACGGCTATTATTTCAAACATCTGATGATTCCAGGCTGATCGTAAAAACAGATCTTTTCAACACAAGATTTAAAATTGGAATGCAGATAATTCCTATATCAAGGTCTTTTATACTCTTTGCAAATGACCTATTTCACAACAGGAAACGTGTCATATTACGACCCAGAATGCAATACTAAATGCGTCGATTTAATGGAAAAGTACTCTAAGAGTGGTAAACAGCTCTGACCTTGAACAAAAGGTCAGTAAATACCTTGTTGACATCTTTTAAAGTGCGACTTACTATTTGACACAATTTTAAAGTACAGTCATAGAACAAAAGTTTAGGCACATTATAAATTCCATATACATAATTCCGTAACAGTAGGTCCATTGCCATCTTCATCACCCACTAGTGAGAAGATCATTGGTGAAAGTAAGCATCTTTGCCTGACGCCAGTTTCAACAGAGAAAGAAGGAGACAAGTCTGTGTTAGGTATGACATGAAAGGTAGTGTCTTTGTAGAGACACTGGTTAATCCTGACAATCTTCTCTGGGATGCCGTAGTACCTCAGGATTTTCCAGATGGTGCTTCTATCCACCATGTCAAATGCTTTCCTGAAGTCTACAAAATTTACATACAGGGTTGACCGCGATTCCTGGAAGTGTTCTATGATAATACATAGTGTTGCTATCTGATGACCTCCCAGCCCGAAATCCTGCTTGATCTTCTCTCAGCCTGGAATCTCTTGCAGACCTGATCCTCTCCAAAATCAGTCTTGTGAGAATCTTGCTTGATAGGGATAGGAGCTGAATACCTCTCTAGTTCTGGCAGTCTCTAAGGTCTCCTTTCTTGGGAATCTTGACAATGTAGCCCTTCCTCCACTCTTGCGGCACATCGTCCTTGTCCCATATTTCCTGTAGAAGATCAATCAAGGTGTCTGCTGTAACTGTGACATCTACTTTTAAGGCTTCTGGTGGGATGTTGTCTCGGCAGGGGCTTTACCACTCTTGATTTTCCTGATTACCTGTATGACCTCTTCTTTGGTAATGGGCCATATGTTGATGTCCAGATCATTTCCCTGTTCTATGATGGGTGGGTTTTCCACAGGTGTGCCACTGAGCAAGCTGCTGAAATGTTCCTTCCCTGTCGAGCTGTTCTACCGGTTTGCTCAGGATATTCCCATTCTTTCCATGTACAGGCTTTCTTGTGTTTGTATTCCTCCCTGATAGTTGCTGTGTGATGTTGTAGAGGGTCCTCGTGTCATTTATTGTCGCAGCTTTCTCTGTATCTGTGGCAAGGTTGTCGGCAATCTCCCGCTTATCTTTCTTCGCAATCTTCTTGACTTCCTATTTCTTTGTCTTCTATTCGTCCTGAAGTTGTTTATGTGCTCTGGTCTTTGCCTGTCTCTGCTTGATTTCTCGTCTGTATTCAATCTTCTTGATTGTATCTTCTGACAGACAGCTATTGAGTTTCTGTCTTCTGAATCCCAGCATCTCCTCACAGGTTGACGTAAATGTGCCTCTAACTCGTTCCCACTTGTTTTCTATGGAGCCATCATCTAGGTCAGCAAGAGCCGGGAATCTATTAGAGAAGGAAATGGCAAACTCCTGTTGTTTCTCAACAGTCGTGAGACTGGAGATGTCATATCGTGGGTGTTTCTGCAGTCTAGTCTTCTTTATGTTGCTGATTCTGGTCTTTAGTTTTGCCATATCCAGCGCATGGTCTGAGCAACATCAGGCTCTCACATCCATCAGAGTCCTCCTCCATCCGCGGGATATAGCAAGGTGGTCAATCTGATTCTCTGTTGCTGAATCTAGAGATTTCCTTGCAACCTTGTGGACCCTACGATGGGGAAAAACTGTCCCACCAATGATAAGGTCGTTCAACCCACAGAAGTCAGCAGAGAGCTCTCCGTTGTCATTCGTCTCTCCTAGGCCCTCTTTATCCATGATGAGTTCTCGTCCGATGTTGTGCTGCCCACTTTTGCTTTCATGTCGCCCATCACAAGCGTGACATCCCTCTTTGGTACTCTGTTAAACACGCTGTGCAGTTGCTCATAAAAATCATCCTTGGCTTCCTTGTCTGCAAGGTTCTTTGGAGCATTACACTGTACAATGGTTATTTTTTAGAATTTCGACTGGAAGCGGGCTGTCAGAATCCTCTCGCTGACTGGTTCCCACTCCATCAGGCTTCGTTTTGCTTTCTTGCTCAACATCAGTCCCACTCCTTTCCTGTGGTCGTCTTCCTCGTTGCGCGGTCCTGAGTAGAGGAGATGTCCTGATGCCAAGGTGATTTGGCCTGATGTTGTCCATCGAACCTAACTCAGTCCTATGATATTCAACCTTTATCTGTCCATCCTTTTGGCAACTTGTGCTGTTTTCCCTGTCTCATGTAGTGTTCTCACATCATTGTGACAGTCTTGGTGAAGAGATTTGTCGGCAAGTCGGCTGCCTCTCGGGTTTGGCTGGTCTGCTTCATGCGCTCTCCCCTGTGTCGTTTCCATTGATCCAATGAATTTTCTGCTGTGTTGGTTTCTGTAGCGTGGCTTTTTTATGTGGTCGGGGGTGCTAGCCACACGCACAACCATCCTCCTTTCCCACCGGGCATGGGACCATCGACGGCAGAGATGTATGGAGTGACCAGCTCCCAGTAATCTACTACCCAAAACTCATTTATCTACTCTCCAACAAACCGTTTGGAGTGATCATCAACCAGTTATCTACTATCCAACACCCACGATATATCATCAACACGCCGTTGGAGTGACCAAAACACACTGAGCTACTATCCAACACCCACACTATACTATCAACACGCCCGTAGAGTAACCGATACCCAGTGATCTACTATCCAATACCCAACACCTACTATCCAACACGCCTTTTTCAGTGACTAATACCCAGTGCTCTACTATCCAACACCCACACTATACAATTAACACACCCTTTGGAGTGACCAACACTCAGGAATCTACTATCCAACACCCACACACTTACTATACAACACCCAACACATACTATCCAACACACCATTGAAGTTACCAATACCTCACACTTACTAACCAAGGGTAGAATGTAAAAGTAGGGGGATTAAATCTCACACTATACATTTTGATTATTAAGTTTTTATATTTCATATCTTAGTTTTTGATTTTTCATTTTGAATTTTAATTTAAGAATTTAGTTATTTCAATCCTCATTTTCAATTTCCATTTTCCATTTTGAATTTTCAGTCTTCATTTAGTTTGTTCCCATTCTCTATTTTAATTTGTTTTTCAATTTTCTTGTTTCAATTTTTAATTTTGATGTTCAATTTTTATTTTCAAATTTAGTATTTTTTTACGTTTTTCATTGTATAATTTTTATTTTCAATTTTGGTTTTTCAGTAGCACACAATTTAGTGAAGAAACTGACTTTTACTGTTGCAGTAGCACACGGTTTAGTGAAGAAACTGGATTTTGCTGTTACAGTAGCACACAATTTTCTGAAAAAGAAATTGACTTTTGCTGTTGCAGTAGAACACAATTTAGTGAAGAGACTGACTTTTACTGTTGCAGTAGTGCACATTTTAGTGAAGACATTTACTTTTTACTATTGCAGTAGCAAACAGTTTAGCGGAAAAAAAAACCGACGTTGCAGTAACATACAATTTAGTGAAAAAAATGAATTTTAATGTTGCCGTAGCATACAATTTAGTGAAAAAAAACTGAATTTTCCTGTCGCCGCTATCACCCACATATCAAAACGAACGTTTACGAAACCTATCTTCCAATCAGAATACAGCTGACGCGTAACACCACTTTCAGGATATACCCATGAGCGTTTTTACGATGTACCAGTGCGCCTGCAGTGGTTACATCTTATACTCTGAGTATTTTTCTACAGAAGAATGACTTCAATTTGGCTTTGTGTGATTTCTTATCTTCTTAGCCATAATTTTTGCTAGTAGCAACACCTTTACCTCGTCCATCATTGTCATCTTAGGGTGATTTAAAGAATGCAAAGCAGAAGGAAGAGTTAAAGACTTTCTTTACAAAGACATTTGCTCAACAACAAGAAGAGGAAAAGAGAAAGCAGGAAGAGGAAAACAATGAATAGAAGAAAGAGACTGAAAACAAAACTGTTAGTGTGTTACAGGAGATTTTAACAGACTTGAAAGAAATATATCAAACTTCTTTGGAGAAACTTAAGAGAAAGAGGCCTACACCTACACATACACCCTCCACTACACAGATGTCAGCAGCAGCGACAATCACTACAGCGGAGTAGGACTTGGATATGGTAAAGGCGTAAGGCAGTTACAGCTAATGTTGTCATGTCCATACTTTTTTGTTTCCAAAACCCAACGGCCCTTTTCAGGGCCATCCAATTCTCTCAGAAACAGATATACTATTCAACCATTGCCAAAGTGTTTTATGTTTGTGTATGTCTATGTCTTCCAAACAAAAATCAAACTGAAACTATTTACCCTTTTGTATGATAGTATATAAGTCTGTTTGTGGGTATAGTGTGTGTAATCACGCCTACCATTGTTTGTGTGTGATAGGCATTTGTAAAGACAGACAGAGAATTATTTCTTTAACAAGTACAAATACTCCTCGTAAGATGCATAACTTCCCTTCTCTCCATCCTGTTTAATGTCTGCAGAAGACTACGTTACCTAGTTTTGCCGTTTTCAATCTCGAACACAAAATTTAACTCTCTCTCTCTCTCTCTCTCTCTCTCTCTCTCTCTCTCTCTCTCTCTCTCTCTCTCTCTCTCTGATTTGACATTAAAAAATTCTATCCAAAGCAACATCGCCACCCTAAAATTGGAAATGAAAATTAATGAACGAAAATTCAAATAACAAAATTTGAAAATAAACATTAACAATTAAAAATTTAAAATGAAAATTGAAAACAAAACTTAACAAATGAAAATTAAAAACTAAACTTGAAAAATTAACATTGAAAATTAAAAAAGGAAAATCCTAATTGAAAAACCAATATTGAAAATGAAACTTTGAAATGATATTTAAGAAAAGAAATTTGAAAAACTAAATTTGAAATTGAAAATTAAAACTGAAAAGTAAATAAGTGATGACAGTTACGCCGTCTGACTTTACATAGATAGAATTGCAAGAAATACACTCGAACTTAAAGCAGATAATTCATTAAGTTTTGCCGTTTTCAAACTCAAACAGAAAACTGTACTCTCTCTCTCTCTCTCTCTCTCTCTCTCTCTCTCTCTCTCTCTCTCTCTCAATCTTTGGTTTTGGCACAAAAATATTTTATCAGAAACACTCCATGTACGATATAATTCAGTTCTGCCGTTTTCAAACTCAAGCAGAATCTTTTGTTTGCTCTATATCGAAATGAGAAGGGAAGTGCATCGTTTACTTTCAACAAAGTTGTTACAATGTTGCAGGTTAGCCTTCCTACGGATGTATAATACACTAGGGAACCTTTTTAAAGTGCGATGGTTTAATGTTTGTTTGTCTGTTTTTTTTGTGTGTGTTTTTTTTTTTTTTTTTTTTTTTTTGGCTTTTTTTTTTTTTTTTTTTTTTTTTTTTGTTTGTTTGTTTCTTTTGTAATACAAAACAAAATGATTTCTTCTGGGGTTGCAATAGTATGTCAGTATCCTAAATCTAAGATAAAAGAAAGAAATCGTCATTGTGTAAAAAAAAACTGACAGATGAATCAATCAAATCTGCCTCATAAAAGCATTAGCATTGCAGCACAGTTTCTGCCCATGTGTTTATCAAGCAAACAATTACGGCAGTCGTTTTAGTGAAAGAATTAAAATCTACGACTGCAATACTAAAAAGTTTGGCCGTTTTCAAACTTCAAACTTCAACACTCTCTCTCTCTCTCTCTCTCTCTCTCTCTCTCTCTCTCTCTCTCTCTCTCTCTCTCTCTCTCTCTCTCTCTCTCTCAATCTTTGGACTTGGCACAAAAGAAGTCTGTAAGATACGCAACTTCGGTTCAGTCCCTTAAAAATTTAGTTTTGCAGTTTACAAAAAACTCAAACAGTAAATGTGGCAACCTAACAATTAAGTCTCACTTTTGCTGTTTTCAAAACACACAAACAGAACAAATGTCACAATCTTACACTGTATCTTAGCTTCAACGCCAAATTCGTAAGTTTGACAATGCAGCAAAAATTTAACTCGGGTCTCAGCAGCAATATTTTCACTCAGCTTATGAAATGTAGGACGCCTAATGTAACATTAGGTAAACCGAAGTCAGCTTGACGCTGGATATATTTTGTAACAAAACTTTCTGCGAATATGCTTATCAATCGAAAATGAGTAGCAGTTTAATGCAAGAACTAAAATCTAGACTAGCAAAAAGTCTAGACCTACTTGAGCGTCTTACTGGATTTATAAAGGATATGGTTGTGTATGGATTGTAAAAGGCAAGTCAATGCCTTGTTCTTAAATGTTTGTGTGTTTCTTCATCTTTCCAACCTGTTCAGTGTCTATAGAAGGCTATGTATGTGCATGTGCGTATGCACTCCTACTTCTCTTCTTCTTTCACTCCACTGGTAAATTTATAGGGATGATAAGGGTTGTAGGAAATGGTATTTTGTTTAAAAGGGGACGGAAGGGGTAGGGGGTTTACTTTGTTTATGAGGGAATAATAGGGAGGTAAGGGGATAAGGAAGTTAATTTTTGTTTATAAGGAATTTAAATTCTCTTTTTATACCCCTTTCTTTTATATTCTATCTCTGCCCTGTGTTGATGAGTAACTATGAGTGCTGGTCAGTCAAAATGGAGTGTGGGTTAGTAGGTGAATAGGGTATTGGATAGTATGGGTGGGGGGATAATGAATAATAGGCTACTGAGTAATGTTCAGTAAGTGTAGTTTTAACATTACACCTGTTAGACCTCATAGTGCCATTCCCATGTTAAACTCCTGTTAGACACCATAGTGCCATTCCCATGTTAAACTCCCATTAGACACCATAGTGTCATTCTAATGTTAAATTCCCATCGGACGCCAGACTGCCACCTCTGTAATGGCGGCTTAATATTAATTCCCATAGGCCTCAGAGTGACATTTTTTCTAATGGGGGCCTAATGTTAATTCCCATAGACCCCAAAGTAGCACACTATAATACTGTCAGATGATTGGCACGATTTTCGATGCATCTGGGACTTGAATTCCAGTCTCACCATACATGACGTACTACTCTTTCTTCAAAGAAGCTATATTTAAACTATATGTAAAATCAAAATAAAATGACCACTGTGTAACTATGCATGGAACAATGTGAAGTCTTAAAGAGGTCTGATATGAATCAATCATTTCTTGCGAGATTTGATTGGAGGGTACATTTGTGTAAATCGGGGTACATTTATTCAAGCCGTTAAAACTGGAGTGTATTTGTGGTACCAAGTGCAACATAGGCCTCTGTAGCGCTTAAAGAAAAACGAACCGCTTGTGATTAACCGAATTTACTCAATGTAAAATGTGAAGAAAATCCAGTATTTACAGAAATTTACTTTTAGCACCATTTTATAGAATAGTTTCTCAATTTCTTCTCAGCAATCGACCACTTTCCAAATGCACAGGATGTGGTCATATTTGTAAGTTCTTCTCCTGTGAAGGCAGTCATTATCCGTACCTGTGACGTTGTTTAATTCATTCCGGTTATGCGACAAGATGACAGTTACTTGAAAGAGACGCGAAGTTTTGATTGTTGTTAGAAGGTTTGGATATAATTTTGGACATAATTTGATTTATTATTTTTTTAAAATACACGTCTGAGCAGAATCTCTGAATATCTTAATAAAATTCTGAGTTTAGGTAACGACTCGTTTTATAGTTATGTTGTGTAAATCCGACAGCCTTATAAGCTACTTCTTCGTGTATCTCTTTTGTCTGAATGAATCGTCATTATTTGCCATATAGTTTAATATCGTTTTTCTGTGTGATTTTTTGAACAGTGCAAAATGAACTTAGCAACAGTGAATCAGATACCAATATATCGGCGAGAGACAAGATGCAACGATTAATTTCAACAGTAAATCGGATAACAATGTATCTGCGATAGTCCAGATGCAACGATTAATTTAAACATTCACGACAATAATCTGGGCTAGGAAAGACACCATGATGGATATAGTTGTCGCGTCAATAAGTTTCATTCATGGCACTTAGGAAAATAAAACTTCGTTTTCATTTAAACATGTTTGTCATCCGCTATCATTTCCAGCCCTAACCGGTTCTCTGTCTCACGAAGGAGTTGCCGCTCGAGTCGACCGTGATAAAAAGCATGCGAAAGTGCGCATATCAGGTTTCATAAATCTGCACGATCTTCTTCATCTTTTTTAATCTAGGGTCATTGACCCACTTCGTTCCACATCGATTAAATTCCATATGTTGGATAATTGTTTGTTTGTTTTTAGATTTTTAGGTTACTCACAGTGTACCAAATATGCAGGATAGTATTAGGTTCAAAAGATCAAAGTATATAAATACACAAATCGTTAAACCTGTTTTTTTCCCAGAAAATAAAACTGGGCTTTTCTGTGGAAAACTAGGTCTTTCTATTAATATACATGTACTAGGTTTTTTTAATTATTTTGAAGTTGGCAGAGGAAAATCCGGATTTTCTTCTTAATATACCAAGTTTTTGCAGAACAAAATCTTGGAATATCAAGTAAAATACATGTTTTCTATGAAAAACCAGGGCGTCTTAGATAAAAACCAGGTTTCAGTCTAGAAAACCTGGTATATCTGACAATAAACCAGGTTTTCCCCCAGCTATCATAGATTGTATTGCAAAATCTGGTATTTCCATATCAAAACTAGGTATTCCAAACCAAATCTACAATTAGTATACAAACCTTGTTTGCTTTTGATAACATTGGTTTTGAAATGAAGACCTTGTTTATCAAAGGCAAAAGGCACAATTATTAGAAACACTTGGTTTAGCGGAGAAAAAAAATGCCTTTCTTTTCATATTCCAAGCTTCCGGATATGAACCATGATGAAACATGTGATATCAATCGACATCTTATCTGAGAGAAAAAACCTGGTTTCACAAAATAAGTTATGATATGACAGGTTTCTAATAAAATACCTGTGATCTTGCGGATTTTGCAAAACGTTTTACTTACTTCGATGATTGGGCAATCTGCTCTCTCTCTCTCTCTCTCTCTCTCTCTCTCTCTCTCTCTCTCTCTCTCTCTCGTTGATTCATCTAATTATCTCTCGATATAGGAGTAACGTGATTGGAGAAAGAATCCAAAAGCACTCGTCTGCGCATGACATACATTTGGAAAGGAATGGAGAGAGAGAGAGAGAGAGACAGAGACAGAGAAAACACAATGGTAATATATTCAGGCAAGGGGCAACTGTCGTGTTGCAATGTCGGTTTAAGAAAATACTAGTAATCAGGTTGAGTAGTTTTTCTACTTTATATTTCGTGAAATTTTCAGTAGAGTTAACGGATTTAGTCAGCATATTTTGGAATAAATTAGTGACCAGTACGGTGTGTGAAAATAAACGAATTCTCAAAATCCAAAAATCTTAAAGACTTGTGCGGTAAGCGACATATTTTTGAAATGAGTTTTGTCCAAAAGAAGTAACCATTCATGTATTTGTAATCTGTAGAGAAATGAAAAAAAAAATTGTAACGAACAATTTTTCTCTTTCATAAAAAAAAACATTATCAGAAGGCATTTGAAAATGTGTAGCATAAAATGTTTAGCATTGTTAAATCTGTGGTATCTGTGTAACTTATCATTGACATGACAGTAGTGTTACTCTTATGCTCTGAGTTGTTGTCTCGACAGCGATTAAATTCTAACAATGATAATCGATAAACAGTTTGCTATGGAAACCAATTAAATCTAACCATTCATAAAATCTATACAGGTTTTTACAAGAAGTGACGTGTACAATTAAAGTCTACGGAAATCTAGGATGTGAAAACTTTGTCATTCGCTATATTTGTAAATTTAGGATGTGGAAACTTTGTCATTCGCTATATTCGCAACTTGAGCTTTAATGTGGTGCAATATTGTTATTGATGCTGTGACATTGTCAAATATAAGGAGATATCCAATGTTTTGTAAAAACCAGACCAGGTGAAACCGTGTTTTTAGCTTGTGATAATGTCTTGCCGAACAGGGGTTTAAACAATATTTATTTTGTGATGTTAGCTTTAGATCGGTGTTTCCCCAACTATTTTGATCGCGACCCTAAATACCATCTTATGCGAGCCAAAATGCAGTACCGGTATAGGGTCGCGAGGGTCCTTGCAACCCTCCTCATTTGGATCGCGACACGGAATTTGGGAACCACTGCTTTAAATGAACAATATATCTATTCCTTTCGGACCCGCTTTTATCAGACTATTTTCCCTACCAATAATAATAGGCCAATTGATAAAAATATGGACAATTAACCACCCGGTTAATTGTCTTGTGGGAGAGCAACTCTAATCACGGATTGCCACTCTATTGCATTTTCATGTCCAATCAAATTGATAGCACAAATAATTGGTCAAACCTGGCTTTACATTATGGATCTATATGACCTCTTACGATAAATAAAATATAAAAATGTCCTTAAAGAAACAGCATGATTTTTTACGCGCATAACTAATTAGTATATACATTTGTATGATAAATGTAAGATAAATAGTATTTTTGAGTTCTATTGTATAATTGTAACAAAATTACTATTACTTGCAATGATAATAAGAAAAAGGAGAAGAAGAAAGAGGAAATGTTGACGCAAAAGATGGCGAACAAATATTTAAAGTAGAGGTAATATTCACTGGAACCTTTTCCTATCATTGGCATTACTCATGAGAAGATAAATCTTAATTACATTGTTTGTATGTAGATTAATTACAGTGTGGGTATCTATCTTAATTACATTGTTTGTATGTAGATTAATTACAGTGTGGGTATGTATTTTAATTACAGTGTGGGTATGTAGCCTAATTACAGTGTGGATATGTATCTTAATTACAGTATGGGTATGTATCTTAATTACATTGTTTGTATGTATTTTAATCACAGTGTGGGTATGTATCTTAATTACAGTGGGGGTGTGTAGCTTAATCACAGTGTGGGTATGTAACTTAATCACAGTGTGGGTATGTAGCTTAATTACAGTGTGGGTATGTATTTTAATCACAGTGTGGGTGTGTATCTTAATCACAGTGTGGGCATGTATTTTAATCACAGTGTGGGTATGTATCTTAATCACAGTGTGGGTATGTATTTTAATCGCAGTGTGGGTATATATTTTAATGACAGTGTGGGTATGTATTTTTTCACAGTGTGGGTATGTAATTTATTCACAGTTTGGGTGTGTAGCTGAATCACAGTGTGGGTATGTATTTTAATCACAGTGTAGGTATGTAGCTTAATTACAGTGTGGGTATGTATTTTAATCACAGTGTGGGTGTGTATCTTAATCACAGTGTGGGTATGTATTTTAATCACAGTGTGGGTATGTATTTTAATCACAGTGTGGGTATGTATCTTAATCACAGTGTGGATACGTATTTTATTCACTATGTGGGTATGTATTTTAATCACAGTGTGGGTATGTATCTTAATCACAGTGTGGGTATGTATTTTATTCACAGTGTGGGTATGTAATTTATTTACAGTGTGGGTATGTATTTTAATCACAGTGTTGGTATGTATTTTAATCACAGTATGGGTATGTAGCTTAATTACAGTGCGGATATGTATCTTAATCACAGTGTGGGTATGTATCTTAATCACAGTGGGGGTATGTAATTTATTCACAGTGTGGGTATGTATTTTAATCACAGTGTTGGTATGTATTTTAATCACAGTATGGGTATGTAGCTTAATTACAGTGTGGATATGTATCTTAATCACAGTGTGGGTATTATCTTAATTACAGTGTGGGTATGTATCTTAATCACAGTGAGGGTATGTATCTTAATCACAGTGTGGGTATGTATTTTAATCACAGTATAGGTATGTATCTTAATTACAGTGTGGGTATGTATCTTAATCACAGTGTGGGAATATATCTTAATTACAGTGTGGGTATGTATCTTAATCACAGTGTGGGTATGTATCTTAATTACAGTGTGGGTATGTATTTTAATCACAGTGGGGATATCTAGCTTAAATACAGTGTGGGTATGTAGCTTAATTACAGTGTGGGTATGAATCTTAATTACAGTGTGGGTATGTATTTTTATCGCAGTGTGGGTATGTAACTTAATCTCAATGTGGGTATGTATCTTAATCACAGTGTTGGTATGTATCTTGATTACAGTGTGGGTATGTATCTTAATCACAATGTGGTTATGTATCTTAATCACAGTGTGGGTATGTAGCTTGATTACAGTGTGGGTATGTATCTTAATCGCAGTGTGGGTATGTATCTTAATCACAATGTGGTTATGTCTCTTAATCACAATGTGGGTATGTAGCTTGATTACAGTGTGGGTATGTATCTTAATCACAATTTGGGTATGTATCTTAATCACAGTGTGGGTATGTAGCTTGATTACAGTGTGGGTATGTTTCTTAATTACAGTGTGGGTGTGTATCTTAATTACAGTGTGGGTATTAGATTAGTTACAGTGTGGGTATGTAGCTTACATTTTTATTGTAAACTATCGCTTTGCTTACCATCAAGCTGACATACTAGTTGTTTTAAATGTCACATAGCATTATTCCGGCCACACACAGGACAGAACCGTACATCGATCTACGTTAAAAGGTCTGAAATCCGACAAACTAACTAGAAAAAAGTTGAGTGAAGATATGTCTTCTATATTTCACCCGAACAACAAAATGTGGGCATTCCACAGATTGTTCGACTAACCCGCGAAAAGGATTAGTTTCTATCAGAGATATGCAGCTAAAACAGGTTATGAACTACAATTATTTCAAATATTTATTGTATCAAACAGCTGTTTTTATACACTTCGCACTTTGTTCACAAATGAGATACTTTTTTAAGATTATATTATACTGAGATCTGCATACGTCCTTCACCAATAGATTTAAATATAAAAACATGAAAATATTTTGTATTTTCCTCTCCATGATAAACTGCATATGACATTTACATAATTTGCATTTTCCTCTGCACTATAAACTGCATATGACATTTACATAATTTGCATTTTCCTCTGCACGATAAACTGCATATGACTTTACATAATTTGCATTTTCCTCTGCACGATAAATTGCATATGACATTTACATAATTTGCATTTTCCTCTGCACGATAAATTGCATATGACTTTACATAATTTGCATTTTCCTCTGCACGATAAACTGCATATGACTTTACATAATTGAATGCAGTTCTTCCTACTACAAAATTGTCAGTTCAAATTTGTTTTTACTGGTTTAGTTAACTTAAGAACTGGTTTTTGTTTCGGATTTTGGTTTGTATCACTTTTGGCGCCATTCTTCTTTTCTAATTTTGGTGGATTTCCCTTTCCACCTGGATAATAGTCATCTACCTTCACATCTCCGAAAATATGTTTCATTAGTTTTCCATTCTTAATGCTTTTCGGAATATTTCCTTCATCAGCACGTAAACCAATAACATGACCACATCGTTCACACTTTTCAGACTGAATTGGCCAAAGTGAAAAGTATGAAAACATATTTGGTCTTCTAAGTTTGAATCCTTCCTCAAAATCCTCGAATTTATTGATTCGAGCAAGTCTCTTTCCCCTGGCTTCTTGCAGAGCTCTGAGATACGCATCTTTGTGAATGTCCGGGTCTACAGTTGGAAAGGGTTTGGCCTCCCTAAATCGCCTGACGGAGGATAAAGTAACGTCATCACCCTCGGCATCCTCGAACGCATCTTCATCCGCCTCGCTATTCCAGTAGTTGCCCTCATCCTCCTGTATTATTTTCTCAATATCCAAATAGTCTTCATCTGTCATCGTCCGAGACAAATGAGAATGTTCCTTAGGTTTACTGCGCCGGCTTATCGAGCGCTTGATTCCATGTGTAGGTCTTTGAATTGAGGAAGTAATATCCGAGTCTTCCGTCGTCATCAAACTGCTCAAGGTTCCTTTTCGGATTTTCTTTCCACATGAAACGCATATGTCCGGATTGACCGCAGTCCTCCGCTCTTCAGGCGAACATTCACAGAACTGTCCAGACAGTCTTTGGATAATGAATGAATTTGAATCCGGTAGCGAAATGACGGACTCTTCTGTTGAAGTAAGCTTTGTAGTTGCTGATAATCCTCTACTGCCCTGCGCTATTTCTCGTTCGAATCTTTCCAGATCTTGTTTTTCAAATTCAGTTAGAGGTTTCGGCGTCTTGGGCATAACAAATCCTGCGTCAGGGACGCTATCTTCTGATGTTCTGTGATGATACCTGATTGTCCCTGTGCTGATATCCGAATGCATATCGTCGTCGTATACATCGTCTCTTGTCATTCTCGAGCGAAAGTGTCCTCCTATAGGACGACTACGTCTGGTTGGCGAGCTAAAACTGTCAAAATCACCAGAAATGCTTCCAGGCACGCTGCTGTGTACTTGTGATCCGGTACTGTATGCCGGTCCGTCGTTTGGAACAGTAATACCATCCATCTTTGCGAGGCTTCGCTGCTTGTGTGTAGAAAAACTACCTCGTGCAAATGAAGACGAGGAGGGGCTAGGAAATTCAGTCTTGGGTTGCTTTACACTACCTTCGTGTCCCAACTTAGATGACCTCAGGCTGATCTGACCAGATATCAGTGGAGCTATCTCAACAGGGTCCTCCTCTGTCTCCTCAGCGGTCAAAGATTCACCATTCATTGTTCGCGTCGGCATTTGATCCTGGTGTACCTGATTGTTACCATTATCTGAGTAGTCGCCTGCCTCTATAAAAGTTTTTTCCCCAACGAACGGAACAAGCCTCCCATCGCTTTGGTTTTGAACCGGAGCGGTTGAAGAGGACACCGTTCCAAAAACAGGAGGAAGACGAAACACCTTCTTTTCATCGACATGCCGTTTGTACTCGTCGTCCTGGGGATTTTCTATGAAATGGGCAGTCTTTGTCGGGCTCCTCAAATAGTCATGAACATAGTTCACTTCAACATCCGACCGCATCTCGATCGTGACCCCTATTGAGGTGGTATGACTGGCCCTTGTAGGTACCTTTATGGACTTCGTCTCGTCTGCATCATCTTCTTTCTCGTCCTGTAAATAAATGTCATTTTGTGTCAACGTTGAATGCTTATAATGATCTCTGGACACAAAGTTCGGTTACCCTCCTCTTTGTGATATATATGTGAAAAATGTAGGATCATTTTTTTTATAAAACTAATGGAAGGGAATAAATGTATGGTAAGACTCCTTTAAGAGTGGGATGTTCTGTGCTATGACGTTCAAGAAGACGTCGAAATTCTAGTCAGTAGATTATCAATTATACTGCCAACCATCCACCGACACCTCCGCACGCATCAATCCCAATTATCCATCCATCCATTAACCACCACCCACCCCACTTGTACTCCCCCACATCAACCACCACCATCACAGCACCCACCCATCCATCAACCACCACACCCACTCCCATCCAACCCGTCCATAACAACTATCCAACTATCCATTCACCATGATCATCAATCCATCCATTTTTACACCCCCACCACTACCCAACCGACCCCCCCCCCCCACCACCACCACCACCGCCGCATCACCCATTCAACACCTCCATCAACCCACCCATCCATCCATCTACCGCCATCACCACGCAGTAAATATTGACTGTATCTTGATATAAAGAAAGGAAAACCAGTTTTTAATCCCCATGGTCATCAATATTAAAATTAGGTGTATACATTCTTTGATAACATACAATTACTCTTGCTTTAAAGGGACATCCATGCAGCTTCCATAAATGTCTAATACAGCTTATAGACCTATATACTGACAATTGCTTATTAACTAGTATAAAAATGGGAATAAACTGATTATATGCAGTTGACTCGTACGTAACATGACAGTCATCGAAAATTTGACTATACAAGTTCTTAAATTAATTAAGAATTATAATCAGCCAAACCTGTTCCATTACAGCGGTTCTAACAAAAGTGGGGTGTGGCCCCTGCAGCATGTGCTCACACTTGTTGAAGAAGCCATGCCGAAAAAGATAACTGTTCCGGTTTCGAAAAACACCTGAAGGATCCACACGACTGCACACATAGCAGAAGATTGGCGGGGCAGCCTTCCTTCGTAACTGGAAAAAAATAACTAGAATAAAGTACGAACCTATGTATGTATGTATGTATGTATGTATGTATGTATGTATGTATGTATGTATGTATGTATGTATGTATGTATGTGTTTGTATAAATATATATAAATATCTATCGTCCACCCGTCTCTTTTTGTTTATGCATACAGGCATCTATCCATTTTTTCTAAATATCCGTACGTCCATCCATCTATCCACCCACTGAATATTGATATTCATGTCAATATGTGTGTGTGTGTGTTGTTGTTGTTGTTGTTGTTGTTGTTGTTGTTGTTGTTGTTTTGTTTGTTTTTTTCTTTTCATTTTTATCCCCACGCTTCAGCGGGAGATAGTGTGATACCATCCATCAAATCAATCGTCCTTTCGTCTATCCTTATCACTTCTCTCGCTAAAGCTCTGGGTAGAAATACACGAAACATGGTAGTTATGTTGCCCTTGGGGCAGCCGTCAGCGAGAAGAGTGTCGTCCTTTGTTGCAACACAGCAGGTCGACGCATCATAAATTGGACGTATTTCTATTTCTATTATGACCCCTGTTCACTGTGAAGATGGCTCTGAGTATGAGGAGTTGTGGGATATGGAATGGGGGTGGAGATGGGTGTGAGTACGTGGAGGTGCGGGTTTTGGAATAGGGGTGGAGATGGGTGTGAGTATGTGTAGTTGTGGGATATGGAATGGGGGTGGATATGGGTGTGAGTACGTGGAGGTGCGGGATATGGAATAGGGGTGGAGATGGGTGTGAGTACGTGGAGGTGTGGGATATGGAATGGGGGTGAGGATAGGGGTGAGCACTGGGAGGAGGGGGTATGCAATAAAAAGGGATGGGAGCTATGATGGCGAGACATTTTAGCTGATCCCGTGTATTAATTTTCATTTTAACTCAGATTTATTGCTTCTTTGATACAATAATTTTATTTCATTTCTATATATAACACTTTATACATGGAAAACATTTCTCTGTGGAGCACTTTATACATGAAACATATATATATATATATATATATATATATATATATATATATATATATGCACACACAGCACTTTATACATGGAAAACATTTCTCTACGTAGTACTTTATACATGGAACATATATATATATATATATATATATATATATATATATATATATATATATATATATATATATATATATATATATATATATATATGCACACACACAGCACTTTATACAGCATTAGGTCGTAATACGACCGCATATTTACTGACTATCTTTCAGGTAAAAGCAATCTGACTTTATTAACTATTGCGGCACTGAGTTATAAATATTTACATTATTATAGATAAAAATCATATTTATCAATGCCACTATTTTAATTACATGCTAGTGTAAATATTTGTCATTTGAACAAGTAAACACCATATTTACCTTGCCACTCTTCAACTTTGTCTATCGAGTGATGCCGTTTTTGTGTATTATTAAGTATGCATATGTCGTGAATTCTATGCAATTATCGAGCGATCTCTCTCAGTCCGTCTAGTTTATGGGTCAGTGACTGCTCGTGTCATTATTAATTACATGCAAGATACAATAGGTCTGTTTACATAGACCTGTAATTTGTACTTGAATTTCATGCGTTACTTTATTTATCAGCATAAAATTGGAATGTCGTGTTTAACACGCACACACACACCTGTATAAAAAGTTACAACGAACGCTGCAAACATAGCTATTTACTATCATACTGGCCTAACCCCTTTCCACTTTTCCGTAGTCTTTGTCGAAGGCAATTACATAGGTGTGTCTGTCTGTCTGTCTGTGTGTGTGTGTGTGAAACTCCGTTTGCCTAGGGAGGGAGTTGACGTTCACCACGAGTCCTTACCTTCGATCTTCTCACATCCTTTTTTGAGGGGATGAGGGTATGACCGTATTATGTAGGACGCTGGCGCATAAGATCTAGGCGACAGTTGCCGTAACACCCAGCATGGGTCAGATTCATTAATGAAACGAATTATAACCCTCTAACATGTTTGATTATATTTATATTTCCAAAAATTTATGGTAGGATGCTGGTATACGAGCTTTCCTCGATGTTTGGTATATAGTACATAGGTGTCAATATATATATTCCACAAAAAGTAATGAATTACCTCACTTTAGAATTTAAAGTCTCTCTAGTAAAATACTCTATCAGTTAAATTGCTCGGTATTCCCAATCATCTATATCCAAAGTGATAGAACGAATTACGCTTAACCGCTTAAATATAATTCTATATAAATAAGAATTGAGCATGGCTGTCCAAATGCAGTTTCAAACCTACTTTCAAGTTAACCAATTTACCAATCTGTCAAAAATAGGGGGGTGGAGTTTGCGGGTTAAAGACTATTTGTAAATTTCTTTTCCCACTCTTCTCTTTTTATCGTTGCAATGGGGACGTAATTTATAATAATGTATTTATCCTTGCATACATATAAGGCATAACAATGTGAGAAAAAAAGACAAAACAAAAAGCATGTGCATTAAGAATGTTAGCTTGTGCAGGTTATGTACATTCTTGCGAAGATGTAACGAAATAAATAAAAAAAATATCGAGCTTGCTGTGACGTAGCCATTCCCATCATCTACAACAAAATGTATGACGAAACTCACAGGATATCGAAGGTTACTTTCGCTTGAAGTATTGAGAAGAGCTGCGACGCGCCTTTGCTGCTTTCTGATATCGTTAAGGGGCAAAGGCCCCATGGTCGTCATGGTTGCCGACTTCCAGATTAGAACTTGGTCATACTGAAATAGATAGGGGTTAGTTCTTAGATATAACAGAAAGAAAGCATATATCTCGTTTATAAACCCTTTGCGTCAGCAGTCATGTTGCAGATGATAAGCAGTCGAGGAAAACAATGTCACCTGTATAAAGTTTGTCGACGATTTAAAGAATAAAAAAACGCAATATCTCGAATGCGAATTTTCATTCAAAACATCCTCATCTTGCGGCTAATGACACCTACAGTTACGCGTTTATAACACTGATTGACAAATAATTCTTCAGTCCAATAAAACCTGTGTCAAGATAATTACTCACAATCAATTTCGTTGTAGTTACTTCCCTTTACCCACCATTGTTTAATTTAACTCGTATGACCTTTGCTTAGGAAAAACATGGTTTTTTATTTCCTGTTTCTGATTTGTGTCATTTTTTAAAGAACAAGCGCTGTTTATATTGATTGATGTCAAAATTGTGTCAAATTGGATTTAAGAATGAAAGATGTTTTATTTGTTCCCTTCCATATATAAGTAATGTCGACCTAAAATATGGCGAATAGCGAATCCAATGGGGCTTGGGGAATTGGGACTCCTGAGTTGTTGGGAAGTATCTAATAACAGCTAGAAAACCGTACGCAGAATCTTTCACCTTTCTCTGCCAAATTTATTCTTGGTGATTTTTCCAATAATACCTGTCAATAAAAGTTTTTAAAATACATTTTTTTTAAAATTGTTTTACAGCTGTTGAATGATATTGGTGATGAAGCCAGAGTGATCTGGCCCTGAATATGTCGTCCAATAATTTCCACAGAATACCTCAAGACCCACCTCCCCTATCAATGAAAGTAACGCCCAGTTTTGCCTGCCTAAACATTTTCTTTAAACTCGTGTGTAGGGTCACTATCATTCCTTGCAATTTCAATGTCAAAAGATCAAACCAAAGCGAATGACTAGGTCATGATTGCGTGGCTGTAACACACTTGCTTTTCAACTCTGCGATTGCGAGCTCGATTCTCGATTTGAGCACACACACAAGCACGCACAAGGATCAACGATCACCCATTCAACGATGTGACGCTTCTTCGGTTTACTTTGTCATAAAGACTACCAAACACAAATATCTGAGCTATCGATAGGTCGTGTATAATTGGACAGAACTGTTTTGTGCAATCGATGTAAAATAATGATTATTTTAAATTTAAAAGATACAATTTAGATTCCGTATCAGGCACTCTTATCGACGTACTAAACAGATGACATTGACTGATATTCAAACTGCATACCATTTTGAATTCACTGCACCTGAAACACGAGAAACCTGTTAGTGGTTGATTGATAATCAAAGCAAGAAAACAATTTCACTGCATTCAATTTCGTTAAAGATTTTATTACAGACCCATGGATTATGTATTTTTGTATGAGAGGAAATTATACTTTCCTGCGGAGCTATTATTGTCGCTCCAGTCAAGGATGACAGTTTGGTTATAATGTACTGATTTCCAAAAATGTATCTATAGTTCACTTAGCGTGACCAAAATGAACAGTTTCGGAAATGTTGAAAAAGCGCAGTATTCACTTAACTATATATATATATATATATATATATATATATATATATATATATATATATATATATATATATATATATATATATATATATATATATATATATATATTTGCAAGACATATAGCCCGTCTGCAATGGCAATAACACTAAATCATTTAGAATATAATGGATATATGTTGTGGAACTGATTACTGCTTTTTGTTTGCCTTGAGTGAACTTGCGGAATCCAGTCAAACCTGGATTTCACGATCCGACGTTTAGTCTGGGTATCTGGATTTAAACTGAAAAAAGTCTAAAATGCATGCAGTCTGATTGTACTAAATCTGACCAATAACATTTCTTTAAAAGCAGTTTTTTGTTGATGACTCAAAGTCAGGCACGTAAGCTGAATTTTTAAATCATTTCCCTGTATTTCTTCTTATGAATTTAAGGATACCGTTGTTCGAACCCAATAAACGTGATTTTTTTTCAATTGCCGTGGAAATTGTTTCCTTGCAGTGTTCTAAAACAAAATCCTGAAAAAAAATCTACAAGTATATTAGTAAGTTACTCACCAGTTTGTTGTATCGGTTGTTGACTATGGTAACAAGTTCCTGCATGTTTAACTCCCCCCGACTTTTCTTGGGGTTCTGAAATCTGACGCTTTTTAACATCTTGATCTCGCCTCCAAATATATCTCACAGTTGACTAGATTCAAAAATCTACTCTGGCAGTTATTCACTGTCTGGTGTCTAACTGGTTGTCTATTGTCAGTTTTATTTATTCGTGTCCTCACTTTCGAACGAGCATATGCTATGTACATAAAAATACTAAAAGAACATATCGTTATGAGAAAGAATCATCGCATGTCTCAGCAAGAAAATACTCCTCTTTACAGATGCAATATGAACGTGTTACTTTACCATAGCAATTCCATTTAACACTAGTAAATATGTCGGTATATATTCTATCCATAAATTATAATTTCTTGTTATCACTATTTCGTCTTCACTTCGGTGAATTTCGAAACCTTCCAAATATATATACTGACATAGGCGCTCCTCAAAATAAAGTATTCCAAAAATTCCGTTAAACTCCTCCCTGAATGGTCGTGCATCGATATTTTCCGAAGAGATATATATCAAAATACATTTTAAGGACATCAAACTTCATTGTATATTTAAATATTTCTTCAGTTTATCAGCTCAGAACATTTAAAGATCGCTTAATGATAACAAAAATCACCTCACGCCCCTCGTTTAAACGGGGCACTGCCTCTCTATTGAGCTTTTATCAAACCAAAGACAATGGAAACGTACATCCGAGCGGAGATATTGGGACTATTTCGACACTGGCACAAAAGAATGTTACAATATGCCATGACCTATGAATTTAGTTGTTGATCAAGCAATCGATAAGGGCTCCAAACTACCGTTAATTAACAGTTCGGTACGTTATAATATGTCGTGATTGCACGCGCGATCACAATTTAACAAACAGCAGACGACAATACGAAACCCTCTCATCTTCTCCATATAACCTGGCGCTAAGAGAAGTTCATGTATCGGACAACACTAGATTTAAAGCACAATTAAGCGTTACTAGGAGTGTGTGTTTCAATGTAGAATCACTTGCCGTGTGTGGCGTATATTTTCACAAATTTATTGCGATCTTCGTCACGACGGCTATTAATTTGAAAGGTTATTTGATCCAAAACAATCCAAGTCGTAACTCCATCCATCCAAATGAATGCATGTTCACAGTTCTGTTCAACATTGTTAACTCAAGCCGCACATACAAAGTTTCTGATAACTAGCTAGTTGAATAAAGTTCCAATAATATGAATAAACAAATGTCCATATCCTACGTGAATACACTACCTCTTTGTATCCATTAGTTGTCAATGTATGTGCCGTTTATATGCACTGTTATTACACTGCACTCGATTTTATAATCAACATTTTTAGTAATAGCACTGTAAATTTTGGCAATCAATTCTCTAGGCATTATATCAACAGCAACATTATCCAACGAATTTTGGAACGGACATCAACGAACGTTGTATGGTTGGTTCCACTATGCAAAGCTCGACAAATTTATCATAAAGTCCTTAATGAGCATTTATATTTTGTGATCAGCGCAGATCCAACGCGAATTACGATTGGGTTTTCTGTTATCTGTAAATCGGTTGCCTGAAACGCATATCGCCACACACATTGTATGGGAATATAAAACTTGTGCTAAATACATGCTGTGGGTGTATACATTTTTAATGCAATGAATCTTCAAATTTGAAACTCGATACTAATCGTATAGACTTGATCTTCACAATAGATGCACTTAGATATATAATATAGTCATGGAAGTATGAAAATGTAAAGCTTTTTCACAAAAGCGTGAAGTATTACGTACCATTGTACGCGGCATTTTACATCCATTCAGGCCTTTCATAGTTTGAAGGGTTATATTTTAACGAGATGAAAAGCTGATCAGTTGGTAATAATGTTGTCCTCTTTCACTCACACACGTTATCAAATGTCATATGCTATTGAGAGTGCAAGTAGTTGAATTGTATATTGTTAAAGCAAAAATTCGTTCAAATAAAAAATGCATAGTTCAGCTCTTACCCACGAATAACTGGAGTCAAATGTAATCGGTATAATTGAATCCATTGTAATGTATAGAGTCGGATCGATTTATCTCCATGTGAAAATTATCAAACACTGAAATGTTAAACCTGTAATTTGAGTCACTTCATTCTGGGGAAATATAAAAAATATATTCAACTAAATGCAGTAATTAATGATTGCTGAGGCGGTAGACAAGAATTAGCAGCTGTATGAGTGGTAGTAACGGTGGCGGTCGCTGCGATGGTTGTGGTGGTGGTGGTGGTGGTGGTGGCGGCAGTAGTAGTAGTAGTAATATCTTTTAAATGCAATCTATCATATTTGCAACAAAGATCATATTTTCTATTGTGAAAGTTTCGCGACCACGAACCTTGAAGTTCTTTATGTAGTCGTTTATGTCAAATATGCACGAAATTATATAATTTTTTTCTATTCTGCCACGGATACAACTTCTCAAACACTCCTGAAAAGTTTACATTGGTTGGAATTTGAAAATAGGTAACATGTAATAACGGTAATAAATAGTTTTCTCGTTATTTCTACAAATGTTAATTATTGGTAAGTAACTCATTCTTTCGTAGCTTTCCTCTGTGATGTCTAACACCTGCCAAACGTGATAGAATGTAATACAAACTGTAAATTACACGACTGCAGAATGTAATCAAACTGTAAATCACACGACTGCAGAATGTAATACAAACTTTAAATTACACGATTGCAGAATGTAATACAAACTGTAAATCATACGAATGCATAATGTTGACAGAATGTAATACAAACTGTAAATCACATGACTGCATATTGTTGTCAGAATGCAATGCAAACTGTAAATCACACGACTACAGAATGTAATACAAACTGAAAATCACACAACTGCAGAATGTCGGCAGAATGTAATACAAACGGTAAATCACACAACTACAGAATGTTGGCAGAATGTAATACAAACTGTAAATCACACGACTACAGAATGTAATACAAACTGTAAATCACATGACTACAGAATGTAATACAAACGGTAAATCACACAACTGCAGAATGTCGGCAATATACAAACTGTAAATCACACGACTACAGAATGTAATACAAACTGTAAATCACATGACTACAGAATGTAATACAAACGGTAAATCACACAACTACAGAATGTTGGCAGAATGTAATACAAACTGTAAATCATACGAATGCATAATGTTGACATAATGTAATACAAACTTTAAATAAATTGGTTGCATAATGTTGGCAGAATGTAATACAAACTGTAAATCACATGACTGCATATTGTTGTCAGAATGTAATACAAACTGTAAATCACACGACTACAGAATGTAATACAAACTGTAAAGCACGTGACTACAGAATGTAATACAAACTGTAAATCACACAACTGCAGAATGTCGGCAGAATGTAATACAAACGGTAAATCACACAACTACAGAATGTTGGCAGAATGTAATACAAACTGTAAATCACACGACTACAGAATGTAATACAAACTGTAAATCACATGACTACAGAATGTAATACAAACGGTAAATCACACAACTACAGAATGTTGGCAGAATGTAATACAAACTGTAAATCATACGAATGCATAATGTTGACAGAATGTAATACAAACTTTAAATCACATGATTGCATAATGTTGGCAGAATGTAATACAACTGTAAATCACATGACTGCATATTGTTGTCAGAATGTAATACAAACTGTAAATCACACGACTACAGAATGTAATACAAACTGTAAATCACATGACTACAGAATGTAATACAAACGGTAAATCACACAACTACAGAATGTTGGCAGAATATAATACAAACTGGAAATCACACAACTACAGAATGTAGTACAAACTGTGAATCACACAACTGCAGAATGTCGGCAGAATGTAATACAAACTGTAAAGCACACAACTGCATAATGTAATACAAACTGTAAATCACACGAATGCAGAATGTTGGCAGAATGTAATACAAACTGTAAGGCACACGACTGCAGAATGTAATACAAACTGTAAATCACACGATTGCAGAATATGTTTTGACTTATAAACGCAGTTACACTCACCCCTTTTGTAGGTACTAAGATCAGTCACTAAATGCAAAATATATACTATCAACTTCTTTTATTTAATAAAAACCAACATTTAGTTGAAACTTTTTTTTTATTATTCACCTTGACTTTGGGCGTTGTTTTTACTGAACTATATGAAACAATTGCCTGTACTGAAAGGATAACCAACATATTTCTTATAAGGTGTGTCCAGTGAAGCTCAAATCAATATCGATATGAAAAACATTTCATTTCCATCATATCAAAGTAAATCAATGTTGTGCAAAAACATTATGTAAATCTGAAAATCTCCGAACCAAGTATATGCGGCACAGTTTCCGAAAAGCAGAAACAATCGCTGCAGCTTTTACGGTTCTAAAATTCACATCAACGTTATGTAAAGTATGATGGAATACCAGTCTAGTGCCTTTTAATGATAAGCCTGGATGAGAGTAGCGAAAAATCAATTCTCTTGAAACAAGCAATGGAACGTGGTTTATTTCAACCTGGCCACTTGCAGAGAAAACACTATAATTAAAAACAAGCTATATAACAAATATAGTAATTCGAAATATTTGCACTCCAGTGAACCAGAATTATTGGAAACCCAGGGATCCTGACTTTCCATTATTAAAACCCCAGCGAATCTGACTGTCTACTAATAAAAACCATTATGAAAACTCCGCGAACCTCGCTGTTTACTACTAAAAACCATTATGAGAACCCAGCGATCCTGGCTGTCTACAAATACAACCTATTACGAGAACTCCAGCGAACCTGACTGTCTACAATCAAAATTATTATAAGAAAATTCTGGTTGAATAATATTACTATTTTATACAGTAGCTGGCATACCCTTTTTCTGTCCGTACGGCACATTCCATTCTGCTGCATAAGTTGGAATGTCGTCAACATACAGACTTTTAATTGAAAATTACGGAGTTATTCCAAATGAACAAACGAAAACTTCCCAGCGGAGCTGTGGTCATGTCATATTGGTGTGGAATGTAAGATTCAAAGCTAGACATATAGTACACTACAGAATTTGGGACACTCTCCGCATCATATGTAGAAATTCGTGACTGGGGTTGGGGTGGGTGGAGGGGGAAGAGAGAGAGAGAGAGAGAGAGAGAGAGAGAGAGAGAGAGAGAGAGAGAGAGAGAGAGAGAGAGAGAGAGAGAATAGGAATTATTTAAATTCTCATAGAACCACTGTGATAAATACATGTATAACAATGTTGTACTTCAAAGTTTTTCCACCAGGAGGGACAATGATATATGTTCCAGAGACAGACAGACAGACAGAGACAGAGACTTGAAATAGACAATGTATTCGACTTGTATGAATGTTGTATGTTATCTCCCAAACAGTGGTTTTAATTCTTGCTGCAATAATTTTTCGATGCAAAGAACTTAAAATATAGTTATTTAATATATTTATCTATGTTTGTCAGACTGTCTGTCTGTCATTTTATCTCCCCTCTTCTCCTCCCATCTGTATATCGACCTATCTATATATCTATCAGCTGCTCTGCCTTTCTGCCTATTTTGTTTTTTTAATAGATCGACACGGAAAGAATGCAATAGACGTCTAAATGTCGCGTCTATATATATATATATATATATATATATATATATATATATATATATATATATATATATATATATAAAGGCGAGAGATGATTAGCCGCAATTTTTTGCCTTATGAAAAAGCTGACAAATAGTCTTTTAATGTATCATTTGCAAATATTTTGTGCCGTGCTATGACAGTTTGATTCAATTTTGTTAACACAGGGTTTATAGCGAAAGGCGGTCAATATCCCTCCTTAGATTCATTTATTACAAGTGATCATGCAGGATTTCTCTTTTGTGTACACAGGAAACTCAAAAATTTAGTTTTCTTTTGTCGGTCTAAACCCTGTCTAATAAAATTCGATTTTTATAAAGACGTGAAAACTAGTACGTATAATGTATTTAGAGACTGAGATATATATTATAAATGAATATGGAGTAAAGATAGACTAAACAGAATTTGAAATAGTTTACAATTTACCACAGTTGTAGTCTTTTAATCTTTTTTCTTTCTAGTAAGCTTGACTTGCAAAATCGAGGCAGAATACTAGAATAAACAAATTGAACAAAATCTTCATCGTATGAAGGGTGTAGCGCTAAAAAGGCTCAAGTTCTTCCTAATTTCAGGTCGATATTCGGATATTCTGATGAGCCCCCACCCCCACCACCTTCCCCCTTCCTGGTCCATATCACCATATATATATATATATATATATATATATATATATATATATATATATATATATATATATATATATATATATATATATATATATATATATATATATCGAACTGGGACATTTGCCTGTCCCATCCCCCACCCACCTCCTTTTTTCCTCTCCTTTTCCCTGTCCGTGAATATGCCTGTTTATCATGAAGGAAAAGTGTTATTAGCCTCTGAAGATACAGAGTTTCTAATTTTCTTTGCTTCATCCGCTGTATTAAGTGGAAAAAAAATTCAAAAAATGCTTTTATTTTGCAAACGATCTTTTGTAGAGACGAGACCTCAATTTGACTTGAATAACAACAGATCCTGCCTATAATTGTACACTGTTATACCATACACCCCACAATACCACACATAACTGTAAACTGTATTACCGTATACCACACAATACTCACATAATTGTACACTGTATTACCGTACACCCCACAATACTCACATAATTGTACACTGTATTACGCTACACCCCACAATACTCATATAATTGTACACTGTATTACCGTACACCCCACAATACCTCACATAATTGTACACTGTATTACTGTACACCCCACAATACCTCATATAATTGTACACTGTATTACCGTACACCCCACAATACTCACATAATTGTACACTGTATTACGCTACACCCCACAATACTGATATAATTGTACACTGTATTACCGTACACCCCACAGTACCTCACATAATTTTACACTGTATTACCATACACCCCACAATACTGATATAATTGTACACTGTATTACCGTACACCCCACAATACCTCACATAATTGTACACTGTATTACCGTACACCCCACAATACCTCACATAATTGTACAATGTATTACTGTACACCCCACAATACCTCATATAATTGTACACTGTATTACCGTACACCCCACAATACTCACATAAGTGTACACTGTATTACCATACGCCCCACAATACCTCACATAATTGTACAATGTATTACTGTACACCCCACAATACCTTATATAATTGTACAATGTATTACTGTACACCCCACAATACCGCATATAATTGTACAATGTATTACCGTATACCACTCAATACCACACATAAGTATACGGTGTATTACCGTACACCACTCAATATGACAGGTTCCAACTATGTGATTATTCAATATAAGTAAATAATGCAAAATAAATTGATAGTAATGTAATAAGATTTCATAAAGACCTTTAATCATTAAATTTTCATTGCAATTATTTTTTATTAATATAAAGTTTAAGTTGTGCAACCAGTCTTCTTTGTTTTTGCTGCTGCTTCAATGATGATGATGATGATGATGGTTATTATTATTATTATTATTATTATTATTATTATTATTATTATTATTATTATTATTTGTGTTGCCATTGGTGTTGATAGTGTGGTGTCGGGGTGATGTTTCCACTGTTGTAAGGAATGAGTTCTACCGAGACATCCCAAATTGACCTTGGCAATCATACCTTGTCTTTCTATTCTTTTCTTTCTTTTTTTTTTTTTCTTTCTTTTTTGCACATTTTCTGAGGGTTGCTTTATTGTTTTATGTAAGGAAAAATTGGCAAAACATTCTTTTCAATTAAAATCTTTAGAAAAAATGAAACTTTAGCAATATTATTTTGTTACTTATTGGGTACTATCCTCTGAAGATATAAATATTCTGTCACTTATTGAGTACTACCCCCTGAAGATATAAATGTTTTGTCACTTATTGGGTACTATCCTCTGAAGATATAAACTACTACATGTATGATTCGGTTTTTGTAGTGAGATTGTACACATAAGCACAAGTACACAATGAAAGAGAAATATTCCGAGATAATTGCCTTGAATTCACACATTATATACATGTTTGTAATACTTCGTAGGCGATGAAACCCACTTTTAACAGGGGTGACTGTGGCTACAGTGAATTTCAAGTCAATCTGTAGATGTGGAATATTGTAACTATCGATTTGACTTTATATTCAGCAAAGAAATATATGAGACAGCCCTCCGCCCTTCTTACTTTTCTAAGGTTTTCGGAATTGTTATAAAACTTGTGTCAGACCTGTAAGGTATTAATATACATGTATATGTGGTAAGTTTTAATGCCTCATGCTGTTCTTCTCCATGTTACACGATGCTTAGTTTGTTTGGTAATAGTTTTTGTTTGGTAACAGTTTGTTTGGTTGGCAACAGTTTTCTTGACTGGTAACAGTTTGTTTTTGCTTTTAATTATCTTCATGTGCCATCAGCATGCTCTCTATTGATGCACGTTTATAATTTCTACATTTCAACAACATCATCGACATCAACAACAACAACAAAATGGTTATCAACAACAAGAACAATAATGCTCTTGGCATGCCTTTAAACAATGTTTAATGGCTTTGGCAAATTTTACACTACCATTTCACTATTGAGAAGAAAAGTCAGCGTAAAGAAAGAGTATATCTTTGAATGTCTCTTGCATAATAGAGACCTAAATAAGTTCTATCATTACATTACCCAAATTGTTTGCTACAGAGGGGGTCGCGATATTTATCATTCAATTTACTTCAGGTTTAGGTTTGAAAAATGTTTGTAGTGCAATATAATGGCTTTTAATGGTGTGTTTCTCGTATTTGTCTACCTACAGATAAGCCTTTTTCGAATGCCTTAGACTCAAAGCAATAGTACAAATACTGACTTATGAATTTATTCTATAATATACATAAGTCGATCGGTAACGTTTGCAATTCACAATTTAATATACTATTTTTCGTACGTATAATGTCAACTTAAACCAATGTATCTGTTTTCTTTTCTTCCTTTTAACACATACTGCGTATATACAATTACTGTGTATGGACATTATTTGCACTATGAGGTAACAAGATTTACCAAGCTTTCAAAATCAGACAAATATAATACTGTAACAAATTTTAAATATAGGTTCTAGGTACGATAGTTCCAATAGATTTTACAATTTTTTTTTTCTTTCAATTTTGATGTTTGTAGTAAATCAGAGCAGTTTTACAACGGTACATATAATAGGGGACAGGGCTGACTGTAAGTCTTAACAGGACAAATTTCTAGCTATCTAAAGTGCATAGACTGAGGTATAGTCGCTTTTCAACATCGTCTATGGAGATTGCATGACAGACGTTTATGATTTGGTAACTCCATCAGAAATACTTATAAAAACCCAAGGACAAGACTACTACTACTACTACGACGACTACGATGACGACGAAGACGATGGTGATAATGATGACGACGGCGAGTATAAAAATGAGGGTGATGATGATGATAGTGGTGGTTGTGGTCTCTGGTATGCTGTGCATTATTTCAATCTATGCAATCTTGTTACCCAACGTTATCACAACATCATATACAGCGGCTGATACTTTGGCAGATAGTGGGCTCGTGTTCACCGTCCAAATTATTATCCCTGCGCTTTTTGAGGAAAAGGCGGCCATTGTGTGATACTGCTCATCCGGGTGTGCGTACGTGCGTGCGTTTGTAATGTCGCACAACTTCTTGTACACTGTCCAAGATAGGAAGTTGAAAATATTAGCTTAGATTGAAATGGGTGGGGGTCTGTAGATGTGACAACTGTTTTAGATTCTTTCATTCATCTCCTGGGGGTGGTGATTAGGAGTGAGAGATGGAGACACTTTTTGCACTATTTCATACGTTGAAAAATATAAAAACTGTGTGGTAATTTTTAGAGGGTTTTATTGTCGCGCATCTCCTTCTACGTTGTTAAAGATAGAGTCTTTGAACACTTTGATATGACTGGTGGTGGTCAATCAATCACTGGTGGTGGTATTGATATGACTGGTGGTGGTCTGCAGATATGCACAACAGGTTTGAAATACAGGTTTAAAATTTCCTTTATCCCCTTGGGTCAGGAATTATGGGGTGGGGAAACTTATCCATCAATTAAATTTGTATAAACTGTGTAGTAATTTACAGAGTTTGTTTGTAATGCAAATCCTCCTATACGGTTATGGGTAGAGAAAGTGCAACACGACTTTACAATTTTGATTTATTACTTAAGGGCGGAGATTGTGGGTTGGAAAAGTGAATAATATTATTAGGATATATATATATATATATATATATATATATATATATATATATATATATATATATATATATATAAAATTAGGTAGGGTTGGGGGGGGGTGATTGTACATGAAATGAAAGTAACTCCCGAGTTGTTAGTATTGTGTTTATGTGAATCAACATGTGTGATCACTGACCCAAGTGTCAACACATATCAAACGTAGTCACGAAACCCCTGGGTCATGCCCCGCGGTTACATACACGTATCCCTGGTCATAACTTTGAAACGATTGAAATTCCCACCCTATATCCATGTGTACACTTAGTGGGCATGCCGAGACAATATCCATGTGTACACTTAGTGGGCATGCCGATACAATATCCATGTGTACATTTAGTGGGCATGCCGAGACAAATTCAGATATGCAAAAGACGTAGATCCTGGGTCTTAATTCGGAAACTATTGCAAACTCCACCCTGTATCCGTATACACATACCCAGTATCCGTATACACATACCGGGCGTGAAAAGGCAAATTCATATATGCATGAGACATTGGTCGAGGGTCAATCCTTAGGCCCAAGGTCAAAACTTAGAAAACTATTGAAATCAACATACTATAAGCATGTATACCCACCTAGTGGACTTGAAAACAATCTATATGAGCAGCTAACACCAGACCCTGGATCCATCCGTACCCTTTGAGACATAGCCGGTTAGGGGCTGAAACATTGGGGCGGGTATCAAAACATGTAAGCCCAGGAATACGCATTTTACAACACATAATTGCAGTTTCCTACATATGTTTCCTGTAATTTCTAATTTACCGGTCTCTACCTGTACCGGCCTACATCAACAACAATCAGCACAGGCTTTTCTGAGTTGATTCAGGCATGAGAAACAGCTTACAGAAATGAGTATGCAATTGCGATTTAAAAACTAGAACATATTGATGGGTATGTTGGAGATATAATAATTTATCTATACAATGAAACTAGAAGAAATTCTTCAAAGTTTACACGAATAGCTCTAATGAGTGTGTATTGACACACCTCTATTCACTCACCCGATCGTGTACCACTGGGTTACCACTGTCTCTGGACGTGAAGGTTATGTCATATGTATGTATGTATGTATGTATGTATGTATGTATGTATGTATGTATGTATGTATGTATGTATGTATGTATGTATGTATGTATGTATCTCGTCAGCCTACGAGTACGAACGAAATTTGTCACTAAACTTGCCACGCCATTAATGTGAAATATATATGAGAAAGAACGATTGATAAAAGAATTAAACTGCCAGGTCATTGTTCCCAAATTATTACAATTATAACTTACTTAGAGTTTCCATCCTTCTTAATGTTTGTTTCCAAACTTTGGTCATTACACCATGTATTTTGGTCATATGACTTCAAATGAGCAGAGCAAAAAGTACATATTGCACTTAATTATAACCGTTATTAGTACGTTGATTGCATTATTTTGATTGCTAATAGGTACACATATTTTATAAACTGTCTCTAGACAAATAATTTACTTTTTACTTTGTTAGTTTCTAAATCCTCGCCAAAAATTGACCAAATCCAAAATATTCACATTCATTTTTTAAAAATTGAACCCTTAAACATGTGGTTATAAAGTTGAGGTTACTCACCCGTAACATAAGTGACCGCTATGTTTTGAATACATGACCACTCAGGTGTAAAGACTTTTGTGCATGTGCTCTCCTTTACAGTTATAGGGGTTGTAATAGTTTTGAAATGTTTCTGACTAAGTCAAGTTTAGTGAAGTTTTAGAAACTAGCAATAAATAAATTGTTTGTTCTAGTGACAGTTCATGAAATATTTTTACCTATTAGCAACTGCCATAATGTAATTTAGGTACTACTAGCAGTCAGAATGAATAACCATATATGGGTTCAAATGAAGATTTGAAGTCATAAAAGCTAGACTACATGGTTGTAACGACCAGAGTGTGGAATAAACCTTAACCAGTCTATTATTAACAAGCCACTTTATTTTCAAGTGGTATTTTACGGCTGAAATTTATTAGGAAAAAAAGTTTCCTACTTGATGATGACATGACAAAAATTTACAGTCCTGATACCTAGGATGAGAATTGCATATTACGGTGTTAATAGATAAAACCCTCGGAGGTAATCTATCAAGTTGTTTAATCTAACAGATTTATGTGACTTTATTTGTCAGCGGGCTACTTTATTATCATTTTTAGAATGAGAGTCCTGTAAATTATGTGAAAGTAATATTGCAGGAGTAGGTTCGAGATATTTTTTAAAGAAGGAGGTGGGAGGACGGGACGTAACTTCAAAGTGAGCCATGAATCTCATATAAAACTTTTACTGACTGATACAGAAGCATGCTTTTCTGTTTGACAAACGCCGATAAATGACAGTTATATATTAATCCAGAGTAGCGTAAAAACGAAGGGGGGGGGGCGGAAGTGGCGGTTGCCCCGGGCGCCTGATCTCATGGGGCGCCAAACAGCTGATACAAATTCTGGCCTCGTATTCTGGCCCTTTGGGCCATCATCGTCGCCCCGGGAGCCATTTACCCTTAGTACGCCACTGTTAATCTATAACAGCGATATATGTGTGGTTACATTGACATATCGCCAAGCTAATATAACCACGCCCACTCATTAGTATAACACGTCAAAACAAATATTTTTATTTGAAAACTTCCCCCATGTAAATAATTAATAATTTGAACAGCGACTATAGATAACCTAACTTCATCAAAAAATATATTTTTTAAACAGGTACCGCTATTTGTAAATTATGAAATATGTGACACTTAGATCAGCCCCATATTTCTTTCCCTGGTTTTCTGAAATTTATTTTAGATAATTAATTAGTCACTAGACTTGCACATTTTTATCACGTGACAATATATTAGGGTCTATATAACAAAATGTTTCCACCGACCGCAAAATGGGCTTAGACTGCTACACTGAAATTAGGTATAATCAAGAACTGGTTAGCGTCAAGAAGTGATGGCTATCTCTACAACCTTTTTCCATATTTTTTGTCCTCATAGAAAAGAAAGAAAGATATTTACTGAAATGCAGATTATTATCGCATCCCTTGAAAACCTCTAGACACAAGTCTTCATGAGTATAGAATATTTATGTTTAATTCTATACCATTATAGACTTTTGTTGGGGTCAATATGAAGTTTTATGAACCAGTAAACATTATATTGACAGACGCGAAGCGAATGTCAGTATGATGGGTTTTACTTAATATTCACCTCAAAAAGGTTTATGTTTATTGTATAATGATTTAAAACATAAAATCCAATTTAGTTTGCCTCAGAATTGTACAAAATGACATGGCAACTTCATGGCTCTAAGAACTTAAGGTTATGACGTCACGTATAAGTCAATGCCATAATTACTCTACGATATAAAGAATGAAATATTGTAATAACCATTATTAGCTATGTTAGTAATTTATGACGATAACAGAACATATGTATCTTTAAAAACAAAACATAGATATTTCAAATTCTTCCACAATTCAGTCCTTTTCTTTTTCCATTATATATATATATATATATATATATATATATATATATATATATATATATATATATATATATATATATATATATTGCCATGGTACCTATATTTATTGCCACTCTTAGCTCACGAACCACAAGATTTAACTGCACAAATGTTAAATCCGAGTGAACATTAGACAAAAATAGCACCTGACATCGTTCCTTGGTGAGGGCGAAAACTCTAACCATATACAGTACATTTTTCATATATAATAATCAAATTCTATATAACGTACTTGTCACATTTTTCATATATAATAATCAAATTTTATGTAACGTACTTGTCACATTTTATATATATCATAATCGAATTCTATATAACGTACTTTTCACATTTTTCATATATAATAATCAAATTCTATATAACGTATTTGTCACATTTTTCATATATAATAATCAAATTTTATGTAACTTACTTGTCACATTTTATATATATATATATATCATAATCGAATTCTATATAACGTACTTGTCACATATTTCATAAATAATAATCAAATTCTATATAATGTACTTGTCACATTTTTTCATATATAATAATCATATTCTATATAACGTACTTGTCACATTTTTCATATATAATAAAAAAAATTCTATATAACGTACTTGTCACATTTTTCATATATAATAATCATATTCTATGTAACGTACTTGTCACATTTTTCATATATAATAATCATATTCTATGTAACGTACTTGTCACATTTTTCATATATAATAATCATATTATATGTAACTTGTCTCTGAGAAACAACACTATCTTTATCTGGACAAGTTTAGAACCCGCGCCCTTCAGGTCACGAATCCATTACGCTAAGCACTTACCCACTGAGTAACACATAGATTTAGGATAATATTTGACTCAAGATGAAAATATATCGGCATGGGTGCTTATCAATTTTGATATGAGTACGATATAGAAGCTTCCGGTTTAATGCTCGTGGGTTATCTTATGCAATGATATTGTAAGTTTTATCGTATCTGGTCAATTTACAATACTTAAGTGTGACATTAAGCATCATTGACTAACGGAGAGAAGAGCTCCATACTGATACATAAAACAACAACTCTGCAAAGTCCTCGATGAGTGTTACTGATAGCTGGCATAAAAATTTCATGGACAGCAGAACCATCATAATTAGGACTTAAAATCTAAAGTAAGGTAAATTAATTTAAAACATGAAACAAATGTTGCTGTAATTCTAGAAAGCTTCTCTCATGTAAATTCATAATGGTCTCCAAAATCCGTAGAGGAAAGAAAAAACAAATTTATTACGTACTTGAGTGTGAAATGTAAAAAATTAAGGGCGAAATAATTTTCAATTTTTTTTTTCTTTTCATTCCTATATTTTCACGTGCGAAAAATATATCGTTATATTTTCACATGTGAAAATACAATATTTCGCATGATGCCATGCAACTCTTGATTGTATGTGCCTACGGAAGTTATGATGGAAGCAAGAAAAACGAGCACTTTGAGAGCAAATAAATGGAAACTGCGTTATCTGCCAGATAAAATTATTTTTTGCTGCAGAAATTTGACTCGACGCCGATCACGCCTCAATAAAGTTATTCCCCTTACTACCTTGACAACAATGATATACCTGGCGAAAGTGGGGCGAATTAACGAAAAGGGATATGGTCCTGATGTGCTGAAGAGAAAGTATAATCTTATAAGCTTCGATTCTGGAGCAAGTTTAGTATATAATAAAAAGAAAATTTTCTTTGCCTGCGTAAATACTGGATATATTTCATCTTGTGGTATAAAAAATGATATATTTTAGCTCGTGGCATCGCCACTCGATAAAATAACATGTATATATCTGGCACAAACGTAGGAAAAGAATATATACTCTATTTATAACATGACTACTGTTTTAATTGCTTAAATATACCCATATCATAATTTTTATATGTAACACGTGTAATAACACTCGAATCACGTCACAATTGACGTCATAACGTCATGCAAAGGAAAGGTGTAACGACCGGGCATCCAAATGCATTTCAAAGTCAGTTTACTACACTATTCTGCGGTTTTGTCAAATAAAATCAGTCTTTTTCCTCATGCGATAAATATAATGTTACATTTTATAACCTGTATGTAAACATAATGTCAGGAAGTTCACATCGCCATGAATATTAAAAATTTGAAGAGTGACTCTGTTCAGGGTAACCAAAATCGTAGATTTCCTTTCCCTGTAGAAATTTTAGTAAGTGATCAAAACCCATTCATACCATATCCAGTTCCAATCCCTTGTGTGTGTGTGTGTGTGTGTGTGTGTGTGTGTGTGTGTGTTTAATAATAAAATCATGCCGAGCACAATGTCTACAAGTCGTCTGCTTCAAAATTTAAACAATATATGCAGAATTGGTGGGGGGGGGGGGGGCAATAAGGGTGTATTGTCAAACTCGCGAGTTTTGTTTCAGTGTGGGTTCTTAGATAAGTAGTATAAAGGCAAATTAATGAACCCTCTCATCCCTTCAAATTCATAAAAGGTGTTTTCTAGACATGGGGGATACAATTAAAGTTTACGTAGGTTGGGGTTAACTATAAATATGCCATGTAATATAACGTAAGATTATCATAAGCCATAATTAATTTCATGGATTTACTACAATTCGGGCATATAAAGATCTTGATTAAATTTATGAATTTAATGTTGAATTTTTTTTTATTAAACATGTAGCTTTTACATAATATTTCCTGATGTGTTTATTATTTATTTTACTTTGATACTGTACTACCGACGGTCACTGTATTTCTCAATTGCCGGGGTAATAGGATGTTCTCTTTAGAGCGCCTTCCGTTAGAGCTCACCTCGTAATAACCAGCACCTTGGCGGTCCCGTTGATCGCTAATTATACTCATTCACTATGACAAATGCACCACACATTGATTACTGATGCAGGATGATAAAAATGAAAAAGTAAGTATAGTGAAACCTTTTTGGGTAGGTCTTCTATGTAGTAACGTGGTAATAGAACGTACCGGCCTTCTATATTCATACGGACTTCTCTTATATGATTAAATTGATTCTTAAAATGTTGTTTTTAACATTATGATACAATGGTATCGGACACACGTTCTAACAACTTAAATTAGCCCTCTCCCTACATGATGCAACATATTTCAACATGACAACAGTGTAGCAAAGACTAATAATAAAAAAATGAATGGAGAGAGAGAGAGAGAGAGAGAGAGAGAGAGAGAGAGAGAGAGAGAGAGAGAAGAGAGCTGGGGTGACGGGACACAATGACAGCATTCGCGACTTGAATAAGTTATTGAAATCGTCCGGTATCAGTTATATATTTGCATACATGTTGTAGAATTCTATATTTTTCATTTGTATCGCCCTTTCCCCAAATCAGTAAATCTAAGCTAACAGCTGGATATGACACTGGGAGTCATTTTCTCATCAACTCGGTTCGTTGCTGACTATACTTGGGACAGAACATGAAGAAATGCATGGTGGTTTCTATCCCACCACAGGAACAAAAAAGGGGGGTCTACAAGTTGAACGCAGTAAAGATCAGCTTTTAATGAGCTTACATTATGTCGCAATCTAGTATGGATAATATCTAGGGCTCGATGACTAAAAGTAGTCATTTTACTGGATTCGGTATTTAGACATAAACACTTTTTCAAAGCACTGTAAGACATGTTACATTGGGTATCGTGTTCAAGCTTGTTCCACAAGGCCGCTGTTGAGGGTATAAAAGATGATTTGGGAAAATTTAGCCTGAAATTGCAAATGACTACATTATTTGAACGTCGAAGGTTATACTTTGTTTGCTCTGACACAGGGGAGGGAGTAATTCAATGAGATAGTCCGGAATTTGACTCGTTTTAATGTTATAGAGAGTTAATAATTTTTGTCCCTTTCGTCTAGATTTCAGACTTTCCCACCCATATCATAGGCCGGTATCTAGTATAAGTGTGTGATTACTTAGTCCTGTAGCGGAGTGCGTAGCAGGGAGCATAAGATGCAAGGAATCTGACTAAAGGGGGCGGTGTATCATTGGAAAAAGGTACAGCGATTCGGTACTTTAACTATGATGGAGTTCTCTGCGGTCTTACGAACATCGGAAGTGTGGCGCAGTTGTCAGCGTAATTATTCATATTCATACAGTGTTTACCTTTATGCATACTCTGGTAATATTGGGATGGAAACAATTATCTACCCTTGTCGAGAAGAGTTTTTGTATACATGTATCAAACTGAAAATAAAGTAAGTCAGATTTACAACTTAATGCACGAGGTTGTTTTGTACACTTATTATGTGGCCTCCGTATCCTAGGGACGAGGGAGTCTGTGAAATTGCCACGAGGGAGTCTGTGTAATTGCCACGAGGGAGTCTGTGAAATTTCCAATTATGTTGCAGAGAAATTCTAATCCTCTCCTATTGTTGAACAGAATACTATTATCTATAATGAAACGTACTATACCTTTAATATTCAGCCAAAAAATTGCACCCTTATATTTTTGGGAATGCGCAAAGAGTACTTACCTAACCACAAAAATTATACCTCCCCTCCGCCTCCCACTCCCCCCTTCCCCGAATAAATATTGACCAGTTCCTTATCTATTATGTGATGACAAAGATACAATATTACCTGGTGTATTATAAACGACAATCAACAACAAACAATAACTTGATTGTACTTGACTAGTTGACGCAGTCTTTCTTATGTTTCCCCTTTAATGCGTTGGATTTGGGGACCCCCACGAACCACCCCATACCCCTATGAAACAAAAAAGACGATATTATGACATGCATACCTACAACCTGTACACACATTACTGACCGATATCGTATAGTTGTCCACAAATAATTTATCATTTAAGCATATTTACATAATTACATCATAATCGCTAACAATGTAAAGCTAATTCTATGGAAATGAAATATATAAAATGTAGTACATACCCAACACTGACTAGAGGTTTCCTGTAGTGTGTCTATGGTACGACTATGCTCGTCTTCAAACAATGCCTTTCAATGACTTTCAGTACTGTACGTTGTAAACGCTTTTGTATAAAGACAATAGATAATTACAGGTGTGTATCGTGTACATTTCACTCACCGCACAGGTAAACAAAAAAAGACCCCCCCCCCCCCTTACTGCTGGACATTTCACGACAACAACGGATAAATTATAACACGTTTATTGCGATGAGTTGTGAAACTGTGCATCGAGTCTGAGTAGTATCAACAGGAGATTTGTATTGAAGTCCATTACATAGGTAGACAACCTGTCCGGAAGGACTGCCTGAGTCCGGGTAGTATCAACAGGAGATTTGTATTGAAGTCCATTACATAGCAAGACAACCTGTCCTGAAGGACTGGCTGTGTATACGCACAATTCGTAAAGACCTTTTGTCATGATGGATAGGTGAAATCTATTTTACCTATGTATCTGACAACGGACCTTTTATAAGTGGAAATTTTGTGATGTAGAGAACCTTCGTTGTCATTTGCCTAATTTAAAGGCAAGATAACGAATGTGTATAGACACTGTATGTGCCTAATTTAAAGGCAAAATAACGAATGTTTATAGACACTGTATGTGCTGCTATAGCGGCTGAAATGTACAAGCGCGAAAATTTTAATAAAATGCACGAGTTCTTATTGTGGTATATATTATAAATACCAAGGGAAAAACAATGTGTTGGTTGTTTCTTACCGGTTATTTAACATATCATTGGCTATATCATGCTGAGGAAATGGGAACTAAGCCCCTTTACCAACGACCAATCGAGTCAACCAACCCATGCTGACTTGGGCGAGTATCAAACCCGCAGCCCTTGGATTACGAGTCCGACGTTCTACCAACTTAGCCACTGGGGCTGATTTGAAAATTACATGCAAAGGGTTTTATCGAGGTTTTTTTGTGACAGAACTTCTGTTTCACTTTAAACATATTTGGACACTGACACAAGATTTATTTCCAGAGGACCCCAACAGCGGATTAGACGATAGATACTCGAAATACATAAATAAGCTTGGTACATCTTATGCAAAACTCAATACGATAGCTCTCACTTGACCGAAATCAGCCGGTTACTTCTTATACGCAACTGAAAACGGTAAGTTACATACAAAACTCGGCTGAGTAAGTCTTATACACGACTAAATACAATAACTCACAAACACAAATCAGCTGAGTACGTCTTATACGCGACAAAATACATGAATTCACATACTGAAATCAGGTGGGTACGTCTTATACACGGCTAAACAGGGTAGCTGACATACACAAATCAGCTATGTACGTCCTATACACGGCAAAATACGTTAACTCACATACAGAAATCAGCTGGGCATGTCTTATACACAATTTAATACGGTTGCTTATAGATGTTAGCTAGTATGTCTTATGCACACTTATATACGGTAACTCACATATAGAAATCAGCGTGAAAGCAAAGTAAAACGCAAATAAATTGAGCAGCAATCACACAGCATTTATTCTGAGAAAGAGGCCACAGCATATTTAATTATGTCTGTAAACCTTGGAGCAGTATTAACGCTAATTAACTAATTCTAAATTCACCAACCCTTTAGTCGAGCTATTAAACTTTGTATTCTAGGCACGTCTTAAACTGTATGCTCCAATTCTGTCGATAAAAGCATAAAAAAGTAAATAAACTGCTATTATTAGATGGTAGCATGATTAACATTATGCAATAATAATAATAATAATAATAATAATAATAATAATAATAATATAGTAATATTGTAATATTTGTAACGACTAAATTACATTAAAACAGAAAAAACAGTTAACGTTTCCTTTTAGCTGTGGATGTATTGTTCTATACCGGTATACGTAATTGATTTTAGTATGAATTTAATTTTAGATTTGGGATATAAATGTATACCTTTATTGCTTAGTGCAGAAGACTATTAAAAAAGAGTACCAAATAGTGTTCAATATGTCATTATTGCTTTCGTCTCATAAAAATTGAAATCAGCAATAAATATGAAAAGCATTACCGATAATCGCACTATTGGTCATCGTAATTTGGATTCAGTTTCAAGTGGAATTTCCTTGAGCGTCATAATTCGTTCCAGTCGGTCGATTGACACTAATTGGTAAATACTTGATAAAGAGAAATCAGTGCTTGTATTCGTGGCCGTGAACTGCAACATATTATTCACTGACACCAAACATGTATGTGAGAGCCAAGATTTTTTTTTTTTTTTTTTTTTTTTTTGTGGCTTTTGGAGCTTCGTTAAACAAAAGCTCTGTAATGAAAGCTTTACCTTCCTGTGGGTTGAAACCCTCGGTTGCCGGATTTAGAGCGTGTCATCAAAGACATAACCGCCACACCACTCAGCCACCACCGCTTACACTAAGAAATAATGAAATGGTGTGCTCTTGTTGCGGCCACAGGTGCAGCACACAGTGTGAATTTTCTGCTGGTTCCAAACACGAAACTATGGTATGTCATAGAGTACGAACATGGATCAGTTCTTGTATCTGCACCAGATGGGGACATTTGTTTCTAATTAGAACACGTATTCCTTGAGTGGCATACACATGTAGGGTAAATACAAGTTATGCATAGGAAGGTAGATATCAGTGAGTTTAACATCATTAATAACTACCAAATCAGGCCGTATTGGCAACCTGTTAATCCACAATCGGAAGAAGATACAATATACGAGTTATGAATATTTTGTTTCAACTTTATTTGAACCTGTCAATAAATTTAATGCCGATCGATAGATAAAATAACGCTCTATAAAATTACATTCAGCTGCACGTACAGCACGACGGACACTTACAAATATGTGCGTGTGGCGTAACACAGGTAAATGACAGTGACGTATAAAATGTCAGAGAAGGAGAAGAATTCTGCTACTGTGCAAAGAACATATTGTATAATCCGGGCCCTCTTAGGGCACTTTCCGACTGTTATCAGGACCGACTTGGATAAAGTTTATGGATGTAATTTTCTGTCATATGCTATAGTTTTGGAGTGGTTTCATAATTTTAAAGATGGTCGCAAATCCATGGAAGATGACCCACGTTATGGAAGAACGTTGTCTGCGATTGGTGAACGGGAAGTGGTTGCTCTGAAGGAGTCAGTTGATGAAGATACTCGATACATAGTTGAAACTATTTATATTATCACGATTAATTCGTCAGCTGTTTTTAATATATTGAAGAATCATTTGAAGCTTCAAAAAGGTTTGTGTTAGATGGGTCCCGCATTTGTTGACAAATAAAAAAAAACAGAATCCGGTTAAAATCGTCAAATAATACTCGCAATATATGAAAAGAGTGACCAGATAACGTTGAATGAGACCGTTACGGGTGATGAAACATTGATTTTGCTAACCCGACTGAAGTGAAAAAAATAAAGTTTGGACCAGGAAAACAAGAAGAAACCACAAATTGCTCGACGTAGTCGGACTATGAAGAGAATTTTATACTCATTATTTTTCGATGCAAATGGGCCGGTCGTCTAGGTACCTGTGTTTGACTTTGCTAGTGTCAATGAACCTGTGTCTGACTTTGCTAGTGTCAGTAGACATTTTAATGCCTCCAAAGTGTTGTCAAAAGTTGTGGAACACTACCGAACCATCCGTCAGTGCACCGGTACCTGAGGTGTGCATCTATTCATTGACACATAAATCCGCCGTCGTGACAGAGTTCCTAAAGGAGCACAGCATCCCCACTTTGCCACATACTCCATACAGCCCTTATTTAGCTGTAAGTGATTTTTAGCTGAATCCCGTTATCAAAGATTCGCTGATGATATGAAAGCCGTTATGTCGTTGGTAGTGCAGCATTTTTCCAGTGTTTGAACAACATGCCAAAAAGTTAATACCCGGTACAAAATGGCATTAATAAGTGGATAATCAGACTCAGAAAGTGTGTAGAGAAGCATGGAGGTTACATTGAGGGGATGTACTAACGTAATGTTCACTAATATAGAACTTTGTTGAATAGCGCACTAATATTCAGAACTTGTTAAATACCCCTCGTATATATGTGTGTGCACACACACACACACACACACACACATATATATATATATATATATATATATATATATATATATATATATATATATATATATATATAAAGCTGAATTGTATATTTCATAAATCTTGAACGTACAGACTTTACAGTTTGGAAAATGTCCAAAAATATTTTTACGCACTAGCATATTCAAATTTCAATTCAAGCACACCGGAGTGGAGGGAGGGACTGGGGAACGACGAAAGATGTTAGTTGTTGACAAAAGAGTCTTGAAAATAATTTTAACGACCACATATAAAAAGTATAAAAATACTTTGAAGTAGAGAGAGGATGGTTGCTTGCTTTTCTTTTATCAGGAGTCTACTGTAGTATCTTTAATTTTCGTACACCATATTATTATTTTTGTTGATGTGTACCAATAATTTTAAACTTCTTGTTAAGTACAGATATGTGCATATCTTCAGTAAGAAAACAACTCCTCTGAATGAAATATAAAAGTACACGTCATTATCGTTTGTATGAATCGATGGCGCACGAAAATTTACAGGGTGTGAAAATTTACAGACAATACTGTTATATCTACAAATTCGTGTCCCTGTTCATATCCATGCTATTATTACATGAGTCGGGAGACGAAACTTGTTGAGTTCAATTGCGATTAGTGAACTCACTATCTGACACCAAAAACAACGTGAGGGTAAAAGTCACAAAACTTGACTGAATCCAGTATGTGAGATTTTACAACTTTGCATATTACGATTCGTGTCTTTGAACTATCTGCGTACCCAGATGATGGTAATGTCGAAACAAGTATTAGCTTTCCAACAAGTTTGAAGGCTCTGTAATATTTAATTTATTGTTTGGTTTGGAAACAATTTTTTTTTACAAAAATAGTGGATGGAGCAGAAAAGGTAGTTCGGGTATTGTATTTAAGGCAGGAATATTCTCTTCATTTTGAACGGGTGTGAGATAGCTTTACGATAGATATTAGAGAAAATTTCGCAAAGTACATGAGGCCTAACTGTACGTGCGCTTTGGAGACATGGTTGACAAAAAATAGTACGAAGTTTGTTTAACGTGCCACAAACCTATAAACTTTTCCAAGCACTGGCATATATTTATGCTAGTTTACTGTGACACTAGCATCTGACAAGCTATTAACATAATGGACGTGGTTTTTATTTGGTTTGGGGGTTGTTGTTTTTATTTGTGCTGTTGTTGTTCTTCTTTGTTATTGTTTTCTTTGTTTTTTTATTATTTGTTTGTTTGTTTTTTTTTGTTTTTTTTGTATTTTTTTTTTTTCCTGTGGTACCTTGCAGTGTGCATTTTTGAGGTAGACCATTTAAAGAGGATAATAAAGTACTGCACAGCGGGTTTTATCTTTGCCCTTTTATGTGTCAAGAAAAAGTCTGCAAACTGAAGTACAGAAACAAGTTTTAAAGATTTGTATAATCATTATTTTGAAATAACTTATATGATGACATATACTGAAGTTAAATAGCTGCATGAGACCTGTAATTGGACAGTTAAAGAGCTGCATGAGACCTGTAATTGGACAGTTTAATAGCTGCATGAGACCTGTAATTGGACAGTTAAATAGCTGCATGAGATCTGTAATTGGACAGTTAAATAACTGCATGAGACCTGTAATTGGACAGTTAAATAGCTGCATGAGACCTGTAATTGGACAGGTTAGCGCAATCGCAAGTTGCCTCCGTGACTTGTGACATTACATGTCAAATGGCACGCGAATACAGTTATTACCAACCCTCTCTGATGCAGATCCTCTGGACTTAATCATATTTATAATCAATATACAAATGACTTTTGAAAATTTCCAAACGCAGCGAAGATTGACATCACATGGTTTCGTAAATATGTATGTATGCACATAAGCCTTGTTTGCATGCAAAAATATACATTAAACGATTTGGTGCTGCATTGACACCTACTTAGATGGTCCCGTTCAACCACACTCTCGCGTGACTTTGAGAGACATACGCCGACCGAGAGTCTGGTCAAGGTCTGTACAATATATTGTTGCTTTCTCTTTTTCTTCTGACAAAAAAATACATAATCTGTACCATAAAGGCCATCATCAATACAGGTGCATAAGTGATAAATATAAACATTTTCATAATATAATTTTGTGGTAGTTGAATGTATTAGCGCCAAAGCAGACAGTGCGTTTTGCTGACAACTCTATGACACTTCCGGTGTTCGTCACTAACTAACCAATCACTATTGCTAAAAAAATTATGTTTGACACGGCCCCAGGGCAAGTGGTTGTTTAAAAATCACATGCCCTGACTTAAAATCAACTTGCCCTACACGACCATATTTGTTTACTATCATTTTGACACACCCAAAAATTAAATGGTCGGTCCTTTATACTCCTGATATTGTGCATGAGACTGAACCCTCCCTAGTTCACATTATGTTGTAGAGGTTGGGGGGGGGGGGTCACAACCAACGAGATTTTAAACAATTTCACAGTATCTGCATACTCAGGCGTGAAAATCTGAACAACACCTCTGCTCTCGCGATCTATGACTGTATATCTTCAGCTTAACCTTCAGGTCGATGTACAGTCTGTGTATTTTCACCACGATCTATTGGAATGAGTATTTGGTGGCCTTTGAGTAGTTTCATTTTCTGAACGCTGCAAAAACCTCCATGATTCTTGCTCAAAGTTGAAAATAGAAATGAAGTCGGAGAGGCATTGGCCTTTTTTATATCAACCAGTTAAAACAGTAGCTTCAAGTTTTGTAATTAGTTCTTGTGATAGTACTGTGGATGTGTCACAATTACATCACTCCGTATCAAATAAAATCAGCGGCTACCAACTCTGAGGAGGGTATTAATAATGTATCACTATCTTTCAACAACTTCAAAATTGCGGGCTCAAGGTTTCTTTCAGGCAAATTAAATAACACATTTTTGGGGGACAGGCCAGACGGGAGACTGACTTAGAATATGAGATCTAGATTTGAAGGGCCCCGGGCGTAGGGATATCCGACTTTGTGAGCTCTGAATCTGGAGACACAGATTTATTAGTTACCGGGTTCAATGGAAACATAGCTCTGCCATTTCCGTCAAGTCGAGAAATAACCTCGAATGTGCTTGTAGGAATATCCATAATAAATTTGATTGGTTTGATGGTAGCGAACATTGGGAGTTTCTCTCTCGACTTGACGGAAAAGGACGTTCCGATTGTACCGGCCTATGATATTGACTGGCCAATTAAGGTCAGGTAACAGCGAAACAATGCGTGCCGCTGTTATGTACTAAGTGAGTTGGTGTAACAGTGTGACAATTTGCAACATTAAAATTCAGAAGCAAAAACATGTATCACCTATACATATTTATGTGGTCGCTCAACAAAAAAAAAAAAAAAAAAAAAAAAAGTCTGCATGCCGCACCAACACCGGCATAAGACAATAATTTAGTTATGCACTAGTTTATCAGTGAGTCTCTTCAGCCAAGCAGGGGTCCTTTATCCATATATTATATTTATTTATTTATTTCGGGTGACATATAACCTATCTGATTAAAGCTTGTGCTTTGTTCGGCGACAAAGACACGCAACTTAAACTGCTGGCATCCTTCAGACATAAATAGATAGATAGATAGATAAATATATATGCATGCGTTTACTATCACATCATGACGTCATAAACTCACATGGACAGAATCTAACACACGTACACTTGTTCACACAACAACACCGGAATGGAATTTACAAATAGCAATCTTAATGGATTTGATACCGTTTAATCAATATGTCCTTCAACATAAAGAAAAAAATGACAAACAAATACATTTGTTGGAATTAAGATAAGAACGAATGCCAAGTTAAATTAAACAAAACTCTTCAAATCATGATTCCATAATGGTGGATAAGAAATGATTAGAGTAATGTACAGTGATGATGATGTTGATGATGATTCTTGCAATATTAAAATACCCTTTGGTGATGACGGATTCGCTGCTGAGAGAGAGAGAGAGAGAGAGAGAGAGAGAGAGAGAGAGAGAGAGAGAGAGAGAGAGAGCATTAAGCGACATGCATACATAATCATCAATATAAGTTCTGGGTGTTTAAAAGAGCTAGACAGATATTCCAGAATAACTGTTTCTTTGCATTGCATGTGTTTAGCTGAATTTACCTTTATTTTGTGTACCATTGGAATCAGCAGGTTGGAATTTGTTTCTATTATGATAAACTAGTTATAACACTGACGAAATCACAGAATAGTTCATGAAAAATAGGAACACTGTTTCATTTTACAATTTGTACTGGGTTTGTAATAGTACTGTACTGGGTTTGTAATAGTACTGTACTGGGTTTGGGTTTGTAATAGTACTGTACTGGGTTTGTAATAGTACTGTACTGAGTTTGTAATAGTACTGTACTTGGTTTGTAATAGTACTGTACTGGGTTTGTAATAGTACTGTACTGGGTTTGTAAAAGTACTGTACTGGGTTTGCAATAGTACTGTACTGGCTTTGTAATAATACTGTACTGGCTTTGTAATAGTAATGTACTGGCTTTGTAATAATACTGTACTGGGTTTGTAATAGTACTGTACTGGCTTTGTAATAGTACTGTACTGGCTTTGTAATAGTACTGTATTGGCTTTGTAATAGTACTGTACTGGGTTTGTAATAGCACTGTACTGGGTTTGTAATAGTACTGTACTGGGTTTGTAATAGCACTGTACTGGGTTTGTAATAGTACTGTTATGGGTTTGTAATAGCACTGTACTGGGTTTGTAATAGTACTGTACTGGGTTTGTAATAGTACTGTACTGGCTTTGTAATAGTACTGTACTGGCTTTGTAATAGCACTGTACTGGGTTTGTAATAGTACTGTACTGAGTTTGTAATAGCACTGTACTGGCTTTGTAATAGTACTGTACTGGGTTTGTAATAGCACTGTACTGGGTTTGTAATAGTACTGTACTGGGTTTGTAATAGTACTGTACTGGCTTTGTAATAGTACTGTACTGGGTTTGTAATAGTACTGTACTGGGTTTGCAATAGTACTGTACTGGCTTTGTAATAGTACTGTACTGGCTTTGCAATAGTACTGTACTGGCTTTGTAATAGTACTGTACTGGGTATGTAATAGTACTGTACTGGTTTTGCAATAGTACTGTACTGGCTTTGTAATAGTACTGTACTGGGTTTGTAATAATACTGTACTGGCTTTGCAATAGCACTGTACTGGCTTTGTAATAGTACTGTGCTGGCTTTGTAATAGTACTGTACTGGCTTTGTAATAGTACTGTACTGGCTTTACGAGACCAAGACTATATGGAATATTAAGATCATGTTTGTTTGTTTGTTTTTTGTCCTTTTTTTTGTTATTTGTTGTTGTGTTTTTTTTTAAATTAAATACTAACTTTAATATCAAATCGTCGATTTTTATATCCTAAAATCAAAACGGGACTAACATGTACACCTAGAATATACTATCTAGTTGTACTAATTTTTTAATGTTGACGAAAATTACATTTCGTGTGAGTATCTTTACGGGATATTATGCTACAGTAAAACACCTATTACACGGAAGCCTTTTCTCTGCTTATTGGATCATACAGAGCAACGGAGTATCATTCAGATAAGCACTTTATTCTGGATAAATGTATCCGTTATTAGGATAACTATAACTCGAAAAAAGCATGTCACGAGAGGAGCCCAAATAATTTGCTGACAACTGCGTCACTTCCGGTAGTCGTGAGATATGATATAGGGAAGTTTTTACATACGGGTACTCAAACTGAGGTGACAACTTGGTCTTTATCCTTCATGCAGTCATCAGTGTTTAATACCTTATAATCAGTATCAACTGTATTATAGACTTAAATAATGTTGTGAGTGTATTATTGGAGGTCTTTTCTTGAAAATGTAAGCAAGCTTACGGAGATTAATTAAGCAGAGTTACTTGAATTTTCTGTCAAAATCGTGGTGCGTATACCGGTAAAAACTGAGTCAATTGCCGCATCGAGTGATATTCGAGGCCATCCTTGACGTCAGATACCGAATAACAGCGCTTATGTCACCAAAATAAATGAAATAAATAAATAAATAACACAATCGCCTATTGTCTTTCAGGATTAGTCCGGATACAAGTGAATCCAAATAATGGACGTTATACTGTATTTGTACCACCAAAATGCGACAAGTATTACCACACCAGAACTATGCAGAACAATATATAAATAAAGTAACGTTTAAATATGTGATTTTTTTAAAAGAACGCATGATTTGTGAAACAGCAAAAACAGTAATTTAAAATATACACTTACTTCTGCACCTGCCAAAATAGTCTGATGTTAATGCGGTTATAAGGCGAAGAGACAAATACCGTGCGAAGAGACAAATACCATGCGAAGAGACAAATACCATGCGAAGGCAATGCACTGGGAGACCTAGACGTGTATATCAAACCTATTTCAAGGACCATATGCATTGTTCAAATATTCGAGATGGAATGGATATGAGAAATCAATTATTGTTTAAACATGATGGCAATATGGTACTGTTTACTTCCATAACGATCCAGGCTGGTAATTACTCACTCTCTAAACGGTCTGTTTGTTTATTAGCGTGTTATCCGGTTAGTAACAGAAAGGATTAAGCAACACAATGCTATACGTAAATTAAGGACATATACATGAACTCTCAAATAATCCTCTCCAACACTTTTTGTTAGAGTTATTCCCGTTTCAATTGCCACTTAATGCAGTGAATGACAAAGCTCATTAGCGCAAAAAGTCCCCCAGTTCTTGATGGACTGTCATGAAACTTGGTAAATGGTATGTACATCATCTGAAGATACGCATATCGACAAATTACTTCGCTCCCATAATATAACATCACCGAACTTTTCTTTTTTTTTTTTTTTTTAATTTTCTCCGACTTTTATCACTGTTTTCAACTTGTACGCGATTTTTTTAAAAAATTTCCCGGCAGGTCAAAATATAGCCTGAACCTACCCGTGCGAGAGAGTTCATCAAGGTAGCTTTTAGTGGTACCCCGCCTGCTTCAGAAACATGTATCTATTAAAAAAAAAAAAAATACCGCGAAGCACCCCATTTTGATTGTCCAGAAAGTTTGCGCTTACTTCAGTTAAGAAGTACACAAAATAGTTGAGTTTTCTTTTACGTTAACATAACATGCATTATTGGTCTGAGCCCTATACGAACTGTGTGACAGAGAAAATACGGTCTTCATTTCAATTGAATTTCTTCCGTAAATCCTGTGTAGTAGCGTAAACATTTTCGTCAAATATATTGTAAAAATAAAATGTCCATGTACAATCGGCGTGCTGCCTAAATCAGGCCGGGTACGCAGACTTGGATTGTCTCTGGGCAATGCACTTCACTCAGAATTGCCTTAGCACCCGTTCATGTGTTGATGTACCATTAAACAGCAACTAGTCAATCAACTAGATATTTATGTACAGGATTCAAAGACACGTCAGCACAATAACAGCTATATGGTGACGATTACAAGCTAAATTCTAAAAATGTAAAGATAAAGAATTGCAATAAAACAAAATTACGACGATAAACATTTCCAAATCAACGTAAACATGTAGTACAAGATAAAAGGTAAAGACGTGAAACTTCCGCAAAAGGTACATAAAATAAAAGTTATAGGTAAAAATGGAAACAATCACAAAAACCGGCACGTTTTTTTACCCCCACCCGCAGCTTCATTTAGGATCTGAAACCTTCGTTGTCATCTACTCCTCTTTGTAAAACATTTTAATATGATCACTCCATACTACTAAATATGATCATTCCATAATACTAAATATGATCACTCCATAATACTAAAATATGATCACTCCATAATACTAAATATGATAACTCCATAATATTAAATATGATCACTCAATAATACTAAAATATGATCACTCCATAATACTAAATATGATCATTCGATCTCAATTGGTCTTGATTTTATCAGGTTTCAATGATGCGTCCATATTACTTACAAAGATGTGACATTTTACCCCCACCCCTCGTCCACAGGGGGATGCATCCACGATCTGAAACCTTCTTTGTTGTCTACTGCTCCTTGTAAAACATTATACCAAAAATATGACCACCCGACCTCAGCTAGTGTAGATGAAGTTCAGGTTACAAAGAAGAGTCCATATTTATCTATGAAAATGTGACCTTTTACCTCCATCAAGGGGATGTATTCTCCAGGTGGATGTATTGAGGATCTGAAACCTTCGCTGTTTTCTACTCATTCTCGTGAAACATCGTAGTTATTATGATCACTTTACCTCAATCGATGTAGATGCAGTTCAGATTACAACTTGAACTGAGTGACAGACAGATGCACAAATTGACGGATATGACCAGTTTCAACATATCCTAAAAAGTGTAGATATAAGTATGTGCATAAGATGTTGTTTAGTTCCGCTTTACCAGGACGTTTTTCCAAATGGAAATTAGTGTAGAGGAGATGAATATGGCGCATGAATTCTCTGTGAGATGGGGGAGGAGAGTGTAAATATACTTTCTAAAACAATTTTGATGAATAAAAGAGAATTAAAAACTGATAATTAAAAAGATTGATTGATTTGCGTTTAAGGGTATATCAAAACGTGAAAAGTTAGATTGTCCCAAGGCAATTGGAGTAAAGAGACTTGACCAGAGGCACATCATGGCGGCCGACCCGGCCTGATCTGGGCAAGATTCTAACCCACAGCATTCTGGTCGTGAGTCTGACACATTGCCCACTGAGGAACTGTAGCTCCCACAGATTAGGTTTTGACTACCAAGAAAATATTGCCCACTGAGGAACTGTAGCTCCCACAGAATAGGTTTTGAGTACCAAGAAAATATTGCCCACTGAGGAACTGTAGCTCCCACAGAATAGGGTTTGAGTACCAAGAAAATGTTGCCCACTGAGGAACTGTAGCTCCCACAGAATAGGTTTTGAGTACCAAGATAATATTGCCCACTGAGAAACTGTAGCTCCCACAGAATAGGTTTTGAGTACCAAGAAAATGTTGCCCACTGAGGAACTGTAGCTCCCACAGAATAGGTTTTGAGTACCAAGAAAACGTTGCCCACAGAGGAATAGGTTTTGAGTACCAAGGAATGTTGCCCACAGAGGAACTGTAGCTCCTACAGAATAGGTTTTGAGTACCAAGAAAATGCCATGTACCTCCTGATTAAACCATCACACAAAAAAGCAATGGTTGAAGAAAGATTGAAAGGATGAATGTGGGAAGCAAGGGGGGAGGCATTAATGAATGCATGAATGCAAGTTGGGAGTCCTTTGAGCAGTACTGGAATTAGCGGGGGGGGGGGGGGCGGGGATGGGGGCAGCTGGAGTTACCATATATACTCACTTATAAGTCCAAGTGCAAACAACATCAACACTGATCTGCCATCGCATAATGCACCGCAGATGAGGGTCTATTATTTATTCTACTGATTACTCCTAACAGACTGCATGGACCCAGATATGCCAGCGCATTATGTGACATCAGTTCTGGGTCTGTGCAGTTTGATGTTGGATTCAACTTATAAGCAAGTACTCAACCATTTGAAAGTTACTCAATGATAGCCACTCAAGAAACCTCAAAAAAAGCCATGTTGGCTTTTGTGAATGAAAAACTTCACATTGGAAGCATGTTAATATAAAAAATTTTTTAAACAAAAACAAGTGTAGGATAACATAACAATTATATTAGATTTTGAAGATGTTTGGAAACCCCCTTTTGCTAACAACTAATCCATTTAGTGCAGGTAGAGTACTGTGAAGAAAATGAATAGCACACTAAGCTGAGTTTTGATCAATGACATTTTCAAGACAACTTGATGTACTCAATACAAACAATAAAATAAATTTACATTTTTCATTTGTTGTTATAAAACATCAATACAAAATAAAATGTTAGAAATATGCATATGAAGTCAAATGATACTAGATTTGTCAGTTAGTAAGTGTTCATGGAATACCCACCTCTAAAATAAGAATCTGACAAAAACACATTCTTATATGTAACAAACTCGTCGTGATAAAATTCGAAGTTTTTATATGTAACAAACTCATCATGATAAAATTCCAAGTTTTTATATCTAACACAAATGTTATGATAAAATTCCAAGTTTTTATATTTAACAAACTCATCATGATAAAATTCCAAGTTTTTATATGTAACAAACTCTTGTCATGATAAAATTCCAGGTTTTTATATGTAACAAACTCTTGATGTGATAAAATGCTAAGTTTCCTGAAGATATCTCAAATGGTTCCAAAGATATTACCCGTCAAAACATGGGGCAAATATGGACAGACACAATTTTGTGTAAAAATGAGGATAACTCATAAAATGCTGATTAGATAGTCAGATAATGCTCATTCTTGTACAAGACACATTGTTGAGTCGTGATATAACTGCATGCCAAATTTCAAGACGATACCTTAAATGGTTTCAAACATGGGGAGATAACTCTAAAAGTCTTACTCTGTCAAAGTTGCATCCTATATGGGACACAGACTCTCGTCATGATACAAATGTATACCAAGTTTCAGGAAGATATCCTACACGGTTCAGGAGACATTAACTGGAGATGAGTGTGACAAACAGATGGATAAACACAATTTGTTATATAAAAATGGGGATAGTTCTTAAAATGCTGATCAGACAGACTCCATATTTTACTAGACACATCGTCTAGTCATGATACAAATGGACACCTAGTTTCATGAAGATATCTCAATGGTTTTAGGAGATGTTAAGTAAACAAAAGTGTGACAGATGGACATACCGGACTCCACTATATCCCCTCTCCCAAACTTCATCTGCAGGGGGTACAAAAAGAAAAATTAAATTTCATTTAATGTTTATTGCTGAATCACAGATATTAATTTCTAAAATACATACAAATGGTACTATATCTATTGAAATAAAAAAATATCCTTAATGATAGGATAATTCACATAAAATCCTATGCTGAATTCACATAAAATTTCAATTATTTTATGAAAATACATTAAATTCACCCCCTCATCCCCCCCCAAAAAAAATGTTGTAAAATTGTAATAAATGTAATTATATAAATTATGATTTTATAATTTGATATTAACGAAACTGTAAAGAAAAAGTCTGTTTACATAATGGAAATTAAGTGTACTAATATTCAACAATTCATACATGTCCTAATGGTTTCCACATATCAGTTGAGTGTATACAAACAAGCTAGTATGAAGCCAAAACATTTTAATTGTACATGAAATTGTAAAAAATTATAAATAAAACTGCCGTATATTGAATGATATGAAGCAGTCCTGCTTGTTATCTTTTATCACCATGACTGTATAAGAAAAATCTGTTTACATCATTTATTCTAGAGCAACACTATTTAACAAGTTTTAAATATACTCCAATTGTTTCTATAAATTTGTAGACAGTTTAAAACAGAAATAATGCAAATGCCAGTCATCCCTCAGAGGAGATGGAGATAATGTAAATAAATGTGTCAAATTCAAACAGGTTCATATGTAATATTAATTTGACTAAATTTCTGGATCAGATATCCAAATAATTCTTCAGAAAAATGTCCATAATCCACAGCAAAACTATTCAAATTGTATCCATAAGGTGTTCTCTAAATATTATTACAGCAATGTGCTCATAATAAAAATACATGGATGAAAGAAAACACAATATCAATAGTGAATACATTTATTTATATGTATCTGTACTAACTACCTACGTTTTATTAAAATTGTGTACATGTTTACTAACTACTGTAAATAAGTGACATACTGGCATTACTGTTTTACATTTACAAAAGTGATAGAATGGGATAGAATCTCAAAGGAAAAAGGTACCACTACTGTGGATTTTCTTTTATAGCAACTGCTCAACATTAAGAATATTCAATGTTCAAAAGAAAACTGTATATGAATATAGTCTTCAGAGTTATCTAATTCATGCAGGATTTTCATAGCTAGGAAAGGCTGTGTTACATAATACCTGGCTTAGACTGAGGTTAGAGGTTAATACCAAGAAATAAGAAACACCATTTCAAGGGAAATAACTCTGCAATATACAAAATGCCCTTGAATCTCAATATTGCCAGCATTATAAAATAGTAAATTGAAGTTTGGGGTATCAACCCTATAATGAATATGATGGCATTGAAAAATATAAAAAATATATATAAAAAAATGAAAGGATGCCATTCTGGTACAATCACAACCTTTATTTGTGCCCTACAATGCAGTTCATGGTGCAATTATAATTCATCTACCACAATGAAGCAGTTCACCAGTACAAACTATACTGGTCAAATGATTATTTTTTCATGTACAAAATTTATTCATCGGATAAAATATCTTATTATATGGCAGTCCAACACAATCCACTTATTAATAACTTTGCTATCAGGACTATATTCTGACTATTGTGTGACTAGATGCTTATATTATTTTTTGGCAGTCCTACACAGATATACAATCCAATTATTAATAACTTTACTATAACGACTATATTCTGGCTACTGTGTGACTAGATTTTTATATTCACAAGACATCCAAAGGTGCAGCATATACAGGATATCGCATCACAAGTTTAGTAAAACAAAAAAAGAGAAAACTTTAACTTGTCTATGGTACTAGTGTCACGCCATAAAAGACACAGTATAACATATTTCATATATCTGTCATTTACAAATAAAGACACGGTATAACATGTTCACATATGTCATTTATAAATAAAGACACAGCATAACATGTTCACATATGTCATTTACAAATAAAGACACGGTATAACATGTTCACATATCTGTCATTTATAAATAAAGACATAGCATAAAGTCAAAAGTCTTTACCGAAATCTTGAACTAAACTTTGTTTTAAAGCTGCATTCCCTTGCAAAAATATTGAAAATTGAGATAATATCATGACATGTTTTTATTGTTCTCTAAATAAATAATGGTGCATATATTCTGAACAAAGAACACACCGGAGTAAAGGAAACATGGAGGAATCCAAGTGGAGACCTAAAGCTTCAAGCTGATAGCTTAGTATTTAAATTAAGTGAGACTGTTCCCAGTATATTTTTCATCATGCACTCAATTCCCAATGTCAACAAGCCAATATTGAGGTAACTATCGCAACTGTACACAGCAAACCCATACTTAACTCAATGGGTGGCAAAGTGTAAACAGGACATACTCTCACTGTTTAAGTGTCAGTACAAGACAATTTGTACCAAGCTAAAATCCAGCCTACCTATAAAAGTGTAATACACACCAATACAAAATCAAGACAAACATCTCAACACAGTTCATGTTTACAATTTACGGAAAGTGAGTCTCATTATAAAAACCATCACTTCCCCTAAGTGTACATAAAACTATACTTTGACCACGCAACATATGGGTTTCCCAACAAATAAACAAGCAAAACTGGCCGATCTGGGTGAATCTTGGTGGTAAGATCATCATTTTATATTGTTATGTACTCCAAAGAACACACTTGTAATGCTAGTTAAAAATCGGTTTTGGGAAGGAATGTAGCTTTAAAAAAATATTACAGTGAAATCATTCCAACTTACATAACAGACTGCAACCTTTGTAATATGGCCACATAGGAGATAGCAGCTTAAGGTGGAACTGCTCAGTTCACTGAAAATCACAGCATCCAATTCATTTTAATAAGGAGCAGAAAGACCAATATATATTGGTTCCCCACAATGATGTCTGTCTGTCTTTTTGTATACTATTACCACACTTATAATGTGAATATGGTCATTGATCCCTTTATATTGTCTCAGTTTTATTCTATTGTTGTTATTGAATTTAGCTCACTTTGATTTTAGTACATAACCAGTGAGAAGCAGTTAAAGTGCTACATTATTAAATACCTTATTTTTACGTTTTTGTGTTTATTATGACACAGCCTTGTCTGAATACACCTCAGAATAAAATAACTTGACTGTGTCACTTTTATATCTCCCATAAACAGCCTTACAAAGAGTGAGCACTGCATGTAGTCACAATGGTGATTAAGAGTCTATAATACTGAGGGACTTGATTAGATGGGATACATTTATATTTTCTACTCCATTGTATGTAAGTGTAGATGACAGAGTTGGGGATAATATGCTAAATATTTTGGAGGTCTTAAATACCCTGAAAACTTAGTTATAAAATGTATATATGCTGCAAATTGGTAGAAAGTAAAATCAAATTCATTACATTCATGGTCCATTGGCAAGTCTGACAACTATTCTTTTAAATTTAAATAATGAAATAAATACTGCAACAGAAACTCAGGAATCATAAAAAGACACCAGAAAGGATTTATAATCTTGCTACTGGAGGAATGTTGTACTCTCCCCTCATCACAGGACGCAAATACTTGTAGTACGAATCGAGAACCTGCAATAGATTACAAATTTGAAAATATAACAAGAATAATGTGAACAGCATATCATAAAAATATAAACATGTACAGATATCTGTCCTAGGAAAAAAGTAACAAGAGACAAAATTTAAAAGTATAGATCAACCAAAATAACATGTCCATTTTGATCTTTTAGTGGAATATTCATAAGGGTTCACAAAATAGGTATTGGTTTTCTTGCATGGTCTAGATGAATTATCTTGTTCACATCCAGCATGCACACTGCATGCATTTCACTTTCCCTTTTTCTCAAATGGTCTACTGGTTGGCCCTAATATATATGCTTAATTAAATGAAAAAGGTCCCAGGAATCAATGCAAATGAACTAGGCCCTAATATATATGATAAAATAAATGAACCAGCCCTGAATTCCTATGCTAATGAAAGGGCCTTAATATATAAATTAAAAGAACTATGTCCAAGTATCTAAGCTAAATTAAACGAGAGCAAAGTAGTGACATAAAATTGCATGACTTTGCCTAAAAACATGCTTATGGTGACAATAAAGTCATCATGGTTCTCGAGATCTTCACAACAGTCACTTCTTTCATGTGTGATTTTACTGCAACAATGTTATGCATAATATTTTATTAAAATGTACTACTAATGTACAAAAGTCTATTGACCATACACTTATAACAGAATATGTGTTTTGTTTAAGAAACTTAAAATGGATGAGAAATATCTATCTTCTCAATAACAAATAGTCACCTATTTTCGAAATTGCATGCAGAATCTCACAACATACTATTGAATGCTCTCACTGACTTGTAAATAAACATACAAGAAACATCTATTGTTAATTATCTTAATTTAAATTTTTGAATGAAATGTGGTAAACAAGACAAGAGTCCCCCTAAGGGACTGACGCTCTACTGGGCGAAAAGAACTTTCAGGAATTGAAGATAAGACCATTTCTTCCTTTTAACTGTCAAGTGCTGAAACCATCTGTAATATTCTTTCGCCATAACAAGATTTTCAAATAAGCTGTTGTGGTACACATACTGGATATAAGCTTTGCACCGTTTTCATTTAGAACAATGTAGACATCTTTTGCAGCCTTCTAGTGAAAACCCTATGTCATAATGATCATCCATTCAGGAGGAGTAGTGACAATAATATTTGTAAGACAGTCATCATGGTAGCCATATTGGATGTACAACAGGCATCATTTGCATTTAGAACCAACTAGGTATCATAAGAAGTCTACTGGTGAAAACCCCTAATGCGGTGCCCACGGGCACCATGGTGCCTGTCAAGGTTTTTTGTGTGCCCGTGGAAGAGGTTATAATCAATAAAATAATATATAAAAAAATGGGCCAAGTTAATTGGTTGGTGTCTGCCACTCTCTTATAAACTCACAAATGTGCCCGTAGGCACAAAAAGGTTGGGGACCCCTGCCCTAGTAGATATAGCCATACATTTGGTAAGGAGTAGAGATAATAATATTTTCAAGATATGACTTTCCATTCAGAAGTACCAATAACAAGATTTTCAAGATGGCTGCTTTGGTGGCCATATTGGACATCAGATCAGCACCATTTTCATTTGAGAGCAACTGGATATCATAAGTCTTCTGGTGAAACCGCCATGTCTATATGGCTTTCTGTACAAGTAGAGTTGTGATAACTAGATTTTTAAGATGGCTGCCATGGTGGCCATCTTGGATGTAAGATTGGAACCATTTTTTATTTAGGACCAGCTAGAAATCATAAGAAGTCTTTAGCGAAAACCCCATGTTGATATGACTATCCAGGACACAAATATCGAGGCTCGAATTAAAAAGAACAACAACCTGAAAGCAATTTATGCCAGGATTCTCTCTGCCTAGCTTGGTTAAAATGGTCAGTGTGTTTTGAGAATAATGTGAAAACAGCAAATGTTGATCGATGCATGATGGGTACTATTTCATACCATAAGCTCACTTAGTCTTACAACCAGGTCAGCTAAACAATAAAGTCTGTTGTTTATCCATTAGATTTTACCTCTTTTTCATTCAATGGAGAGTTCTTGGAGTACTCATACAGGGCCTCATAAACATTTCCATCATAACGACCTAGACAGCTCTGAAGGACGTTGTCATGATAATCATAAGCATCTACAAGTGCCACAGCATTTGGTCTGATTTCTTGGAAGAGGTCCAACATTTTGTTCATCAGCATATCTGCTTGTGCTCCACTTATGTAATTGTCCTACTCAATGAAAGGTTGAAACATTATTTCTACATTTTCTTTATATGAATAGTAATAATCAATCTAAACCAGTCTCAACATTCAAAGGTACTTGTATTACTTAAAAATACTAGAAATGTGCTCTTAAAAAGAACCTCTGATCCCACTACATGAGTGACTCTAAAGACATCTCTGTATCTTCTTACATAAATATGAGTGACTCTAAAAACATCTCTGTATCTTCTTACATAAATAAAAATGAGTGACTCTAAAGTCATCTCTGTATCTTCTTACATAAGTAAAAATGAGTGACTCTAAAGACATCTCTGTATCTTCTTACATAAATAAAAATGAGTGACTCTAAAGTTATCCCTGTATCTTCTTACATAAATAAAAACGAGTGACTCTAAAGTCATCCCTGTATCTTCTTACATAAATAAAAACGAGTGACTCTAAAGACATCTCTGTATCTTCTTACATAAATAAAAATGAGTGACTCTAAAGACATCTCTGTATCTTCTTACATAAATAAAAACGAGTGACTCTAAAGTCATCCCTGTATCATACATAAATGAAGCTGAGTCCACTATATGAGTGGCTCTAAAGTCATCTCTGTATCTTACATAAATGAAGTGGAGTTAAATTTGCTAGAACTAGAAATGTTAATGGAACACAAATTCTCCACCTGTGCCTGAAATGACCTAAAAGCAAAATACAAACAAAGGATGACTGAACAAAGGGAACACTTTGCAGCACTTCTACTGGCATGGTAAGGAATACAAATTGTACAATTCTATCCTGAACATATTTTTCCAGAGCATATATGTAAATTTATACAAAATTTAAATTACTGCTTAAATCTGGTTGTTTCCATTTGTTTTTTATTTGCAAATTCTGTATCCACACTAGTTATTTTCTTTGGGGTTTTAATTGTATATCCATTTTATATACACATGCTAAATTGTGAATTATCTACTGCTTTGTTACACATTATTTTCATTATTGTACAACCACCATTAAAAAGAGCAGCAACTCTCATTAGATTTTCTCAAAAAGAGTTGAATTCTGCTGAGACCATGTTAAGTCCATCACAACATCTTCAGCGTGTTAAGTTGCATCCTAGAAAATAAAACTCAGACATAAGAGTGGCCATTTAAAACCACCCTTAAGTCTGTGGTTTTTATTATATCACAATAACTTACTGATGTTATGACTCGATGACAAGTCATCACTAACAGCATCATAAGTTTGAGCTTAAGAAACCAAATTATTTTTTCATTAGTTTCATAATAAGGTTGTGGGAATAACATTTAAACTTAAAATTTCAGGTATTTTATTTATGGCTGAAACATCGTCAAGTGTTATTTTCAACACCTGTCTTTTTTTAAAGATTTATTCTTCACACATTTAGTCAATTGTTCATCTGCCAAAAGCTTACTAATTTATCACTAACATTACTCCAAATCTCTTTTAGAGTACTGAATTTATTCGACTCACATCAGAAAGAGACCAAAACATTCCAGTCACATGTGAAGTTTAATATGTATGACATCAAGCTAGAGAAGAATGTACATTTGAATGCAGTATCAGACATTTGAGGCAGGAAAAGCTGCCAATGTTAAAGATCAGGAGCAAATTGCTTGGGCTTTTTCAAAATTGTAAATTCAGGGGAGCAACCGATTTAATTTCTGATAGCAAAAAACATTTGACACTAAATCACACCTTCAGGAAATCTCCCATCTTTTTGTTCATTCCATGCACAGCATACAGACGGCACAGACTTTCCATGGCTGCACGAACATTTGTATCTGCTATAGTAGACACCACCCCAACAAATGTCTTCACTATGAAGGCTTCCACATGGGCCTGAAAATATTATATACAGTCAACGATGATTAATACAAAAAAGTTTACAATAAATTCATGGTTAGTACAAAGTTAGTACAAAGCTAGTACACAGTTTGAACAAAGTTAGTATGCAGTACACAGTACAAAGTTAGCACAAAGTTGGTACACAATACAAAGTTAGTACACTGTTAATACACAGTTTGCATAAAGTTAGTACACAGTTAGTACAAAGTTAGTACACATCCTATTAAACATAATAAACTGTGAATTCATTCATTTTCATGGTTGTACAAAATATGACATTTTCATGTGTGGTACAGTTTATTTCAGCTATAGGTGTAATTGTTTAGAGTTTTCATTACATAAATGTTTAAATATCATTTATTCAGTTTATTTCACTGGCCATGGATCAATATTCCTTACAAGATCATTATACGACTACTCCAGGAAATACCCAGGAAATACAGCCAAAAAACAGTGTTAAAGTTTGTGAACAGATTTAGATGGGACCAACAAAGAGGTGTCATCCAGTGCAAACCAAAATGAATGTCACATGCTATAGCATCACAAAAAATGTGCTGCATATTGGAAAAACTTTCCCAGCACTGGTAATGATTAAACACAATGTCCACTTGACCCAGTTTAGTGTGTGGTGTATATCAACAAACAAGTAGTAATAAACAAACTTCAGTAAATCTACATTATTATTAAAGTTTAAAACAACAAATCATATTTTATTTAAGACTGATAAAGACACCTACATGACCTCATTGTCTTACACTTTATAACAACATAAAATGATGGATATATACAAGTAAGTATTAGAATCCCAAGAGAATTGTTTAGTGTTTTCTTATGTAAAACTTGACTAGCTAGTGTGACAAAAAAATCAGAGTTTCTGTCATAAGAACATATCGCAAAGTATAATTTGCTGTTCTTTTTTTCAAAACATACAAATTTATAAATCATGATCTTATCCATTACAGGCATGACATCTGAGAGCAGGCAATACAACAAAAAAACTTAATAATCTCAAAGGTTAACCGAAACATTATTTAGAAACCATACATGAAAAAAAATTAATATATTTATTATCTTCCATGCGTCGTTTTCACTGCGGTATTGGTAACATATTAGTAATCCATCCCTGCAACTTTTACTTTTGACCTTGTGATCCCCATATGCAAGAAATGTTTCATCTCTTTGGTCTTGGTACAGTAGGAGTCAAATTTAATAATAAACCATTTGTGGAAACAGAAGGTTTGGACACTTTATAAAACTTCAAACAATTTACCTCAAAAACTAAAACATCTTGTGACATCTTTTTTTACCTTTGGCCATCAGAGATTCCAACCATTCAGCATGCTTACCAAGAATCCTAGCATAGATTTTCCCAAGTCTGATCAGGTCTTGTGAAATTATCACTATTGCAATAAACAGAACAACTTCCATTATTACTTCTGAATCTTATAAACAGCCAATGCATACCTGTTATTAGGTCTCATGGGTAAATTATATGGTGGCCATTCTTCTAATACCTAAAGCATAAGCAGTTTCAACTGTGAAGGCCATAATAATGATAATAAACTTAAATTTTCATCCAAATTTTTTTCATTTTTGTTTTTTATTTCTGCTGCCACTGTTTCATTTAGTTCTCTGCATTATGCTATTCATACTGAAGCAATTAAGTCTGTATCAGTCAATCATTTAGATACAATTGTTTGAAGGAAAAGGACAGAGGCATTTCCATTGCAAGTCTTAATACTGTAGTACTTTCTATACCCTTAGACCTGTGTTCATACAAAAACCACTCACTCAAAAATTGAATCCTACAAAATAAAACTTTGCAGAATTTTGTCAAGCAAATTCAGAATGCAGAATTTTCACTAAAATTTTGTAATAATTCCACAAAATCTTGAAAGGTCTGCATGTCTGTATCATCATCACAGAAAATGCTCATGTACAATGTTCAATCAGTCTCAAAGTCTAATCCCTGATGCATGATACAAGTTTCTTTTCCATAAAACTTTGAGCAAACGACCACTGTAAGAATGACTTTTGAACTGTTGACCTCCAAATCCCAGGAAATATTTCAAACAACACAGTAAACTTTATTTTGCAATGTATGATGACAACAGATCAATGGCAATAGTCAAGACCACCAGGTCTAAATATCTGACCATTGACAACTAACCTACATTTTAAAAGAATTGCCCATGTGACCTTGACCTTTTATCTCTTTGGACTCAAGTCTCTGTGTTGGTTCCTTTCCCTGACGCAATGGTGGGAAAAGTTTGATGAGGATCCATGGATGCAAACAGACATTTTTTACTTGTGCAATGTCTTGCCATTAGCAACATTCATCACAGGTGAAACAAAAAATCACACAATCTTTTTCACCACAACATGTGTGAATGCATGTTACTGGTGTTATGGTGACATGGTTCATGTCTTTATCTCTCCTTGTATGTTTCTCCATCTCTCACTATTGCTTTCACAACATGTGACTGCATGTTATTGGATTTAGTGTCACATGGTTTATGTATTTATTTCTCCTTGCATATCTCTCTATCTCTCACAATCTTTAATTGTGTCCTTGTGTAAAGTTCCAAGGGGATTTGATGTTCAAGAAATCATGGAGAAGTGATTAACTACAAAACAAATTGGTCATGTTAATACCTTTCTACTAATATTCTTGTTTGTAAATGTATTACAGACAAAGGATATTTAATTTAAATATTACAATGAAATATAAACATAAACTGTACACAAAGTAAACTTATTTTTTAAAAGAAGCCATCCTATTCCTTCAATGTTACTTATCCTAGCTGTATCCCAGCCTCATAAGTAAACTGCCTCATAAATTAAAAACTGGTAACTAATATCCTGAATGCATGATCCAGCTCCTAAGCTTTTAGACATTAAATGTATACATTTTGGCCTTTATCTTCTTATGCTTCCTTGCAGTCTGCTGTCAAATTTTAACCAAAGAATGATATTTACAAACAAAGTTTCTCTTTCTAACGGCATAAATAGAGCAAAACACTCTAATTTGTGTTTTAAAAAAATTGGTGTTGGTCACAGATGGTCAAGGTGTCTCTCTTTTCTCTCTCTTCTTCTGTCTGTCTCATCATTGTTCAATATTTGTGGTTCTGTCTCTGACTGCTTTCTGTATATCTCTAACTTCAACGATGAGAATGACCTCTGCATACAAAAATGAAACTACTAACTATGCACACTCCTGTCACAACACCATATATTTCAACAGACCAGGTCAATTCTGACATATTTTGAAAGGTCTGAGGTCATAAAAAAATAAAAACAAATCGGAAGACCCTCTCTCTCTCTCTCTCACCATGGCAGCCTTAGTTAACTGGACAGAGGTCAGGTTCCAAGCCACTTCAGGGGCTTTTCCACCCGCAATCAGGGACTGAAGTCTCATAGCTGTGCTCTTCACCATTCTGTAATAGATTCATCATGGACATATTATCAGACAGAAACAGTAAAAATGGACATCAGGGTCAGTGCCAGTTGCATGTATAAACTTGTTTTTTTTCATGCCCAGTAAGTGTTTATATGGTATAAGGTTATTATGATCAAAGAATATGTCACAGGAAGTTGGGATGGACCCTGCAAGTATATTTCATTTGCATGTATATATATATCTTCTTGTGTCCAGTAAGTGTACTGTCTCATTATATGGTGTGAATCTCAATAATTTTTATGTTATAACCTGGGGTTAAGTTCATAAGGCTGGGAAAGATCCAGTGGTCCTAGTTTGAATTGTGGTAACACTTGGTTCATTGGTCAGATATGTGAGATATGCAACTCTGGAGCCATCTGAAATGTTTGCAAAATCACCACCTGCTCCCCATACCAACCCCAGGGGTATGATCAAAATTTTAAATGTGTTGGCACAATTTCAAAGGACTATCCCAGACCCATGTTTCATGTGTATAGTTTCAATGGTGTAAATGGAGTTCAAAAACATTACACACCTATTTACAGACAGACAGATGGATGGACAGTATCACAATACTCCAGTATTTCCTTGAAAGCATGGGGATAATAAAGGGTTAAAGAAATAGTTTGGCTTGGTGTTTTACGACACAGCAAAACAAGTAGGTCATAAAGTGCCAAGGCAATTAGAGTAAAGTGTCTTGCCCAAGGAGACATAATGTAAGTCAACCAGGACTGGTCTAATGGTAGGATTGAAGCCTGTACCAATTTGGTCACAAGTCTGGCAGCTAACCATCTAACTACCATAGTTCTGTTAAAGAAACATTACACAACTGAAAAACTTCGACCAAAACTTTAACAAAATTGTAATGGACAAAGGCACCACTGTCCCTGGATCAATGTAATGTTTCATTGTTCCACTAACATGAGCTTAAAAAAAGTAAGTTCAGTGCTCACTTTATTTCTTGACCTCCAATCTCCTGCCAACTTCATTTTTTGCCAATACATTGTCACATCTCAGTTGTTGTGTTTTTCACTTCCCACAATAACCCAAAGCTCATGTCATCCATCAAGCGAAATCCATGCACAAGCATGATTATAATATTGATATCTGACTTCAATCACTTGCTATGATTATAATATTGATATCTGACTTCAATCACTTGCTATGATTATAATATTGATATCTGACTTCAATCACTTGCTATGATTATAATATTGATATCTGACTTCAATCACTTGCTATGATTATAATACTGATATCTGACTTCAATCACTTGCTATGATTATAATATTGATATCTGACTTCAATCACTTGCTATGATTATAATATTGATATCTGACTTCAATCACTTGCTATGATTATAATATTGATATCTGACTTCAATCACTTGCTATGATTATAATATTGATATCTGACTTCAATCACTTGCCATGATTATCTGCTGACATAGGAGACTTCCACTGTATGTAAGCATGGCATGCTGGATTAGTGACAACGATCTTTAACCTAAATCTTCTAACACCCTAAATTTACTCCCTGAACAATTTTTCATGGTCAGTAATTTTAATCTTCATCCTAATTATTGGACACAATAAAAAAAAACATTTACAGTTTGCATGATGAAACAGAGAAGTACTTTGATTTAGAACAGTACTCAATGTTTAGAAAAAGGAAAACCATGATGAAAACTGCCTATAAATAACTGTCAAGAGTTGACATAGTATGATTATCAACCAGAGTTTTACACATATATCTTGTGGTCTGAAAATTATGATTTCTTGTCATATATAGTTATTATTTTCAAATTAACAATAATCAATAGATATTATACAAAGGAAATTTTGTATCGGTTGCAGTAAGTTTTGAAATGAATAGTTTGTCTGTAGATAAAGCACAACATTCGCTAGAAGAAAAAAGATAAATTGATAAAAGTGGTATGCATAAACTTTAATTTAATTAAATGTGCCAATAGCATGTAATAGTGTTTTATGGTACCTCAGCATAATATTGGTTATAAGGTGCCAATTAAAGGTAAAGTTTGAAAAACCTATCAATGAATTGCACAAAAATTTAGAAAGAAAAACCCTTCCCAATAAATGTAAAATTCATGTGCAAGATAAAATATAAATTGTAAAGGTGTCAACAATTCTGTAAAATGTATATAAAATAAAAGATAAAGCTAACATATAAAATCCTTAAAACACATGATCAAAATCTGTGTTGTGACCCTACAATTTAAAACGATCAGTCTCTTATAAGTCACACTGTTGATGCCCTATCTTAATTCCAAAATGGATTATAAAAAGTATATACTGAATGCATTTGCCCCATTATCTCATATATTATAAAAAGTATATACTGAATGCATTTGCCCCATTATCTCATATATTATAAAAAGTATATACTGAATGCATTTGCCCCATTATCTCATATATTATAAAAAGTATATACTGAATGCATTTACCCCATTATCTCATATATTATAAAAAGTATATGCTGAATGCATTTGCCCCATTATCACAGATATATCATTATAAAAAGTATATGCTGACATTTAAAAAAAATTCTAATCCATTCAAACTAACTGAGTTAGAATCTTTTTACATTTGGAAACAAAGGGCATTTATATGAAAAATGTATAGATCATATGATATACAGACAACTAAGAGTCTGGTTTTGTTGTATCTACATTGCGAACACAATCAATATTTGGTTGACTACAGACAAAATAAATGTCAATTTTTCTCCAAGCCCACTCCAATCCTAACGTATCAGACAGTTTTCTTTTAAAAATTATTTTCTCTGACCCCAAATTTTTAAACATTAAAAATGACAATTATTTTTTGCAGTCCAAAAACACAGGACAAAAATGGTACTCTTATCACCCAAGGCAACGACTGCCATGATCATAGGTGGCTTCCTAATTAAGGCAATGACTGCCATGATCATAGGTGGCTTCCCAATGAAGGCAATGACTGCCATGATCATAGGTGGCTTCCTAATAAGGCAATGATTGCCATGATCATAGGTGGCTTCCTAATCAAGACAATGACTGCCATGATCATAGGTGGCTTCCTAATTAAGGCAATGACTGCCATGATCATAGGTGACTTCCTAATTAAGGCAATGACTGTCATGATAATAGGTGGCTTCCTAATTAAGGCAATGACTGCCATGATCATAGGTGGCTTCTTAATTAAGGCAATGACTGCCATGATCATAGGTGGCTTCCTAATTAAGGCAATGACCACCATGATCAGAGGTGGCTTCCTAATTAAGGCAATGACCACCATGATCAGAGGTGGCTTCCTAATTGCAGAAGAAACAGAAATTACCTGTAAAAATTATTAGTCCTGGCTGACTGAATAAACTTTTATTATAACATTAATTAAAAGGAAAAAAAGTGACAAGGTTAAAAATGTGTGCTTTAAAATTAATGCTTCTTACAGATCTTAATTGGATGAAAATTGTCAAGCAAACTTTATTCCAGCCTTAGTAATCTGTAGTATCGTTAAAAAGAGTGAAAAATTTGTGTTTGGCAGTTAGACTTGTGAAATTAGTGAGAAATGGACTTGAGGAAATAATGGAGAATCATTCTGGACCCTGTTAGGAAATGAGAGATTCTGTGTTATTCCAAGGTGCATCTCAAGACCAATAGCAAACCACTTTCTTAATCTATGAGACTATCCTGTTAAGAGATGCATTGTCAATGCTATTCTCACTCATCGTGAAAAATGATTCCCTATGAAATCCATAAGATTGTAAACCTATATGTATTTCACACATGAATGCTAATACTTCTTGTAAACCTATATGTATTTAACACATGAATGCTAATACTTCTTGTGAACCTATATGTATTTCACACATGAATGCTAATACTTCTTGTAAACCTATATATATTTCACACATGAATGCTAATACTTCTTGTGAACCTATATGTATTTCACACATGAATGCTAATACTTCTTGTGAACCTATATGTATTTCACACATGAATGCTAATACTTCTTGTGAACCTATATGTATTTCACACATGAATGCTAATACTTCTTGTGAACCTATATGTATTTCACACATGAATGCTAATACTTCTTGTGAACCTATATGTATTTCACACATGAATGCTAATACTTCTTGTGAACCTATATGTATTTCACACATGAATGCTAATACTTCTTGTGAACCTATATGTATTTCACACATGAATGCTAATACTTCTTGTGAACCTATATGTATTTCACACATGAATGCTAATACTTCTTGTGAACCTATATGTATTTCACACATGAATGCTAATACTTCTTGTGAACCTATATGTATTTCACACATGAATGCTAATACTTCTTGTGAACCTATATGTATTTCACACATGAATGCTAATACTTCTTGTAAACCTATATGTATTTCACACATGAATGCTAATACTTCTTGTGAACCTATATGTATTTCACACATGAATGCTAATACTTCTTGTGAACCTCAATCTCAAACCAACCTTGATTTCCCACCAGTTTACTACTTTAACAAATATGGGTAAGAAATCAACAGAACACTGTACAACCAATGTGTGGGATGGGTGTTAACTGGTGTGGATGGGTATTAATTGGTAGGGATGGGTGTTATTTGGTGGGTATGGGTGTTACCTGATGAGTATGGGTGTTACCTGGCAGAGATGGGTGTTAACTGGTGGGTATGGGTATTACCTGGTGGCCCTCTGTTCATATGCATCCACAAGATCTGAGAACTGAAGCCTGTCATCCAATGGGGACTTTGGGGCTCTGCTTTTGCTCAAATAAGCCATAAACCCTGGCAGGGTTTCTCCTTTCTGAAGATTGTTGATACATTTCACAAGGTATCTGGGAAGCGATAGATATTTACATAAAAATTCATCTTGCATTTCCAAACCCTTATATTAGATCTACCTATTCTTTTTTTCAAGGTTCATTGGATTATAATTGGTCATTACAATACAAAATTCTGCTCTTCTACAGTTTTCAGTTCCAATCAGAGTCACCTCCCATAAAAAAGGATTTTTTTCAGCTACTGTTAAGTATCCTTTATCCATAAGGTACCAAGTTTTGCCATTTCATGGTTACTACAAATTACAGATTTAATGACCCAATCAACAAATATAAATATGTGAAGGCAATAATACCCCTTTTCCCAACAGGGCATTGGCTTGTTGGTTTTAACAGCACTTTCAGCACATTAGTGACTATATCATGCTAAGGAAATGGAAGTAAAATGCCGTTTCCATGGAGACACCAAGGCACTGAACCCACAATCCTTGGATTACAAGTCTGACACTCTACCAACTGAGCTACTACAGTTCCTCTTCCCCACCACCACCCTGTTAGGGACAAATTCTTGGGCAAATTCACTGATATTTTAGTACCAACAATAATGTCTTTTTTTTTTCTATTTTTGTCAAACCATGAACATTTATACTAACTACAAATAAAAAAAAACTTAACAGTCATATTATTATTATTATCCTGACATTTTCATTCTGGATTGTTCCATTAAAACATCCAGGGAAGGCACTACAAAATTGGAATAGTCACATTGTATGATTTCCATTAAAACTCCATGGCAGATACTTTTGTAAAAACTTCCTACTGTGGGTACTAAGTATATTTAAATAGAATAGTCCTCATCAAAAAGTGACGAAGCAATAACAACCAAAATGCTTATCATGTACAAAAGAATGAATGAACAAACCAACAAATGATAGACAAATAGATATGTAGACAATTTCTTTAAATTATTTCAGATCTTTATGGAATGAAAGTGGAATGATACAATTTATTAATTTAATTTTAATAGATGGCTTTCATAAAACAGCAATATACTGTACGTGTATTACAGGTGCTATGTATGAGATAAGAGGTTTCTGCTGGAGTTTTTCATCAAATTCAATTAATGAAAATTATGAATGTGGAATAAGGAAGAGTACCACAAATGACACATGATTCACCAGTTTTATGACAATCCCCTTGTGATGAACCTGAATTTGGAGCTTTGAACTTACCAAATCTGCATTTAATTTGTGCTCAATTTGCATTCCATCACTGTTCCATTTACATTTCATTTGTATTAAATTTGCATTCCATCACTGTTCCATTCACATTTCATTTCCGTTGCATTTACATTCCATCACTGTTCCATTTCCATTTCATTTCCATTACATTTGCATTCCATCACTGTTCCATTTACATTTCATTTACATTACATTTGCATTCCATCACTGTTCCATTTACATTACATTTGCATTCCATCACTGTTCCATTTACATTTCATTTACATTACATTTGCATTCCATCACTGTTCCATTTACATTTCATTTATATTACATCTGCATTCTATTACTGTTCCATTTACATTTCATTTACGTTACATTTGCATTCCATTCATACTTGCATTTCATCTATCATCTCATCATTTTTTATTTATGGCTTCATACATGTATTCAGATTTTATGTTAATTCCTTCAATTCATATTTTCCTCTTGTTTTCAATTGTTGGAAATGAAATTGACCAAAACTGGATTTTCCATTTCTGAGTGTTAAAGGCAGAGAACTACAGCTTTCATATCTTGTCTTGCTAAAAGTGTGCTTTAATGACACAGTAAATGCAAAAAAAAAGCACTGAATTTACAAAAAGTTAAAAAATAACCACAACTGCAATAAGTGTAAAAATATATCTGTAAAGTATTTATCAGCAAAACTGTATTTCTTATTTAGTTTTTGTTCAAATAAAGGTTGTACAAATACAATCACTGGTGATGATGTCATCACATAAATTTTCTTGCTTTTGTCTGACTCGACAAGAACAACATCATGGCTTGCAAGGGGAGACAAACTATCAGTGTAAAGAATCTGATCCTGGATTATAATGTGAAAGGGTTTTCATAAACGGAAATTTAACAACAGCTTCTAAATAGTCCATTTTCATACCCATTCATGAAATGCATTTGCATTTTGTTTAATTTTCTTTTATCACTCATCATTCTGCATTTTACATTTGAACTAACTGATGCCTTCAATGTGCATTCATTTGCTATCATTCTGAATTTCATTTGATATCATTCTGCATTTCTGTGCTTTCCTGGTAAAACAATCTTTTTCAGGTTCTGTATTTTAATATGTGAAACAATACCTAATCATGGTAAAGTTTCATCAGAACGTCTCTTATAGTTCAAAGTTAAAGCCTGGCCACAGAAACAGGTCATAAAATTATATTTCCCCTTGTAATGATTTCAACCTTTGAACCAGAGTCTAAGCTATGGTATTCACCAAACCACTGAGTCATGATGTATATCAGTGTAAGTTCTACCAAATAATCTAAAGTAATCAAAAAGTTACAGTTAAGAGATGTAAATGGGTCACTAAGTCACGTTTTACTTTCTATCATACTGACCTTCAAACAATCAGTCTGAATATGATAAGCAACATATCATGTACTTTAAAATATCTCCGAATTGTTGAAAACAATGAAACTGAAAACCAAAGGGTAACAGACAGACAGATGAATGGAAGAAGACTCTATAACATAAAACACACAATCAAGACAGGTTTATTTAAATAAAATCGACAAGAAACAAGATTCATGCAAAAATAAGCAATTTATGCTATGGCAAACAAAGTAGAAATCCAAGCTGACCAGGGATCACTCACCTGGCTGACATGTGCCTAATAGATAAATCCAAGAGCAGCTGGTCAAGAAAGATGGGTCAAAAGGATGCTTTTCTGCAGAAATATCTTCCAATGTTGTTGACTGCATATGTTATGAAAACAGTTGTTTCAAGGCTTTTCCGTTTTTAGAATCTTCATCCTTATGTGAAGGCACATCAGGATCATATGTCCAATATTTAAAGTCCTTTATACCACACTTTCTGTCAATGTTGGTCAAATTCTATTCAGCTGATTTTTTTATATAAATTTGTTTTAATGTTTTTCTTGTTTAGTAACATGATCACAATGATGGCAGATCACCATCATTTGTATAACTTTAAAGCCCTTCATGCTAGAGTACTTTCTATCAAATCTAGTCAAATTCTGTTCAGCAGTATCTGAGACAAAAATGTTCACAGGTTTTGTATTTTAAGTAATGGCAGCAATCTCTAAAGGTGAATCAGCATTGTTTGTATACATTTTTTAAAGCTATTCATGCTTGGATGCTTTCTATCAACTTTGGTCAAATTCTGTTGAGTGGTTGCTGAGAAATTGTCATTGATGGCAAATGAGCATCATTTGTACAAACCTGAAAGCCCTTCATGCCACAATGCTTTCTGTCAAATTTGGTCAAATTTTATTAGGCATATTTTTAGAAGTCATTTAATTGTTTTTCCATATTTAGTTACAATGGCTATAGTTGAAAGTGGGTCAGATTTATTTGTACAAACTTGAAATCCCATGCCAGGCAGCTCACTGTCAAATTGAGTTGAAATCGGTCCAGTGGTTTTTGAGAACAAGTTTAAAATAGCAAATGCTGACAGACAACCAGTACACAACAGACAAGTCATGTCAGAGACAGAGTTATAAAATAAGCTCAATTGGCTTTATGGCAAGCGGAGTTAATATGGGTTCTTACCTACAAGCCATGTTATGATGTACCTCCTTTGACTTGCAAAACTTTGACAAAAATTCTGAACATTGATGATGATGCTATGACCGCTGTCTCATCAGTAAAGGGATACCTATATCTCACCTTCCTTATGCAAGCAAATAAAATCTGTGCCATAAAACAAAAAGAAAACTGAAATAAATACAAAAACATATAAACTAAATAAGCAACAGATAATTGAATGATGCTGTTTAATAAACCATACAAATATTCTGACAGTTGGTACCTAGCTGTCTGTAGAAGCATGACTGTATTCTCTCCCTCGTATGTACATGCCGGAGTCAAGTTGATAAATATTTTTGGAATTCCACTGGCATGGGAATATCCATGACCACCACAAGCCATCCTGAGTGTATCAACACCTTCACTTGCCAGCCATGATGACACTGCCTTCAAACCAGCAGCTATGGCATGAAGCTGTAATAAAAATATACATATATGACTTATTATCCATGACCACCACAAACCATTCTGAGAGTATGAACACCTTTGCTTGCCAGCCACAATGACACTGCTTTCAAATCAAATGGAGCTGTAAAATACACATGCACATCTGACTGGTATTAGATCAATACACACACACATGACTGGTATAAGATCAAATACACACACACATGACTGGTATTAGATCAACAGCAAAAGGGAGCACAATAAAACCTGCTTACAGAGGACACTGGAAGGGACTGTCCTGTATTGACAGGTGTATTTCATATTGTACACTTAATATACGGTCATTTATGAGCAAGTATCCTTATTATTGGAGGTGTCTGCTGAGACAAGTGTCACCGTCTTGTGAATACACAATATGTAACCTATCTGTCTGTAGAATCTTCATGCTGTTTTCTTTATCATATGTGCATACAGCTGTGAAGACAGTAAATAATCAAAGCAAGACAATGGCTTCAGTGCACCCATGGCCCCTGCAGGCATGTTGATACCATCACTCACAACCCAGGTAGATATTGCTTTCAATCCTGCAGATATAGCATTCAAATGAAATAACCGAACCAATAACCAATGAAAAGTCACATAAATTGGGAGGAGGACGATTTATGGTCCCATGTACTTTTTCTCTAAGTCAGATACCCATCACACGAGAATTCGGCATCGCTCAAATGACCTGCCCTGTTCCAACCTAAAGCCTCCTTTTGCCTGTCACCATCAAAAACCTGAAACAGCCAAAAACTCAAACAAAAGTTAGGGCCCACAGCATTAGTATCTCAGTTATGTGACAGTTGATTGACAGATGCCACCCACACCAGTGGGGTCAAAGGAAACTGCCAAAATCTGGCACTGCAGATACAAGGTGCTATTCAGTAATAGCAATGCACCATTTTGGGGGTACACAGTCTTTGAGGTACTGTAAAATAAAGCAACCTCAAATAATTTCTGCTATCAACATATGATTTGGCATCCAGATTCCTGCTGCTATAATTGACAAAATTCAGACAGATAAAAAAATCTGCCAATCTTTATTTCATGGAAACAATGTTTACACCTTTTATGGTTAATTATTACAATTAATTTATAAAAACTGATTCACTCTGGTCTTTGGATTTGGTTTTAGTTTATTCACTGCTATCCTGTATGGCTTATACATCTTTTTGCCATCAAGTGCAGTGACCCTATAATGTCATCCCTGTCAAATGTTAAAAACTTCCAAAAGATTCTCCACAGTAAATAATGATAGGAACTAACTGTCCAGGCCCTTGAATCACCTTTCTAAACTTCCATACCTTTATAAACCTACCTGAGGTAATTCATCTGTGTTTCCTTGCTCAATCTGTCGAGTGATCTCAACATATGTGTCCAGCATATACCTTGATGCAAACAAGAGTGCGTAGGAGTTTGCTATCTGTGGGAACAGCTTCTCTTGTTGAGTCTGATAGTCTATAACTTGAGACTCTCCCTCACTGAAATACATGAATAACAATAGCAATGAGAATTTTCATTACTTTAAATTTTAAGATTTCTGAAAGTGAACCCGTGAGGCCAAAACATGCTCTAAATTAAGTGAATTTTAACCCCATAAAATGAATAGGTACTTTAGGATATATTTATTCTGCACTACTGTATTGAATATGATTTTGTTTCCAGACAAAATAAATAATTAATTTTGTGTGCTGTCAAAAGATATATAAAGTATGTTTTACTAAGTGCCCAAAAACAAATGAAAAATCCAAGCCCCAGCTAAGAAATCCACACCTACAATAATAAGTTAGCTCTTAGTCAAACAGCAGTCCACAGGAAAATGTAAGCATATTACAAAACACTTCACATCTGAAGCAAACACCACGCCATTTTTCAGTCTCCTACCATCATGTACTTTTTCAGAAAATCTCCACAAATGTAACTCAGGTTGCTCACATAGTTTGTTACTGAATAATAACAAAATTAAAACAGATAAAATAAGCCAAATCTTGATCATAATTTTCCACATATCTAAAGCATTAGTAATTGTATTTCAGCAGTAGATAGGAGAATGAAAGGTCAGTTAAAGTCTAAATAGTACTAACAAAACCAGTGAACTGGTCCTGGCCTAAATAGTAATAACAAACCCAGTGAACCAGTCCTGGTCTAAACAGTAATAACAAAACCAGTGAACCAGTCCTGGTCTAAACAGTACTAACAAAACCAGTGAACCAGTCCTGGTCTAAACAGTACTAACAAAACCAGTGAACTGGTCCTGGCCTAAACAGTAATAACAAACCCAGTGAACAGATTCTGGTCTAAATAGTACCAACAAAACCACTGAACATATCCCAGTCTAAGTAGTATTAACAGAACCACTGAACACACACCACTTTGAATAGTACTAACACGCTAAGTGAACCTATCCTGAATAGTACTAACAGAACTGCTGAACACATCCACTTTGAATAGTACTAACAGAACTACTGAACACATCCCACTTTGAATAGTACTAACAGAACTACTGAACACATCCCACTTTGAATAGTACTAACAGAACTACTGAACACATCCTACTTTGAATAGTACTAACAGAACTACTGAACACATCCCACTTTGAATAGTACTAACAGAACCAGTGAACTGACCCCAATTTTTGTGTGGTACTGAAAAATATACAAGACTAATCATAACAATCCAATTCATTCAAACAAACTTATCAATTTAAAGTTGCAGTTAAATTTGGTTCAAATTCAACAATCCTTGGTAAATGCTGCCGAAACCCAAATCAGGAGAATGGGCAATCAGGGGGTATAACTCCTGCAAAAAGAACTCTTTCAAGGACTCATCAGCATAAAGCTGCATATGGAATTTGGTTGAAATCCAACAATCCTTGGTAAAATTATGCTGCATATGGAATTTGGTTGAAATCCAACAATCCTTGGTAAAATTATGCTGCATATGGAATTTGGTTGAAATCCAACAATCCTTGGTAAAATTATGCTGCATATGGAATTTGGTTGAAATCCAACAATCCTTGGTAAAATTATGCCGCATATGGAATTTGGTTGAAATCCAACAATCCTTGGTAAAATTATGCTGCATATGGAATTTGGTTGAAATCCAACAATCCTTGGTAAAATTATGCTGCAGAAACCAAAAGTGAGAAGGACAGACAATAAGGGGACATCAATCCTGTAAATAATGTCATGAAACACTGGAAATCAAACTCACACAAGATTTGATTAATATAAAGCCACAAACCAAATTCAGTTAAATCCAACAAACTTTGGTAAAGTTATAATTCAGAAACCAAAGTTGGAGGCCAAGTGACCATGGGGAATAACTCTTGTAAATAACATTATGGAATGCTGGAAATTAAAAGTCATTCGAGGTCTCATCAATATAATGCTGCATGGCAAATTTAGTTGAAATCTAACAAACTCTGGTAAAGTTTTGACGTGGAAACTAAAATCAGGAGGATGGGCTATCAGGAGAGACAACTCCTGAAAATGATGTTGTAGGACATTGGAAATTGAACTCTGTCACTTGTCTCATAAATACAGAGCTGCATAAGAAATCTGGCTGAAATCCAACAAGCTTTGCTAATGTTAAGCTAAGGAAACTGAAGTTAGAAGGGTGGGCAATCAGGAGCAAGAACTCTTCTAAATGATGAGATGTCTGGAAACTTTATTCTTTTGAGGTTTCAGCAATATAAAGCTGCATACAAAATTTTATTAAAGTCCATTAATTCCCAGTATCTTGTGGAAACCAAACTGTTGAGAGACATGGTTACTATAGGACTCTGCCAACTTCAACAAGTGAGACACTAATTACATACTTAGAAATTCAAAGCAATACATAAATAATATGAAATAAGGATCTGTTTTGTGCTAAATTATTGTTTAAAAATTATTTGTTCTCCAGTGAAACTATCTGGCATGCAGCAGGTACATAATATTGTTTAAATAAATGGTCTTCTTATATTATCAGTTCTCCAATTTTCAACATCTTTACTTGAAATTTTCAAGGCTATTTCAGATGACAAGCAAGCCAATTCTCCACATTCTGAAAACAACATTAGTCTGTCCCTGTTGCCTTATTACTTGAGAACAATAATTACATCTGAAAACTATATTAGTCTGTCCCTCTTGCCTTATTACTGGAGAACAAACATTACATCTGAAAACTATATTAGTCTGTCCCTCTTGCCTTATTACTGGAGAACAATAATTACATCTGAAAACTATATTAGTCTGTCCCTCTTGCCTTATTACTGGAGAACAATAATTACATATGAAAACATAAGTACATAAATTAAGCTCTTTTCAAATGATGTCTGAAAACTACAAGTCATGAAAAAATAATTTTGGCAAAATGTTTTGGCATCTGGAAACAACAAGTAAATAATGTATTTGTAGTGATTCTCAACAAAAACTAAAAATGTGTTCATGGAAAACTGATGTTCAGTGTGCCTGAAAACTGATCTAAATCAAAACTTAATCATAGTGTGATGGGCAGATGCATTTACAAAGGTAATACTATATGCCCAAACCACTGTCATGGTATGGTATAAAAATAGATATTACACATGTTTCCCTTAGCACAACTAAGTTTTGAAAGAGAATGAACTTTAAAAATAAACAAGCTCACAGCATAGCCAAAGGGAGGTGACTCTTCTTACATGTACAAATAGGTAATGGAACACTGTCTGTGTACACTTACTATGATAAGCTTAAATCTCACATAATTTACCCCCCAAAAAATAATTATAAAGTAAGCAGTCAGATTCCATGCTCCAAACTGAGTTATGCATATCCACAGATCTATTCCAATTTTATATAAAGGTTTAAAGTCACTATCTTGAATGGTGCATGAGTTGCTCACAATTAAACATACATACTCACATGCATACACACATAGATGGGAAATATCTCACACTCCTCCTGAATTTCCTTCAGAAAGACGGGGGGGGGGGGGGGGAGTAATACCCGGGGGGGGGGGGGGGGGGGGGGGGGGGGGGGTATACCGGGGGGGGGGGGGGAATACCCACTGACCAAAGTCACAGGAGCATGAAAAGCATGTCACAGTAAACTTTTCCAGTTGATAAGCAGTACCCTCCACAATGAATGTTGTTCTTAAGTTCTATGTCCGTACTTACAACAGTGTCAGAGAAAATAAGCTAAATACAAAAAACTTTATGTTGACACGAATGCCCAAAACAACAACGATGCCATCTGAAATGTGATATCTATGTTTCACTTATGCTTCACATGTGAGACAAAACTGTTCATACCCTGGTTTCATCTCTGACTGTCTTCTAACAGCACTGTAGCGTGTGGCAATAACTGCAACCTGGGCCAGAGACCTGGCTGCATCACCAACAATAAGGGATCTCACATGTATCATGGGTCCATAGGCAAGCTTTGCACTTGGAGGACTGATGTATGTACCATCCCTCTCCACCTAGAAGCAAACAATACGAATGCAGTAAATAGATATTTTATGGTTAAGAAAATCATTGAAAACTCTACTTGAGTGAACATTAGAAGAAATGCTTTTTTTAATAAAATGACTTGGATTTAGTATTTAACTAAACATGCTAAAAACTGTAAACAGAAGCAAACTAGATGATTGTCATATCTTGAAAAAGAATACAAACTAAATGCCATGTTTTATTGCAACTTTTTCTTTATATCTGCCACATACTTTACTTTGGAACATTTCAGCTATTGTAGAGTTCTTGATTCCCAAGAGATAGATATGTGATTTTAACACTGGAAATTATCTTCATTTAGTATTATTTGTCAATATGTGACAATATTAGTTCACAATAAAAATTATGATTTGTGTTGAGAGGAATCTCAGAAACAGAACTTTAGCATAGCAACTGCAGTCAGTTCCCTGTACAAGCATTCTAATTAATGTGTCTCTGAAAGTCAGCTCCCAGTAAAAGCATTCTAATTAATGTGTCTCTGAAAGTCAGTTCCCTGTACAAGCATTCTAATTAATGTGTCTCTGAAAGTCAGTTCCCAGTACAAGCATTCTAATTAATGTGTCTCTGAAAGTCAGTTCCCAGTACAAGCATTCTAATTAATGTGTCTCTGTAAGTCAGTTCCCAGTACAAGCATTCTAATTATTGTGTCTCTGTAAGTCAGTTCCCAGTACAAGCATTCTAATTAATGTGTCTCTGAAAGTCAGTTCCCTGTACAAGCATTCTAATTAATGTGTCTCTGTAAGTCAGTTCCCAGTACAAGCATTCTAATTAATGTGTCTCTGTAAGTCAGTTCCCAGTACAAGCATTCTAATTAATGTGTCTCTGTAAGTCAGTTCCCAGTACAAGCATTCTAATTAATGTGTCTCTGTAAGTCAGTTCCCAGTACAAGCATTCTAATTAATGTGTCTCTGAAAGTCAGTTCCCTGTACAAGCATTCTAATTAATGTGTCTCTGAAAGTCAGTTCCCAGTACAAGCATTCTAATTAATGTGTCTCTGAAAGTCAGTTCCCAGTACAAGCATTCTAATTAATGTGTCTCTGAAAGTCAGTTCCCAGTACAAGCATTCTAATTAATGTGTCTCTGAAAGTCAGTTCCCTGTACAAGCATTCTAATTAATGTGTCTCTGAAAGTCAGTTCCCTGTACAAGCATTCTAATTAATGTGTCTCTGTAAGTCAGTTCCCTGTACAAGCATTCTAATTAATGTGTCTCTGAAAGTCAGTTCCCAGTACAAGCATTCTAATTAATGTGTCTCTGAAAGTCAGTTCCCAGTACAAGCATTCTAATTAATGTGTCTCTGTAAGTCAGTTCCCTGTACAAGCATTCTAATTATTGTGTCTCTGAAAGTCAGTTCCCAGTACAAGCATTCTAATTATTGTGTCTCTGAAAGTCAGTTCCCAGTACAAGCATTCTAATTAATGTGTCTCTGAAAGTCAGTTCCCTGTACAAGCATTCTAATTAATGTGTCTCTGAAAGTCAGTTCCCAGTACAAGCATTCTAATTAATGTGTCTCTGTAAGTCAGTTCCCTGTACAAGCATTCTAATTATTGTGTCTCTGAAAGTCAGTTCCCTGTACAAGCATTCTAATTATTGTGTCTCTGAAAGTCAGTTCCCAGTACAAGCATTCTAATTAATGTGTCTCTGAAAGTCAGTTCCCTGTACAAGCATTCTAATTAATGTGTCTCTGAAAGTCAGTTCCCAGTACAAGCATTCTAATTAATGTGTCTCTGTAAGTCAGTTCCCTGTACAAGCATTCTAATTATTGTGTCTCTGAAAGTCAGTTCCCAGTACAAGCATTCTAATTAATGTGTCTCTGAAAGTCAGTTCCCTGTACAAGCATTCTAATTAATGTGTCTCTGAAAGTCAGTTCCCAGTACAAGCATTCTAATTAATGTGTCTCTGAAAGTCAGTTCCCAGTACAAGCATTCTAATTAATGTGTCTCTGTAAGTCAGTTCCCTGTACAAGCATTCTAATTATTGTGTCTCTGAAAGTCAGTTCCCAGTACAAGCATTCTAATTAATGTGTCTCTGAAAGTCAGTTCCCTGTACAAGCATTCTAATTAATGTGTCTCTGAAAGTCAGTTCCCTGTACAAGCATTCTAATTAATGTGTCTCTGAAAGTCAGTTCCCAGTACAAGCATTCTAATTATTGTGTCTCTGTAAGTCAGTTCCCAGTACAAGCATTCTAATTAATGTGTCTCTGTAAGTCAGTTCCCAGTACAAGCATTCTAATTAATGTGTCTCTGTAAGTCAGTTCCCTGTACAAGCATTCTAATTAATGTGTCTCTGTAAGTCAGTTCCCAGTACAAGCATTCTAATTATTGTGTCTCTGAAAGTCAGTTCCCAGTACAAGCATTCTAATTAATGTGTCTCTGAAAAGAGTTTAAAAGGATAACTGCCCTGTTATATAACACTGTTAAAATAATGTGGATATGTTTATTTTACTGGGTATCAAATTTTGTTGTTTAACAAATAAAAAGACTTTCTTGTCAATCCTTAAATTTGTGTACTGGGGAAGAGGGTGTTATTCTGTTCAAAGATTGGTACTTGTTCATTGGGCTTTAAAATCTGTGGTTTTGTAGCAACTAGGAAATCCATTTTAAAAACATTTACCCCACAAATAATAGTGAATTTAAAGTATGTATAACTTTTTAAGGAACAGGTAAAAACATACTTCACAATATTATAAAGCTAATACCTATACTGATTGGGTCTTAATTTCTTTTTTTAATTACCATATGTTTTGATGTTAATCCCACACCTGGATAAATGCCTCATAAGGTGGGGTATTTCTAAAATCATTTTTAAGAACAAAGAAGTATAGGTAATAGTGGTAGTAATACCACAAATGGGCTTGAACAACACCTGGGCTTGAACAACACCTGGGCTTAAACAACACCTGGGCCTAAGACTTAATGGGTTTGAACAACACCTGGGCCTAAGACTTAATGGGCTTGAACAACACCTGGGCGTAAGACTTAATGGGCTTGAACAACACTTGGACCTAAGACTTAATGACACCCGAGTTACGAACCTATTTTAGACAAGCCAATTGTGTTCAGTACAGCAATTTGAAGACCTGGATCTGTTTATGAACTTATCTGAAGTGCAGTGTAGTAACAGAAGTTAATAAAAAAAAGAATAATAAAAGGCCATAAGTATTTCTGTTTCAATAACTGACATTTAATTTTTAGCATAACAGAGTGGCACCATTTGTAAGTTGTTGTAACCAATTAGAGACAATGCATGATCACCTTATATAGAGAATTTCATCAAAACAGAAGTAACCTTTCAGACAGAACAATGAAAATTCATAAATTAGACACTGGTCACAAGACATTTTGTGATAGCTCACAGACAAGTGCTTAATGTCTAATAATGCATGTGATCCATGCTGTTATTTCAATACGGTAGCAAGTGAGTATACATCTCTTTCTACAGCCTACAGCATATGGCTTAATGGCTAATAATTCATGTGATCCATGCTGTTATTTCAATACAGTAGCAAGTGAGTATACATCTCTTTCTACAGCCTACAGCATATGGCTTAATGGCTAATAATTCATGTGATCCATGCTGTCATTTCAATACAGTAGCAAGTGAGTATACATCTCTTCCTACAGCCTTTGGCTTAATGGCTAATAATGCCTGTGATCCATGCTGTTATTTCAATATAGTAGCAAGTGAGTATACATCTCTTCCTACAGCCTCTGGCTTAATGCATGTGATCCATGCTGTTATTTCAATACAGTAGCAAGTTGGTATACATCTCTTCCTACAGCCTCTGGCTTAATGCATGTGATCCATGCTGTTATTTCAATACAGTAGCAAGTGAGTATACATCTCTTCCTACAGCCTCTGGCTTAATGCATGTGATCCATGCTGTTATTTCAATACAGTAGCAAGTAAATATACATCTCTTCATGCAGCCTAAGAATCAAAACAAAGTGCAACCACAGAAGTAATAGCAATTTTGTGACTGCTTAGGTTTCTATTTTATCTTAAATAAATAAATGAATTTTGTTACGACTCTATGGTCTAAGAAAAATGTAACAGAAAGAAAGTGAAACCAACAAATCAAGTAAAAATCAACAAGCAATTTATTACTAGATAATTAAAATGAAAAATCAAAAAGTCACTTACAGTAATGTGTTTTGAAATCCTAATAATCCAATAAGAATGATTGTTCTAATCACAAGTCCTAAATATAATATGTTCCGAATTCACGGCTGTGTCCTTGAATGTTATGATGTGCTAATGGTCTCCAAAGTCCTGATGTACTAGTAATCTTGATGTGCTGATGTCAAAATGAAGTATTCCAAAATCTCTGAATAAGTTCACATAAATTCCAAAATCATCAATTAAAAATCCAAAATCCAAAAGTTTATGAGCACTGTTATAATCCAATGAATATTTAAAATATTTCCTCTCTTAGAATTTGGAATGAAGTTTCACAACTGTAATAGCTCTTTACAAGACTGATGGTAATGTCAAAACTGAATAAATGTCCACCAAACATGGCATATATAAAGATTGGTCACATGACAGAATGTTCTAGAACATGAGTCATCTTAATGGAATTTTTACTTGTAAACAAAAATCAACCTTGACCTTCAAATTGAGAAAACATATTGATCAAAACAACCTAATTCAAGGACACTAGTTAAACATGTTTTTCCTAATAAACATAAAGATCCAAGCAAACATCAAAGTGAAGAAACATCTACAACTTCCCAAAACATATACAATATTATATAAACATCATACATAACAATTTGCATCACACCTATCTCATGCAAAATTGACCAATTCCGATGGATTTTTCAATAAATTAATAGCAACAGGATTTTCATGACTCCGTGGAATATATATATAAGCCGATAACTTGCAGAAAAAAATACAGACTGGACACTTCAAGCACATATGCGGTGCCCTTTCATCTCTTGCTTTTGATAGATAATCAACAGATGCATCTGAAGTAGACATCAATGTAGTCATGTCAACACCTTCACTAATCTCAAATGAAATAGTAATTGTTGTTCTAAAATTTAATATCCAAGTAGTTTTACCAAAGTCTATTCATTCCTGACTATTGAGTGAGCTATACCTTAGTTGTCATCACAAAACTTCCATTCATAAATTATCAATCACAATGGAATTTTACAATGGCAAACTGGCAAATAAATTGGGTCAAGAAAAGTGGATATGGATCTAATCATTACCAGTGTAGGCAATTTTTTTCAATATGAGCTGCTTTCATTATGACATCATAATGTGTGACATTCAATCCGGTTTACAATTGCTCACACTTCTTGGTTAGCTTCATCTCAAAATGTCGACATACTTTAACAATGATTTTGTCATATATATTTCTTGAGAAGTTTATATAATGATCTTTCATGAAGTATTGATCAATGAGGAGTACTGTCATTGAAAAGGTATGTGTAATCAAATTCTGAAAAATGACACATATAAGCTGAAACAGTTAGTACCAAATGCCTACATGACTTTGTATGACTTGTACATTACATTAATCCTGTCCTTTTCCTAAGTTCATACATTCTGCCTAGCTGAGGTTTGACACAGTTTCACCATACAGTTGAACAACAATCCATTGTTGGAAGAATACAAGCATTGTAGTACGGAATGCAAGTTTCTGTAGGTAAATATTCCTTGATTCTAATGAGTATGGCAATTTTGAATGATGGTGCTTTACAAATATTGTTAAAATGGTCATCCCACTGCAAATTATTATCTACACAAACACCTAAAAACTTTCTAATCTTTGACATTTTCTAACCGATGAATATTTTCTACAAGAAATAATTTTGGGTTCCCTAATTTATGTAGTTTTTTTTATGTCCCCAAAATCATACATTTTGTTTTAACTTCATTAATTACCATCTTATTTTGTTGTGCACAACTCTGAACTGTAACAAGGTCCGAGTCTACTCTTGTTTGGATAACTTCAGTGTCAGAACTAGACATTTACAGGGTTGCATCATCTGCAAGCAAATCTGTATTTGTGACTTAATTACTTAATGGAAGATAAAGTGGACTTAATTACTTAATGGAAGATAAAGTGAAAAGACCTAACAAAGAGCCTTGAGAGACCCCTAAATGAGCAGATACAGCTGGACCTGTTGACCAATTAGTGAATTGTCTGGCTAAAGTAGAAATTACATAGATATAACACATAAACAGAATCTTTGTGTGTGCTACATTCCTTGATATAACACACAAAACAGAATCTTTGTGTGTGCTATATTGCTTGATATAACACATAAACAGAATCTTTGTGTGCTACATTCCTTTATATAACACATAAATAGAATCTTTGTGTGTGCTATATTCCTTGATATAACACATAAACAGAATCTTTGTGTGTGCTACATTCCTTGATATAACACATAAACAGAATCTTTGTGTGTGCTACATTCCTTGATATAACACATAAATAGAATCTTTGTGTGCGACATTCCTTGATATAACACATAAATAGAATCTTTGTGTGCTATATTCCTTGATATAACACATAAACAGAATCTGTGTGCTACATTCCTTTATATAACACATAAACAGAATCTTTGTGTGTGCTATATTACTTGATATAACACATAAACAGAATCTTTGTGTGTGCTACATTCCTTGATATAACACATAAACATAATCTTTGTGTGTGCTACATTCCTTGATATAACACATAAACTGAATCTTTGTGTGTGCTACATTCTTTGATATAACACATAAACAGAATCTTTGTGTGTGCTACATTCCTTGATATAACACATAAACAGAATCTTTGTGTGTGCTACATTCCTTAATATAACACATAAACAGAATCTTTGTGTGTGCTAAATTCCTTGATATAACACAAACAGAATCTTTGTGTGCTATATTCCTTGATATAACACATAAACAGAATCTTTGTGTGTGCTACATTCTTTACTCACCTTAGCGTATCTCATCAGCATATAGTCTCGAGGAATTCTGTAATTGTCGAACAAGAGGAAGCCATTGTCATTTCCACCATAGCCAAGCTTCGGTCCTATGTCTCCTATGGTGATACCTGGTTAGAAAATAAAAATGAAACTATTGCCTTATAAGGAAGTAAACAAAGAGAATTATTCCTCAAAGATTTGTTTCCCCGAGAGGGTTTTAGATGATGATTCTGGACAGTCACTTTTTTTAAAGACAATAATCATTTTATTACATGGAAACCCGCAAATGACCACTAGAATGTACTTCTAGGTTTCATTTCACTTTAATCATTGGTTGACTGTTTTGGTGACTTTGTTTGTGGTCTATTGACAGTTGCAGCACTACCTTATATAAATAAGTTCTCTTTTTGTAAGTCACATATCTTTATGCTTCTCTGTATTGACCTCCAAAGTGAACTTTCAACCTTCTGGGTAGGTCCCTGAGGGGGAGGACTGCTACATGGGCAAATGTCAGTAGCTTTTGGTTTTTTTTCATGCCCAGCAAGTATAAAAATAGGTTTAGGAAAGTGAACCAAGTTTCATGAGACAAGCTATAATGATGTAGGAGGAGTTCAAGGATATTACACACATATGTATGCCTTTTGTGTACAGATTGTACCACAATATTCCAATGCTTATTTTAAATCGCAGGGATAATTAATCAATTAAGCAGGCAATCCAGCATAGATAAATTATGCAGGGTTATTTCCCTTACCTGGCAGAGGCTGGTGTGTTTCAAAGTCTCGCAGAGGTGTCAAGAATGCATGCATCCCATAACATTTGCCTTTTATATATAACTGGGCCATGGTAATAGCAGCATTACAGGTCTTGCCCACTGTAAGCAAAGAACATGAATTGTATTCATCTGTTAACATTCATCCGCAAAATATCAAATCTAAATTTAAGTAAATTTTCAAGCTGTTTACTCTGTGTTACAGAAAGACAATTATGCTTCCATGGAGAATTCATATTGAGAGGTGCCAACATCTATTGATGCACAATAGGAATGCCAGCTTTAATTAGAAATCCGAAGAAAAGAAAATGAAAACCCTTCAAATTTGCATTGAACAATTTATTTTATTAAATCTTACCGATTTAAATTTGGTTGAAATATACTTCCTAGACATCTTTTGCACCATGTGCATATGCTTAGGGCCACTGAAAAATGAGGTCAAAGATGTAGTAATCAACGATTAGATATCTCACCTCTACGAAGCTTTTAGGAGTCTAAATTAGTCATCATAAACATTAATTATCATGCAGAAATATAGTTCAGACTAAAATAATCTTGAAAACAAAATGTAAGCCCCTTTTTTTTAATTAAAGTTTTTTAAAACTATTCAATGTGGCATTTTAACTTAAAATCTTTTTTGAAATTCAAAATTTTCTCTTTGAATCAGCACTATACAGCCGTTATTGTGCTGACATACTGTTAAACCACATACATATTACACACACACATAACTACCTACCTACTTACATACAAACATCCATCCATCCATCCATACATATATACTGTGACAGGATATACAAAACAGAAAACGATAAGAAGAGCTACCTACCTACTTACATACAAACATCCATCCATCCATACATATATCCATCCATTTATCCATCCATCCATCCATCCATACATACATACTGTGACAAGCTATACAAAACATAAAACAATAAGAAGAACATTCATTTTTATGATATCAAAGTAGAGCTTCTTTAATGAGTTCATAAAAGCAAAAGATAAATGTTGTTTTTTGTATTTTTTTGTTCTGATGATTGTCCACTCCTAGAAGCCAGATTTTACTGGGTGCAAGTCACTGGCTTTGAATAACATTAGAGTGACAGCCAGTAGCACAGGCATAGTTCATACATCAATAAATTGCCTTGGTTAGCTGAGGTCTAATATGAAAACATGCACTCCTACACTCATTCACAGGAACAATACAATTATTCTCTTGAAGGTAATCTAAATAAATATACAATGTATAGTCATTAATATGGATAGTTTACCACTGAAGCATTCCAAAAAACATATTTATTCCTACTTCAAACTGCTCTGGTCAGAAAGGGACTACTGAGTAGACTACGATATAGTATGGAAGAATATATGTGGTCATAAACATAAATACTTAACCTATGTTAGTAATGCAAAAATATAGGTCACAGTGACCTTCTTAGGTTGTAATGGTGTAGTACTATCAGAGATGCAGTCAATTATCAAGTTTCATGATTGGAAGATAAAACAGCACCCAAAAATGAACTCTGAACACAGAATGTCAGCAAATCCAGTGAATCATGAATATAGGTCACAAAGACCTCTTTATCTAGATGCATCTACTCACCAAGTTTAATGACTGTAGGTAGGATAGTATGTTTATAGCATGCCAAACACTCATGTGGTCAGGAGATAAATGCTAAAACTTAACCAAAACCAGTAAAAATAAAACAGAGGTCACAATGAACTTCTTTCATTGCAAGGGTGTGGTAGCAAATGAGATGCATATCATCATCAATTTCACAATTCTAGCATGAACAGTGCCTGAGAATGAACATCAAACACTAAATTTAACCCATGTCAATGAAGCATAAAATATGGGTCATAATGACCTACAACTGAAATGAAGGAGTAGCGTTCATCAAAATGCATCCCCTCACCATGTTTCATGATTCTACTTAGGATAGTATGTACACAGGATATAAAAGAACCTATATGGTCATGAGCTAAATGCAAACTCCTGTCATAAGCCAATAAAATTTGAATGTTGGTTACTGTGACCTTTTTCTGTATGGGTGTGGTACCAGAAGAAATGTATACAATCATCTAGTTTAATGATTCAAGCATGAACAGTAAAAACATAACATTTAACCAAAGTCAGTGAAGCATGAAATATGGGTCACAGTGTCCTGTTTTTAAGATATGAGTGTGGTAGTTATCAAGATGCATTCTCTCACCAGGTTTCCTGAATCTAGGTACAACAGTATAATGTACAGGGTGCAAAACACAGCTGATCATGAACTAAATGCAAAAATTTAACTTAAGCCAGTAAAATGTGAAATGTAGGCCACAGTGACCTTCTTTTGCTGTAAAGGTATGGAACTAATAGAGATGCATACACTTGTCTAGTTTGATGATTCTAGCTTGAACAGAACTTGAGAAATAAACCTAACATGCAAAATTCAACCAAAGTCAGTGAAGCAAAAAATGAGTCACAGTGACCTACATTTGTGATAATACTCATGATGTATACCCTCTCCAAGTTTCATGATTAAAGGTATAACAGTATTTATACAGTGTGCAAAAAACCTGAGCTAAATGTAAGTTGTGCAAGAATATACAACTAATGTACATGTACAAAATCAGACCCCTCATCCCAGCCCAGCCCCCAGGTAACAGGTGCTAAGAAATCCACCCCAAATCATTGCCTAACATGTAGGAAGAAAGAATGGTTGAGATTCAGCGATGCAGTACATATGAATATGCTTTTATTTGTGTGGACATGGATGCTGTGGGTAGTGTAATAGTTCACCTCTGCTTTGTACAGGCAAGCCAAACTTCACCATAGATTATTGCATTTTCCAGAAATAGTTGCATTAGAAGGAAATAACTGGAATTTTCAGTACAAGTGACCTTTCTAGATCTGACTAAATAACACCTGTTTGCTTTGTCATCCTACACAATAGTACAGAGGCTAAACTCAATAAACATTTTATTTTTTGTTTAGGTTTCCAAGCTGCTTTCTATTAATTGCAAGTAACATTCTCCACTGTTTCAAATCTTCAGGAAAAATCAGGGAGAAATAATAATGATTTTCTTAGGGACTACAATAGGATGCAATAACATCGGACTGGCTCACTACAATAATTGATTTACTCAATTAGTGTAGTTATACCTGTAAGCAGACCTTTTCCGATGGGAAACCCACCCCATACTTTCCAACCTTTTACAAGGATGTCCTCATAGTCTTGTCATGGGAGACGTACTGTAATCTTGAATGATAAGCAACCATGTAACAGAGACTGGTTGATTTGTGATACTTATTTTTGTTGTTGTCTTGGTGTTGTTGTCTTGGTCTCAGTATACCAGTCCAATAATGTCTTAATATATAAAGGCACTTTTTAATGACATCTACTTGTTTTGATGACACCTACATATTCTGATGACATCTACATGTTTTGATGACATCTACATATTTTGATGACATCTACATGTTCAACACTACTTCTATGTTTGCAATTCATGTGATGTTAGTAATTATAATTTCCTTTCTCTCTGAAAAACACATAGATGAAAAAAGATACAACTGAGGGTTCTGAATCATAAAAGGCAATCTCTGAACATCCATAAGACAAATAATGTAACATCCAAGCCTGGATTGCTGTCTTTATGCCAATCAATACAAAGGTTGCATTTATCTTGAAAAGAAGGTACCTTATTCAATGTAATACTTGCCCTTTGCACTTTTAAAAAATTAAGATTTGGGTACATTTTGTGAAAAGTTACAGTAAGTGCACAGCTATGAGGTAAAAAACTGGGGTCCCATCATGTGTATGTGCATGTTAGAAGAGTTAGCTCCCTTTGGCTGTGTAGTGAGCTCCACAGTTTGGAGATCCTTTTTGAATTGCAACATGGTCATGGTGAATAAAATGCATCCTAGATCCATGACTGAAATTGAATCAACCCCTGAAGTCAAGGTGCAATGAACATCCATGAATGGTAGTAAATTCCAAGAAAATAATAATGTTTTAGGTGGGTTTTAAAAGTCGCTTTCTTCCCATGTAGCATGTCATGGCCAAGACACATGCACTCATAATAATTTAATTATTTTTATGAGAGCTTGGACCAAAGTGTGTGTATCTGTGTGAACTTATTAAGGCATGTGTGGTATATGTTAAATACAGTAGCGCAGTTGCAGCCTAGTTATACTTTCACATGCATATTTTAATACTGCAGTAACACGAGTTCCTCAAAGGAACTGACACTCTAATGTCCTAAAAGAATTTCCAGGAATTCATGAAAAGACCATTTGTTCTTTTAATGCTGAATGTTGAAACTATCTGTGATATCCTTGAATGATAAAAGTTTAAAATTAGCCACTGTGGCAGCCATATTGGATGAAAGATCAACACCATTTTCACTTAGGACAAACTGGACACCATCAGAAGACTTTTGGTGAAAACCTCATGTTGATACAACCATCCATTAAGGAGAATTAGTGACAAGATTTTCAATATATTCATTGTGACAGCCATATCTGAAGTTTGATCAGCACCATATTCATTTATAGCCAACTAGATATCATAATTAGTCTTCTAGTAAAAACCCCATGTTGATATGACTTTCCATTTAGGAGAAGTAGCAATAACAAGATTTTCAAGATAGCTGCCATGGTGGCCATACTGGATATCAGATTGGCAACATTTTAATTTAGTTCCAACTAGATACCATAAGAAGTCTTCTGGTCAAAACCCAGTGTTGATATGTCTTTCCATCTAGAAAGAGTAGCAATAAGCTTTTAATAATGGCCACTGTGGTGGCCATATTGGATATTTGATCGGCACAATTTTTATTTAAGACCAACTAGACACCATAAGAAGTCTTCTGGTTAAAACACCATACTGATTTGACTTTCCATTCTGGCACAGTAGCAATGACAATATTTTCAAGATGGCTGCTGTTGTGGCCATACTGTATGTCAGATTGGAACCATTCTGATTGAGGACTAACTAGACATAATAAGAAGTCTTTTACTGAAAATCCTATGTTGATATGACCATCCATTCAGGAGTAGTAGTGACAAGATTTTGAAGCTGACCACCGTGCCAGAAACATTGGATGTCTGACCACAACCATTTTCATTTAGGGCCAACTAGACATCATAAGAAGCCTTCTGATATAACCTCCATGTCAATATAACTTTCTGTTCAGAGGGAGAAGCAATAACAGGATTTTCAAGATGGCTTCCATGGTAGGCATATAGGATGTCAGATCAGCACCATTTTTTTTTAGGACCACCTAGGCAACTCCATCTTGATATGACCATCCCATTCAGGAGGAGTATCGATTAAGAGATTTTCAATATGGCTACTGTGGTGGCTATACTGGATGTCTGAGCAGCACTATTTTCATTTAGGAACAACTAGACCCTGGGATGAATGTGAGTGTGTGTGTGTGAAGTTTCTTGACAATCCTCCAAGAAGTTTAGGAGGAGTAACATTAATAAACTGGTGTTAACGGATGGACAAATGTAGGACAAGAGACAACATACAACAGGCCATCCCATAAGCTCTTAAGTCTATGACCGGTAAAGCTAAAATCTACAGACCATTTTACAGTTCTGCACCAAGCATGCCTAGAATAATGACTTAGTTCATTTAAAACTGAGGCATTATCATTATCAACCTGCATGTAAATAAAGCTTTTTGTGGCCTTTGTTTATTTGCAACTCATGGTGCCATCAGGCATGTGCAGTACCAAACTGTGAACTGGTGTAATGCCAAACATACATGCTCCTGGCCAGTATTTCATGGAAGTCAGCTTGGGACACTTGAACACAAACTCGTCAGTTGCTGGATCAAAAGTAGCTGTTGTTTCAAGTCCACGCAGGAAAGTTCCTGAAAAAGTATGGAATAGTCATAACTTTTATGCCGACCAGTTCATACAACAGAATTAAAGTAAATCAATAGTTACTTAGATATTTTGAACAGACATATATAGTAGCATACATAAGTAACATAACTTTTGGGAACCAATTAGTAATACCACCAATTAGTTATATCTCTATAATAATGCATATGTTATATGTGATAAATTATTCAAATTAACTTTTAACTAACTGCACATTTGTTATATATGTGCATGTATTAATCATGAGAAATACTGGGGAGAAAAGAAAGTCAACTAAATAGACAATCAAACTTCCTTAACTTTAACCAGTTATCTTCAACCTTTGCATTATATGTTACCTCATCTTTGCATAATATGTTACCTCATCTTTGCATTATATGCTACCTCATCTTTGCATTACATGTTACCTCATCTTTGCATTATATGTTACCTCATCTTTGCATAATATGTTACCTCATCTTTGCATAATATGTTACCTCATCTTTGCATTATATGCTACCTCATCTTTGCATATGTTACCTCATCTTTGCATAATATGTTACCTCATCTTTGCATAATATGTTACCTCATCTTTGCATTATATGTTACCTCATCTTTGCATTATATGTTACCTCATCTTGCATTATGTTACCTCATCTTTGCATTATATGTTACCTCATCTTTGCATAATATGTTACCTCATCTTTGCATAATATGTTACCTCATCTTTGCATTATATGCTACCTCATCTTTGCATAATATGTTACCTCATCTTTGCATTATATGTTACCTCATCTTTGCCATTCATGTTACCATATTTTCTGTATGTCTTTGGACACTACATGTTTAAGGGCATCAAAATTGTTTTGCTAAAAATAAATTGTTCATCCTTGTCATTTTTGGACATCATTTTAAAATAATTTTATTCATGCACTGATGATTTCAGAAAAAACTATTTCTATAATGATAAGACAAGAGTCAGTGACTAATACCAGTTTCAGGAATGGTTTGCTTATCATCGGAAATTGCCTCAACAAGTTACAGCAAAACCTGTCTCGAGAGACCTCTGCTATAAGTGACCACCTGTCATTTATGACAACAATCATAATGCACAGATCAATTTTATTATATAAACGCACTGTTGTGAGCAACCACTTACAGAATGCAACCAGCGACCACGATTTCTTGGCAAAATATGCATTCTGAGACTGCTATGGTAGACCGCATCACAAAAACAGAGATAAACACCACAAACCTTTATTTAATCCTTTGTAACCATTACCGCTTAAAAAGTAAAGACTGTTGTAAACAAAATTTAAAAAAAAAAAAAAAGCTGGGTACAGGTTTCTAAAATTTTACAGGTCATGCATGTTGTGTCATATGTTATAGATTGTAAACCAGACTAGAGTACATGCAGATTGTTCATTTAGAAGAACCTCGGCTGTTTCTGTGAGAATAAACAATTATTCATAGGATTGACTGCAAAGTTGCGAATGGCAGATTGTTCTAAAATAACACTGCCATGAACAACACTATTGCAAGAACTGAGACAAACAACACTGACCTTTATTTAATCCTGTGTAACAATGACCGCTTCAAAAGCAAAGACTGTTCTAAACAAAAACAAACAAAGAGAAATTAGGCTGGCTACCGGTTTCTTAAAGTTTACAGATCTAACATGTTGTGTCCTTTGTTTTAGACTGTAAACCAAACTAAAGTATATTTCACTAACTGCCATTGTAGTGCCTAAGTCAATGTAGCGGTTACATCGTTTGTCTTTGGAGTTAATACCAGCAGGTGATAATCGTTTTCCGGATTCAATTGTCATTGTTAAAGAGTTGTGTTGTTTGTTGCTTTTTTTTTTTGTTGATGTTACAGTGATTACAGCCCACACACCAAGCCATCATCTGTTCACCTTAGTGCAGCTGGTTACACCCTTTGTTTATAGAGTTAATCCCTTTATGTCGTCGGTGAATTAAGCCTTTGACTTTTGTCTCTAAATAAAAAAAAATCTGCTTCTGGACAAGTTATTTATGTCTTTTTATTTCATTCATTGGTACATATACAAAGCCTGATCAAAACCGCTACAGTAATTATTACAACTGATCACTGATAATGTTAACACCTAGCACCTTAATAACAATGGCAGAACCTCCAACGTAAAAGAGACAAATTCTAACATTGGAGGAAAGAATTAATGTAATTTACAGAAGTGAAAAAGGGGAGACCACTCACAGAATAGCAGCCAGTTTAAACATCGGTAAAACTCACAAATTCAGGGTGTTATAAAAGACAAGGAGTCAATTAGAAATGAATTCATATGCTAATACATGTACATTTGATCTTCAAATATAAATGTGATTCACGTTTAATGATAGATATATATCTTTATTGCTATATCAAATTATTTTCAGATGAATGTATGGAATATTTTAACAAGAACTATGAACAAAGACTACAATAAATGTACAGTGATTGTGGTTATTTTTCCTCCTTAAACAGTGCTGAATTTTGACCTTGGAAATTGGTCTTTTTGTAGAAACTTCTTATAGAGACCACCTGTCTTGAAATACCACTATTTTGTTGCCAGAAGGTGCGGTCTCTCAAGACAGGTTTTACTGTATATCTAAGAATCAATTTTTCAAATACTGAGAGAACCAGGTTTCCCTATTCATTAGATCACTGACATTGATATAACACATAACATTTAAAAGCATATTAATCACCTGACATTGATACAACACATAACATTTAAAACTATATTAATCACCTGACATTGATACAACACATAACATTTAAAACTATATTAATCACCTGAGGAGAGAAACAAAATCTAAATCAAGAAACATTAGAAGACTATATCATCTTTATTAAAAGAGATAACTGTTAAAGACTTCATCTTGAAAATTTTGTTTAATGCTTCTATCATGTATAATACTAAAAACTGCACCCAGTCACATACCAATTGTGTATATATAAATAACATATTTAAAAGAAAAGAACCCAGTCACACACCAATTGTGTATATATAAATAACGTATTTAAAAAGAAAATCACCCAGTCACATACCAATTGTGTATATATAAATAATGTATTTAAAAAGAAAAGCACCCAGTCACATACCAACTGTGTATATATAAATAACGTATTTAAACAGAAAAGCACACAAAACTAATCCTTATTGAATGTGTGTTATATATTATTATTTATTTATAAATATCAGAATGTAATTTTGTAAGTTTCAGTACTGGACCTCACAAAATGAGATTGGTTCATTGGTTATTAGGCATAATTTAGGACTGACCTTCTACCCTCCCATCTGCTAGTGAAATATACTACTGCTTTAACTATCTGAAAAATAATATGATACATCCTATCGCAGCAATTTTCAATGTGGTTTTATTTAAGGACAAAATTCAATGACCAATCCTATCACATCTATTTTCAATTTGGTTTTAATTAAGGACAAACTCAATGACCAATCAGAATCCATCCTATCACATCTATTTTCAATTTGGTTTTAATTAATGACAAACTCAATGAGTAATCAGAATGCATCCTATCACATCTAGTTTCAATTTGGTTTTATTTAATGACAAACTCAATGACCAATCAGAATGCATCCTATCATATCTATTTTCAATTTGGTTTTATTTAATGACAGAATGCATCATATCACATAAATTTTTAATTGGTTTTATTTGATGACAAACTCAATGACCAATTAGAATTTCATGCATGCACATTTTCATGGGTGCCAGATGATGGCGATTAAGATGTGATGGATTCTTTTGTGTCATGTGTGAAAAATATTGTGTTTTTCAATGTTCTTGCATTTTTTATGCAATGAATTAAACTAGACAAAAGTATGCAAGTAATTTCGGTTTTCATTCATGAATGCACCGCTACATGTAAAGTTTTCATTCATTAATGCACCCCTACATGTAAAGTTTTCATTCATTAATGCACTGCTACATGTAAAGTTTCTTTACGATGTAATATAAGGTATAACATAATACTGTATATGTGGGTTTGGTTGATTGGGCTTGTCTTTTTCATTCATTTGTTTTTGGACACTGAATGAAATATTTCTGTATGTTTTTTTGGACAGAAAAAAGCAATTTTTTCATTTTAAAACATGCAGAAAATTTGGTATTTCACTTCGTGGACCCACCGCTACATGTAAAGTTTTCATTCATTAATGCACCGCTACATGTAAAGTTTCTTTACGATGTGATATAAGGTATAACATAATACTGTATGTGTGGGTTTGGTTGATTGGGCTTGTCTTTTTCATTCATTTGTTTTTGGACACTGAATGAAATATTTCTGTATGCTTTTTGGACAGAAAAAAAGCAATTTTTGCTATTTTAAAACATGCAGAAAATTTGGTATTTCACTTCGTGGACCCACCAAAGATCTTTTTTCTTTAGGACAAACAGGATGAAGCATGCTCTCACCTTTATAAATCAATAGTCAGAGGAGATTTAAAATGTACTTGCTGATTTATTTATGGGCACACCTGAGCTATTAAAGCTGACATCCGTAGTTAGTTCCAATGCCATGCATACCTATGGAATGTTTTTGTATGAAAATAAAGTCACTAAAATCTTCTAACTATTCTTTACACCGATATTAAATACATGAAGCAGGTATTTCACTTAACTAAATATCTGCCAGTCTGAAAGTTCATTTAATCAGAGTGTTACTATATCGTTTAAGGATAATTCAATTTTCAGATAGAAAACAATGTAGAGGAAGACTAGCAGAGAAAATTCTAATAGTTTTTCTAAAAGAAAATATATACACTAGTTGAAAGGTTGTATTTCATCTTTTATAATTTTCCAGACAAGCATTAAAAATGTGCCCCATCCACTGGCCCATGCCTATGAAACTAATGATATTCCTTTGCACGTGTTTAATTCACCTGAGAGATAACATTCCATTTTCTCTTACCTAATAGGTAGACACTTATTACTCAAGATCTACAGTACACGCATCATGTTTTTATGATTCACCACGCAAATTGAGTGGGCGTGGAGAAAGGGCAGGGGATTAAGTGCCCACTATGAGTAGTTTAAGTCCACTCAGTCTGGTGGATTTTCACACTAATTTAGTGAAAATCCACTCAGTCTAGTGGAAGTGCGTTACGGATTTTATTGCAGTCGTCGTGAGTCGTAGTGGGTTTTATGGCACCCCTCGCTGCTTCTATTGTGTTCGCTCTGCGAGTCGACACACTAAACAAACAGATGGGAGAAACTCTCACACCATAAACCCGAACATGGCAGGTATCAATTTCATACCTTTACCTGTACCTTTACCTGTACAGTGGTAACATTTCCTGTGTATTTATCAGTAGCCTGGCTGAGGATACATACAGACGAACACACGTAACGTAGAAAAATTATGAGGTTTTATATTTCTTGGATATCTTTCCACCCCTGTCCATGACAAAGCGTACATCAGAAATAATTGCTTAGCTACAACGTACATCCCTGCTGATTTAATACATGTATATGTACCTGTTAGCGTATATAGATGCAGAAATTGACATTGTTCTGCATCAAGCGGCAACTTCGAGGTTCTTTCTCAATAAATGATATTTCATAAAAGTGTTTTGTGTACTGGTTATTAATGTGTCAGTTTCCCTTTAATTTCCATATTATTTCCAAGACCCACCTTGAAGAAATCATTGAAAGCAGTAATACATATAGAACTCGAAAAGAGATTACAAACGAACGCCATAATATTTATATCAAACATGTATGATCATGAACACTGGCACATTATGACATGTATGTCATAATTCTTGCCAAAGTATTTTAAAATAAAAAAGATACACGAGCTATACTACGGAAAGGTTCTTCTGTACTGTTACTCTTAAACTTTGAAAATAACATTGTTTATAAGACAGTACTGCAATTTTTTTTAATGCACGGAATTGTGTACACTGTATTGACTGTTGCGCTCTTTCAGTGGCCATTCATGTCATAAAGAAGTGAGTTCAATGAGAAAAAAAGTTATTTACTGTCCACACTTTTTTCACGAATCTACATCGCATCACCAGGAACTGGCTGAGAAGTATCATTCTTACTTTGAAGCCAGCCGCTATGCCTGTTGCTGTAGCTTCCTGCCTCGAGTCAACAACAGTCGGTCATGACAGTTTCTACATGTCATCAGCTAATGTTCAATGTCATGCTTCGATGTTTCAAAATGTACAGTACAATAACTGTTGAATGAAAATATCACAAAACCACACACCTTAAAACTAAAAAGATGTTAGTTTGTGAAAAACAAATTTGGACTGAGAAATGCATTTGATTTTAAGTTTTCATATTATTGTGTAAAACTGGTCTCTAGCGTTATATGAAAATCTAAATATAATTTTTATTTTCCCATTGAGAGACATACCATTTAACTTAAATTTGGGGGGGGGGGAAGTGTACTGACCTTGATGTAAACTATTTAAAAATCAGAACAAGTGTAGTTTTTTCAAGCGATATCCCATCCCCTCCGTCTCTCTTTCTCTCCCAGCCTACAATCCTCCTCCCCACTCCGTTGCGTAATAAGCAAATAGAGTAGAAGTCTTAAATGACTTATATTAGGACAATTCCTAGCAGCTACTGGTCAGTGTCGCGCTTCTATGTTTTAAAATAAACACTGTTGAATAAAAATTGTTTCTTGTTATCGCAAAATCAAATGCTTTAAAACTAAGAAGATGTTAGTTTGTGAAGAGCGAATTGAGACAGATAAAGTCTCAGAAACACACAGCCGTTAAGTGTTGATAATATCGTGTAAAACTGGGTTCTAGCGGTATATAAAGCACACTATAATAGTATTGTTATTTTCCCAACAAAAGAACAAGCATTTAAATGTAACAAGCTGCAATGGTCCTGAGTCACATATAAAATTATTAATATTTTATTTTCTAAAAATCACAAGTGTAATTTTGTTAAAGCTAAATCCTATCACACCTGCACCCCCAGTAACACATAGAGTAGAAGTTAAATTACTTAAATCAGAATAAAAGTATGTCATGGGAATATTGTTACGAAAACAACAAGGGTTTCTGTTTAATGAAGCCACTTCAGCTGGCATAATATCCTGTAATGCAAGCGCTAGAAAGACGTGAATGAAACAGCGTTAGATAAACAAGTAGCGCGTCAACCCTGCCTCTGGGCATAAGCGGCAACTTCAGTGTTTTTTCTCAATAAATGATATTTCATAACAGAACTTCTTGTACTAGTTATTATTTTTGTCATAGTTTCCCTTTAATGTCTACACAGTTTCCAAAACCTTCTTTAAAGAAATTATTGAAAGCAGGATACAAATACCTTTATCTGTAGACTTAGAAAAATGACTGATTATTTCAGAGTATGATAATTTTTAAATGAACCGAATTCGTCTACACAGTACTGAAGGTTGCTCTCTTTCAGTGGCTGTTCATGCCATAAACGAAGTGATTTTTATGAAAAAGGATACTTTCTTCATCACTTTCTTCGTGAATCTATCATCAAGCACCAGCCAAGGAGTGACATTTTTACTTTGACATTAGCCGCTATGCTTGTTAACCATGGCCATTCATGAAGGTGTTGAGCTTCTATCTTATTTTTTTTAGCCCCGATGTTTCAAAAGAAGCATTAACTTCTGAATTAAAATATTTTTATTGCATGTGGAACAACGAATTTTGGACTTGTAATATGGAGTGAGAAACGCAATGTAGTCAAGTTGTGATATTTTTACGTAAAACTGGTTTCTAGCGGTATATAAAATAAACCATATAAAAAAATTTATTCTCCCAATTAATCTTGCAATGCAGCGCATATAATATAAGTCTATCGCAGCAACACAAAGCTTTCTGTTTTTTTTTTTTAAATGCATCTTTTTTGTAATAAAATGTGTTTATTACATGCAAACAGGAGAGAGAGAGAAAGATTATGCACCATAACTTTCGATCGATGTTAGCCATAGCTTTTATTGCAAATTTGGAAACAGGCATTGATAATTAGAGAGTATGCATTTTTTAAATGTGCCTCGTTCATCTTCGTTTTGGAATTCGTCTACTGACAAAAGTTGGAAATACAATTTTGATTCCACTCTTTATTTAAATAAGTTAATATATAAATCGCTGCCTGGCAATTCATTTTGTATTTAACAAGAATTTATATAATTCATTGGGTTATACACCTGGTCTTAGTGTCCTTTGTCTTTTTTTCTTATTATCTATTGTCCAATCTGGTCATAATTAACCATGTACAAACTTAATGCTTCAGAAATTTAATAGACTGAAAGTCCAATGAGAGAGCATTACTGCAATAATCAAGGTAGATCTGACAATATTCGTGACGACCTTAGAATTAATATGAACAGTTCAAAATGGACAAGAAATAATTGGGATTTACAACCTCTGAAGCCAAAACTTTTCCACCTCCAGGTCGGCATATTTAATGAAAAATAAAAAGCCACATGTTTACAGCAATCAGTGCAATAATAGAGATGGATTTTATAGTCTTGGCAAACATGTGGCGTAGCAATTTCGGGTGATGTACAAGGCATTATTGATAGATATGACGTGTTCAGCTTTCGTATAATACAGTACAAGTCAAACAAGGGGAGAAAGAAGTAATTCCAAAGCACAAAATAAATCTTCCTGAATGACACATTAATTAAAACACAAGAAATTTTAAAAGTTTCACCAAATTAATCGTGATTACACACTTTTTATCGCTTTCACCCATCCATATGGTAATATTAAACTCGTCAGATGACCAAACCAGCAATCTTAAGTATATTTTTTAAAGATGTTGGTCATAGAATGCAGTATCACATGCTTCGTAGAGTTGGAGCAAAAACAGTAGGTCTACGGTAAAAATAAACAAGTGTCTAGTTCCTGAGAAAATGTGTCGCATGGACATGTATATCTGAGTTGCAAGTACTAAACAGGCTGGAATAGTAGAGGTTGTATATTGGATAGCACCGTGTATATTTCATTGTGTGGGAACATTTTAAGCAGACCATTTAAAAGTGACTGGGGTAATTAAAAACAAAATCACAACATTCTCGCATTCATTTATTTTAATAACGGAATGAAACCCGCTAATACATGTATTTATGTGTGATTTCTCTTACCCTTTACTTGTTTAAAACAGAATCCCCCCCCCCCCAATTAAAATAAAGATTATTAAACTTTGTATAATTTGTGAAGCTTCATTCGTGACTCTTTTCTCAGCAATTTATCTTTCATCTCTTTTAATACGCGTATGTGAATACGTTTTAGTGAGCGAGTCTTTGAATATTAAATGGCACTGCATACAAATTAAAAAGAGCATTCTGCACTGTGTGCTGTAGCTGAGCTGATAGGTAAGTTCCATGCGTGCTAGTGGGCGTCCACTATTACATAATTATATTGCTGCGACTTTCAAATGGGCAATAAAACTTAATCCATCCACTATGAACCACGACATGGACAATCCGTGACGATCACTATATTTTGTCCACGACGGAAGCAGCGTGAAAAGGATTAAGCTCTACGGTCACGACATGTTTTTTCATAAAAACACGATGTGTGTACTGTATGTGTTGACATTATGAAACCAAAGGGAATTCACCTAATAAAATATTGTACTGCCTTGTGGGAGTTTTCTCCCTTGGCTCTAGCAACATGATAAAAATGACAAATTTTACAATTTCCTTATAAAATCCTCACTTATCATAATTACATAATGCTATTTTCTTGATCATAGCAATGGAAGTATCAAGCAAGTTTAGGCAGTTAATGTTTATACATATATTCATTGTCCAAATGTGCCCCTGAAGTACTTCATTTACGTTTACATCTGGCTGCATGATTCTCAGCAGTCTGTCTGCAACTTTCTGACTGATATGTCAGATATCTATTCCAAAAGAAAAACTGTCCCCACCCAACCTCCCAAAGTACTGATAGTGTAATTTTTTATTTACATTTATAAAAAAGGCACATTTTAGTGTCTTACTACCACCATGCATATCTAGTCTCCCATTACCGCCATGCATGTCTAGTGTCTTATTACCACCATGCTAGCCAAGTGTCTCATTACCACCATTCATACCTAGCATCCCATTACCAACATGCATGCCTAGTGTCTCATTACCACCATGCATGCCTAGTGTCTCATCACCACCATGCATACCCAGTGTATTACTACCACCATGCATTCCTAATGCCTAATGTCTCATTACCACCATGCCTACCCAGTGTCTCATTACCATCATGCTTGCCTAGTGTCTCATTACCACCATGCCTGCCCAGTGTCTCATTACCACCATGCATACCCAGTGTCTTACTACCACCATGCATGCCTAATGCCCAGTGTCTCATTACCACCATGCCTGCCCAGTGTCTCATTACCACCATGCATACCCAGTGTCTCATTACCACCATGCATGCCTAATGCCCAGTTTCTCATTACCACCATGCCTGCCCAGTGACTCATTACCACCATGTATGCCTAGTGTCTCATTACCACCACGCATATCTAGTGTCATATGACTACCATGCATGCCTATTGTCTCATTACCACCATGTATGCTTAGTGTCTCATATTACTTAACTTTGTCGGTTAAATCAGAGTAAAAATCTGATCTTACATGTGTTTTATTCAACAAGACCATCATGGGAAAGAAAATTAACCTCCTCAGCAGAGAGCTCCCAACATTCATGAAGGAAACTAATTTTTTCCAGCATGATAGGGATATTGTCTATAACTCTGTCTATGCTTATTAGGATGAGCTTTAACCACACAAAATTTATCCAACTGGTCATTTGTTTTAAATGTACAGTGCCATAATTACATCAAATATGGTAATTTGTTTTAAATGTACAGTGCCATAATTACATCAAATATTGTCATTTGTTCTAAATGTACAGTGTCATATTACATCGAATATGGTAATTTGTTCTAAATGTACAGTGCCATATTGAATATGGTAATGTAATCTAAATATACAGTGCCATATTATATGAAATATGTTAATTTATGCTAAATGTACAGTGCCATATTACAATGAATATGGTAATTTGTTTTACATGTACAGTGCCATATTACATCGAATATGGTAAGTTGTTCTAAATGTACATTGCCATGTTACATAGAATATGGTAAGTTGTTCGAAATGTACAGTGCCATATTACATCAAATATGGTAATTTGTTTTAAATCTACAGTGCCATATTACACAGAATATGGTAATTTGTTCTAAATGTACAATGCCATATTACATTGAATATGGTAATTTGTTTTAAATGTACAGTGCCATATTACACAGAGTATGGTAATTTGTTTTAGATGCACAGTGTGCCATATTACATGAAATACGGTAATTTGTTTTAAATGTACAGTGCCATATTAAATTGAATATGGTAATTTGTTTTAAATGTACAGTGCCATATTAAATAGAATATGGTAATTTGTTTTAAATGTACAGTGCATATTACATAGAATATGGTAATTTGTTTTAAATGTACAGTGCCATATTAAATAGAATATGATAATTTGTTTTAAATGTACAGTGCCATATTACATTGAATATGGTAATTTGTTTTAAATGTACAGTGCCATATTAAATAGAAATTGGTAATTTGTTTTAAATGTACAGTGCCATATTACATAGAATATGGTAATTGGTTTTAAATGTAGTGCCATATTACATAGAATATGGTAATTTGTTTTTAATGTACAGTGCCATATTACATAGAATATGGTAATCTGAAAGAGTATCAGCTGTGATGAGTATAGAAAATGGTTTGGATACTTAGGAGTATGGATTATTAGAAATATGCTACAGGGAAAATATGTCAGATGTGATACACCTAACATTTCAATGACCAAATTTTAAAAATTGTGGTGTAAACATATTTGCATATTAAAAAGGGCTTTACAACAACTACTGAAACCATACCATGTCCCAGCTCAGTCTGGACGTAGGTCCCAATTATCTTGTAGCTCTTGGCCAGGGGGAGCCACTTTTCAATCTGTTCCTTGGTGCCTTGTTTCTCAATGGTAGGGATGAACATCACAACATGTAGACCCAATGGGTTACTTTCTTGTGACACTGCAGCCCTAAAAAGGGTAAAAATATTTCAATAAAACCTGCCTCAGCAAACATCACAACATGTAGACCCAATGGGTTACTTTCTTGTGACACTGCAGCCCTAAAAGTGTAAAAATATAACAGTAAAACCTGCCTCAACACACATCACAACATGTAGACCCAATGGGTTACTTTCTTGTGACACTGCAGCCCTAAAAGTGTAAAAATATAACAGTAAAACCTGCCTCAGCAGACACCTCTATCTGCTTATATATGACAGCATTTTATAAAGCCCTTTATTTTGTATATATTTTTACCTGTATATAAAGAGCAATTGTACATAAGGGACACAATTTTGTGGTCTGTGGACTTCACTCTATATACAGATTTTAGTGGTGTTTTTAATGTCTTTTATTGACAGGCTTCACTCTGACATGCAGGTTTTTCTTTAGCTGTTAAGAATCCTTTTGCATGTTTAGGCAAAAAAGTAATTCTGTCATTCTTATAACAGGCTTGTAAAAAGTTGGGTCAATAAATAGACCTTTTTTCTTAAAATTTTGCTTAATATATCAATCTGTATAATTCAATTAGTTCCAACTGTCAACCTGAAGAACTTTGAAGTATTCAAGGTGGTCAGTAGTAAAAACTGAAATGAAAAAAAAAATCCAGATGTGAAAATTTCTGGAAACAACTTCCGTTCAAAAGTACGATGTTGGTCAGATTTTAGAAATGTTGGTCAGGTTACAGGAAACACATTTTTTTAACTCTGCCTTAAGGACATACATTACTGCAGACATATGGTTTTAGATTCTCTCACTTAGGAAAGTAATGAAAAACACGCATCCTAGAGAAATAAAACATATGATCAAATATTTTGCTGCATATTGTTTTACTTCTAAGAATATTATACATTACAAGATCCAACAAATCTTGTACTTGAAACCCTGCAGGTACCAGAATACTGGGTCCTGGCTACCATACACTGAATTTAGGTAGATCCAAGGGCTACTACTTCATATCATAAACTGTTCTAGGTTTGCTGTATTTTTTTATTGTTTTCTTGGGGGAGGGGGGGGCAGGGGCAGCAATTATACCTACAAAATATTATACAAAAGGCATTAAATGGTTATTGACACATGATGATAAAAGGGTAATTTTTAAGCCAATGGTTTTCCTATTTCAAGTACCTGCTTTGCTTTCTTTGGGCTGCTGAATTTAAAATGAGCTACCAAGTTCTTTTATCAGTAGACTGCTGGACTATCATCTTATATTTAAATTTCTCAGATCCTGCATTAATAATTACATTACACAGAAATAAACCACAAGCATGGATGACATAGCAAATAATGTTTTGATGGTGTAAGGATAAGTAGAAACAAGTGATCTAGATTAATAAGTATACAGATTATATGCTCATCTGACATGAAAGAATATAACTGAAAACTGAGAAATATTTTCATTGTACATATGTAGAGCAAGAATGTATAACATATTATTTGTTTGCATCTGGGGCACAATGTAGAGATAAACAGATAGATTGATACATAGACAACAATACATAAGGATACACATTTGTGAAATGACAAAGACAGGGACAGATAGGTTTAACAATTTTAACTTTAAATACAAGTGTTAAAAAACATTTATATTTCACAATTTTGACAAAATTAACATATAGTCAGTAAAAAAGTTGAGAGATAGTCCTCTAGTTTATTACTTGAGTTAATAAGACATATTGATTCCAAAATCAGGTCATGAAGTATTCACATACACCATACTAGACATTTACAACTAAGCGACTACCGGTACTTAACCCTTTGACAGCGGGATACGACTCCAGTCATACTTTACCTTTGCCAGCGGGATACGACTCTGGTCGTATGTTCACTAAATTTCCTTACCAACATTTGCAGACACGTGTTTAACTGTATAAAACGTCATCAGTTTACGTGTACTCTTTTGAAAAGAAGGAAATAAAGGTAGAAGGTACACATCTTGTTGCATGATTGTGTTTAAAAGACCCCAAAACTGGTAAAAATTTTATTTCAAAATGGAGTTTTAACGTGCCAAGATAAAATATGGCGGTGATATTCTGAAGAGGGAATTGAAAAGAGTTATGTGCTTGCTGAATTAGTTGAAAATAAAGACCATTTCACATGGAAAATTGACATTCTAGCCAGTGGGGATCGCTATCTTTACTTCTTCAAAATGAACGGCGCTGATGATAACTGGTTATTTGAAAATTTGATTTCAAACACGACTTTTAATGTGTGGAGATCAACATGGCGGACAGCGCTGAAACAGCAATTTACGGCAGTGATGTGGATGCCGATTTTGATGAAAATATAGACAATTTTGTGGGGAAACTTTATGTTTTAAGCAGTGCATATCGTGAGCTTCACTTCGACGAAATGAACGGAGATGATGAGAACTGGTTAGTAGAATATTTGATTTCAAAACTGAATTTTAACGTGTGTAATTCAAAATGGCGGACAGTACTGAAGCGGTCGTGATGCCGATACCGATTTTGATGAAAATTTAGACAATTTTGTGGGGGAAATTTATATTTTAGGCAGTGGGGATCGTTATCTTGGTTGCATCAAATGAAATGAGCTGATGATAAATAGTTAATTGGTATTTTTGACTCGGATATTGACGATGATGAAGACGTGGATGCTTTTCAAGCAAACTGGACATTTTGAGAACTTCACTTCTCATAAAGTTCGCATAATATTATGAAAATTTCCTGCATCCCTGGAAATGGACCAAAATACACCCAATATAACTCTTATATTATTACATTAAAATTTATTGTGGAATATAAACACTGCACCAAAATGAAAAGCTTTGTCGACTTACCAGTAAGGATTATTCTGTTTTTTGTTCTCCAATTCTCATGCGAGTAAATTTAATAAAATTGTAATAACTTTAGATATTCTTCATGGATTTTTACTATTTTGTCACCTTCTTAAATGGTATAAAATTCCCCCCATTTCATACAATTACATAGAGGAGGTAAAATTAATATTGCAGAAAGGAAAATTGCATTGAAAGTAAGTTATTACAAAAAAATGTAAAGCATTTATTTTTGCTTACATAACTTTACTTTCAACTCAAGTTTTACGTCTGAAAATTTTCAGTCAAGAAATATATGACCTTAAGGAAAATTTTATGCTTTATAAAATGGTATACAACATTGAAAAATAATTTCAAAAAATTGTACTGTAAAGCCAGATTAACCAACGTCACTGCATTCTCTCATGCTGCATAAACCACTGACTGAAAAATTTCCAGTTCTATACAACTGCCTGTCTGAATGGGCTTCAGTATGAGAAGGGTTAACTGTCCTTTTAACAGCGATTCATTTTCTCCCCTTCCTCCACCACCCGTAGTTCAACTCCAATAATGGGGATGAAATACAAGTCAAAACCCATTGTGTACACTTCAATTTTAAAAAATCCTACCAAGTAAATCATATCTAAAAGTTCAAAGTGTCTACATTAAAATCTATATTTTGGACAGCAAAAAAGGGACTGCATGACATTATCCATGCATTTCAAAATGTGTGCGGGCACTTGCAGGATCACATGCAATGGTTTTAATTAGGATTTCAGTACTAGAAGTACAAACATTTCTGGAAGTTTGAAATTCTCTCTATGGGGTCATAGCAACAACTTGTGTTTATATAAAAAGGGATGGGAACAATGATGCAAGGGTTTATCCAAAGCTTTGGCTCACCTGCAAACAAATACCACTGCCAAAAAGTTATGCCTCTGTCTCACTATCTGCTAACATTGATAATTCTAAACTTGTAGTGTTTTATAGCATTTCAAGCAAATTAGTGTGATTCAATAAGAAATAAACATGATTAACCTTTGTGGAGTCTTTTCTTCTCTATGACTGCTGGGAATTTAGTGCATGTATATATGGTCTTTTAAATTTCTTTTGTAAATTTTCTTTTCTTTAACAAATGTTTTAGAGTCTAATCAGCTTTGATGTGGTAGAATCATTGACTAGTTTACAATTATTTATGACCTTTAACAGATATTGAAAAAGGTAACATTAAACCAGTCTATCTACAAGTATGTATGTAGTGCCAACAAAAGGTTAAGTTTAAAAAAATGAATAACTGAACTGCTGCACAAAAATTCAGGAAGATAAAGACTTCCAAATAAATGTATAATTAAGTACAAAAATATAAAATGAGAAAATATAAAATGAGAAAATGTTAAAATTCTGTAAAGTGTATATAAAATAACAGATAAAGTTAACACATGTAAAATCCTTAAAACATGGTGGCATAACTTCCATGCCAGCTTAATTCAACACCAAACTTATTTTCCAAAAATGTAAGTCAGTCAAAATATTTTAAATGATCTTATATTACCCCAGGATCATACAGGATAAAAGACTCATCAAAGGTTTTTCATGTTTATATCTTATTTTTTTGTGTTATATTTGTTACAATTCTTTAATATTTAGTATGTTGCAAGTTTATAAAGACACCAACTAAACAACTTTATAGACAATAAATTCAACATACTCCCTGATGAAGTACTGTTCATAAGCATTTGTGATGTTGAGGTCATTCAACAGTTTATTCAGGTAGACATTTTTGGCGAGGGCAGTTTCATATTCTTCTTCACGTGTCCGGTACGCCCAAGGCTTGAAACTGTTCAGGTACTTGTCATTGAAGATGATATTTTCTGCAAAAATCATGTCACAAGTAAATAAAAAGAACAAAATGTACATTAATTATTAATTAATATTAATTAAGATTAATACCTCAAATGTTTTTATCACAGCAGATTACTTAACACTTTTTGTACAGTCAATTATTTTTCTTTCCAAATTCTATAAGTTTGTAGATAAATTCTCCACATTGGCATATTTCCACTTCTTACATGCAATGTACAAGCTATATATATTCCAAGTCTTCCATTCATTTAAATCTCTCTGCAATAAACAGTACAATTTCTGCTAATATCAAGGTTAACACAATATACAAAAGTGACACAGTGCCTTTTCCAAAACTGCATACCGTTACCATTCTATATGCATTTTTTAAGAAACAGTGGTATTTCAGAAGTAAAATAAAATAATAGAGAACTGTTGAAAGCATACAATTCCTACCTTTTTTATGTCTATTTTTATCAAAGAAAAGATTGGGATGATATGATACAGCTTGTCCATTCATCTGTGCATGCATGCATGAATAATACTGAGCAAGTTCTAAATCATTTAACACAGAGACTTCAAACTTTGGGACGTGATTAACGGTGGTCCATAGATGTACCCAAAAGTGTCAGATTTTTAATCCATCCCAGTGATCGAGCATGTGGAGGAGTTTCAAACTTCTAGTTCTGAGTGAAATTAAAAAGAGAGTGTATTTGTTGGATGTAAATTAAAACGGTAAGATAACCAACAAAAACTCCGACTTTTTTTCAATTTCATTCAAATTGCTTTCAATCTAAATAAAAAGTCTGCAGCAATGCAGTATCATCCCCATATATTTGTTAGTTATTTCTATCCCACTTCCCCATTATACATGGTCATATATGTAAAAGTATCCCCACACTTGCCCAAGTTCCACCTCTACAGGATGGATCGAAATCACAGACCACTAGTAATACAGACTAATCATGCTTCCATATTCTAATATGTGTATTTGTCTTCAAAAGGTGTAGTGGAGTTTCATCACATTACACTATTAATGAAATCATTACATATTTTATATACAAATGACTTATCGATAAAGCTGCGATACCCACACCAAACTCATAAGCACAGTACATCATATAAAATCAAACGCTTATGTTGACACTTACCACATATAAATCAGTGTTAAATTTTAGTGCATACATACAATTTAATGAAAAATGATTGAAAAATGTTTAAGTTACGATGATTTGAATTTGTATATAAGATATAGTAGCAGTCAGATACATGATAGACATTAGACCTGAATGTTTGACAAGCTGCCAGTGTGCATGTAAATCACCTGATGCACACACATTTGCCTGCGACAGTATTGGTCGGTGGTACACAGGTATTTGCATGTGGGGCCCCAGGTGGCTGAGTGGTCTAAGGTGCTTGCCTTTACAGATCAATCACACATCTCACCTCCATCCATGTAAGTTGGAGTCTTGGCTCGACCAACATAAATATGTGAGAAAGCTTGCCAGTAGCTTCCCATAGGCTGGTGGTTCTTTTCGGGGTCTTCTAAAGGTTCTTACTCCACCAAAATAAACTGGCTGCCATATATAGCATATCATGTGCTGGAAAATGGCATTAAACCCACAATAAAATGCCATACAGGTATTTGCATGTGTAAGATTTGAGTGACATACGGTGATATGTTAATTACGGACATATGCAAATATGTCCTACCCATTATGGTAAAGCACACCAACTCCCACCCCCTATAAATAATTTGGTCACCAACATAGTCACAACAAAGATTAGGGTGCTGATTTCTCTGACTAATACTTGATTGAAAATGATAATGGATGCCAATCATCTCTGCACTACCAGTTTAAGTGGTATAATGTCATTTTGAAACAGAGTCATTATGTAGAACAAACTGAACTTTTTAAATTCTAAGATTGTTGTGTATAGAGATAGGCTGTCATAATCAATCATATCAAAAAGTCCTAAGTCTCTGCTTTAAATAGTATAGGTGGATTTACACAACATCAATATACTAAAATGCAAACACACATTATCTATATATCCATGTCATTACTACATAAGGTTGGATACAATACACAGAAGTGACATTACACAGATGTCAGGTACGAATTTAACAGTATTGATGCATAATCAGATATAATCCTCAGTCTCTTCTGTTATCACCCACCTTTATTTTATTTGAACTTTATTAGTGTCAGTGCAAAGTTGAACAAAAGGCTTATGTGAATCTGATATTGCTCACCTGGATTAAAAACACAACAGTTGAACCTTTCACTAACCTATGTAGTGTTATATGAACACAAGCCTATGTAAACTATCTCCAAACCTTTACATCATTCTGATTCTACCTTTTTTACTATAGTCTGATACAAATTCTTTCTAAAGATAAAGGCATAATTAATTGACCAAAGTACTGTACATGTACTATAAACAAGAGTCCCTTGAAGGCACTGATGCTATACTGGCTGAAAAGAATTTCCTGGAATTCAAGATAAGACCATTTCTTCCTTTTAATTGCTGAGTGTTAAAACCATCTTTGATATTCTTCAGCAGTAATAAGATTTTCAAATTAGCTGCTGTGGTGGACATATTGGATGTCAGTTTGGCACCATTTTCATTTAGGACCAACAAGGCATCATAAGAAGTCTTCTGGTGAAAACCCCATGTTGACATGACTTTCCATTTAAGAGGAGTAATGATAACAAGATTTTGAAGATGGCCATTGTGGCAGTCATATTAGAAGTGAGATCGGCAACATTTTCATTTACAACCAACTAGACATCATAAGAAGTCTTCCAGTGAAAACCCCATGCTGATATGGTCATTCATTCAGGAGAAATAGTTATAACAAGATTTTAAAGATAGCCGCTGTGTCTGGCATATTGAATCTCTGAATGGCACCATTAGGACCAACTAGACATCATGAAAAGCTGTTTTGTGAAAACCCCATGTTGATACAACCATTCATCCAGGTGAAGTAATGATAATATTTTCAAGATGGCTGCTGTGGTGGCCATATTGGACATCAGATTGACACCATTTTCATTTAGCACCAACTAGACATCATAAGAAGTCTTCTGGTGAAAACCCCATGGCAACATTACTTTCCATTCAGGAGAAACAGCAATAACAATGTTTTCAAGATGGCCATTGTGGTGGCCATATTGCATGTCAGATCAGCACCATTTTTATTTAGGACCAACTAGACACCATAAGAAGTCTTTGAGTGAAAACCCCACGTTGAAATGACCATCCATTCAGGAGGAGTAGCAATAACACGATTTTCATTATGGCTGCTGTGGTGTCTATATCTGATGTGTGAGCAGCACCATTTTCATCTAGTACCAACCATTCCATGGGATGAATGTGTGTAAAATTTCATTGCAATCCTCCAAGGTGTTTAGGAGGAGTAGCAATAACAAACTTGTGCTAACAGACGGATGGACAACAGATGATGGACGGACGACGGACAACAGACCATCAATAAGCTCTTCTGGTCTATGACCAGTATAGCCAATAAAATCTCATGCAATGCCTATTTGCCTATTTAGCAAGTTTAATCAAAATCAAGTCAGAAATACATTCAAGTGGTAGCTCAACCAATCATATGCAAGTTCATGTTATTATTATGTGTGTATCTTGCTCATAATCACATTCATTCAATATCTTGATGATAGAAGCTTTTTAATTAGTTTGATATAAGTCTGATCAGAAATAGTCAATAAAGTGGTAAGAAGATCAGCCAATCATATGCAAGATCAAAAATAGTCAATAAAGTGGTAAGAAGATCAGCCAGTCATATGCAAGATCAGAAATAGTCAATAAAGTGGTAAGAAGATCAGCCAATCATATGCAAGATCAGAAATAGTCAATAAAGTGGTAAGAAGATCAGCCAATCATATGCAAGATCAGAAATAGTCAATAAAGTGGTAAGAAGATCAGCTAATCATATGCAAGATCAGAAAGTCAATAAAGAGGTAAGAAGATCAGCCAATCATATGCAAGATCACCTCATTGATATAGTCAATAAAGTGGTAAGAAGATCAGCCAATCATATACAAGATCACCTCATTGATATGTGTGGAACTTGCTCATTATCTAAATCAAATGATTTCTTGATGATACAAGCAGTTATTTCAAGTCTGATCAATATCTGATTAAAAATATAGCCTCCAGTATCGTAACAAGCTCCATCAATCAGACAAATGACCACCTCATTAATATACATGAATCTCACTCATTATCAAATTCATCTGAGATCTTGATGATATAAGCCTAACTTCCAAGTCTGATCAAAATCAAATATATGGTAACAAGTTTTGCAATCAGATCCAAGATCAGCTCATCAATAAGCATGGATCATGCCCATTATAAAAATTAACCAAGATCTTGATGATATAAGCCTAACTTCCAAGTCTGATCAAAATCAAATATATGGTAACAAGTTTTGCAATCAGATCCAAGATCAGCTCATCAATAAGCATGGATCATGCCCATTATAAAAATTAACCAAGATCTTGATGATATAAGCCTAACTTCCAAGTCTGATCAGAATCAAATATATGGTAACAAGTTTTGCAATCAGATCCAAGATCAGCTCATCAATAAGCATGGATCATGCCCATTATAAAAATTAACCAAGACCTTGATGATATAAGCCTAACTTCCAAGTCTGATCAAAATCAAATATATGGTAACAAGTTTTGCAATCAGATCCAAGATCAGCTCATCAATAAGCATGGATCATGCCCATTATAAAAATTAACCAAGATCTTGATGATATAAGCCTAACTTCCAAGTCTGATCAAAATCAAATATATGGTAACAAGTTTTGCAATCAGATCCAAGATCAGCTCATCAATAAGCATGGATCATGCCCATTATAAAAATTAACCAAGATCTTGATGATATAAGCCTAACTTCCAAGTCTGATCAAAATCAAATATATGGTAACAAGTTTTGCAATCAGATCCAAGATCAGCTCATCAATAAGCATGGATCATGCCCATTATAAAAATTAACCAAGATCTTGATGATATAAGCCTAACTTCCAAGTCTGATCAAAATCAAATATATGGTAACAAGTTTTGCAATCAGATCCAAGATCAGCTCATCAATAAGCATGGATCATGCCCATTATAAAAATTAACCAAGATCTTGATGATATAAGCCTAACTTCCAAGTCTGATCAAAATCAAATATATGGTAACAAGTTTTGCAATCAGATCCAAGATCAGCTCATCAATAAGCATGGATCATGCCCATTATAAAAATTAACCAAGATCTTGATGATATAAGCCTAACTTCCAAGTCTGATCAAAATCAAATATATGGTAACAAGTTTTGCAATCAGATCCAAGATCAGCTCATCAATAAGCATGGATCATGCCCATTATAAAAATTAACCAAGATCTTGATGATATAAGCCTAACTTCCAAGTCTGATCAAAATCAAATATATGGTAACAAGTTTTGCAATCAGATCCAAGATCAGCTCATCAATAAGCATGGATCATGCCCATTATAAAAATTAACCAAGATCTTGATGATATAAGCCTAACTTCCAAGTCTGATCAAAATCAAATATATGGTAACAAGTTTTGCAATCAGATCCAAGATCAGCTCATCAATAAGCATGGATCATGCCCATTATAAAAATTAACCAAGATCTTGATGATATAAGCCTAACTTCCAAGTCTGATCAAAATCAAATATATGGTAACAAGTTTTGCAATCAGATCCAAGATCAGCTCATCAATAAGCATGGATCATGCCCATTATAAAAATTAACCAAGATCTTGATGATATAAGCCTAACTTCCAAGTCTGATCAAAATCAAATATATGGTAACAAGTTTTGCAATCAGATCCAAGATCAGCTCATCAATAAGCATGGATCATGCCCATTATAAAAATTAACCAAGATCTTGATGATATAAGCCTAACTTCCAAGTCTGATCAAAATCAAATATATGGTAACAAGTTTTGCAATCAGATCCAAGATCAGCTCATCAATAAGCATGGATCATGCCCATTATAAAAATTAACCAAGATCTTGATGATATAAGCCTATATTTGAAGTTTCATCAAATTTGGATCAGATATATGCTCTCCACAGTGGTAAGAAATTCAACCAATCGAATGCAAGATTACCTCATTAATACAGATGAATCTTACAGTTGGTTCAGCTAATAAAAGCAAATGAATATATACACTCATTGCTTGGTTAACACTGTTATTAGTTGGAACCATCTGGGTGAGACAACTACATGTACTCATGCAATGATAGTTGAGGGATTTTTAAAAACACTCTAATGCTCTACAGCTCAAGTCCCCACTCGTTCTGAAATTTAATCAAAAAAGACTTTATTTAAACTTTTAGAACCAAACAGTAGGTGCTTCCTTGATCAAAATATACAGCAAAAACCACAATTCTGTGTTTGTAAAATACACATTCCTGTTCTCACCAATTTTGACTCCCACTACAAAGTCTGATCATTTTAGGTAAGACTCTATGGTAAGGATGGACCAAGGAGCTGATATTAGCTGCATATATGCATTTGTCTTTTCTTGTACAGTAAGTGTATATAAATATATATGATTAAAGTATGGGGATCTCAGGAATTTCCAATCTATGACCCTGGAGCCAATCCTCCGGGGTTAAGGATAGACCCATCCTGACCTTCATTCCAAAGTCTTGGCTAAATCCCTAAGGTAAGGAAAGACCCAAGGGCCAATATTTGCTGCGTACATGCGTTTTTCTTTTCACATACAAAGTATGTATATGTTTAAAGTACATGTATGGGGATCTGAGAAAATTTCCAAGTTATGACCTTGAGCCTGTGTCGCATGGGTTAATGATAGACCACTGAGCCTATGACAGTTGCATATTTCTTATGCTCAGAAGTGTATTTATAATTTTAAGGGGTGGGGGAATCTTCATTAGCTCCAAGTTAGTACCCAGGGGCTGAGGTCCCTAAGGACTGGGGTGAACAATGGTTTCATATCTGAATTTGTCTTTTCATGCCCAGTAGATGTATATATAGTTGTCAGGCAAGAATATCAAAAGTTCCCAAGTAAAAACACTGGGGTTTACCAGCATGCCCCCGGGGCATGACCCAGGGGTCTCTTTCTAAACCCAATGTGATAACTGTTAACACTTGGGTAAATGATCGCATTTAACAATTCCACAATATTTAGGATAAACAAGTTTGGAGTTATTTTCATTTTATATAAAACTGCCCCCACCCTCCTGGCCTGGCCTCAAGGGGATATGTACAATATTCTGAATTCAATGTACTGCCGATCACCCCCCCCCCCAATCAAGTCTTTGTCTGAGTGATGAAGAAAAACTTAAAATTTCAACATCATTTATTATGTTTTCAAATGATGGAAATGTGTGCTCATTGCCCGATCTCCACTCATGAGTGAGGAATCACAAAACTGAAACTGCTGTGCACATCGACAGAACAGTCCAAATCGCATTCCAAGATTTAAGTCTCTATATTAACCACATAGGAAGAGCTGCATAACAAAGTAAATTTTTTCAATTAATTAGTAGTTCATATGTTGTTGAATTTTAATTTTGATGCAAAAGTGTTCCCACCTACACTCTCCACCACAGGGAATGATTGGTTTGGTTTAGTACTTTACAGCACAGCAACGTAAGAACGTTATTTATCGCTAAGGCAACAGGAATAAAGTGCTTTACCCAAGGGCACACGACAGTAGCTGATCTGGTCTGATTCGATGTGCACCCTTTTTAGTCACAAGTCCAGCAACCCAACCACTTTGCCATCACAACTCCTGCATCCACTAGTAACCTCTTATAATATTCAGGAGGGCACAATGGGCCTAATCTATATCTGGAACCCGCAATGGACCCCAAGGTATGAATCAAAATTTTGAAACCATTGTGCACATCTACAAACAATTCCTAGTTACATTTTAAAGTTTCACGTCTTTATCTTAAATGATGTACAAGGAGTTGTGAGACATTAGGAATCCACATCCGGCTGTGCTGTGCTGCATAATCCCCACCTTTTCTTCAAAAAGTAATGTGATAATAAAAGAGTGGATTTCAGCAGATACTAATATAATCCACAAGTTTACTTAAAAAAACATGGAGTCTACAAGTCATAGCTAGTATAAAACTGTTCAAATGTAGAAATCCTTCTCATTCAATTTTTTACATTCACTGATGCATGTAGGTACTGTACATCCATATTATATCTACAGCACTTGCTGGAGTCTCCAGTATTATTTTACTCTATTGTTTTTTTTTACCTAAAAAGCACTCTTGCATGGGAGACTAAATCTAAGCATTTTATACAAAATCCAGATCATTTAACCTACAATATCATTCACACCCCAAATTATTTTTCCCACAGGTCAATTTATCCCATGTCATTTCTCTACTCATTTCAGTCAGTAAAAAATGGAAAACAATTGTTAACACCCACTCCCCTTCTCCAAGTTTAGGCTGGGAGAGGGAAAGTTCATGTTTCTAACAGTTTTTCCTTTTCCGACTGACAAAAACGAGTGCCTGTACTTCTTGCCCCTAACTCTCATGTCTGAAATCTCAACTCGATTATAAATAATTGTAAATAAAAATAAACAATATATAGGGCATTACAAATCCACTTGCTTGATGCCCAGGACAAGCTCAGATTTAGCTCAGGCAAGCTTAAGTTTACATGGTACTTGCCCACTGGCAAGAAAAAAAAAACTCAGTGAGAGAGAGAGAGGAGTCATGTTCAGTCGGTAATGCTTTATGTTTGGCAAGTTTTTTACTCTGTAATCTCAAGACAGTAAATGTATCAACACCTTTATTTAATATGTTCCATATTCATCCATTACATAATTGCCTCCAGTTTCTTTCATCTATCTATCCTTTATTTCACATGATACTATCAAAGTCTGTCATTTCCATCTTGTGGTCAATGTCAAGGTCATTTTGCATTTTTCCATGCTGGCATGATAATGTAAATATTTACAACTGGAGACAAGTTTTGACAAATAGATAATAAATGTTTATATTTAACTTCACAGTTACATTTTAAATGTAATATTGAAGTGCTGGTATACATGATATGCAGACTTTAAAAGTCCTAACCTAGTCATTTGTGAGTAGGCTGTGACTCTCAAAAGTCAGCTTTCATGACAATGAATATGGGGATGGGCAATTTCTACATTTTCCAAAAAATCGTTTTTTTAACTGCACACCCCACTAATTTCACTTGGAGAAATCATGACAAGCAGCATTTAAGAAACAGCTGAGACTTGCTTTTTTATATTTCTTGGACGCATCTCCAATTAAATATAGCTTGGTTTGGTTGCAAAACCTGGTACTTTATGATTCATATCCAGTGCCTAATCCAGATATAGTTGAATTGAATTTTGAGGTTTTCTCTACTGTGTGTAGCAATTTAATCTAAGAAGAAGTGATAAAAACTTATATGTAAATGACATCCACTTAATAAACAACAAGACTGTAAAAAGGACTAAAATCTCTCGAAAATAAGCCCAACTTCTCTGTTTATTTAATGATTGTGGGGTAACATTACTTGGGCCAAAACGACTGGGGGCATACTGACTTCTGGGCAAAACGAAATTTTCCCGTTTTAATGGCTTTAGCAAATAATGCTGTATTATAAAAAACTGAAAATACTAAATCACGGTTTGTTGACTGTAAAGCTGTGAAATGAGTAAGATTAATGTCAAAAACATCGCCATTGATAACGCCGTCTTGAAATTGTATTTTTTTATAAATAAATATTTGTATATATTTACCAATTAAATATATGCCCACTAAAAAGACAATGAGTGTCTGTCATTTGTATTTGAAGAATTCTCGGGCATTTTTGTTGTACGTACTGTAGTCTGAAAGGTGATCTCTACAATTTTGACTTCGAGTCCTATTTTATCACCCCGAATGCATCATGTCAGAATAGTCTACATTCGATTAGAAGAAAGACAGTGGTCTTACGTAAATATCTCCTCCTACGCACGACGTTTCTACCATTGTATATAAACTCTGTTAACTTTTCCACATCAAACGTGGCTTGTTTTCGTTCCCGAGCTAAGTCTGGATTCACTGCCATCGTGATGTTACTGATTTTGGCCTCACTTCAGTCGTCGCCGATCATTTGATACATCTTTGTCACGCAGACGCTTTATCATATGTCTAATAAAATGTAGTACATGTACGTGTGATGACTCCCGTATTTAGGACGTGCCATTTTTTGACCCACATTGGATCGTATCTACCCTACATATTACGCTTGATAGGTAAAAATGTAGAATGTTTGATTTAGCCAGTTGATTTATTATCTATGTCTTTTTACATATATGTTCTAGTGTACATTAAAATAATGAGCAGAAAAAGAAAATTCACCAATGTTCTGAAAAACATCTTTCTCTCTCTCTCTCTCCGAGTTTTTTTTTTTTTTTTGTTTTTCCTTTTTCACCAGAAACTCTACAAAAGCCACGCGGACAGCGTGTTCATAAAGGTTCAGCTCTAAAGTGATGCAGAGAATACGACTGGTATAAAAAATTATACAATTAAAACGAGTAACAGCTACATGTAGTCTACCCAAGAACATGTATATATAAAACGTTCACAAAACGTCAACATGACCTGGAATAAGTAACAAACAATTTATTACACAAATATCTTGTACACTTACGCGAATAGATGAACAAGACAGGATATATTGTGAACTAACAAGATGAATAATTAATTTCCTTTATATTTACAATCCGAATGATCAGTATTTTTATAATAATTATTAGTATTATTATTATTATTATTATTATTATTATTATTATTATATGACTTAAGTAAGACGATGGGTATTTGCCGGGAGCCAGGACCAAAACCCCGGACCAGAAAACGTTTTTTTTTTTTTGTTTTTGTTTATATATTTATATATATATATATATATATATATATATATATATATATATATATATATATATATATATATATATATATATGGCAAAAAATACGGTTAATTTTGACAAAAACTTCAAAGCTTATTAAATTATAACTGCACTTCATTAAAATTTCAAGCGAAGTTAGAATTTCCAATGCACATTTGTCTAAAGCTCGAATATCAGGGATCAACAATTTAATGTCAAGAATTTAATTTTCTAGGGCAGGGTCTGACACTTTATTTTGAAAAATGTCCGTCTGTCAATAGCTGGAAGAAACATCTTGCTCTGACTTATAACAAAATAACACCATATTATATACAAAATAATTCATATACGTAACACGTTAACATACGCTAGTGACTATTTTCTGAGTAACACGATATACGTAACACATTAACATTATGCTAGTGACTATTTTCTGAGTAACACCATATACGCAACGCATTAACATACGCTAGTGACTATTTTCTGAGTAACACCACATACGTAACACATTAACATACGATAGTGACTATTTTCTGAGTAACACTATATACGTAACACATTAACATACGCTAGTGACTATTTTCTGAGTTGGCACCAGTGCTTATACACCTCTTTCAGCAAACTTCTGTTGTGCTGTTGATGATTAGGCTAAACATTTGGATAAAGGTGACCTAGTAGACATTTGTGTATTCGATTCTTAAAAAGCTTTTGAAACTTTCCTCCCAAGAATTGTTAAAGAGTAACCTATTTTATTATAGAATTGCAGGCAAAACTCTTTAATGTATCCGAAAACAATGTGTGGCGGTAAATGGTTCCAAATCTGGTTGGTCCAAAGTAACTCCAGGCAACTTGCACATCAATGACATCATGATTGAAACTGACTCGAAAATTCGCCTCTTTGCAGATGACTGTGTATGTTACAGATCAGTCAAAACTGAGCAGGACACTAAGATATTACAAAATGTCATTAATAAACTAGGACATTTGACACGAAAATGGACAGCGGCGGCAACTATTACAGACACTACAACAACTTGAACGTTGAAACGGTGTGCTGCAGTTACAGCTGATGTTGTCGAGTCCAAATTTTTAAAAAAAAAAAAAAAAAAATTTTACGAAAAAACCTAATTGCCCTTTTCAGAGCCACCTAGATCTCTTGGAATGGAGATAATACTTAAATGATTGCCAAACAAAACAAAAGCAGCCAAATCCCTCCATTATAAATGTGCATATGTTTAAGTATCTTATCTAAACTTAAAAAGAACAAAATCAAGACAGAAGATTTTTGTGCTGCGTTTATATATATATATATATATATATATATATATATATATATATATATATATATATATATATATATATATATATATTCTCTTGAATTTGGAATACAATGAAATTTCAAAACAGATTACAAAAGTCAATATTTCTTCTTTTACTTTCTTTTCTGAATTTCTTAATTGACATTGTTCTTCTGCTGTTTCTTCTGCTTGTCTCACTCTGAATTTTTTTTATTGATTTGACAAAATCAGCTGTAAGTGCCTTACACCTTTTCAACGTCCACGTTTCTGTAGTGTTAGTAATAGTTGCCGCCGCTGTCCACCGTGAGCGAGAGAGAGAGGTAACAAGTTTAAAAATCTTTTCTTAACAAGTAGAAACACTCCATGTAAGATGCACAACTTCAATGTACTTAAATTATGCCGTTTTTAAACTTAATCAGAAAATTGTACGTTCTCTCTCTCTCTCTCTCTCTCTCTCTCTCTCTCTCTCTCTCTCTCTCTCTCTCTCTCTCTCTGCCTCTCTTCATGCGTCACATTTCACTCCTCGTCTTAGATTTAAAGCGACAAACATTCTAAACCCACTTGGCTTCATACAGCATTATTGTCAATGTCAGATATGTTTGTATTTAGAATGATTTCTCTAGAAATGACGACAAAATAAAAAAAATTGATTTTGTGAACATTGTGGCTATCTTTCGTTGTGGCAATCTTTTTTTCTGTAGCACATAAACGTAGTGTGTATTGGTGGCAAAATGACACTGTACTAGAATATTGGAAGTCTAGTCTTACTCCACAACGTTTTCAACCTTGTAAATACGTTCATCTTTAACATTTTATGTTTGTTATTTATCATAGCTTCGTAAATATTTACGTTAATGGGATTATTTTGCAAAATGTTGATTTAAAAGAAAAATGCTTTGGACTAGTCTTTTTTGCAATACCGTCTGCAGTTGTAGCAACACATGTAAAAACGAGAGTAGGCCTAAAATTCATAGTACCAAGATGGCTGTCCTCCGATCCAAAATCTAGTACAAATCCCACGGCAACCTGGCGAGACGGCGGAGGAGATGGACCGGGATACACACCACACTGTTCAGCACCTCAAAGTTCTAAAAGAAGGAAAACAAATTCACCAACGAGGTGGAGAATATAACTGCTTTGGTGGATTTGAGCGGGATACAGGAGTTGAACACCCAAGGAAGGGCTCCAACGGTAAAGGATGATGCTAGTCAACAGAAAGAAAGAGTGAAATGCCCTGTGGGTTCACACAAAACAGCATGGAGACAGTTTCATGTTGATGTAGACCAACTGTTGGGTAAAATGGGTAGAAATGCTGACATAAAGGTAGAAGACATGGGCACAATCATCTACAGTATGTGAAAAGATCGTTTAGGATAGAAGAGAAAAAGTGGAGAAATGCAATGCCAAAAGAAAACCTTAGACTTTGCGAGATTGCGAACATAAGAGCAGAGCTTCGACGACGGAGAAGAGGGTATCGCAAAGCAGTGGATAAAGAGAAAAATGAGCAGAGGGACCTCCGAGGTAACCTACGTGAAAGGCTGAAGACGCTGAAAAGAGCAGAGAACATCAGAAAGAACAGAAGGGAGCATATACAAAAGAGAGTACACTTCACTGCCAATCCGTTTAGCTTCGTCAAAAATATGCTAAGAGAAAAAGGGTCAGGGAGACTTGAATATCCGAAGGAGGAGGTAGATGAACACTTGATACAAACCCACTGTGATCCAGATAGACAGAAATACCGTGAAGATCATCCCAAATTTATGAACCCAAAAGAATCAGGAGTTCCAATTGACAGTTAGAACCAAGATTACAAGACGTAATGGACATTATAAAAGATGCAAGGATAGCATCCGCTCCTGGACCGAATAGTGTTCCTTACAAGATTTACAAATACTGCCCAAGACGAACCAGGAGACGTTAGAAACTAATAAAAGGCATATGGAGAAGATGCAAGCTGACAGAGAGTTTGCTCCTTGCAGATGGGTGTTTTATTCCAAAGAAAGAGAATTCGTCAGGAATCAAACAATTCAGGAAAATATCCCTTCTAAATGTGGAAGGAAGGTATGCCTAGCCATCATTGCCCGGCGTCTGATGAAATACACGCTGGAAAATATGTACATTGATACATCAGTTTAGAAAGGTGGAGTTCCAGGAGTACCTGGTTGCCATGAGCACACAAGCGTCTTAATTAAGATCATCCAGGATGCCAAGAAAAACAAAAGTGATCTGACAGTCTTGTGGTTAGACCTCGCCAACGCAATTGTCAGCATTCGACACAAGTTGGTGAACCTGACTCTAGAAAAGTATTGTGTACCAGAGAAGTTCATGGACACGCTTCAACACTACCTCGATAACTTCAAAATGCGCTTCACCGTGTCAGACTACACAACAGTATAGCAGAGATTAAAAGCTGGCATCATAACTGGCTATACTATTTCGTTAGTACTATTTTCAGCTTCAGTGAATCTCCTTGCAATGCCAACAGAGAAGAGACGAACCAGTCAGGTCATCTGAAGTTCGACAGCCTCCCACAAGGACCGTCATGGATGATATGAAAATTACATCCAAGTTAGTACCAGAAAGTAGGTGGATATTAGAACATCTTGAGGACCTGATTAACCGGGCCAGGATGAAGTTCAAGTCATCTAAGTCAAGGAGTCTGGTCCTGAATAAAGGGAAGGTTCAAGATAGATACAGGTTCAAACAGGAGAGGAAGTGAAATCAACACTGAGTGAGCAACCAGTTAAGAGCATCCACAGGTGGTTTAAAGACTCCTTGAATGACAGTGAGAATGTGGCAGACATGAAGCGACAAGCCAAAGACTGGATCGAATCCATATACAAGACTGAGCTGCCTGGGAAGTACATGGACTGGTGTTACCAGCATGTATTCTACCAAGAATCCTTTGGAAACTTCTAGTATACCAAGTCCCATTGACAGCCGCAGAAGCAGTTGACAGAATATGTCTGCGACGATGGAAGGGATTGACAATGAGCTTCAGTAGTACTTGCTTGTATTGTACTGCCAGAAAGCTTCATTTACTACTATCATCAGTGACAGGTGCTGAAGGTGACCAAAGCCAGGCAGGTGATGATGTTAAAGGACAGTGCAGATGAGAAGGTGAGAGAGGCATCAGTGGAGGTACGGACAGGAAGAAAGTGGGCGGCAGCAAAGGCAGTTGAAGAGGCAGAATCCAGACTGCGGCACAGTGACATTGTAGGCACATGTTCAACAGGAAGGTTCGGCCTCTGAAGTCTGGAAAGACCTATGTGGCAAGCAGCAGGCACCAAAGAGAAGCGATCCATTGCCCAGAAAGAAGTATGTCTAGCAGAAGAGGAAGACAGGTAACTTAAAGATGTCGGCATGAGGAAACAGGGGGATTGGCTACGCTAGGAGCTGCGAGTTCCAGGAAACTTGCTCGGATCGCCATCTGGAGAGCTGATTTCCTGAAAATCAGCTTCCTCATAAGTTTAGTTTATGGTGTTTTCCCTACACCAACAACCAACAGACCTCAAGACATGAGGACTAACTGATGACCCAAATTGTAAACTTTGGAGGAGACTGTCAAATTTAGAACACGTGCTGTCATCCTGCAGTGTAGGTATGACAGATGGTTGTTATCGTTGGCGCCATGACCAAGTGCTTGCTCAGATTGCTGCCAGTATGGATATTGCCAGGAAACAGAAACATGAATAGCGGTCCCAACTTCATCAGCTTTGTGAGAAGCGGCGAGAGACAAAGGCAAAAGACTGAACCAGAAGGCATCTTGACAACAGCGCAAGATTGGGAAATGAATGCAGATGTAAAATGAGAGCTGAAGTTTCCAAGGGACATCTGTGACACCAACCTCAGACCTGATTTGTAATGTGGTCAGGAGGTAACCAGCAGGTGATATAGCTGGAACTGACAGTGCCATGGGAAGCTAGAATTGAGGAGGCCCATGAGAGGAAATTAGCCAAGTATCACCCACTCATCCATGACTGCCAGCAGAACGGATGGAAGGCCTGGAATCTACCGGTGGAAATACGATGTCGTGGCTGTGCAGCAAAGACTTTCTTGGCGTGCCTTGGGAGTCATCGGGATTACAGAATCTAGCAGCAAGAATTTAGTTACCAACGTTGGCAGACAGGTTGAGGAAGCCTCACATTGGATTAAGCGGAAGAGAGAGAAGCGACGGAAAAGCTAATGGGTTCCGGGCTGAGTCTGATAAAATCAATAAGCGCACCCCTGGAGAGAGTTGTGGGTCAGTGCCGAAACACTCTAGGAAAGGGGATCCCCACCCAATGATTGAACTGGGTGCAGTACATAACTGTATTTACATATTACGGTTTTCTAAACTCTACTTGGCTTCATACAGGTCAAATTTTGACTTAGTTTAACAATGTAACAGATTTAACTCTCTCACCAAACAGCAACGTGAAATCTAGGTTAAAAAAAAAAAGAAACAAAAAAGAAACATTCGTAAGATTCGGTTGTCAAAATCGTAAAATTTGTAACAAAGCTTAAGAACCAAATCTGGCTCACTTTACAATTTACAGCAAATAAACATTATAAAAAAAAAAATATTCTGTCAATGTTTCAATATATAACGTTTATAGTAAGTGCATTCAATCTAGGGCGGCAACAACTCGAAACCCTTTTTGGGATTCATAAGTGATTACATCTTTTGTCATTTACTTCTTACCCTGTGTGATCAGTAGATGAGTGTGTTGGACACTCCAAAAGGCCCGCACATGTTAATCCTGTGACGTAATGTTAATTCCCGTTAGACCCCATAGTGCCATTTCCATGGGCAATTCCTGTTAGACGCCATTGTCCCATTCCATGTTAAATTACTGTTAGAGGTCACAGAGCCATTTTTTAAGCAAAAATTATAGCCTCAGTGTTCAATATTGCCATTTTTTAGACCAAACATTTTAGCCTCAATGTTAAATTCCCGTTAGTCGCCATTCAACCATTTTTGTACCTTGAGTGTCATTTATCAAGATGTCAGCCTAATGTTACAATTCCATACACCCCATAAAACGGAAGAATGTTAATTTTGCATAGACCCCATATCATCTAACATACGTTAAACCTTTGGATATGTTGAACATAGGATTTCCCATCTTATCCCCAGACTACCGCATAATGATAAAACTATGGACATTTTTAACATAGGATTTCCCACTTTGCCACTAGAGGGTCATTTGTTTGTGCACAGATAGCCACATACTAGTACTTTTGTATTGAATATGCAAACAATTTGGAAATATAACCAGAGACAACTCTCGTGTGTGTGGATACTCGTAATGACTACATGCAACTATTATCAAGTCATTTTAAATAATCGAGGTTACCGACTGTGTATAAAGTAGCACGTGAATATGCCACGCACGAATACGCAGTATAAGAGAGAGAGAGAGAGGTGGGGGGGGGAGGGGGATGATGGAGAGACATATAAAGAGAAAGAGATACATGGACGTTTCTTAATAGTGTGTTTCAGACTAGCCTAAATATATGTGAGTAAAAAAAATCACACACACACACACACACACACACACACATATATATATATATATATATATATATATATATATATATATATATATATATATATATATATATATATATATATTTATATATGTATATTGTTATGTATGTTGTTTATAATAATATTATAAATATTTTAGGAAATTATAAATGTTTCTTGACTTTAATATTATTTGCTTAAACCTTAATGTTAAGTATAATGTTGACATATTTAGCTATTGTCCTTGAATTAGGTTGTTTACTTAGTATTTGAGTTCAAGGGCAGTTTTGGTAAACAAGTTGTTTATTCCATTTGAGGCCAGGGTTGATTTTGTTTACAGATAAAACCAGAATTTCCTTTGGAGTTATGTCTCAAAAGTCACATATACCATATAATATTCTATAACATTCTGTCATGTGACCTTTCTTTATATATACCATGTTTAGTGGACAGTTATTCAGTTTCGACCTTAACATCAGTCTTTAAAGAGCCATTACAGTTGTGAAAAATCATTCCAAATTCAGAAAGAGGAATTATTTAAAATATTTATTGGATTATAAAAGTGCTCATAGACTTTTGGATTTGGGATTTTGAATTGATGATTTTGGGATTTATGTGAACATATTCAAAGATATTCTGGAATAATTCAGTTTGGCACATCAGCACATTAAAGACACTGATACATTAAGACTATTGGCACATCAGGACATTAAAGACTATTGGCACATCAACACATCCAAGGATACAGGCATTCATTCAGAACATTCTATATTGAGGACTTGTGATTGGGACACTTAGGATTATTGGATTATTTGGATTTTAATTCACGTTACTGTAAGTGTCTTTTGAATTTTCACTTTAATTGTCTATAAATAAATTGCTTGTTGATTTTTACTTGATTTGTTGGTTTCACTTTCTTTCTGATTCATTTTTCTTAGACCATAGAGTCGTAACTATATATATATATATATATATATATATATATATGCATCAGTAGGGAAAAAGAAAGGACCAGTCATTTGTATGTATAAAGAAAGTTGCCGCTGAAAAATTGAAATGACCAAAATCCTTGTAAGCAAAATACTTTAAAGCGGGCTCACCCCAACTAAATCAAATTTTGAGCGTGTCTTCTGACATATCAAAAAACGGTGGTTTTGTTTTTAATATATCTATATCATGTACATATTATTGTGGATACATTTTTGTATGTTTTATCATGTAAATATGACAATAAAAGTTTTATAAAAAAAAATTTTAAAAAAAAAAAAAAAAAAAAAAAAAAAAAAAAGCTGCGTTGTATAGGTTACCATTGAGAAGTAGAAATACCCCAAAACATTGCATGAAAACTACTTTAAATCGGGTTCAGCTCGACCAAACCAATTATTGAGAATGTGTTTCTGACCCATACCAATAACAACAGAAGTGACCAAATACAATAAATGTATCAGTCAAGTTCATATATAATGTTAGAATGTAAACCTATTGGATAGATAGTATTCAGACGGTGAATCCCATATATTTCTTTTAACAGCCGTTCCATTTCCGAATTAACAATATCAATTACCTTAAAAAAAAAAATAATAAAAAAAATTTAAAAAATTGTAAATTATGGAAGCCGTTATTAGAGTGTGTGGAGACTTGAGTTTAAAAAGATGGACCAATACAGTTATTTATGCAAATCTGTGTTTAGATTGTTGCTGACGGGTTTGACCAACATATTTCTTTTTACAAGTTGTCAAATAAATAACATTATGTTTGCACAGTTAGTATTATAACGCATCTTAATTGTTTCTTTGGTATTACCGCTACTGAAATAAGTATTTTGCATTAACAACCGAACAGTGCAAACATCTGTGTCCATTATATTTAGTTGATGAACCTTGACTTTTAAACATTTTTCAACCTTAATTCATTTAGTATTGAAATATGCTAACATTGTGAAATCTGATGTCAGAACCAACATGCCCTACTCTCCAATTATATTTTTCATACTTAATAGACATACTTACATTTCATCCTCGCCTCCTATTATTATTTATGCTTGATGAACAGCAATCGAAGTATATGTCGTGCCTTCCAATCCACGAAGTAGATAAGTTATTCCACTCAGCTTTACTTCATCACTGTGTAACCTCACTTACAACTTGGCCATTACTCTTGCCTCCTCTGTTCTTTTCTAAAGTACCAACGTTATTCTCGTTGTATCATCAAGGAGGGGTCCCCAACCTTTTTGAGCTTATAATAGAGTGGCGGGCACCAACCAATTAACTTGACCCATTTTTTGTGTTTATTATTATTCATTATAACCTCTTCCACGGGCACACAAAAAACCTTGGGGGGCACCATGGCGCCCGCGGGCACCGCGTTGGGGACCACTGATACAGAGTTTCATTAAATAATTTGTGGTTTGACCCAATTACAATCGGAACATGGTCGGCCTATTCCGTCGACGAATGTCATTCAACCAGACTCTCTAATGGCTTGAAACAAATTTGACTGAGATCTCACTGAGCTACGGAAAGTCTCACTCAACGAGACTTTTGTACGACTTGCATCGGAAAGAGACGAGAATCTCTCGCTTGATCCCGGCATTCACAATCGGAGGATCCTCGTCCTTTTCTGTGAGGGCGGTCGATAATACTTCAATTGCTGTTCAAGTAGCTACGATGTCGTGCGCTCACATCCACGAAATAGTATTAGTACTATAATTCAAGGTGCCTTCGTTCTCCAGTCAGGTGTATAATTAGTTACGAGTATTTACATATGCACAGAATAGAGTATCCTACAGTGGCAATGCCTTCTTTTCTGCATGTTCGATGCTGCATCAAGAGAGTTCTACATCCAAGGCATGTTTTTTTTAGTCCAGATTTAGGCCCATTTTCGGGTCTATACCCACATCTATAGACAGTCACTTATTTTCGTTTCTCCAACTCCAGTAATTTGTATTTTACGGTGCGCCTCTTAGAATATATTGCTGCTGAGTGTAACTACTTTGGATCTGAGAAGAGTATTGACCATGGGCTGGCACCAATAAATGATTTATCAGCATCAAGTAGGAGAACAGGCTGATTCGGACCTTGGCCGATTTGGACCAGGCTGATTCGGCCCAAATTACGGCCAGATTAGATTTGGACTGCTGAACGTACCTGGGAAATAATGAAAAATATCATATTTTAAACAATTGTAAAAATCACTTTTAAATCCAAGACAAAACTTACTAATATTTCACATGGTCCGAATCAGCCTGGCATTTGGTCCGAATCAGCCTGTAATTTGGACCGAATCAGCCAGCATTCATCAAGTAGCTATAACATTGCGATGCCTGACTTTCCTCGGTCTGCATAGATAATTTCTTTTAGCCACAGCTTTATTTTCATGACCACATCTGATGGCAGGTATACTATTGCTGATCTCTTTTTCCCTAGTAATTTTGTACACATTTGATATAACTCTCTGAAAATTTTGTAATGTAATTTACCCCTTCATGTGCTTTTTCCATTGGTTCAAACTTTGTGAGTTGATTTATCATTCATCAAACAGGGCTTTAAAGACTGGAAAATCAAATTTGTCCTTGGGATAAATTTATGACATAATATCCCAGTTAAAGTATAAAAAAATAAGGTACAATAAAGTATGGTTTGTTTTAAGCAAATTGTATTTTATTTATTTTACAAATAAAGAATTTTTGTTTTCTTTTATCATTGTTTACACAGTAAAACCATGTGCTGATAAATAAAATTATAAAAAAGATCCACATAAATAGTACATGTGGATATATAGATGAGAATGAAAGAAGGTTTAGAATGCAGATATAGTTGGAGAGTAGACAAAGACATGTATATAGATAGACAGATACATGGATAGGTAAATAAGGGTTTGGAAATCGCTTGATTTATAAGAGAAAGAGATTTTTAGGTAAAAGAGCTTGAACTGAATAATTAAACAACCAAGAACAGAATAGTGTTGACACATTTTTAATCGTGTTTTAATATATCACAACATTTTTCTTTATCTACTTTTCCAAAATAAAAATCAATTCATCATGCAGATTTAGGCATACATCCAGTAAGAAAATAAGGTAAAATTGACCCTCTCACTGAAGGATTCCAGTATTGACAGATTAATGAATTCACTAATTTTGCTTTTGTTTTCTGGGGAGTGTTGTGTACACTCACACGTCTGCTTCCACTTCCACATGTCATCCAATTTTCAGTGGCACTTCCTGCATCAAAGTCTGCAACAGAGGGACAATTAGAAGCTGAAGAGTTTTCTAGTTAAGACAATTTTACTCGGGTTTGTTTTGATCCTGAAGTCAAATGCCTGGAAGTACTTTAGAGGCTTAGTGATCTCCCCAGACATTTTCGATAGCATCGGGGTACGCGTGTTTGGGTCATAAAATGTTTTACAAAGCGTGCGTTAACGTCATAAAAGTGAAACAATATCAATGAAATAAAAGAAGTGCATATATTTACATAGTATTTTTTATTTACCTAGGTTATAACAGTAACAACAATGCATATCTCATTTATTTCTTAATTTAAATAAATGATATTCGTCTTTTCTTCATTTCACCATATAAACTGACTGCAACATCACAGTTAAAGTCTTTTAAGGGTTGTCCTTCAGTACTGATTGTCATCAGGTAGATCAGTACCCTCTGTGACAACCTGTTCCTTAAAACACTCTTAATTCTATTCATTGAGGAGAATGACCTTTCACAATCTGAAAAAAATGGAACATAAAATTTATTAATGGATGTACAAAAAAGAGACAAATATACCCGAATCCTAATTAAGTTAATTACCATGGAAAAATTCTTCAGGCACAATTTACACAGCATACCTGCAAAATATATATGTAATTACATAATCTTATTTTCAAGAATTTGATATAGACCGGGTGGAATAAACTTTTGAGGTCATGACTTCACTGAATAATAAGTAAGAATATGGATGAAATTATTTTATTTATATTTATAAAGGAATACTTTTTATTGATATCTTTTCAAAAGAGGTAAAACTGGAAGATAAAAATTGTTCCGTTTACTACTTGGATAGACAGAAAAGAGAAATTAATAGGGCAGCTCTCACTTAAGTTAGCAATATGGAAAACTTACCATCCGATCCAGCAATTTCCACCCAAGGGAATAACGTCTTCCATTCATTATTAAATCCCGTCCTTCGTTTCTTGATATCATTCTTTTTGGAAATCATGCTGGTGCTATCGAAATCAGAATCACTGCCACTATTTGTGACGCTAATTTCTGATTGTCGTAACCAGGCCAACATGAGGCTAGCCGGGCGCTGGGTAATTTTTCGTTTCTTTCGAAGGTGGTGTGTTCATTTTTCACAATAATTTTTAATTTAATCGGTGTAACTGCTTTGGCTGTTAATGAAAACGACTGACATATATATAACACACTACCAGTAGACTCCATTGTTGCTGGCCAATCATGTGACTAGGTGCAGACGAAACCCTCACCAAAGGTCGCGTAAGCCAGGTACAATGGATAATGGTTAAGTGAGTGAGCAATTATCCTGGATTATCTTAATAAAATACCCCAGAAGAGGTAAGAACAGGTGTCATTTGAGTGGGGCTTTGAATTAGGTGACAGGATGTTTGTTGAACAGATTAATTTTATAAGGGTAGTGGGAAACATCAAAGCGTAGCAGCACAAGAGCATAGCGTAGCGGCAGGTTCTAAAGTGTTGGGGTTATCGGAGTTTGAAACTATAGCGTAGTGGGTCTGGTACGGTAAAAGGCCCTCGGAAGAACACTGAGGCTCACGTTGGAAACTCAAAACACACATGATTAGATTTGTTTGTGGAAATTTTTTTAAGTTTCCTTTTGTTGCCTAGGTATGCTAGTAGACTCATCTCTTCAACTAAATCAAAAATAATGAAAGCTAGACATCTTGTAATGATTTATTTATACTCACAAAAAAATTCATGATTTCAGAACAGTTATTATATCCATTTACCTAATAATTTATCACCTAGTCTCGTTGAAGTCAGTGACATGCACCAAAACGATTCTCGACAAGCCTACTTTTGACAATGATTTGAGAACACTTATTTTTATCCATTCGATTATTTGCCAAACAGCATGTATTGGTCTCCTGTAATTATCACATGAACAATAGATGATAAACACTGCTTGTGTGTGCTGATTTTTGGTACATCAAGCTTTTTAACAAAATCCAGGTGACTAATCATTAGAGACAAGTGCTTTTTTTTCCAAACACACCTGTTAAAGAAATTTCATGAGTTATATTATTAACAGTTATCATCTAGTCACCTTGAAAGTGGCTACAATGCATCGAAAGACTCTTTGATAAACCAATTTTGTAAAGTCAGCTAGCATGGCAAATTTCAGAGCTCACAGAGTCTCTGTGACTAGGTTAGGACTTGAAAATCTGTGAATGCGATATACATACAGATATTATGATTAAAATGTAACTCATAAAGTAAATATAAACTTGCTTTAAATATTAAATCTTCACATCATGTGAGCATGAGAAGATGCAAGGCCGACCTTGACATTGACGACAAGATGGAAATGATCACATACTTTGATAGTATATAATGTGAATAAAAGATCAATAGATGAAAGAAACTGGGAGCATTTTTGTAATGGAAGAATGCAGTACATATAAACACTAAATCAACTGATATATAACTTTTGCAAGATCAAAGAGCATAAAACTTGCAGAAGTGTTTACGGTATGTTTCTTTTAACAGACATTAAACATTATGAACTGAACACAACCTTTCTCTCTCAATATTTTAGACTTGCCTACAGGCAAGTACCTCGCGAACTTGAACTAGTCCGAGCCAAATTTGAGCTTGTCCTGGGCACCAGGCAAAGTGGATTTGTAAAGCACTAGTAAAATCTCTAATTCTACCCAGCAACTGTGGCACAAATAAGGGAGAAAATGATAAAGTTTCCATTGAATCTGATATGTTTTTGAGAAAATGATAAAGTTTCCATGGGTCTGACATGTTTTTGGGAAAATGATAAAGTTTCCATGGGATCTGATATGTTTTTGGGAAAATGATAAAGTTTCCATGGGATATGACATGTTTTTGGGAAAATGATAAAGTTTCCATGGGTCTGACATGTTTTTGGGAAAATGATAAAGTTTCCATGGGATCTGACATGTTTTGGGGAAAATGATAAAGTTTCCATAGGGTCTGACATGTTTTTGGCTCTTCACGTGTTGGATCTTCGTTAAGCTGAATATGGATCACAGCCTGTGGAAGCTTTAAAGTGAAGTACTTTTAAGTATCACTCAAATTAGTTCTAGCCTTTGTAGGAATGAACATCTGTCACTGAACTGAGTTTATGTGGTTCACCAGGATAAAGAAAATTTATATCCTGGTAATTCCATGATAAATGTTTGAGATAACTTCTTTTATTAATGAGATCTGAAAGCTTCAAAGATCATATTGAATAGCAGAACTTAATTGTTCACTCAATTATAAGATAATAAACAGGCAGCAAAACATTTGAAATATGGGGACAAAGCAATTATACATAAAACTATTAATTGTAACATGTCTTGTTCAAGACATTAATTATTATCCTTATGTTTTTTTCTTTATTGGGGATAGTGCTATCTTTATTGGGGATAGTGCTGTCTTTATTGGGAATAGTGATGTCTTTATTGGGGATAGTGCTGTCTTTAATCTGGATAGTGCTGTCTTTATTGGGGATAGTGCTGTCTTTAATCTGGATAGTGCTGTCTTTATTGGGGATAGTACTGTCTTTAATCTGGATAGTGCTGTCTTGGGGATAGTGCTATCTCTATTGCAGATAGTGCTGTCTTTATTGGGGATAGTGCTGTCTTTATTGGGGATAGTGCTTTCTTTATTGGGGATAGTGCTGTCTTTATTGGGGATACTGCTGTCTTTATTGGGGATAGTGCTATCTTTATTGGGGATAGTGCTGTCTTTATTGTGGATAGTGCTGTCTTTATTGAGGATAATGCTGTCTTTATTGGGGATAGTGCTGTCTTTATTGGGGATAGTGCTGTCTTTATTGGGGATAGTGCTTTCCTTATTGGGGATAGTGCTGTCTTTATTGGGGATAGTGCTGTCTTTATTGGGGATAGTGCTTTCTTTATTGGGGATAGTGCTGTCTTTATTGGGGATAGTGCTGTCTTTATTGGGGATAGTGCTATCTTTATTGGGAATAGTGCTATCTTTATTGGGGATAGTGCTATCTTTGTTGGGGATAGTGCTGTCTTTATTGGGGATAGTGCTGTCGTTATTGGGGATAGTGCTGTCTTTAATGGGGATAGTGCTATCTTTATTGGGGATAGTGCTGTCTTTATTGGGGATAGTGCTATCTTTATTGGGGATAGTGCTGTCTTTATTGGGGATAGTGCTGTCTTTATTGGGGATAGTGCTGTCTTTGTTGGGGATAGTGCTGTCTTTATTGGGGATAGTGCTGTCTTTATTGGGGATAGTGCTATCTTTATTGGGGATAGTGCTGTCTTTATTGGGGATAGTGCTGTCTTTATTGGGGATAGTGCTGTCTTTATTGGGGATAGTGCTATCTTTATTGGGGATAGTGCTATCTTTGGTATGGCAATCTGCCCCTCTCTGTCTGTTACCACATCTAAACCAGTGAGTGGCATTGCAAGAAACTTTGTACTTATGTTCTCTCTGTGGTAATTGTGTAAGAGGAGTGTCATCCTATGTAGCTTCCACTGAATCACAGATATGGAGTGAAATGTATGCATTTTTAAATTAAATAAACATTTTCAAATATTTTTTCCCGATTTAACTGCCTGTATGCAGTCATGGCAGGAAGGTACATCATATGCATGACAGATTTTGCCTTGTGATTCATGGATCACTAGGGATGGCAGTGTATGCCAGGAGGAATGAGTGGATGATTTGGAATATGTAGTAAAAAGTTTGAAGATTTGGGACAGCAAGCCATTGCCACTTTAGTTGTTTCTTTCATTATGCATTGCTTTTTGAAAAATGGTTTCTCTATCTTCATTTCCTTGACTCAAATTGGCATGATGATTGCAAGTTTTGATTTTGATTTGTCTTACTTTGACTCCACAGATGCCTTCAAAACAACATCTATCGGGAACATATGATGGTTACAAGTCTGACCAGAACAGAAGAATAAAGTTAATACAAATGTAAACCGAACTTTGAAAAATTGTAACATTCACACAGCTTTCTCTGCACTCGTTTTAGGAAAAAGGTGGTTCCGAAAATAAAAAGGTGTTATCTTAATACCAGTTTTATGCGTCATGTGTAGAATTTTATGAAGGATAGACAGTGGAAAATTCCATTTATACTTACACATAGTTGCTATGGCAGCAGTTACGACATTTACGTTTCTTTTTGATCCATCTCTGTCCATGTACCTCTCCCTATCTCTCTTGACCGAACAACAAAGAAATCAAGGATGAGGAGATTAAGAAGTACAATTTCAGTTCCAGCAAAATAAGTAAACACTTCTAACAGCACCAGACTTGTCTACACAAATCCAAACCTGGCATCACTCTGAATTTAGATGCTGAGATGATTTACAGAGCACAACAACATCTGAGTAATTTGGAGGTATTCTCAGTTGGGTGATAAAATTTACTGGAGACAATTTGATGTAAAATAGCTGTATGCCTTTCATTCCTTGTAATTGCCCATTAGCCTATTTGATACTTCATCTGGCTGTCCTGTCAACCTGAGAAAGTTTGCAATATCCCATTACATGATGGGTGACCACATTGTCATTCCATCTTTCTCACCAGTCCACTCATTTGGTTTAAGTAGCATAGGGTCAGGTAAATACCCATCTTCTATTTTCTCAAGTGACTAATACTCTTGTTTTTTCTATCTACTTTTTCCTGAGTTGGTACTAAAGATAGGTTGAGTTGATTTGCTAAAAATACACAAACAACTAGTTCCCAATATCAAGAGTCGACTTCTCTTTAAAAACACCTTCAAGCTGTCCGCTTTCCAGGTTCCTATCATGACAAAAGACAGATATTCACACGTTATATGCCTAAACAATTAGAAGACACAATTTTATTTATGACAACTTGTAATAAACACATAACTGGACATTACTAACAAGTAACAAATGGATCAATCTATATCGTAGTCACATTATCCCATTGGCAGATCTTCACCATGATTTGTATAAAATGCAAGTTAAAACAATCCTGTCCAAAGTTTACCTTTTCTCTGAATCAAATACAGTATCATATGACTAGTATATAAAGTTCTTTTTTGCCGAAGTTAAATTGTTATTCATGGACATGCAGTATAAAGTATAATATGAAAGTCAACCATAATGAACAAAACAATTTTGAATAAGAGCACAAAATATGTAATAGTCAGGGCAGAATTTAATTAAATGTAGGGTGAATAGATTTTCATTTTGAAAAGATCTTAACTGCAAGTTCTCTTTTCCATTGATTGAATTGCATTATAGATGATGTAATGTTAGGCCAGGCCATGCTTCACCATCCTTAATTTCCTGTAACTACTAATTGAAAAAAATTGTAGTTAGGTGATACAGAACTGCTAAAAGTAAGAATTGATCCAAGAGACCACTTTCATGTCTTTTACCTTCCCTTTGCCACTAAGTTTGGTTTTTACCGCTTGTAAAGGTGTTCAAAATCAGTCATAATGTAAATGAATATGCACATTGTTCAGCTGTTGTAACATGATGCACATGTTGAGGCAGTATGTTCAACTGCATTACATGGTCCAAGCTGAACTTGAATGTTTGGGTGAAATGAATTCTCTTGACAGCCTGAATAGGGTGAAGTTGGCCAGAATAGGGAGAAGTAAGCTTAGAAAGTTCAGAACTTATAATGTTTGAAATAGTCACTTTAAACTTTTTCTTTTGTATATTTTAAAGTTAGATGATACAAATACTGATGAAACAGTATTAAAACTTTATAAAAATATTAAAATTGTTATAATTTTGCTATGCTACAGTTGTGGTGTAACATCAACCTTGGAAACAGGTTACAGTAGAAAATTGGCAGCAGTTTCCATAGTAGATGTCGCCTCTTCTCATGTTTATTTGATAAAATATCATATAAAATGATTAATCATATTTTTAATAGACCTGAATATGTCCACTGTGTCATAATTTGCAGCCCATTCGGCTACAAAAATTCATTTTTTCACTTGTTTTTTCAGGGATAATGTGTGAATTTTTGGCAGGAACTCTGAAGATAGCAGTGTAATTTCTGGCATTTATGATCATCAAATTAGATCCAAAAATTGACTTCGGAGCATAAAACCTCTTTTCTAAGTTCCACCATCTTCTTTAAAGGGATTTTTTTACACAAAATATGACATTTAACTCTGATTCTTAAGGAATTAAATTGAAACAAAAAGGAGCAGGTGGGTGGTGTCAAATCATGGTGGGTGGTGTCAAATCAACACCCAGTATGGACCCTTTATTATCGATTTTCATCAGGTGAGATATATTCAGCAAAGACATCTCGTACAGACAGAAGCCTGTCATAATCAGAAGTAAAAGACATGGACCAAATGAAAAAATCACAAGTTGAGCGAGGTACAGAATGCAGATTGTCAGTGGCTTACATATAAATAGCTGTCATTTGTAAGTCTGTTGTGCAGTTCAGGGTTAAAGGTTGAGTTTCGAATTGGTTCAACTAAATGGCTATACCATGGACATGTGTACAAATTTTGGTGATGGTTGCAGTCTTATTTGCCATTACTCTCCATTTTTTTGCAAGATGGTTTGACAGGGAAGGTGCATCGTTCCAGTGAATCTTAATGAGGGAATAAGCAAAATTGATGAATAATTGAATAAATAAATATAAATAAATAAATATTTCACCGAAAGAAAAAATATTTGATGAATAAATAAACTTGTAAACTAATAAGTTTGGGTTTGGATTGGTGCTTTACAGCACAGAAACACAGGTAGGTTATTTAGTGCCAAGGCAATTGGACCTTTCAATTTTTTGATGATCAAATTTTCAGCTTTATATTGTCAATGTTTTTCTTGTCCAATTTAGCATTGTCTTTCAAAAACATTATTTTATTGTCCATTCTACATCTTACAGGTAGGTACTCAGGAGCCATGATTTCTGATACACTGCCCTCATAATTGATGTAAACATGCCTCAAATGTGTCATTTTCACTTGCAGTTTATTTTCCCATGATGCTCTGCGAATGGCCCAAAAGTATTACCAGCGGGCAGGACCAAATGATATTTTTTTCTTCAGTTCATTCAAATGTGGAACAAAGACATTTAGTAGGGCCTGGTACATCAGATTGCTGGCAATCATAGTGAGAAAATATAATTATGTAAATATAACCATATTTTCTCATATACAGCATAATGCGTGTGCAACCCAAACTGTTGACCCAGATCTGCTAGAATATACATGTCATGCATTGACAGATCAGAGCACTCTGCTGTTTGTTGTACCTATTACTTTTGGACAGATTTTGTATACCATAATCTGCTGGAGTATTATGGGATGGTAGATCTGGATATTTGCTCTTTGGACAAATTTTGTAGACCATAATCTGCTGGAGTATTATGGGATGGTAGATCTGGGTATTTGCTCTTTGGACAAATTTTTTGACCATAATCTGCTGCAGTATTATGGGATGGTAGATCTGGGTATTTGCTCTTTGGGCAAATTTTGTAGACCATGATCTGCTAGAGTATTATGGGATGGTAGATCTGGGTATTTGCTATTTGGACAAATTTTTTTGACCATAATCTACTGCAGTATTATGGGATGGTAGATCTGGGTATTTGCTCTTTGCAGTAATTGTGTGTGCATTATAAGTTGGCAAATATGGTTGCATTAGCCAGTCAGAGTTTTATTTAGAACCTGTTTTAAAGTCAATGGTGTGTAACATATTTCTCTTATGATAAGCTTGGGGAGCTTCCCTCATGCGATTGCAGATCTGGGTCTATGCAGTTTGCAGTTGTATCGGCTTATACGCGAGTATATACGGTAAGCATGCCCTTTATCTCAAATAGTAAAGGAGGGCAATAACAACATAATGACATAATGTAGGACATCTTGTCAGAACCTTGCCACAAATTAGACTAAAATATATGAAAAATATGATGGATATAAGCAGAAATTATGTAGAATACATTGTATATTGTTTTGATTTTTTATATATATAACTGAGTTAGTATGAAAATTCTGAAAAAAAATTCTGTAGAATACGTTGTATATTGTTTTGATTTTTTTTATATATAACTGAGTTAGTATGAAAATTCTGGGGAAAAAATGTGTAGCTTTTAATGCATTAGAGAACTGGGATGGGGCTAGGAATTTTTCTGTTGTGTGGCCACCACAGCAGCCATCTTGAAAATCTTCTTATCGTTACTCCTCCTTAACAAAAAGTCATAATGACATGGGGTTTTCACCAGAAGACTTCTTATGATGGCTAGTTGGTCCTAAAAATGGTGGCACTTGCACATACATCCAGTATGGCCACCACAGTAGCCATCCTGAAAATCATGTTATCGCTACTCCATCAGAATGGATGGTCATATAAACATGGTGTTTTTACTAAAAGACTTCTTACATGTATTATGTCTAGTTGGTCCAGATTGAAAATGGTGCAGCTCAGACATCAAATAGGGCCATCGCAGTGGCTATCTTGAAAATCTTGTTTTCACCAGAAGACTTCAGATGTGTTGCTGGTTCTGAATTAAAATGGTCCAGTGTGGCCATCAGGGTGGTCATCTTGAAAATATTATCTCTATTCCTCTTAAATGGAAAGCCATTTTGACATGGGGTTTTCATCAGAAGAGTTCTTTTGGCATCTAGTTGGTCCTAAATGAAAATAATGCAAACTGACCCTTAATATGGTCACCATGGTGGCCATCATGAAAATATTGTTATCTCCCAAATACCAAAGTTGGTTCTTGTGGTACATTTTCTTTAACAAAACAAAGATGTCTGGTCACATTTGGCCCATGTAAATAGCCACATTCATTTTATTAAAGAAAATAACGCTTAGTACAACTGACTTCAGCATTCCTCTGCTGTTATTGCTCTTCAGCCATCTGAAATGCCAGTCACAGATTTGAAAAGCCCAGCCACTTGATTGTGCATGGATATACATAGTAAAGAAAAAGGCATTAGAGTAAGCATAACACGACTAAAGTAGTTAGACACTAGTCTGTGCAACATTGTCAAAATGGGCTGCCAAACTATGTGAGATATTTTTGAAAATTTGGCCTCTAGTTGTGAGGTTGACTGACCTTGCAATGAGCTACACAACACTACTTGTTAAAGCAGTAAGACATGTACATCATGCATATCAGTATCAAAGTCTTATAATGTATAATTACCGCAAACTGCAGCTGAACTTATTAGCCAGAAAAACATGGGGCTAGCCAGGCACTGGGTAAATTTATGGGTTTTTTGATGGTACATGTAGTGTGTCAATTTTAGAGCACTAAGGATTTTAATAAATTTAGAAGTAAATATGTGTCACACCTATAGAACTGGTAGTGAAAACAACTGCAATAGTACACACTACCAGTAAACCCCATCATGGCAGGCCGATCATGTGACTATGCCAGTGCAATAACTGAATTAGCATCAGATGTTGCACACCTGTATTCAGGTCAAGCCAGGTACAAAGATAACCACTAAGCTAGTTGGGTATTTATTCTGGATTATCTAAGTTACATACAGAGCTACAGTGTCAGTAAGAAAGGTTACATTCAAGTGATAGGGCTTGGAATTAGGTGACAGAATGTTTATTTAATGTAATGATATTTAAAGATTAGCAGGAAACAAAAAAACATATTGGCATTAGTGCATAGCATAGCTGTGGATTCAAAAACATCACATGCTAAACTGATAAGGCATCAGGATTATAATAGTAAATGGCCCTAGGGAGAACACTTATTTTGGCTACTGCATTTTCCCATCTTTGTCAGTTGTGAAATATAGACATGTTGTTATTACTAACAAAATTTAGATTGACTTGGAAAGTTTTTAGTCTAGGTTGTAAAGTATTCTGGACTTGCCTTTTTGAAAGATCTAGGTTTGAGTCCATTTAGCTGTACATACTTTTTTGGGTGACAACTGTAAATTTATTTCTGAAAATTTTAATAGCACAGACTAACACAAAAGTAGTAACAGAGTGGGAAGGCTAATTCTTCTAGAATCACTCTGATTGCAAGGAGATTTTCAGTTTAAGTATAGGAATAATCACCTCATCAGAGAAAATACATTATTCAAACCTATACATTTAAGTTGTGTAGAAACAAGATAGGTATACAGGGAAAATGTTTACAAATGTAGAAACTATAAAATGAACCATATATATATATATATATATATATATATATATATATATATATATATATATATATATATATATATATATATATATATATAGTATATCTTTCAGACTTTAGAAGTACATGTGATTCTGTAAAAGTTAACCAGTTAATTAGTTTAGAGGACAGACTTTTTAGCCTTATTGTTTAATGTTTATGCTTTTTCATTTGTTATTCCCATCCTTTAGTGAGGTGTATTGTGCTACCTTCTGTCCATCCATCCATCTGCCCATTACTACATCTTCACCTCAGTTGCTGGGTGGAAATTTTTGAAAATTTATGGTTGCTTTTGGTGTAACCATGCACAAGAGGGGTAACATCCTTGGCTCCCACCCCTGTGGTCCCTGTGAGGTATGGGTGTCGAAGGTTAATAATAGTGAGATTTTCAAATATTTTTGACCAAACTTTATACATGCAGTCATAGTAGGAAGATGTATCAGATATGTGTGGTTGATATTACATTATTCCCTCTGTGTCATTGTCTTTGGTTGGGGGTGAGTATCGGGACACTGGGTTATGGTTTGGAAGAGGAGTGTGGAATATGTAATTGGAAGCATGCGGAATTGTGATGTTGAGCCCTTGCAGTTGCTTCAGTTTTGGTTTGTTTTATTTTTTCCCTTTGTGAATTAAGAGAGAGAATTTTCTTTTTGGAAGGGGTTTTTGTTGTCACTTTTAACATTATTGGCTATATTATTACTGTGGCAATGTGTACTAAGTGCCTTTCCCAAGAACACACTGAGGCAGCCAACCTGGGTGGGTATCAAACTCAAGACCCTTGGCTTACAAGTCTGACATGGTACCAACAGAGGTACCATGCATCATTGAGAAATATAATTCACTTGTGAATTATCTGGAGCATGATGGTTTCCACAGCAATGCACATTGTCAGGAAAGGAAGTTGTACTGTGTCAGTGGTTAAGGCATTTGACTCTTGATGAGAAGGGTGTGGGATTGATTCCCACCATCAGTTCACTCTATTGGCTGCTGTGGTGTCACCTTGGGCATGGCACTTTACTTGCCTCGGCACAGTATAACCTTAAAATTGTTGCTGTGCCTTAAAACGCCAAAAAGCCAACCTCAACTAGTCTGGCAGGAAGTCTTCTTTGGATGTGGACATGGCTTGTTTATGCACGTTGTGTCAGTAGCAAAATCTTACTGTGTGCATTTATAATGTTACTGTGAGCATCCTTTGAGATGTCATTAATCATTAGGCTTTAAGTTATTCCCTACTTTTAATACCATTTTAAGTTTGGAACAGTGTATTTTTAAGTTTGGAAGAGTGTATTTTTCAGTTTGGAACAGTGTATTTTTCAGTTTGGAAGAGTGTATTTTTCAGTTTGGAACAGTGTATTTTTAAGTTTTGAACAGTGTATTTTAAATTTATAACAGTGTATTTTTAAGTTTGGAACAGTGTATTTGAAGTTTGGAACAGTGTATTTTAAGTTTATCAACATACTGTACATTTACTATTTTATTTTTAGACATTAAACAAGGGAAGCCAAAAGAAGTTCCTTACAATGTACATAATAAATAAAATATAAATTGGCAATTACCGTATATACTTACTTATAAGTTGAGTCCAGATGCAAACTGCACAGACCCAGATCTGCCATCGCATAATGCACTGACAGATCTGGGTCAGTGCAGTTTGTTTGGAGTAATCGTTAGGACAAACAATATAGACTCTGATCTGCCAGTGCATTTGGACTTAACTTATAAGTGAGTACATATGGTATGTTTAATGATTCAGGTGTATCTAAGATTAAGGAACTTATTGATATTTACTGGTGATGACTTGTTAAGGCTTAGGCAGGCATTTTAAAGGTATGATATATCTATATATATATATTATCCTCTGTATAGGAAGATCTGAGCTGTACATTAACTTTAGTTACAGTAGCTGTAAGTTAACTTTCATTACAGTAGGTGTCATTATATGTCATTACAGAACTGTACATTAACTTTGATTACAGTAGGTGTTCATTAACTTTATTACAGTAGCATACAAAATTCTTTGGCATTATAACCCCTGTGTCACTGTCTAGGGATGTGGGTGAGTACTAGGGGGATGAGTATGAAGGTGGGTTTTGGAATATGAAATAAGAAGCAAGAGGTTTTGTGATGGTGAGCCATTGCATTTGGTTTAGTTGCATTTGTAAAATCACTTGGTCACCATTCTTCATACAATTACTGATGTAAAATCACTGTGTCAACATTCTTCATACAGTTACTGATGTAAAATCACTGTCACCTTTCTTCATACAATTACTGATGTAAAATCACTTGGTCAACATTCTTCATACAGTTACTGATGTAAAATCACTGTCATCATTCATCATGCAGTTGCTGATGTAAAATCACTGTGTCAACATTCTTCATACAATTACTGATGTAAAATCATTAAGTGACAACTTTCTTCTTACAGTTACTGATGTAAAATCACTGTCCCAATTCTTCATGCAATTACTGAAGTAAAATCACTGCCACCATTCATCATACATCATACAGTTACTGACATAAAATTACTGTCACGATTCTTCATACAATTACTGATGTAAAATCACTGTCAGCATGAAATTACTGGTGTAAAATCAGTCACCTTTCTTCATACAATTACTGATGTAAAATCACTGTCAACATTCTTCATACAATTACTGATGTAAAATCACTGTGTCAACATTGTTCATACAGTTACAGATGTAAAATCACTGTCAGCATTCTTCATACAATTACTGATGTAAAAGAATCTGTCAGCATTCTTCATACAGTTGCTGATGTAAAATCACTCTCCATTCTTCATACAATTACTGATATAAAATCACAGTCAACATTCTGCATACAGTTACTAATGTAAAATGACTTTGTCAATACATACAGTTACTAAAGTAAAATGACTTGGTCAACATTCTGCATACAGTTATTGATGTACATTCACTCTGTCGCCATTCTTCATACAATTACTGATGTAAAATCACTGTCACCATTCCACATACCACATACAGTTATTGATGTACATTCACTCTGTCGCCATTCTTCATACAATTACTGATGTAAAATCACTGTCACCATTCCACATACAGTTATTGATGTACATTCACTCTGTCGCCGTTCTTCATACAATTACTGATGTAAAATCACTGTCACCATTCCACATACAGTTATTGATGTACATTCACTCTGTCGCCATTCTTCATACAATTACTGATGTAAAATCACTGTCACCATTCCACATATAGTTACTGATAAACTACTAACTTTTTATTATACACAGGATATATAGACTTCGAGCTGTTGCCATGACAACATAAAGTGCTACCATGGAAGAGACAAGAAAAAGTCGCCAGGAGACCTCTAGTTCAAATGACATTGTCATGGAAACAGATGGCCCTAATTTGTCTTTGGCTTTGCCATCTTTAACAGGTAAAATTGTAAAGTATATACATGTACTGTAAATCTGGCTATTTATTTGTAGATTTATTTTTGCTCCTTTTGCCTAAATTGGGGCATATTTTTGTGTTTCTTATTTTTTGCAGAATCAGGTATTCAAGGTCTGAAAAATTTCCAACTCGGATGGTAGCCCAGTGAGCTAGGAGGAAAATAATTTTTAGTCCGGCTTAAAATTGGACACACAAGAAAGCAAGAAAGGCACTTAATTATGAAACTGTTAGCTTCAAGATTTGTGTAACTTGTCATTTGAATTATTATCCTTTGTGAAGTATTTTTGTTGTAAATTTTTAAAGAAAATTAATCAGAACAATTTGTGATATCATAGTGTAGCCCACTGGGCTACCTAATTTTTATCTCACCTCCATGAAGGAGAGGAGATCTATTGTACTACCTCTGGTGTCAGCATCAACATGGTATAGTACCCCACTGGGTTACGTGATTTTGAACTCACCTCCATGATGTAGAGGAGAGCTGATGTACAGTACAACCCCTAGCATCAGCATTGATATCAGTTTCAGTGTCCATACTGATAAAGGCATATACGTATGTACATTATCCATGAAATGTCAACCATTCTTTATTTCTAGGTCTTAGGCAACAGTTTGGAGTGGGTTTCATACAACCTGCGTCTTGAGAAGGGGTCTGAGAGGGCTAACTTTGTACATACATGTACATTACTAGTACATTCTGGGTTCAGTTTTTGGATTTAGCTAAGGTTTTGTGTACACTGTATAAATACTGTTCAACCTGGAATCATGAAACTTGATGAAGGGGTGCATATTGATGAATATTACACCCTCATCACAAAAATAGGTCATTATGACCCATATTTCATGCTTCACTGACTTGAGTTAAAGTTTGTGTTTTAAGTCTATTTCTCAAGATCTTTTCATGCTAGAATCAGCAAACTAGATGATTTTGTGCAAACCTATACTTAAAAGGTCGCTGTGACCTACATTTCACATTTTAATGGCATAGGTACAGATTCTGCATTTAGTTCCCACAAATTCTTGTACCCAATGCACAATTTTTTAATTTTTTAATTAGGTTGATCAGATCATCGCCTTTTTTGTCTTTTCTCAATGATCTCAATTAATTTTCTATATATGGAGAATATTGTTTGAATACAAGCACCTTTATGATGGAGACCTGTTGGAGTATTGCAGAAACTATAGAGGTGAATTGTTTCCTGGAGGGGTATCATAAATTGATCCATTGATCAGCCAAAATGTCTAAGGAGGTGCTCTACAGATATTATGTACTTCTGAGAGAGTGGCAGGTTTAAGGTGAAGTTGTTTGAATTTCCAACATGCATAATGAAGAGAATGTTGGCATACCTCAATGCTGTTTTCGTGTACTGGGGCTGAAATTTCTTTACATGTTGTACTTGTGGAAATTGTACATGATCTAAGCTGACAAAAATGGCCACTCCCATGTGCTCAAAAAAAATCAGCCTGAATTAGTCCAAAGCACACTATTTGTAGCAGTTATTAAAATAGGGAAAACAAATTTTGCCGGAGTAGGCCATACCAATTTCTCAAAGTACAATCAGTTAATTAGAAAATATATAAAAAGTAAAAAAGTTGTCTGCTCTTTTTTTTTCTTCAATTTATCTTTGAAATTAAGGAAGTGAAAATGACCAAGCGGACCTAGCAGTTTTTTTATAGGTGCATATCTGAAGTAAGACCAAGCTGTATACTCTATAACCCAAATTACACTCATCAATCATACACCAAACTAAAGGGAATTAAAAGTTTGTTTAATAATACCTAAGATATACAAGGTCTTTTTTAAATAGCCAGGATAACCAGTGAGGAAAACCTGGATAATTCTTTTTCTTTAAAAATCTATAGAGAGCCACCCAAAGTGCAATAACAGTGTGTCATGTTGAAACAAAAGATAACTGATTTCTTTAGGAAAGTCAGCGAGATGGAAAGATCATCTGTTAAGAATGAAACTAGGGAGGATAAAATATCTGATGGTTTGATGCTAACTGAACATGTTGCAGAAATTTGGTGATACAGAAATAACGTGGATGATGTCATTTCCTACACCTACGTTTTAGGCCTTGCAGAGAATCTGATACATTGACATAAATATCCAAGAAACAACATGCATGAATTGTGGAAAATTGTGTTTTGGATCTATATCCTGAAAACCAGTTCCCGAATCTATTCAGACTGGCCATAATTGCAGCAGTTCTGCCTTTATAAAAAGCTGATTGTGAAAGGGATTCAGTCCTCAAAGCAAAATTCACACTACTCCAAGGAATAAACTAGCCACAGACCCTTGAAACTCGATCACTGTAGTAAGAAAATGTCAGAATATCTTAGAAAAAATGAACCGAAATCCTATATGGATATAATTTGGATTATATATATATATATATATATATATATATATATATATATATATAAAGGATTTTTTTCTCAGAAATTCTGACATTTTCATACTACTGTGATAGAGTTTCAAAGGCCTGTGGGCTAATATCTGAAACAGTAAATAAACTGATGAATACAGATGCATGTGGTCCAATAAATGATTTTCAGTTTGCAAAAGCTTGCTTGAAGGGGAAAATTAAGAAACAAAGAAGAATATTTACCACCTGAGGAACAATTAGGCATGCAGGTACCATATACATTTATTGTCAAAGATGTGATACAAAATCATTAAATGCTTGTTTCAAATTAGGCGTTTCTACACCTTATAATAATGTTGTCACCCATCACCTACCATTCAGGAGGTTGATGTGGGGGACCTCCCCCTCTTAAGAAAATTTCTTTTAGCATCTCTGCATTTCACATTTTACTGCGCTGGCTTAGGTTCAGTTTTTGCATATAGCTCATAACCAAATGGGCTTATTGCACATGGTATATATACTGTTTTACCAAGAAGCATGAAACTTGGCAAGGGGATGCATCTTGATGGGTACTACATCCTCAACACAAAAGTAGATCACTTTGACATATATTTCTCACTTCATTGACTTAGATTCAGTCATAAGCATAAATAGATGAGTGTACATATTTCTATTGATACCACACTCTTACAACAAATAAGGTCACTCTGACCTACATTTAGGATTTTACTGGCTTACGTAAAGTTTTTGTGTTTAGTTCATGACTGCATATATTTTTAAAAATCTCCTGTATAATACTTTTATACCAGGAATCACAAAACTTGTTGAGAGGATGCATCTTGATGAGTACTGTACACTCATCATAAAAGTAGGTCCCTGTGACCCATAGTTCAATCTTCATTGACTGATTAAATTTTGTTGTTTTTACTGTTTATGCTTGAATCATTAATATAGATAATTGTATAGATCTATCTTCATATCACACTCATACAGAAAAGGTCACAATGACCTACATTTCATATTTTACTGGCTTCAGATAAGCTTTTGCATTTATTTCATAACCCAATAGATTTTGTACATGCTGTATACATAATATCCTATCTAGAATTATGAAACACGGTGAGGGTATGGATGCATTTTGATGAACACTACTACTTCATTTCAGTTGTAGGTCATTATGACTCATAGTTTATGCTTCATTGACTTGGGCTAATTTCTTGTTTGATATTCATTTCTCAGGCAAGAATCTTGAAATTGATTATAATATGAAAATATGCATCTCTATTACTACCACACCTTTACAAGAAACAAAGCTCATTGTGACCTGTATATTTTCCTTTACTGGTTTTGATTACATTTTTGCATTTAAATCATGACCACATGCGTTTTGGGCATGCTACATGCATACAATCCTACCTAGAATCATGAAACATGGTGTGTGGATGCATCATGATAAGTTCTACATCCTTATTGCAAAAAGATGTCTCTGTGACCCATATTTCATGATTCAGTGACTTTCTTTAAATTTTGTGTTAAAAGTTCATTTGCTGGGTGCTGTTTATGTTCCAGTCATGAAAGTTGATAATTGGATACATCTGTGTTAGTACTACACTCTTACAACAAAATAAGGTCACTGTGACCTACATTTTATGCTTTACTAACATAGGTTAAGTATTTTCTTTTTGATCATATAGATTCTTCCATGCTGTATACATCCTAGCCTACTCGAAAGGCAGTTTCTGACAAATTTCGAGACATATGGTTTTCTGAATCCTCATCCTCATATTTTGGATATGATGTAAATATTTTCATTTTTTTAGCTTGTGAATGCAAATAAATATTTAAGTAAGAAGAAAAGTGATCAGCTTGATTTCTGCATTGATCATTTGCATCAAGCAAAAAAAAACTTTATTATATAAACTTTGCTGTTACATCAAATTTATGTGTTTTCAGATCCATCCTTTCATGACATACAGAGTGGTGGGAGTATGTCCCCAAATACTTTCCAGCAACTGCATATTATCATGCAGTATCTCAGAAGAGGGGAAGGTAAGATATTTTTTAAAATATATTTCAGCTTGATAAATTCAGCATTACAGTGTAAGGCAAGTTCTAATAGCTGTATTTCTCCAATTATAACCCCAGGGGACTGTTTTGTAAATACAGTACTCCCTCGTTATAATGACCTTTATTACAACATGATTTCTGTTATAAGGCAAGGATGGTCCATGCATCCCATTTGATGAAGTATTAGTAAAATTATGTCTCATGTACTTCACTATAATGTGGTATACTCTCTGGCTCCGATATATTGCATTATAATGAGGGAATACTGTATATGTACAATGCACTTCAGTATAAGGTAGTCTCACAATAAGGCAGTATATCATGTGGATCCCTTTGATATCATTATAATGAGGGAGTAGTGTATATGTATAATGTACTTCATTATGAGGTTGTCTCACTATAGGGCATTATACCTTATGACTCCCATGGATAGCATTATAATGAGGGAGTAATGTATATGTATAATGTACATCATTATAAGGCAGTCTCACTATAATTTAGTATACTTATGTCGTCCATGGACAGTGTAATAATGAGGTAGTATTGTATATGTATTATGTAGTTCAGTATTAGGCAGTATACTCCATGGCTTCCATTGATAGCATTATAATGAGAAAGTTTGGTATCATGCACTTTATTATAAGGTGGTCTCACTATAAGGTAATATACTCAATGACTCCCATGTTATAAGGAGTGAGTACTGTATTTTAAACATTATGGGATGGAATTGTCATTGGAAGAAGCTCTCTTGGATAATTTGCCAAAATTGGGTAAAAATAAGGGATGGTCTTACCATAAAGCATGCATTTGTTACAGGAGATTTATGGTAATTATATTACATAATCTTATGGCAAAAATGCTTGCCTGATGTGGTCTTTGAGTGAGGTGGGGGAATTGAGAAACCCATAGGAAATCATCAACAATTGATTCAATATCAACTACCCTACCAGGAATCAAACCTGAGACAACTGAGTTGCAAAGAGATTGTGTTATTATTATGTCATCATATTGGCAAATGGCTTGTTTTTCCACCTGTACAGTGTATTTAAAAAAAATAGATATAGGCATTGAATGTGAAAAGATATAAAACTTGAAAATATAAAAAAAGTTAACAGCAAAATTTCCTTGTGCATTTAGCAAAGAACTCAGTTGTTAAGGCTAAGTTTCAAGCAAGTAAGCATGAAGCAAATAATTCATTTTTAATAAAAATTAACAACATTCATTAAATTTATGAAAATACAGTGGCAATCAGATATTATCAGTTACAGGATTATGTGTATATTTATATGCTCTCATACTCTTATTTAAATGGAGAGAGTTGATTTTCCAAAAATAAAGATAATTTCAGGAGAGATAGCACAACAGTGAATAGGAGCTCTTGTCTCAAGTTTGGACTGACCAGTTTGTTTTTAAGCTGCTAAGAAATCAATTCAGCATATTTTCAAATTGCATGTGAAACACAAAGTAATAATTGATGAATTTATTTGCTTGCTTTTCAGCCTATTTTGATCAAGATGAGAACGGGAGACCTATAATACAGTATGAACAGAAGAGGTAGAATAGTTTTTAAAAAAAAAACACATTTAGTTAAAGTCGAACAATAATAGTCATAATAATAAGTCAAACAATAATAGTCATAATAATAAATCAAACAATAATAGTCATAATAATAAGTCAAACAATAATAGTCATAATGCAAAGTAGAAAACTTTTAATTCAAGTGAGTTTCTGATATATATGTCAACATCATAACTGTTGTCAATCCCAGTGACAAGATTTAGTATTTGCATTTGGTTACTTTAGTTGGAACTATCACATGTACATGTATAAAATTTCATATATGTGCTATATAATTTACACCTGGACTGGTAAAGTTGTAGTTTGTCAAGAATTTAGACCTGTTCATCCTCCCGCCCCATTTCAAGATTTCAAGACGTCTGTAATCTTCTAATTTCCCAAGAAAATTATTCCATTTTAACAATTTTATTGCAAGAAAAATTATGTAAGAACATGTGAACATGCAAAAATAAGCTGTACCTGAGAAGTATTGCTTTTCCTGTTACCTCTAATTGTATAAACATGAGATCAAGTCTTTTGTGATCTGAATACAGATCTGTAATCTTTAAGATCAAGTCCTTTGTGATCTGAATACAGATCTGTAATCTTCAAGATCAAGTCCTTTGTGATCTGAATACAGATCTGTAATCATCAAGATCAAGTCCTTTATGATCTGAATACAAATCTGTAATCGTCAAGATCAAGTCCTTTGTGATCTGAATACAGATCTATAATCTTCAAGATCAAGTCCTTTGTGATCTGAATACAGATCTGTAATCATCAAAATCAAGTCCTTTGTGATCTGAATACAGATCTGTAATCATCAAGATCAAGTCCTTTTTGATCTGAATACAGATCTGTAATCTTCAAGATCAAGTCCTTTGTGATTTGAATACAGATCTGTAATCTTCAAGATCAAGTCCTTTGTGATCTGAATACAGATCTGTAATCATCAAGATCAAGTCCTTTGTGATCTGAATACAGATCTGTAATCTTCAAGACTCAAAAATATATATTACTTTTAACAGCAAATAGTACTGTTCTGATGACAGATATTTTATGTCTTGTATGCTTAAGTCTATAATCTGTAATACTGTAAGACACTGATAAAGGGGCTATCTAAAACATAGAAAAATCTCAATTAACAAAATGAATACTGAACAAAGTCCTTGTGTGCCTTAGACTCCACATGTCACTTACAGTCGAACCATCCGCCATGAGCACAAGAAAAATCAGATTTGCACAATGAACACTGTTGAATAAAGTCTCCCTTTCTTGACGGTTTAAGACAGTTCCATGTGTTTATATTTCTGCTTTGAAACTGATATTTTCTCTGCATGTTCATGGTCATCAGGCGTAAATAACATGTTTTTGGTAAAATTCCCATACAGAATAGGTTTTCAGGAACAAAATCTGGAATAGTAATGGGTAATCAGGATTTTAAATTTGTTTTACACGAATGTGTAAAATTGCATCTCTATGCACAGTGCATATTTTTAGGCCAAAGTGCATATAAATTATGCAAAAATCGTCGGGGTAAACGGGTCTAAACCAGTCAATTTTTCATTTTCTTAAAATAGGTGCATTATATAAAGAGGTTTGTTTAGGTGTTTTATGGCATAGCAACACATGTAGGTTATTCAGTCCCAAGGGAATTCGAGAAAAGTGCTTTGCCTAAGGACACAGCATGGTAGCCGACCCAGGCTGATCTGATGGTAGAGATTGAACCTGCATCCTTTTGGTTAGTAGTCCAGCACACTAACCACTGAGCCACTATGACTTCTTGTATTAAAGCTATCATTCTCAGGAATTTGTGTAGGGTGTTTGGAAATGTGACCAAAGCCAATTATTTTGGGTACAAAAATTTGATAATTGGGAATAAAATGTACAAATTGATGAAATTGGAATATCTGCATGATTTTGAAATATTTTATACTGGGGGATGGGGCCATTTGACTTTGGGCTTGGGGTCTATATTTGGCCTTTAAGGACTCCTAAACAAATCTCTGATTCATGAGGGGTTTTTTTTGTAAGAGGTTTGTCATACAAGTTGAATAACGTCAGATACCAAAGAGAAATCAAGAAAGAAAATCATGTACCATATGTACTCGCGTATAAGTCGATACCAACTGCAAATTGCATAGACCCAGATCTGCATCGCATAATGCGCTGGCAGATTTGGGTCTATGCAGTTTATAAGGACTAATCAGTAGAACAAACAACATAGACCCGGATCTGCCGGCGCATTATGCGATGGCAGATCAGGGTCTATGTTGTTTGCATAGGACCTGGAATGTATATGCAAGTATATACGGTAACTCATCTGTATCTTTAACCAACCTCATGTGGTCAAAAACCCCTTTGAGTATTTAAGACCTTTAATTGTCTATTTCCATTCTGATAACATTACTTCATGATGATCAGACTGCATGCTTTTCTAGTTCTGCTCCTTATGTGGTTAATATTCCTGTATGTGTACTGTGTAGGAATTTTATAGCATATGATTTGTAAAGAATAATAAAAGCATATAGTTAACTGTGTGTACTTATTGTTTGGTCAAGTAGATTTTAACTAGTCTTGTTAAACAAACTATTGATACAGGTTTTACTTGGTAAGTTTCATACATTTCACATGAAATGATTTAAAATGTAATCATTCTACTACCTTGATCTAATTCCACAGCTCAGTGTGGCAAATAACCATACTTTTTTTATTGCATACTTCCCTTTGAACACATCAACCATGACCCAGGATCATGTTCTTTAATTAGCAGACTAATTTCATCAATATTTGCCATTAAACCTCTGCAATTTCAATGTATTACAGTGTCAGACATACTTATGGAGGTAATGGGAGTACAGGACTACAGAGAGCTTTCGCTGGTGCAGTATCTGGGGGCTCTCTGGTGTCCATGCCCTCTTGACTCGGAAACTTATTAAAGAGTTTGATAGGATTGTCAAGTAGATTCTTGGATCCTCTCTTTATATGGTTTAGATGCCTTTCCACTGGTACCAGCAGTCTGCTGCTCTTTTGTTGGGCTGGATCCAACTGGTTATTCAGTAGCTGAATTGGCAATCATCTGTGTCACCCTACTGCTATAATCACTGAAGCCAGTGGTTTGCTGCTCTTTTCGTGGACTGGATTTTATCGTTATTTTGCTAATAGCAATGAGTTTCTTATTGGTCATACTGTTGGATGGGCCAATTGTCTTTCGTGCTTTTCTCTTGGTTTAGGCGGTAGCTTCAACAGGTTTTGGGTGTGATAAGGCTGTAAACTTGGCTTCACCCTGTGGCCTGTTAATATCTGTTTACAGACAGAATCTGTGGAAGGTTTCTTCTTCACCTTAGCTGTGCAGTGTTTTCTTTCCTTGGGGAAACTCGGGTTATTCTCATACTTCACCTATTGCATGTTCTTCTGTTGCTTCCACTTAGGGCTGTTTTAGAGTAAGATAAGTGGTCACCCTGGCAATTCACACAAGAGATTTTCTCCATGAAGGACCTACCTAATTATAAACCACTAGCTGGAAATTCATTAGACTTGGTGAATAGGTTGCCCTGGTGGTAATTACTTGCAAGAGGGGGTGTGATTTGCAGGGCTTCTCCCCAGGGGTCAAAGATCAAATATACAAAAAATGCAGTGACAGTTAATGCTTTATTATTCGTTGACCAAACATTACACATGAGGACAAAGAGAAACACTTTAAGAAATCAGATGAAATGGTCATGACCATACCAGAAAACTCAAATACAATGGCAAAAACATTCTCAAAAATATCCTGACAAGATTTATTCTGAAAACTTCCACTGTGCCAAAAACCTGGAATAAAGGTTCCTCTCGGTTTCAGATCTACTAATGCTGAAGATTACAATCAACACTTCACTCTCAGAGAGTTGCAAGACTCTCGTCATCAAGCCCACGACACTTCAGCTGGGCCAGATGATATCCACAATAAACTTTTACCTGATACATCTCTTGATACACTGCTAAACATTTTCAATAAAATTTGTGAAACTAGCAACTTTCTGCCATCTTGGCGAGAAGCAACAGTGATACCAGTACCTAAACCTGGAAAGGACCATACCAACCTTTTCAACTATCATAACCAAGTTGTATTTGCAAAACCATGGAACGCATGATAAATGATAGACTTCTCCAGGATTTCAAATCCGAGAAACTACTATCAGACATTGAATGTGGACTCAGATGCCAGACGAGCATAATAGACCATCTTTTCAGATTTAAAGCATTTTTATTAGGGAGCTTTCATAAAGAATATATAGTTGCTATCTTTTTTGACTTGAAGAAAAGTTATGACACCACATGGAAGTATGGCATTATAACTGGCCTAAAGGGTCATCTATCTAACTTTATCTCCAATTTTGTGAAAGATTGATATTTCAGAGGCAAGATAGGCAGCACCCTTTTTTAAATCTATCCTCAGGAGCTGTGTACCTCAGGGCAGACCCTTTTTTGTATCTATCCTCATGAGGTGTGTACCTCAGGGCAGACCCTTTTTTGTATCTATCCTCAGGAGGTGTGTACCTCAGGGCAGACCCTTTTTTGTATCTATCCTCAGGAGGTGTGTACCTCAGGGCAGACCCTTTTTTGTATCTATCCTCAGGAGGTGTGTACCTCAGGGCAGACCCTTTTTTAAATCTATCCTCGGGAGGTGTGTACCTCAGGGCAGCATATTGTTAGTCACACTATTTGTCATCAAAATTAACAGCATAGTGAAATGCCTTAATCCAGGAACTGACTGCTCATTATATGTCGATGACTTTTTTTTATCTGCTATAGATCAAAAGAGTATGCATACTATTGAATATCAACTACAGAGAAGCTTAAAATAGGGTTCAGATATGGGCAAAGAAAATGTGTTCAAATTTTCAAAATCTAAAACTGAAAGCACTTCTGTTCATTACATCAAATTCATATTAACCTAAAGCTCCATCTTAACGGTTGTTGTATTTCTGTTGTGTGGTAGACCAAATTTTCAGGGCTTATTTTCAACCAAAAACTAATGTTTCTTTTACATATTAGATACCTCATGGACAAATGTCAAAATACCCAGAACTTAATAAAGAGTCATGGAAAACACAGACTAGGGAGCAGATTGGAAGGTCTTGCTCTGGTTAAACATGTCATTTAGTAAGATCTACATTTGGCTATGGCTCAGTTGTTTATGGATCAGCCTATAAATATTACCTGCAGATGCATGATCCGATACACAATCAGGGACTTGGGCTTTGTCTGGGTGAGTGTAGAACTTCCTCTTCAAAAAGCCTCTATGTTGAGGTAAAGGAATAATCACTTCCTCTTAGATGAATGAAATTGGCTCCTCAGTATACTACAAACTATCATCAAACCAATCTAATTGTGTATATGATGTAGTGTTTAGGCCCAAATACCAAACCTTGTACCAAATTTCATTTCACCTTTTGGCCTACGAATTTGTCCTCACTTAGAAACAGGAAAAATCAGTGTCAGAAATACTGGAAAATTCTATGTTCCAAAAAATCTTGGTTTTCAATGTCCTAAAAATAATATTTAATCTTTAACAATTAAAAAAAAGTCATTAACAAATCCTCCCCTTTTTCAGAGCAAATTCAATGAAATAAAAGCCTCCTATCATAACCAAACGTCTCAGAAAAAAATTTATATAATCTTTTCGGATTCCATTTTCACACTGAATGTCTATTAAAGCCTTAAATCTGACAACCCATTAATATCCCAGACATTATAAAAGCATGATTCGCTTAGGCAATCTGGAAAAAGTATTTTGTACTGTTGGCTGCCAAACACATGGGTATAAAAGGTAATGAAAGAGCAGATAAAGCAGTCAAAGCTGTCCTGCAGTCACCGGAATTGAGGGTTCTATATATTGACTTCTGAATTGAGAGTTCAATATATTGACTTCAAATACTTTATAAATCAGCATGTTCTTCTTATTTGGCAAAATGTGTAGAATGGAAACTCCACAAACAAACTTAAGAACATCAAACCTGTCATTCGAGAGTGGCATCCCTTGTATAGAACAAATTGCAGAGATGAGGTGGTATTGTGCTGATCATGTATAGGACACACATACCTGACTCGTGCATACCTCGTGAAGGGTAAACCTCAACCAGGGTACATACCATGCCAGTGTTCACTGACAGTGTAATACATTCTTGTCAGATGTGTTGACTTCCACCCTGTGAGACAGAAGTATTTTGATGCATACTCAATGAAGAAACTATCCTGATGTACCAGAATTTTAATATTTTTATATTTGATCTTCTTGTACTACATGTTTGCATTTATTGGGAAGGGTTTATCTTCCTAAAGATTTTATGCAATTCTTCATTTTTACATTTTTTTTAACTGTACCTTTAGTTGGCACCATATAGCTGCTACTGTGCTGAGGTACCGTACAATGCTACTACATGTACATACCTACATCAGGATGAGATATACTTATTTATGGACAGACAGGTGAACAGACAGGTCTCATAATATCACCCCCACTGAAGCATGCGGATAAAAAGAATATGACATTAAAGATATAAAAATATATGAAATGGTACTGACATGTCTTATTGTTGCTATGTTATAAAAATACCTGGTTCCAGAACTGTTACAATATTTTTTCAGCAAGATATACTGGGATGCCTGTAATACAGTTACAATATTCTTTCAGCAAGATATACTGGGACGCCAGTAATGCTAACATGATTGCTGAACCCAGGACTGATGATGATGTTAAAATGAAGATGGAGTCTTGTTTTGAGTTCATCAATTACTTAAAAACCCAAAAACCACCATGTGGCATTCTCCTGGACAAAACGCAGGTAAGGGAAGATGAAAGTTGAGTTAGTTTTTATTCAGCCATAACGGTGATGACTTTCCATTAACATGACTGCCACAAATTTAGACTAACTCAGTATTCATTTTCATTTAAGGCATGCTTGGTGCAGCTTTTTGTCTTCACCCAAATTATTCAAAATTGTTTCTTCACCCATGCCTTCTGCATATCCCAAAATATAACTACAGATATTATTTCCCTGTTCTTGCAGATAATTTGCTCAGAAACATATGATTAAATGTTACAGTTTGCTGGTGATTACTTTGGTTATTAATTTCTGATTACAGTCAAACCTGTCAATAGTGGCCATCCATGGGAAATGGCCAAACTGGCCTTTGTACACAGGTGACCTCTGTATGTATATTTGAACAAATACTGAATACCAATACTACTGTTGTTATTATTATTATTAGTAGTGGTAGCAGTAATAGTCGTAGTAGTATTACTTACTATTATGACTTTAAAAATGTACCATGTACATGATTGTTGTTCTCTCCCAATTATTATTGTATCATTCTCACTTTAATCCAACCTATAAATTCTGTAATCACTGACTCAAAAAATCACTGATCTTAGTTTGTTCTGTGCACTGTGCCAAAACACTAATTTAACTACTAATTGACAGCTTACATATGACTCTGGAACAGAGGACTAACTCTTTGTTCAGTCAAATAGGCTTAGCAACAACTGTTCACATTTCAAACAATATCTGGATTAACCAATTGCTCAACTTGCTGAGACCAAAAGACAGCTTATGTAAGAGGCCTGTGATGAGTAGAGAATGAAAAGAAGACTTATGTGGTTATTGATAGGAATACAATAAATGAAACTTCACTTGCCTTTACAGACAAGTTTTTTAATATTAAACGGTGCCTCATCCTAATGAAAAGTGATGTAGTTTGTATCTATCCACAAAAATGAAGTTTTCATGAAAGATAGCATTAGTTCACATGCATATAAATGAAGATATCAAACTATACTTGTTACACTAGTACAAAGGTAAACTCCCATTTCTGCTATGACAACACGACTCCTTTTCCCACCATCCACCAAACGAAATGCTTCTACCCTCTCCCCAAAGGATAAAAATCACCTCGCTTTAGAATTTGACATATTGACACCTTTTGAATTACACTGACAGAGAGACTGGACTACGGTTCAAGTGTGACATATTGACACCTTTTGAGCTACACTGATAGTGGGACAGGACTACAGTTCAAGTGTAACATATTGACACCTTTTGAGTTACACTGACAGAGAGACAGGACTACAGTTCAGGTGCAACATATTGACACCTTTTGAGCTACACTGATAGTGGGACAGGACTACAGTTCAAGTGTGACATATTGACACCTTTTGATTTGCACTGACAGCAGAATTGAACTACAGTTCAAGTGCAAGTGAAATAAGAAATTTTTCCACATTGATTCACATGATATGCCTTTGTCTAAACAATGCCTTCTCCATGAAGCAAAAGTTTTATTTGCATAAACCGAGGTCACTGTCAATACACTTCATTGACCGCTTAAAGCAGTGAGAAACCATTATTTGGTTAGGAAACACCAGGCTGTTGACCATGGAAAGCAGGTGACCATTATATGCATGACTTTTATATAGGAAATTTTCAATAGGGGGTGGGGGAATTAAAATGTCCATTTCAATTTGTAACATCAGACAAAGCATTTCTATGTCTACCAAAAGCTTATGACATTGTCCATCAATCTGTATGTTCATCATTTTATATGTCCATTTGTTACCTTGTTTGTTTTTTTGCACAATAACTTTAGTTTTTGCACCATCTACTTTTTCCAAACTTGGGGTAAGGAAGAAGCCTATTGATTTTGGGGTAAGGAAGAAGCCTATTGATTTTGGGGTAAGGAAGAAGCCTATTGATTTTGGGGTCAGGAAGAAGCCTATTGATTTTGGGGTAAGGAAGAAGCCTATTGATTTTGGGGTCAAAAGGTCTGAGGTTAAGGTAACTATGACTGAATTTTGTTTTTACTGGTTTCTGCACAATTTATAACTTTAGTTCAAGACTACAGACCTGAGCTAAACTTTGTGGATGGCTTGCAATTGGAGGAAGGGAAGAGCCTATTGATTTTGGGGTCAAAGGTCAAGATCATTGTTGCTGAAAAATGAAAGCTTGTTTTTGCACCGAAACTTCAGGTTGTTTTTTTGCCATATACCACAGCTTGGATTATTTACACTTTGCAGATAAAAGAAGACTATTGATTTTTGGTTCAGAAGGTCAAAAGTCAAGGTCACCATGACTGAAAGAAGAAATTTGGTTTTACATAATAACTTTAGTTCTAGACCAGGCATGTGCACCCTACAGCCCATAGGCCAGATGCATCCTGCAACCTGGTTTTGTCCCCTTATTTACATAATAACATTGCTTATCTGATCCATGTCCTGGAGGAAGTGACACCTGTCAGTTTTAGACTGTGTACTTTAACCATCGTCTGAGTTTCCTCTGACATTTCCCATCTCATTTTAGATATTTTGGATACTTTTGATGGAGTGAAAGGTCAGAGTGCATATCCTGTCAAAAACATGTCAACTTGCTGAAAATAACACAGTAGTGGCATATGGTATAGGGTAGTCGCTTTAAACATGCTAGCCAAATTAGGTGCCACCCTGATAATTTATCTTCTCAGACAAAGCAATTACCACATAATTTGTAACTTTAATAAGCTGACATATGAACTGATCATCCAGCATTCATGAGCAAATCTCACGACATCAGTATTCTATTGAAGTCGGCCTTTCCCCTACACAAATTGTTTTTGTCACCTAACATTTTGACCTCTGGCATGAGAAAAAAATGCAGACTACTAGATTTGGATCATGTGACCATGCAGTGTAAGAAACGACAAAGTGTAGTGTCCAGTAAACACTGTAAATGTGGCTTATTTGTGGCTTATTAAAGAGAAGAAATAAGTTTTAATTTGTATGAATGAGAAGATAAATATTATGGTTATCAATATCAGGCTTCAATCCAGTTTTGCCTAATCTTTTTATACCCAGTTTAAAGTGACTAATCTGTGCTGCTACCATGTGGTTTCAGCAAATTTCATGTTCTTGAGAGGGAATGCACTTTGACCTTCCACCCCAACATAATTGTCCGAATTTCTAAAATGGGGTGGGATAGGTCAGAGGAAAGTGGAGGGCTTGATTTTGAGATCAAAGGTCATGGTCATTGTGACTCAAAGAAATATGGGTTTTGTACAATAACTTTTTATTTAGAGTAAGTTCCTTGACCAAACTTTATGTATGACATGCACTTAAGGTAAGAAAGAAACCTCTTGATTTTTGGGTCTAAAGATCAGAGGTCATGGTATGTCCAATACAAAAATAATTGTTTCTGCACAGTAGGTTTTGTTTAAGACTGTGGGCTTACAATGCTTGAAATCACTGAGACCCATTGGTCAGTGATCATCAGAGTCAACCATACCCTGCTTGAGGACTACAAAGAGAGCTGTTAAAGACGGGGATTGATTAAGGACTGCTAAACATGGGGTGTGCATATAATTTACTTTCACATTACGCTTGTTGTTTTTCAGTTTTTAGAATTTGGTGTTTACAAGTGATGTAAAATGAACAGTCTATTGTTTTCAGATCTGTAGATAATTGGTCATCTGGCCTAATGGTCATGATGCAAAGAATAAATTTAAATTAAAGAGAGTAACCCCATGAAAGAAAAATAAAGATAATAAACTTTATTTATTTTCTGTCAGTTGTACAGTAAGCTCTCACAATTTATAACAAGTACATACTCTAAGCAATTCAGATGTAGTCATAGTGAAAGGTAGAGGAACCACTGACCTGGATGGGGAATCACTTTTCTCTCATTCCTATGTACTGTACTCCCTCCTAATAATATGTATGGGAGTCATGGAATATACTGCCTTATAGTGAGACTGTCTTATAATGTACATTATACAGTACTCCTAATAATGCTGTCCATGGGAGTCATGGAATATACTGCCTTATAGTGAGACTGTCTTATAATGTACTACATTATACAGTACTCCTAATAATGCTGTCCATGGGAGTCATGGAATGTACTGCCTTATAGTGAGACTGTCTTATAATGTACTACATTATACAGTACTCCTAATAATGCTGTCCATAGGAGTCATGGAATAGACTGGCTTATAGTCAGACTGTCTTATAATGTACTACATTATACAGTACTCCTAATAATGCTGTCCATAGGAGTCATGGAATAGACTGCCTTATAGTCAGACTGTCTTATAATGTACTACATTATACAGTACTCCTAATAATGCTGTCCATAGGAGTCATGGAATAGACTGCCTTATAGTCAGACTGTCTTATAATGTACTACATTATACAGTACTCCTAATAATTCTGTCCATAGGAGTCATGGAATATACTGCCTTATAGTGAGACTGTCTTATAATATGTACTACATTATACAGTACTCCTAATAATGCTGTCCATAGGAGTCATGGAATAGACTGCCTTATAGTCAGACTGTCTTATAATGTACTACATTATACAGTACTCCTAATAATGCCGTCCATAGGAGTCATGGAATAGACTGCCTTATAGTCAGACTGTCTTATAATGTACTACATTATACAGTACTCCTAATAATGCTGTCCATGGGAGTCATGGAATATGCTGCCTTATAGTCAGACTGTCTTATAATGTACTACATTATACAGTACTCCTAATAATGCTGTCCATAGGAGTCATGGAATAGACTGCCTTATAGTCAGACTGTCTTATAATGTACTACATTATACATTACTCCTAATAATGCCGTCGATAGGAGTCATGGAATAGACTGCCTTATAGTCAGACTGTCTTATAATGTACTACATTATACAGTACTCCTAATAATGCTGTCCATGGGAGTCATGGAATATGCTGCCTTATAGTTAGACTGTCTTATAATGTACTACGTTATACAGTACTCCTAATAATGCTGTCCATAGGAGTCATGGAATATACTGCCTTATAGTTAGACTGTCTTATAATGTACTACATTATACAGTACTCCTAATAATGCTGTCTATAGGAGTCATGGAATAGACTGCCTTGCAATGAAGTACATTATAAAGTACTCCCTTATTATAATGCTGTAGATGGGAGCCATAGAGTATACTGCATTATAGTGAGACTGTCTTATAATGAAGTACATATATAGTACTCCCTTATTATAATGCTGTCCATGGAAGTTGTAGAATATACTGCATTATAGTCATACCATAATGAAATACATGATACCACCACTTAATGAAATAGGATCCATGACCATACATGCCTTATAACAGAAACTATTTATAATGAAGGGCCTTGTAGTTGGGGAGTGTTATATGTATGATACAGTTTGTCCATGTGAGAAGGCCATGTGAGATACACCTATCTCACATAAGTCCTATCCCATATGAGTGCACTCATTGACACTTTAGATGACATTTTTATGCTTGTAATGTCAAGAAAATCTGCAATGTCTCTTCTGGTTAGAGTTTTGAAAGAAAAAAATGTGCTGACCTTTAAACAGTAATTACTATTATGACTTTTAAAATGTACCATGTACATGTATTTCCAAAGCTACTTGTATTTCCCAATTAATGATATGCCGTTTTATTTAACACTATCTCCTGTTGAGAACTGAGAGAACAAAATTAATCACTTGCATTGGTAAGGGATAGGGAAATCCCACTGTAGGGGTCAGAATTTGAGGGTACTAACTCCAGAAAGCTTTGTTCCTGCCTACAAATTCTTACCCTCGGGTGGCATTTCCCTATTGCACACCAGTGCAAATACCAGATTTTAATAATCGTGCACATGTTAGAACTGGGGATAAAACCTAGGCTTACAGAGGTGCAAAGCCTGTGTGTTACAACTGTGCCATCCAGGTCCATGAATATTGATGAATAAAAAAATATTGGATAAGTTATATCAGGTTAGACAACGTTGTATTATATCTGATAAATTTGAAAATAAGCCATTGGTTAGAGAACTTATCCCTAAAATAGGTATGCCATTTTTAATTTAGTACACTGGTCCAATATTTCAAAGTCCCTTATTATATGGCTGTCCATCTTATACTGTAGATACTCAAATGGTTACATTTTGTTTTATTATTGTTTAGGGAATCTATGGTGACTTAGTAGTTAGCATTCTGGACTCGTGACCGAAAGGGTGCGGGTTCGAATCCTAGCACTGGACCAGTCTGGGTCAGCTACCATGGTGTGTCCTTGGGCAAGGCACTTTACTCTAATTGGCTCAGCAATAAATAACCTACTTGTGTTGCTATGCTGTAAAGCACCAAAACAAACCAAAATTATTGTTTAGCTTAATTTTGTTTGCTTTATTTTAGTTCTGGTCTAGATATGATGTAATTTTATATCATTAATGACCATTATTTTGTGTATTTATGCGTTATTATGAAACTGTAAAGTTAGAGCATATATGTACCTCTTTATAAGGTACCCTCACTTAGTCTCTTTTTCCATGAGTGGCATTATAAAGAGGGAATACTGTATAAAGACCTGTAAAAATCAGCTGTCAGTTTGAGATCTATCTTACTACAATGGTCTTTAAGCACTGAATTCTGCAAGTCACTGGATATATTTTATTTTGTAGATGACTTGAGGTCACATTAGGGAGCAGAGCTGTATAAACTGTTTTGATATACAGTAAAATTTGACACTCATTGGATCCCAAAACATGTCTTTTATTGACAGATGTCCTTTTTATAGGGGTATCATAATGGGAAGATAATTAAGAAAAGGGTATTCTCAATTGCAATTCTTTTAAGAGCAGCTGTTTTCCTTATATGGAGATTTCAACTAAGGCAGGTTTTTGTAGAGTGCGCTTTGGTGGTAGTTCGACATAGTGATCACTTTGATGTCCATCTGCTGACACACTAAATTAAACTCAGTGCTAATGTTTATTTACTTTCTAGCTAAATAAATGGCACACTGTACATAAAGGGATTCTCTTTTATTCATACTGTGGTTAAAAAAAAATGATCTTGCTGTTGAAATAAACTGGGTTGGTTATTTTCATCAGGTCCGTCCATGTAGAGGTGTGTACAGAGAGGACCATGAGTTCGAGAAAACCAAGAAGGTGTTGGGGTCTGGCACAATGGCAGGAGATATTGTTGTCATTAAAGACAAGAAGACAGGAATGGAAAGTGCTCAAAAAACTGTAAGTCGATAGACTAGGGTATATGTCACTTCCACTGACAGTCAAAGTGAAGAATTATTTGTTTGAGAAGAATTACATTATCTGTGTTTCGCTGTTTTCAGCATATTAATTCAAATGTGCAGAAACAATATTAAAGATTCTTTAGCAAATCTGTGAATTTAAATACCAACAAAATCCACACAATTTGAAAATTCAGAAAAATAAATGAATTCACTGTATGCTGTATTTAATTCCATGTTTCGGTCCCACGAAAGCTGTGACAGGTACTGAAGCCTGTATTTAGTTCCATGTAGAGGTTGTTTGAAAGCTGTGACAGGTACTGAGTCCCATATTTAATTCCATGCAGAGGTCCCTTGAAAGCTGTGACAGGTACTGAAGCCTGTATTTAGTTCCATGTAGAGGTCCCTTGAAAGTTGTGACAGGTACTGAAACCTGTATTTAGTTCCATGTAGAGGTCCCTTGAAAGCTGTGACAGGTACTGAAGCCTGTATTTAGTTCCATGTAGAGGTCCCTTGAAAGCTGTGACAGGTACTGAAACCTGTATTTAGTTCCATGTAGAGGTCCCTTGAAAACTGTGACAGGTACTGAAACCTGTATTTAGTTCCATGTAGAGGTCCCTTGAAAGCTGTGACAGGTACTGAAGCTTGTATTTAGTTCCATGTAGAGGTCCCTTGAAAGCTGTGACAGGTACTGAAACCTGTATTTAATTCCATGTAGAGGTTGTTTGAAAGCTGTGACATCTACTGAGTCCCATATTTAATTCCATGTAGAGGTCCCTTGAAAGCTATGACAGGTGCTGAAGGCTGTATTTAATTCCATGTAGAGGTCCCTTGAAAGCAGTAACAGGTACTGAAACCTGTATTTAGTTCCATGTAGAGGTCCCTTGAAAGCTGTGACAGGTACTGAAGCCTGTATTTAATTCCATGTAGAGGTCCCTTGAAAGCAGTAACAGGTACTGAAACCTGTATTTAATTCCATGTAGAGGTCCCTTGAAAGCTGTGACAGGTACTGAGTCCCATATTTAATTCTATGTAGAGGTCCCTTGAAAGCTGTGACAGGTACTGAGGCCTGTGTTTAATTCCATGTAGAGGTCCCTTGAAAACATGTAATAGGTAGTGAGGCCTGTATTTCATTCCTTGTAGAGGTCCCTTGAAAACATGTAATAGGTAGTGAGGCCTGTTTTTAATTCCATGTAGAGGTCCCTTGAAAGCTGTGACAGGTACTGAGGCCTGTATTTAATTCCATGTAGAGGTTCCTTGAAAGCTGTGACAGGTACTGAGTCCTGTATTTAATTCCATGTAGAGGTCCCTTGAAAGCAGTAACAGGTACTGAAACCTTTATTTAATTCCATGTAGAGGTCCCTTGAAAGCTGTGACAGGTACTGAGTCCCATATTTAATTCCATGTAGAGGTCCCTTGAAAGCTGTGACAGGTACTGAAGCCTGTATTTAATTCCATGTAGAGGTCCCTTGAAAGCAGTAACAGGTACTGAAACCTGTATTTAATTCCATGTAGAGGTCCCTTGAAAGCTGTGACAGGTACTGAGTCCCATATTTAATTCCATGTAGAGGTCCCTTGAAAGCTGTGACAGGTACTGAGGCCTGTGTTTAATTCCATGTAGAGGTCCCTTGAAAACATGTAATAGGTAGTGAGGCCTGTATTTCATTCCTTGTAGAGGTCCCTTAAAAACATGTAATAGGTAGTGAGGCCTGTTTTTAATTCCATGTAGAGGTCCCTTGAAAGCTGTGACAGGTACTGAGGCCTGTATTTAATTCCATGTAGAGGTCCCGCAAAAGCTGTGACAGTTACTGGGACCTGTATTTAATTCCATGTAGAAGTCCCATGAAAGCTGTGACAAGTAAGGCTGTCACATTTAATTTGTTTTTTAGATCTTTACACCACCATTCCACAATAATTTTGATTACTTGCTGACATTATTTACCTGTTTATCTAAGCTTACACTCAAATTTTGACAAAACAACAACTACATGCATCAAATACTTAAGCAAGATGGGGTGTATCTCAGGATACAGTCAGACTCGTTGCTTTGATGATTTAATCATCCCATAAATGACAATAATGTTATGAAGATTAAAGGAAGAATCAAACTTAAACTTCAATATTCAGCCGAGCTGAATCTGTCCTGGTACATAATGAGTTGAATCTGACCTGGTATGTAGCAGGTTTAATCTGTCATAGTATGTAACGAGTTGAATCTGTCCTGTATATAGCGAGTTGAATCTGTCCTGGTATGTAACAAGTTGAATCTGTCCTGTATATAGCGAGTTGAATCTGTCCTAGTATGTAACGAGTTGAATCTGTCCTGTATATAGCAAGTTGAATCTGTCCTGTATATAGCGAGTTGAATCTGTCCTAGTATGTAATGAGTTGAATCTGTCATGGTATGTAACGAGTTGAATCTAACCTGTATATAGCGAGTTGGATCTGTCATGGTATGTAACGAGTTGAATCTGTCCTGTATATAGCAAGTTGAATCTGTCCTAGTATGTAACGAGTTGAATCTGTCCTGTATATAGTGAGTTGAATCTGTCATGGTAGGTAACGAGTTGAATCTGTCCTAGTATGTAACGAGTTGAATCTGTCCTGTATATAGCGAGTTGAATCTGTCATGGTATGTAACGAGTTAAATCTGTCCTGTATATAGCGAATTGAATCTGTCATGGTATATAACGAGTTGAATCTCTCCTGTATATAGCGAGTTGAATCTGTCATGGTATGTAACGAGATGAATCTGTCCTAGTATGTAACGAGTTGAATCTGTCCTGTATATAGCGAGTTGAATCTGTCTTGGTACATAATGAGTTGAATCAACCTGGTATGTAGCAGGTTTAATCTGTCATAGTATGCAATGAGTTGAATCTGTCATGGTATGTAACAAGTTGAATCTCTCCTGGTATGTAGCAGGTTTAATCTGTCCTGGTATGTAGCGGGTTTAATCTGTCCTGGTATGTAGTGGGTTTAATCTGTCCTGGCATGTAATGAGTTGAATCTGTCCTGGTATGTAATGAGTTGAATCTCTCCTGGTATGTAGTAGGTTTAATCTGTCCTGGTTTGTAGCGGGTTTAATCTGTCCTGGTATGTAATGAGTTGAATCTGTCTTGGTATGTAACAAGTTGAATCTCTCCTGGTATGTAGTAGGTTTAATCTGTCCTGGTATGTAGCGGGTTTAATCTTTCCTGGTATGTAATGAGTTTAATTTGTCCTGGTATGTAATGAGTTGAATATGTCCAGGTAAATTTCATTAAATAACAGTTGTACATGTAGACCAAAGGTTACAAAATGTGTCTTTGATGACTGCACTGTTAGAAAAAAGATACGGGCATGACAATATTACCTCATAGACAGAATGCAGCATGCTGATTCAGTCATCTAGAATTTTAAAGCAGACAATTACAAACAATTTCTTAGTTTTCTCTTTCAATATTGATGAACAGTTCAGATATATGGGAATCAGTTAGCATTCAAAAAATGCGCAACACATAAACTTTTTTCCCCGCTAGTATAGTCACCTGCCTGGCATTTGCACCAAGCAGTGGGGTCATCTCAAAAGTTACTCTAGACTAGTATAATTGCATAGCAGACAGGAATATATTTGTAAATCGTTTTTCCTGGCACTTTGTACAAATAGTTTAATTTGGCACAAAACATTCAAATCCCTACCACTGAACAATAATAATGGGTGGTCAGAGATCATGCACATTTATGATGGCTTGTTTTCAATACGTCGCTGCCACTTCACTTTAGACATAACACTGGTGACTTTAAATGTGGTAATTTTCTGTTGGGTGAGTACTCTTTTGTGAGAGACATGTGCCCACTTTTAAGAGACTTGCCTATAAAGTTTCAAGTGGTTGGTCATCAACATGGAGATACAGTCAGTATACGGAACCTCTAGATAATACAGGTTATATTTAGAATTCTGTTTCCTGATTGCATCAACAATCATGAAATACTTTCAAACTGGAGATCATTTGTGTTGCTTACTTTCAGTCATTTTGAATAAGACTGGGCTACAAAGTTGCATCATTTTGTCATGCACTTCATATATCATTTAAACGGAAGGTAAGCTTTGTAAACAGTCACAGGCTAACACAAAATGATCTCATTTACATGTGTAAAAGTAACAGCCGTGGTGACAGGTACTGAAGCCTGTATTTAATTCCATGTAGAGGTCCCTTGAAAGCTATGACAGGTACTAAGGTCTGTATTTAATTTGATGTTGAGGTTTCCTTGAAATCTATGACAGGTACTTCCGGGTTCTTCCTCCACCAAACATACTGGCCATCATGTATAGCCTCTCGTGTGCTGAAAGATAGCGTTAAACCCACAAAACCGAAACTGAAAACTAAAAAAATTGCATTGCAATACATGTTATCATTTTGTGTCAAGATTTGAATATATGATTCATGTGTATTATTACAGTATATCAGATTTGTATGTTGGATTTGGATATTAGAATAGTGAAAAAAATGCAGTGTTTTTTCATTGTAACAGATACAGCTTGTACTTGTTTAGTTCAGTGTTGTTGTAGATACATGATCTTTTGGTGTATGGAGTTAAAACATTCTTGAGGAATGTTGATGTAGATACATGGGCTTTTGCTGTATGGAGTTCAAACATTCTTGCAGAGTGTTGTTATAGATACATGGGCTTTTGCTTTATGGAGTTAAAACATTCTTGAGGAATGTTGTTGTAGATACATGAGCTTTTGGTGTATGGAGTTAAAACATTCTTGAGGAGTGTTGTAGATACATTAGCTTTTTGCTGTATGGAGTTAAAACATTCTTGAGGAATGTTGTTGTACATGGGCTTTTGGTAGATAGTGTTAAAACATTCTTGAGGAATGTTGTTGTAGATACATGGGCTCTTGGTAGATAGTGTTAAAACATTCTTGAGGAATGTTGTTGTAGATACATGGGCTTTTGGTAGATAGTGTTAAAACATTCTTGAGGAGTGTTGTTGTAGATACATGGGCTTTTGGTAGATAGTGTTAAAACATTCTTGAGGAATGTTGTTGTAGATACATGGGCTCTTGGTAGATAGTGCTAAAACATTCTTGAGGAATGTTCTTGTAGATACATGGGCTTTTGGTAGATAGTGTTCAAACATTCTTGAGGAGTGTTGTTGTAGATACATGGGCTTTTGGTAGATAGTGTTAAAACATTCTTGAGGAGTGTTTGTTTCAGATTGATATATCTTGTCATTATTTCAGCAACTATTATTGTATCTGTGGCAAATATTGTTATAGAAATATTGACTGTAAACGATATCTTAGTTTAAGCTGCATTCCCTCACACAAACAATTTTTCATTAATGTGGCAAGCATGTTGTTTGTATCTCATAACTATGTAAAATGGTTGTCTTACCACAGAATCCACCCAGATCATCAAGTTCAGCCAGGTTGGTTTTTGGATAACACCCGTATCACGCACAGTAAATATAGCATTGATTACATTCAGTGACATGGAGGTTTTAAATATAAGTCTTGGTTACTTCAGGTTTTGAACACGAATAATTATTGTGTTTGAATGATTGCTTTGATTTTTTTAATGTGTCTGATATTCTTTTCTGAGGTTAAACAGAAATAATTTGGGCAAATATCATCTGTTTGTGACACTGCGACAGTACTCAATACTTAGTTTTGTCAACCCTTTAATTGATTATGGTCAAGTTGTGTGCAATAGAATGTTTCTTGCTGACCTTTTTGCTGGTTTGTTCACGCATGCATGACAAACAAAATACAGCTCTCACCCGTTATAATGTGCCTTGTTATAACACTATTCTGGATATAACACGGTACTACTATGGACCCTCTGACCAAAATCATACTAATGTATAACAATAGGGTTGAAAGAAAACAATGTGAAACTTAGTCTTATAGCTTAATTTCCTTTTCAAAACACCATTATTTAAAAAAAATTGATAGTCCCCACTATACCATGGTTCTGTATATTATGCTATTCTCAATATATCACAATTTCATATATATCACAGATCTCTGTATAACGCAGTTTGGCATATAATGCAGTCCATAGTACTTGACCCTGACTTCCGTATTATAATGAGGGAGAATATTACTGGAAATCACCCTAGCTTATTTGTATGTCATTTTGTCTGCCAGACAGGTATGGGGACCCTGTTTCCTCTCTTTGTTCTTCATTCTGGTGTACTAGTTTGGTAAATAATTTTAATTATTCTTCATTTGGAGAGACAGAATTATTTTATGCCTTTATCTTGATATTTAATTTGTTGCTAGAGAATGCAAAATTAAAGCAGTCTGGCAAGACCTCTCATGTACATTTCAGATAATGATCTCAGTGTTCCGAAAGGAAGAGATAAAAGCCTGGGTAGATTTAGCCGAGACAGGATATGCACCTGCTTTGTACCTCTTCAGGCTGGAGGGAAATAAAGTGGTCATAGAAATGGAAGTAATTTCAGAAGGTGGGTGTGATAGAATGAAAATGTTAAATATTCAGCAGTTATTTCATCCATAAAGCTGCAATATCAGTCATATGTCTTATTCTATTGGTACATTATAAATTTTGAATTGCTACCGGCAGGTGCAAAAGGAACTCTCAGGTGTGAATATAAATGATATTTGTGAACCTGAATGGTATTTATTAATCATACACTGAATGTCAGGGTCCTGCATCATACAGATAGGAATAAAGATGTTAGATATTCATAACAAATTTTCAACAACAAAAATTTTATGACAGTATTTCATTTATAGTTAATATTTTCTACTGTGAAGAAAGACTGGCAAACAGACAGACAGACAGTCCCCACATTGGTTTCTCTACAGTAAAGTCATATCAGCAGTCCATTGTTATGTACACGTGTTCTGCTTTTGTTTTTTTGTGATGTATATATCTAGAACTCTTTTTAAGTATGTATGCCATGTTTTAGTCAAGTTTATTTGGTTTTTAACGTAAAAGGTCATCATGAATATTTCATCTCAGCAAACAGAAAAAGGAAATGGAAGTATTAAGCAATTAAGTGCCTAAATATAAATTTAGTATTACCCTTCTCTGATCAATTAAGACTCAGTTAGATAAGACATAATGCTAACTATATACATGCCTATGAATTCTTGTACTACCATTGGCAAGGTATGAAGATTAAATTAAGGGTAACACAACAGTTTTGCCTATGCTGTCATGCTTATAATCCCATTTAAAAATACGATTGTGGAATGAAAAATTACAATAGAATCAGAATATTCATGGGGGTAAAATTTTGGTTTGAGAGTAAATGGATAATTTCATACAGGGTTTCCACAGGTCAGGGAAAAGTCTAGGAATTTTCCGTTTTCATGAAAGTCATGGTATTTTATAAGTCATGTGTATACTATGTGTAGTGATAAAGAATGTCACATAATTCATGAACTAATTAGTTGTTTGGTCAGATAATTAGGTTGTTCTTGTTTTACACAAATTTTCTCTTTGTACTTTTGTATTTCAACTGCATTTGTGGAGCTAGTTTACATGCAAATAGTTGTACTTGATGAAAAGGTAGCTTGGCCTTGAGAAAACCTTTTTGACCTGAAATTATTTGCAAGATTCTGCTTATTTTACATCCAAGTATTTTTCCTCTAATGTCTGATCAATCATTAACCTTTATATTTTTTGGATTAAGATACAGCTTCTCAGTACAGTCGATATTACAACAAATTGTTGAAGGGGATATTCTGATTTGCTATGAAGATAGATATATATTTAGTGAACCATTGATGATCTCAAACTAATTTCATCATCGCCTAGTAACATTACAGAATCATTAGGATTATAATTTATATAAATGCACGTATGTTGGATTCATACATACACATTTTAAACTATTTTAAATAATTGTATTCCTACACCTAACATTTCTCTGTCAGATACTTTACCTGGTAACATTAGCAAAAAACCTCCGCCACCTCCAAATCAAGTCCTCCCTGAAAGATGAAGAACGTCTAAATATCTTATAGATGAAGGAACATAACTCATACAGATTTCCTCCCCTTTCCCCCACTAGTTGGCTAGCTTTATCCCAGATGTTTACCAGTTTAAGCTCTTGCTCAAGACTGCAAACAGTGCCTTTGGAACCCAGTTTCTTTTCTAATAGTTTCTTTCTAATAGTTTTGAGACAATCCATACAAATTTTGAGTGGTTGATATACCTTCCGTATACAACAGTTGTGAATTTGTTTTTGAATTTATTCATATTTTTGGCTGGTTGTTATTGTCCATGTAATATCAACTGGTAAGACTCACATGTGTGCTTTCAATGTTGTATCTTGAATTTGTGCTGTAAACACTGCAGTTCATATATGCATTTCTGTTATAGCCATTCGTGGTACATGGTTTTGCCTAATATAATATATATACTTTGTATATCTTTTGTATGTAATTTATCTTTACTCAGAGGATAACCAGAAGTCATGTTTGGTGACAGCAGCAAAATACTTGTCATCACTCCCATGCAGTGCTTGTGCATTGTGGGATATGGTCCACCATCTTAAAAAAATAGTTCATAGGCCAAAAAAATAGATCACATTCCAAATCATTGGACCAGGATGGTTTGAGGGTCCATCTGAACTCCAAATTGCTAGCTGGCATTTTGGGGGATGAAGTGATGCCATCCCAACCCCTGGTGAAGACTTCCAGAACTGTGCCAATGGCAACATATATTGCTGACCCAGCAGAAGCTGTTACAAGTGATTCTGCCAATGCTTCGATGTAAGCAAGTTGGTTCTTCCCCAATTTGGGGGCTTGCTGGACATAAGACCCCCCCCCCCAGCAAGACCATGCATGGTATCAGTGCCAGTGAACCCAGGTGTACAGGAATGCAATATGTGCTGGTCACCTCAGCCAGCGAGTACTATACCATATGCCATATTCCATCCCAGTGCCGACCAACTGGCTCAGCCGCTGCTCAACCGGTGTACAGCTTTAGCACGTGAGACTTTCTTATTTTGGACTGGCAAACCACATCAGTTAACAATTCTGACAGAGGTGGCAGGCTATGCCCTGCTGACCATCCCGCCTGGCCAGCATGACATGAGGCACATTTTGCTGGCACCATTTATGCATACTGGCTACTCAATTTGTGCTGCCTGGCCACCATCTGGCCTGGCCTGACTGGTCATGCCCGACCAACATCCTCCAGCCAGACCACATTCCATGCTGGATATGACAGTACCAGCTTTGCTAATGTACCTGATAGGTGGCTGCCACACCACACATGGTGACGACACAGCATTCCTGCCATGTGGCCTGTTATATGCAAGACATGCTGGAAGAGGACAACCACCACCCCCCTCCCCACTCCTTCCCTGTTGATAAACGGGATGACACAGACTTTCCTGAACACCCCAATGTGACTGTGGAATAGACAGAATTCAGCTTTAAGGCAGCAATAGGAGAAATATATAGAATTTTTCTTCCCCTGAATGCCATTTTCCTGCAGCAGTTAATACAGAGTATTACAAAGGCTTTGGTAGACTTTGATGAAGAGGATGCTCATCCATATTTTCGATGATTGCCAAAATTACTGGGCATCCCTTGGATAAGATTCATGATCCTAGTAATTCAAGAGCTTACTTTTTGGTGAGTCAGTTGCCAGCAGCTTTCTCATCTCACTATTACAAGTCATGTGATGCATGCCACTCAGATGTGCCTAGCTCAAATAAGGACATAGCTCCAATTAACAAATCTGTACATTTGTGTTATAAGGTGGACAGACAGGTGGTTCATTCCAAATTAAAGCTGGTCTGGGATGTTGTGTCTGCTCTCTCCTACTTGATTTAGCTATCTTTTTTCTAGCTGAGAAGGTACGAAACGACCATTCTTAGTAATTGGTGTGCTGTATTGCCAAAGTGGTCAACTTGGCAGCTCACCATATGATGGCAAATGCCTTAATGGTTTCCTGCAATCTAGATTTGATCAGAAGAGATGCTCTTGTGCGATTTTCTTCAGTTCAACCTCCCCATGTGGCAACATTGCATTCGCTTCTTTCATTTCCCCTATTTGTTTGGGGAGCTGTGTTGAGGAGGATACAAAGAAGGTAGTACAGGAGTTGCCAATTTGTTTTGGAGGGGATCTGGATCTTGTTTATCCAGACCCCACCCCTTTTGTTCTCCTTCTTGGTGAAGGTCCAAAATGATCCCATTAAAGGGGACAGGCTACAGAAGGAGAGAGCATTTGCTCATAAAGCTAGTGGTGCAGTTAGTCTCTAAACTGGACTCATTGGCTTCCATGTGCATGGTTACATAACTGCATACATTATCTGTGGATCCGAACTACATGCAGTTTTGTTCCAATGGTGCAGTCATACTAATGATGCAACATGGTTTTGTCTTTAAGAACAGGTTCCTGTATACAGGCAATCAAAGAATAATCATTCACCCTCTCTCTCTTCAGTTGACCCATTGAGAGAGTTGAAGTCACATTACCCAGTTCTGCCACTTAGATGCTATTAGAGGTGCATGGAGAATGTCATTCCCATCAGAGGCTTTCCCTACTGATTAAGGCGGAAAAGCAAGCCATAACCCCGAGATAGGCATACTCTGACCTCTCATAGGATAAGGTATGCCACATGAAGATCTCAGCTGAGCTTACAAAGTACAAACGGTTTTGATGAGCCTGACCTCCAGACATAATGGAGTCAGTTGGCAGGCATGCCCAGTCTATTTTCTCTAGCTTCTATTTACAGGATATGGCCTTCCAAAGGAGACAGCTGAATCTCAGTGGGTCACTGGTAGCTACCCAGACAGTTACCATGCTCCATTCATGATAGTGCAGCCTCAGTTCCGGGCATGACCTCAACCTCATAGCTTTCCTTGGATTTGCACAGGAAACTTTTGCAGGTAAGGTAATAGCCAGGTGCTAGACCCCACAAGGGTCTCCTTCACATGAATATAAATACAATAATATTCGGTTGTGCTGCCATAACATTAGGAGAAGTTCATCCTTTCAGTAGAGCAGCCATGGTGCTCATAGATGGGGATGAGTGTAGGATTGGATGCTCATGCATTTCCACCTCCTTACCTGTTTTCCCAGTTGTAATGTGATCAGGTAATTTATTTGACAGAGAAATATTTTGTTTTTTTAATAAATTATGTTTTTCAGAGAATATTAACCGGATCACATTTCTGTAAGTCACTCCCACCCTTCCCCACAAATGCAAGCGTCCTTTCGTTGGTATTGCTAAGCTTAAACTGGTAAACATCCAAAATATTAGTAGCCCCTAGTGGGAGCAAGAGAGATAATCTGTGAGAGTTACTTCCCCTCAGGTATATGATACATAGATAGACATTTTTTCAGGGAGGGCTGGAGTTGGAGGTAGCAGAGGTATTTTCCTGTTGTTAATATGATCGGGCAAGCAAATACAGAGAAGCATTATTAACAATAAAATTTCCTTTTTCAAAAAAAAAGGTTAAATACAGGGTGTTATGTGGTTAGCTGTGGCAGAGGTGGAGGCCAAAGTTATTGGCATTATTTCTCCTTTATTAAGCCCAGAGGTCCAGCTTCATAAATTCATTGAAAAATTGGGGCAGGCTTATAATAAAATTGAAAAAATTTCTTAAACTGAGGTTGTCTTAAGATCAAGCATAGTTTTTAATTTTAGAAATATGGTAAATTCCTTTGTTTTATATGTCAAAAGTGTATGTGTCTGTGTTGGACATAAAACGAGCGAGAGAAAATTTGCTTTTGTCAATGATAAGTCATGAATGTTTCATTCTCGTACCCTGTGGGAATCCTGTCATGGGGATAAAATGTTTTATGATAACAGTATTTACTTTAACATCCAATCTTCAATGCTATTTTTTGTGTTGGATTTTATTTTTGTGAAAATTTAATACCCACAAAAAAGAAACTTAATTCTCAGCAAATATTTCTAATTTATTGTTACAATTCTAAAAACGAACCAACATTCAGCTACTGTAATTGAGATAGAGCCAGCCATTGAATTAAAGTTGTTACATGAAAGTTATATTATTGGTGGTAAAACATCTTAAAGTGTAAATTACTGAACTGTTGTATCAGAAGTCATTGTTGTTACTTAGATTTTTAAAAATTCAATTAATCATTCCAGCTGATCTAATTAGTAGAGATCCTTTTTGCTATCTTTAAAATATTTAATATAATCTTTAAATGCGGTATGGTGTAATTTTAATCCTTTTGTTATGGGTAATTTTGAAGATCTATATGTATTAATTTGATCAGTTAATTACAGTTGTGAGTGTATGGCAGTGAGATTTACTAGAAGAGGGAATGATGTAAATTGACTTTGTGCTTTGTAACCCTTCCTCAGCTTGAGGGTGTTTGGGCATTTCTTTATTACTGATCATTTTGCTGGACTAAGTCCCAAATTAGTCCCAAACTCCTCAATGTCAAAACATCATAGCTGCACCATGTACAGAATTTTATATATGATTTCTCTTTTTCAGCAGTAACATTACGGAAAATTGTAGATGAGTACTTGTTTAGAATGGATGCCAGTCTCGCTAAGCCATTTTCTCTGTATGTTTTGGATGGTGTTTTGCGGGCAGCAAGTACAGTGCATGACAAAGGATGGGTACACAGAGATATGCATGGTAAGATATCAGTTAGCACAGTTTATTCATAACACTGACCAAAGCAGTTTGAAGTATAAATTACTGTGACCTACATTTCACAATTTCACAATTTACTGGCTTAGGTAAAATTTTTATGTTTAGCTTATGATCACATAGGTTTTTGACATCATGTACACATACTGTTATTCCTGGAATCATTACACTTCTTCAGGAGATGCATCTTTATGAGTACTACACACTCATTACAAAAGTAGGTCACTCTGATCCATATTTCACACTTTACTGGCTTTAGTTAAATTTTGTGTTATAACTAGTCATGCATAAGTTATTAAACTAGATGATTGTTTATTACTTTTGTACCACACCCATTCAAACAAGGACATGTTAACCTACATTTAACATTTTACTGACTTGGGTTAAGCTTTTGCTTTAACTCATGATCTCATAGGTTTTTTGTATGCTATGTAGATACTGTTCTATCTAGTGTCATGAAAATTGGTGAGGGGATGCACCTTGATGAGTACTACTCCCTCATTTCGCTTGTAGATCATTGTGGCCCATGATTCACTCCTCAATCACTTGGGTTACATTTTGTGTTTGATGCTCATTTCTCAAGCACTGTTCATGCTAGAATTGTGGAATTTGTTATGATATGCATTTCTATTAGTACCACACCCTTGTAACAAAAGAAACTCCCCATAACCTATGTTTCATCTTTTACTGGCTTTGGTTCAGTTTTTACACTGAGCTTATGACCACATGAGTTTTTTTGGCATGCTGTATACATACTGACCTGACTTGAATCATGAAACTTGGTGAGGAAATGCATTTTGATAAGTACAACACCCCTATTGCAAAAAGAGGTCTCTGTGACATTTACTTCATGCTTTAGTGACTTTGTTGAAATTTTGTGTTTAAAGTACATTCATTCCGTACTGTTTATGTCTGAATCATGAAACTTGTTGGTTGGATTTCTGTTAGTACTACAGGGAGCTGCAGTAGCTGAATTGGTTGAGCATGGGACATGTAATCCAAGGGTCATGTGTTTGATACCCACCCAGGCCAGCTCGGGTTGGCTACCTCATCATGTTGTCGGGAGAAATACTTAGCTCCCATTTCCTAGGCATGATGTAGCGCAGTAATGTTGAAATCACTGTTAAAAACCAACCAATCAATCAACTGTTAGTACTATACCTTTACAGGCAAAGAAAGTCACCATGACCAACATTTTGTGCTTTTTTAGCATATTTTAGATATTTGTGTTTAACTCATGACCACATAGATTCTTCCATGCTGTATATGCATAATGGCCTACACAGATGTCCCTTTCTGACATTTGCAGTTGAAAATAGGAATAAGTATGTTTATTCTGTTAAACACTTTCAATATTAATAACTGTACATTGTATATTGTGATAGGTTACTCTCAACAGGTTAACTGTGTATTTTACATATGAATAAGTATAGAAACTAGATGTGTGGACTGCATGTTTTTCATATGAGATCTCATCTGTAGTGGTTAATCAAGGTAATTATTGATGCATGAACATTGCTTGTAATACTGGCTGTCACTCCAAGATTACTTGAAGCCTTTGATTTTCACGCAGTAAAATCTGGTTTCTAGTGGTGGAGAATGATATTAGCTTTTTAATTCTATGTTCCATTAATAAATCAACAGAAAACTTGCTGCACTTAAAACTATGTAGCAAATACCACTTATTCCAATTTCAGGACAGTATTTTCATTGTACTAAGACCATACTGAAAATCATACTGAAAATCATACTGAAAACCATAAATTCCAATTTTTCAACACATCGTTGAACTAGGGCCCAAACTCAGGACTTCCCAAACTTGAGATGGATTTTATGCATCACTGTGTCTCCAATAATCATAATCATGCAGACCTACCAAGGCTGATAGTCATTCATTCCCCGTGTTTCCAATAATCAATATCTTGCAGACCTACTAAGGCTGACAGTCACTTTTTCCTGTGTCTCTATTAATCATGATCATGCTGACCTGCCAAGGCTGACAGTCACTCATTCCCTGTGTCTGGATTAATCATGATCACGCAGCCCTACAAAATGTCTTTGGTTTTTATCAACTCATTATAGTACTATATGTTGAAATCATAGAAAAGAATGTTCTTTTTTATTGTTTTATGTCTTTTCATGCCCTGTCACATTGTGTATATCAGGGGTGAGCAAAATAAAATTTCATCCACTTGTCCAGGACAAGTGGTTTCAGAAAATTCATTTGTCCCACCTACCTTTTCACTTGTCCAAAATTTAAATCACTTGTCAAGATTTGATGAGATGTTTGCACTTTAATCCATAGAAAGAACAAAAGAAATAATGTGCAACTTATTTATTTCTTAAAAGAATTTAATTTTTCAAAAACATAGGTTGATATTATATATTTTGTTACATCAGAGGTTTTCAGTTTTCCATTGTCCAGGTATCTTATATGCACTATTTCTTGCTCCATGATAGCAGCAGTACATGTACTTTCATCACCAGGAATGGAAAGGAATTTACTGGAATTCAGACTTTCCCTAACTGCACAGGCTTTGTGAGGTACAGAACTGTCATGAGACTTGATTGGTTTAATCCTGAATTTGTCAGTTCCATTGACAAATATGCTGGTTGAATTTCCAACCTGTGATATTTTGGGATATTGTTTGCAATAACTGCAAAACATTTTTCCTTCTGAGTCAGTGAATTTAAGCCAGGGATAACTATCAATCCAATGTGGCTGAAAATTTCTCAGTCCCTTAGTGGTGTCATATTGGACATTTTTTGTTGCCACAGAGTCTGGCTTATGTCTCTTTGAGAAATAGTTACCTTACGCTCAGTGGCAGTCTTACGTTTTACCCCTCCACTTTCACCTTAATTTTCCTTCTGCGACTCCTCCTTATTGACTTTCTTGAAAAAAATAATTTAGTAAACTCATTTTATCACATAGTGAACATCACCTTGCTTGACAACTACTTCTAAAGTGATCATAACATACATTTTGTCCTTTAAATATGAACAGAGACAGCTCCTTAATTAGAGTAATTGTTTCACTTCAAAAGCGGTATCAGACACGGAAGTTAATACTCTGTATATTCAACTAAAAATTTAAGAATCATTACTGCCATTTAATCAGTTAATAACGGAACTGACACAAATGTCGGTAAAGTGCCTTTAGTCAATTTAATTGGATTGGATTGACTTACTGGATTAAAATCATAGGGTGAGTCGTTCGTGAGGATCTGATTTAAGTAAACACAAGGAAGCCATTTAAAACACTGCTAAGTAATCATACTGGCTTTGTTTTGTCTCACATGTTTTGATTGGCCAATAATTTAGTCGCTTAGCCTAATATGCAGTCAAGCGATAATATAACATGCACACATGCAAGAGTTAACAATGTCCAATATTAGGTGTGATACTAGCTGTAAATAAATACATGAAGTAGAATCAAGCATTCAGTATGCCCAGAGGGCATGAATGGCCAGAAAAATGTAGATAAAGTGATTATGGCATGGAAATAGGCACTTGCCCGACTTTTTTAAAATTAGTCAAAAAGCACTTGTCTCGTACTAGCAAATTGGAAAATTTTACTTGCCCGACGCCGGGGTATGGGATTTGCTCAGCCCTGTATATGTATGTATATGGTTTGATGGCATGCAGCAAAATATTGCCTATGTAGCAGTGTTTCAGCAAGTTGCCTTTGTGGGATTTACCAAAAATAGACACCAAGTCCTGCAAAAATTGAGGTTTAAAGTGCCAAAAGTGGTGCAACAGAAAATGAACAATGTGCTTTTTATTTACCTTTAATCTGATACAGATTTGCCAACCAATAATTAGATGTTCAAATTGCTCAATTATTGTTTTCATGAAAATCAATAAAATCCATCAAGCGATTGTTTTTATTTCTATGCTCAGACTATCTTTTTTCCCCCATTTTCCTGATCCCTTATGTGGCAAACTGCCTGCTTGCTAGCATCAATTTCAAGCCCTGCTCCATTGACCCACTTTACCAAATAAAGATAGGAAATGCAACAATACTAAAGTTATGAGGGGATCAACATTTCTCTGTGGTGATTACTTTTGTGTGAATATACTGTCTGCATGATAATTAATGTTTTTCAGTGGCTACTGGAAACTACTTAAAGCTTCATAGAGGTGAGGTGTGTGATCATTGATTATGTTCTGGTCATGCTTTGCTTTTACTTGTTCTTTATATGCGTATGAATGGCAAAGAGAGAATGATGCTTAAGGTTTGAGTGTTATGTTCACAGATTTTGGTGTATATTTTCTGGGGTGATTATAATTAATTGATGGAAATATTTTCAGAAGTATTCAATAAATTTGAAGTCAACATTGGATATATTCTTTTCCATAGCTGGTAATTTAATGCTGCAGAAGCAGTCAGAATCCAAACTCCGGGTACGAATTTTAGATTTTGGAATGGCACAATCTTTTGATGGGCCTCAAGGATTGGAATTTGAAAATTTCCGAAGAGATATCAGCGAGGTTGTGAGGATCTTCAGTGCCTTGTACTGCGGACAAGAATTTGACAGTGCTATGGATCTAAAAAGGAATTGGCAAACAAAGTTAAATGAGGTATGGTTAAATGGTTGCATTTTCATATATAGATGCAAGATAGTGTTTGATTTAAAAATTTTGAAATCATCTTTGTTTTGTATTGTATATTTACTCAAATTTATGAATGTTTTTACATACACTTGAATTTGCCTTATTGACTCGTATCATTCAGGTTTTCTAGTTTCTTCCACATCAGTGGCTATCTAATGTCATATTTTGGCTCGTTGAGAGTAGCACTTAATTTAATACAGTCCTACCCATTTATGTCGACATCCTCGGGCCCGAGGAAATATTGTCGACATAAGCGGATGTCGAGATAAGTGTTTGGGGGGGGGTGAGTTGTCGTCAATGAGCAGGATTTACACTTTGAGAAAACAAAGAATGGAAATTTTGAGTACATGAAGACAAAACCAGCATGAAATACACATCTATATTGACAAATTACATTTTGGTTACCTTTGTGTAATAAAATCCACAATGCATTAAGTGCATGCATATGAAAAATCCATGAATTTGTGTACGAATCTCATGTTAGAAAATATATGCATCGGTCACATCCTGATAGGAAACTCATGTATAAAAAATGGTTGTCCTCATTTGATCTAACACGTTTTCACAATTCACTACGATAATCATTGTCGCCAGTAGCACATGGTTGCATAGTTGTTATTTACATGCTACAAAGTACATGTACATGTACTTAAATTGGCCTAGATTTTGGTCAGCCTGAAACAATGTTCCCATCTTACTGAGGCTACTAAGGGGATGGGGCTATTCACAGGGAAATGATAACATGTATTTATTTACGGAAGTCATCGTGAAAAGTACATAAAATTTAACAAGAGATATGCGGGTGATATGATTAATTTACCTTCAATGTAGCCTTTCTTTATAGACTCAGCAGCTTTCATCCATCTAGACCAACAAATTGTTCTCCTCCTTTTTTTTTTTTTTTTTTTTTTTTTACTGGTCCTCCACTAGTAAAAAAAAAAATATATAAAAAAAAATAAGGCGGAGAACAACTTTTTGGTTTATCATCCATCCTGACAGGGTGTTATGTTTAAGTGAAAAGTTTTCACAGACATATTTGCGAGATGCCCCACGTTCAACATCCTTAACAGCCAGATATTTAGTTTCCAGAGACTGTAAATTTAATCTGCGTTTTACACTGCCGTTGGTAGCCATCGTAAACATAAATAAAGTTAAAAAGGAAACTTTCACAGCACAATAAACTTGTTTTAATCACATATCACTTTGGAAAATGCAACAATCGATCAGATTTCATTGCTTTTATTCAAGTTTGGTGATGATTTTTCTTTAATGAAGGGTGGATTGTTTTTATTGAACATTGTAACCGGCTTGCTTTGATGAAGGGTACATGTGTTTTTTAAGTCGCCGCGAGTGGCCAACTTTATAGGACCAAACAAAAGCCTGTTTTTTAATCCTCTGAGTCATAAAGCCTGGCGGCAAGATCAACTAATTGTTGAACAAAGTACAGGTCGGAACTGGCCGCTTGTCGACATAAATGACCCGGCGGCAAGATCAACTAATTGTTGAACAAAGTATGGGTCGGAACTGGCAGCTTGTCGACATAAATGATTAGAAAACAAAGGATTTGTTCAAGTTGGGACCAAGGGCTTCTGTCGACATGTACGTTTATTTTTTTTATCTCGACGTCGACATAAGCATGACAAATTTGGTAGTAATAGTGGACCAAGGGATCGGGACTTTGCTTTTTTGTCGACATAGGCGGCTTGTCGACATAAGTGATGTCGATATAAGTGGGTAGGACTGTATGTCCCATTGAGAGTAGTACCTAATATGGTCACTGGGAGTAGTACCTACTGTGGCCATTGAGAATAGTACCAAATATGGTCCACTGAGAATAGAATTTAATATGGCCCATTGAGAGTAGTACTTAATTTAATATGTCCCATTGAGAATAATACCTAATATGGCCCATTGAGAGTAGTACCTAATATGGCCATTGAGAGTAGTATCTACTATGGCCATTGAGAGTAGTGCCTGCTATGGCCATTGAGAATAGTATCTAATATGGCCCTCTGAGAATAGAACTTAATATGTCCCATTGAGAGTAGTACTTAATTTAATATGTCCCATTGAGAGTAGTACCTACTAAGGCCATTGAGAGTAGTATCTACTATGACCATTGAGAGTACTTATATGGCCATTGAGAATAGTACCTAGTGTGACCATTGAGAGTAGTACCTATTATGGCCATTGAGAATACTGCCTAATATGGCAATCTGAGAATAGAACTTAATATGGCCCATTGAGAGTAGTACCTACTATGACCATTGAGAGTACTAATATGGCCATTGAGAATAGTACCTAGTGTGACCATTGAGAGTAGTACCTACTATGGCCATTGAGAGTAGTACCTGCTATGGCCATTGAGAGTAGTACCTACTGTGGCCATTGAGAATAGTACCTAATGTGGCCATTGAGAGTACTAATATGGCCATTGAAAATAGTACCTACTGTGGCCGTTGAGAGTACTATTATGGCCATTGCGAATAGTACCTGCTACGGCCATTGAGAATAGTACCTACTGTGGCCATTGAGAATAGTACCTACTGTGGCCATTGAGAGTAGTACATACTATGGCCATTGAGAGTACTATCATGGCCATTGAGAATAGTACCTACTTTGGCCATTGAGAATAGTACCTACTGTGGCCATTGAGAGTAGTACCTACTTTGGCCATTGAGAATAGTACCTACTGTGGCCATTGAGAGTACTATTATGGCCATTGAGAGTAGTACCTATTATGGCCATTGAAAATAGTGCCTACTATGGCCGTGGAGAGTAGTACCTACTATGGCCATTGAGAGTACTATTATGGCCATTGAGAGTAGTACCTATTATGGCCATTGAAAATAGTACCTACTATGGCCGTTGAGAGTAGTACCTACTATGGCCATTGGGAGTCCTAATGCCATTGAAAATAGTACCTAATATAGCCCACTGAGAACAGAACTTAATGGACCATTGAGAATAGTACCTAATATGGCCCATTGAGAGTAGTACCTATTGTAAGCACCACATGATATAAATGAATGGATGCTGTGTTGGTTGGGCTATTAAGGCTGATTAAAAGGTTAGTCAGGTACTCTATGATGGGATTCATATTTTCAAACAAAATTGCCATAAACACTTTTATCATTATATATGGGTAAGGCCAAGCAATAAACAAAGTGCTGTGTGTTGTGTTTGTTGAAAGACAATAGATCAACAGTTGGTGAGGTTGTTTTACATCATACTGATGGTAGGAACATTGAGAGTAGTACTCAAAGTCACAAAATGGGATGTTTCTGGTGCTGATGCAACTAAAATCAATCAAAATGGTAGAAACAATTGCATATACTAGGATAGAGTAATTTTTTTTTATTTAGTTAAATTCAGTGAAGAAATATTATAGAACTAATGCTAATTGAAAATCACTGGGATCTGGCAACTCTGCTGACAATGTATATGCATTTGACCTTAGCACTCAAGTCCACCCAATACAATTTGGTACACATTTTTATATGCACATGAGAATGAATTGATTGTTCCATTTAATACATTTTCCAAGGTCTATTTGGCTTTTGACTTTTTCAATTTTAACATTATTTGCTTAGTAGGGGCATACAAGTCATACAAACTGAGGTCTAGTTGAAAGCACAGGTTGAGTAAACTACTTAAGTTTGGAACCTTCAAGCAATGGTGTCTATTAAGATGCTGAATATTTGTCCGACATAAATGTTGCAATAGTGAAATATAGTGAACTAAATCATTTCCTTCTGGGTTTTGTTCTTCTACTGGTTTAAAATACAAAACCATTTTGAAGATAGCTGTTTTCATGCATCAGTAGATTTTTGTCATACTTGTAACATGATTCAATTCATCAAGATATAAAACACAAGGTAAGAGATCAAGGCTACATGAGTTGAAATTTATGTGGATCTTTGGGTGAAAAAAGTCAAAGGTTAAAAACACAGGAGTTGAAAATGCTCACTTAATTTGATAATTTATTTTTCATACTGGTTTTTTTTCTCACACATCTAATATTCAATTCAGATTCAGTTGGCACAAGAAGACAAGGAGGAACTGTTTTGTCTCATTGATAGTGCTATGAAAATTGTTCATCCCCATGACGTGTCCGAATTTCAAGGACTAGTGAAGAAGAAACTTCAATCAGGTAGGTTTAAAGGAGAAACACCAAATGCTTATATTTTGCTTTTTCACTTTGTGTTTGGTGTAATCTTCTGTATTAATATAGCATGCAATAATACCTCCCCATCAAAATCAATAATTGGACAGGTTAATAGGTCAGATGGTAGAGTAGTTGTCTAGTATCGGAAAGGTCCCAGGTTCAGGCCTCTTTTCAGAATTTAATTAAATCTGTGACATTTTATGGCAGCATGTGGATCGCACATGGACTTGTCATGCTTGACATGAATGACTATCAGCCTTGGTAGGTCAGCTTGAACATGGGTTATTGGAGATACAGAATGAGTGACTATCTACTTGGTAGGTCTGAATGATCATGATTATTGGAGACACTGAGAATAAGTGACCCTCAGCCTTTGTAGGGCTGCGTGATCATGATTAATCGAGACACAGGGAATGAGTGACTGTCAGCCTTGGCAGGTCAGCATGATCATGATTAATAGTGACAGAGGGAATAAGTGACTGTCAGCCTTGGTAGGTCTGCAAGATATTGATTATTAGAGAAACAGTGATGCATAAAATCCATCTCAAGTTTGGGAAGTCCTGAGTTTGGGCCCTAGTTCAACGATGTGTTGAAAAATTGGAATTTATGGTTTTCAGTATGATTTTCAGTATGATTTTCAGTATGGTCTCTTAGTACAATGAAAACACATTTTTTTGCATTAAATCTTTGTCTAAAGTTTGTACTGTCCTGAAATTGAAATAAGTGGTATTTGCTACATAGTTTTAAGTGCAGCAAGTTTTCTGTTGATTTATTAATGGAACATAGAGATTGATAATACGAGTGCTTAATGTCACATTTAGTGGCTGATGGTTGATACAATTTGCTAACTTATAGATAGAAAATATCACTAGAAACAAAAAAAATTCTGAGAGCAATATTTACCTGCATGCATTGTCTGTCACAAATGTGAATTAATGATTATGTCACTGATAGAAGATCAACTCAATTCCCATTGTAAACAATGTCCAACATTCAATGTCTAAGTGCAAGTTACTGTCGCTCTTTTTGATTAGTTAGTATTGTGAGTGATGTTAGTGATGTCACCCAAAACGTTTGAGCCTGCATACTTTTATTTTAGACAAAAAAAACTGTTTTAGATGAATTTTCTTTCATTGAATTAGAGTCTGAGCATGATGTATTTTCATATGATAGATTGCATTATGTGAAATAAAGATATGTTTTTTGCTTGTGTAAATATGATAAATATTTTTCATACATTAATAGATTCAATTTTTGTCAGTACAAGGTCAACGGCTATTATGTTTACAAAAGCTACAATAAATGCTGCTGAATGGCACCCTGTGGGCTCCCATGCTGTGTAAATGTAAAATGTTAACAGGTTTCTCAAACTGAGATTTCACTTTTTTGGGGTTCTAAAATGGCTGCCCACAGCCATATCAAATGGGAAAGGTGGTAGAGGAATGAGTTATTCTTTATTATTAGATTGAAAGTATTTTATAAAATAATGTATGAAATCTTTTATAACAAAACATTTTTGGAACATTCTGTAAACTTTGTGTGTAAAAATGGCCCAGTTTTAGCCAAACGGTAACCTAGAGAATGAATTTGGCCCAGTTTATAAATTATTCCTGAATTCAAGCCATCTGTTCTCACCTCTTTGATTATTCTCTGGAGAATTATTCTTATGTTCATGCTTGATTTTAATAAGAGATTAGCAAAATCATTTAAATTAACTGTATTATGGTTGAAATTAATCATTGTTTTCAAAGGGAACATTTTCATGGTAATTGGAAAGTGTTCAAAATTCTAATAGCTCATTAAGTTACAGAATAGCACCCTTTAAAAAATTTCACTGCTGAATAACAGTTTCTATGTTCTGACTTGCTGAATAACAGTTTCTATGTTCTGGCTTGCTGAAGAACAGTTTCTGTGGTCTTGCTTGCTGAATAACAATTTCTATGGTCTGGCCTGCTGAATAATATTTCTATGGTCTGACCTGCTTAATGGCAGTATTAATTGTATTTTATTCAGGATAATGATTATATATTCCAGGAATAAACAGATTGTTATTAACCACAAGTAAAGATTAAAGTTAACTTTGATATTTTATTTTTATAATTTGTTTTATTGCTTTTGCTATGTCCTTGAACTTAAACAGTCATGCTTGGTCTTTCATGCAGCACATGATTTTTCAAATATTTTCCAATTGCATCACTTGAATAGTTAAAGATGAATTCAATTTTGAGACATATACCATTTGGCAGAGCCTATGATGCTATGACCTTGTCTGTCTGTCTGTCTGTTAAGTTTTCCTTTTCTGCACAATAGTTTCAGTTATTGACTTTGCTTTCAAAGGTCAAAGTTCAAAATCACTATGAATAAAATACGAAAATTGGTTTATGGAGAGTAACATTACTTCTACATCACAGATGAGGACCAGACTTTGTGAATGGCTTACAATTGGTTTAAGGAAAAAGACTATTGATTTTGGGATCAGAAAATCAAAGGTCAGTGTCACTGTGACTGAAAGAAGATGAGTGGCTTCAGCACAATAACATTTGCTCTACATCACATACTTGGACCAAACTTTATGGATGGCTTGCATTTGGGGTAAGGAAGAAACCCATTAATTTTGGGACAAAAAATGACTTTTGCACCAAAATTTCATTTCTTGACAGTCGACCTTCACCAAAGTTTGTGAATTACTTTTTGGAAAAGAAATAAGCCTGTTGTGTTTGGGGTCAAAAGCTAAAAAGTCAAGGTCCCTCACTCAGAAATAAAAAAATGGTGTTTGTATAATAACTTTAGTTCTAGACCACATACCTTGAAAAAAATGTTTGTGGAGTGCCTGCACTTAGGTATGAAGACGCCTGTTGATTTTGTGATCAAGAGTTCAAAGGTTACAGTTAGTGTGGCTCAAAGAAAAACGGGTTTTGCAGAATAACTTTTCTTGTGGAATAAGTTCCTTGACAAACTTTATGGATGGCTTGCACTTGGAGTGATAAAGAAACCAATAAATTCTGGGGCTATACGTCATTGTCATGGCAAGTTCAATAGGAAAATAATTCGGTATGTTAAGTTTAGTTCAGTACCACATACCTTGACTAAAGGTCATGGTCATTGAGACTCGTTGGTCAATAATCTCGAATCAACCTAGCCCAACTAGTGCCTACTTCGAGGACTATTAAACATGGAGTGACTGTATAATGTGACATTCATGGTGCTTTTATTCTAGACAACATTGCAATTATTTCATTATATTTTTGACATTCACTGTATAATGAATACAAACTTTTTAAATAATGGGTTAGTCAGGACAAAATGCTGCATAGCATTTATTAAGTGTATACTAGTTTGAAATGCTGAAATCATATATCAGGTTAGTATAGGCTGAGTTGCTGCATAGCATTTATTAAGTGTATACTAGTTTGAAATGCTGAATATCATATATCAGGTTAGTATAGGCTAAAATGCTGCATAGCATTTATAAAGTGTACACTAGGTTGAAATGCTGAATATCATATGCTAGTACAGGCTGAGTTGCTGCATAGCTTTGATTATTAATGATACGCAGAATGCTGCATATCATTGATTAGTTACAGATAGGCTAAGTTTCTATATTGCATCAATTCAAAATTACAGTTGCTGCATAGCAACTTTCCCATTAAACAATTAACTTATCACAAGAGATTTCACTGCCAAGTGAACAATTTCTTACAAAGATGAAAGCGAATTTGTTTCAAACGTTATCAACGTCGACTTTTCCGTACAGGTTTTACATTATTAGTTTTGGTTAACTTATCGTTATAAGTCTTGTCATGATAATTCTCTCACTTAAATTATATAGTGAACATTTTAGGCCTGTAATTTATGAACTTTCGAGCTTCAACATAAATCTCAAATTTCAGTAATGAGAAAAATGTCCAAATTCATGACCTACGAAAATTGCGTACATATTTTTCTCACCATTTAATGAAGTGTAATGTTGAAATGCTCCGTATTTTTTTTGTGGTTTGAAGTTAAAATGACATTTTTCTTATTGATATAAACATTTTATTCCTACCTACTATGCAAATTAAGTGTGATGTCTGACAAAAAGATTTTATGAACGATTTTTGTAATCGATCTGGTCAAATAAAAGGTGAAATACACTATTCTTGAGTGTAGTGGTTCGCACAATTCCAAAGATACTATTTGATGATAAATTCAGAAGTTGGATGCAGTGCAAGGTGTAACATGAAATACTTTCATTCAGAATGTATCACATCGCTGTAAAGCAACCATTTTATAGATCTAATCCCTGTTGCAAAAAAAACTGCATGGTTATATGTGGCTAGAAATTATAAATTCACTGCAGAGTGAACATAAATTATGAATAATTGCCATCATTTTTAAATTACTAATTACAATGAGTAAAGTTAGATCTAATAAATTAAATAGAAATTATAAACTTGAGGTCAATACTTTTGAGTAACTACTGTGCTCTGACAATGGAGAATGAATTTGGACAAGTTTAATTTGTACTAACACTGCTATATGTAACGAATTTCAGAGCAAGTAGATAAGATTCCAATACATAATACATTTTCTTTTACATTAATTTCTTTGAAGAAGATTTCTGGTATTTTTCTTTGGCAAAGCATTTGATTGATTTTATATATATATATATATATATATATATATATATATATATATATATATATATATATATATATATATATAAAGTTCTTTTGGAAACAAGATTTGCTATGGATAGATATTGTGTGAAATCGCAAAATAATTAGCAGGAATTTGACAGATTATTTGCATATTACTTTAAATCCAATCTATTGACCATGTCATATACACTGTTACAAAATAACTGTATTTTTTGGTGGTTGTATGATGTGTTCTGCCATGTTATCTGTCTCTCCATCCATAGATCCATCATTTGTCCATCCATGCATTTCAGCACAATAACTTAAGTTATACATTGTGGTCCTTGACAAAACTTTGTAAAGGACAAGAATTCTGTTGATTCTTGGGTCAAAAGGTCAGAGGCCAAGGTCAGTGACACAAAGTTGACAAATGGTTTTCAAACAGTAATTTAAGTTCTAGATTATGTACACCTGGCCCAAACTTAGTGAATTGTTGCACATGTGGTAAGAAAGATTTTGGGTTTAAAAGGTCATAGATCAAGACTACAGTAAGTCAAATAAAAAAACAGGTTTCTGCACATTAACTTCAGTTTTAAACCACATGCATAAACCATGTGAGTGCACATTGGGCAAGAAAGAAACCTTTTTTTATTTTCAGGTCAACAAAGGTCCAAGGTCAAGGTCACTTGGACACAGTTGAGAGATAAAGGTTCTTGTAAAATGAACCTCAAAATGCCACCAAACTTTGCAGAGGGCTTGTTGATATGGGTAGAAAATAGGCAACAGATGTTGGGTTCGAGGTCAAGGGCACAATGACTCAAATGAACACATTTGGTTTTCTACATGACCTTGTTTCACCAAATTTCACAAATTGTTTGCCTTTTGGACAAGGAGGGAACCTATTGCTTGTAGGGTTAAAAGGTTTAGGTAAAGGTCACAAATTGTTTGCCTTTTGGACAAGAAGGGAACCTATTGCTTATATGGGTTAAAAGATTTAGGTAAAGGTCACTAAGATGCATTGGTCAATACTGTCCAGAGTCGGTGATGCCTTACTGGTGCTTTAGGGCTATTAAACACAGGGCAGGCATTCATAATACTCTTGTAGCACAAATATCAACCAAGCGTACACGTTGAATTGAATTTAATTCAAGGGAATGTAACTTGAATTAAATCAGTCCATTATTCCTGGAGTTGATAAATCAGTTGTTTTCTTAAAATGATAATTTAATTCGAGTGAGATATAAAAGAACAGGTTGAATCCCATTCAGAAGTGATTTTTCTTTTCTCAGCGTTACCTGATGCGCAATCCCATGATGACATGATGAAGAGGGTCATAGCTCTTCTTTTTCCCGATGTCAGAGATTTTAGAGCAATTCATGCGGATCTGGAGGAGGATAGTTTACAGGTACAAGATTAATACTACTTCTTGTCTCTCACTTTTCCTTGAAAAAAAATATTACATTGGGCATGTCTGTCCTTCAGTCCATCTAGTATGCCATATTTTAATTTCCACACAAAAACTCCCTTTCGTAATTAGCATTGGACTTCAACCAAATTTGGTGTGCAGCTTGAAATTGATGAGACCTTGACTGAGTTCAGTTGTCAGCATTCCTTGTCATCATTTAGCAGGGTTGTTGTCCCAGGTTGTTGGATTAATTCACTTTCATTTCTGTCATTAACTCCATTATCTATTATTTGATTTCTGTCATTAACTCCATTAATTATTATTGAATTTCTGTAATTAACTGTATTAACTGTTATTTGATTTTTGTCATTAACTCCATTAATTATTATTGGATTTCAACCAAATTTGGTAGGCAGCTGGATATTCAAGAGACACTGGCTGAGTTTGATTTTCTGCATTCTGAATTATTGCTTTGTGGAGTTATAACTCATGATTGCCAGTCTCAGTCATGTGTTTCTGTATAAAAGCTTCCTTAATTATTATTTTCAACCTAAGTTTTTATGCAAATAAATATTGATGAGACCTTGGCTGAGTTCAGTTTTCAGCTTTACATCAGAGGTTATAAATTTGTTACAAGATGATGCAAAATGCTCCCAACTGATTTCAGCCAAAGTCTCACCAATATCAAGCAGCACACCAAATTTTAATGAAATCTAAAAAATGATTAAGGGAGTTAATGTGAGGAAAAGATAGTGGGTGGGTCTAACAATCAGAGGCTATAATTCTGCTAAATGATGACCATTTAACAGAGTTATAGCCCTTGATTTTAGATCCACCCACTATGTTAGGGAGTTACTCACTGAGAAAGTAAAATTAGGGCATAAATTGATAAACTCGTTAACATAAAAAGACTTGGTGTTTTGCTCCAATCTCAATCATGGAAAATCACATCATGATCAATGTAATATCCGTACATAGTTTCACACCCTTCTTCATGGTCAAAGTTGGTATAAACATTTCTGCCTTTAACCCTTTAGCTACTGCAGCTGTTCTACACCTTCCCAACTGCTGGGTGTTACCATAACAGCTACAGAGACTGGTTGCCAGACTGAATACTAGAGCATCATCTTGGCTGACTACATAAACGGTGTAAAAACATAGTTGCATTTATTTTCATTATTTCAATCAACAAAAAAAAAAAAAAACAGCTTGCCATGTATAGCTTTTGTTACTGATATATTTCAGCATTCACATACTCCTATATCCCATTATACAAGATATTTTCCAGTCATGTTGTTTTAAATGCCACCATATCAATCCAGTAGTTACATATTTACACATAACATCTGAAGCAAATCATCTGAAATTCCAAATTTGAGAGTGGTAACCTTTCAAAACAGAACTGTTTACAGCCAAGGAAAACCTCATGTTTTCTCCCTTTACCTGGTATCATGCAATTTTGGGTCTTGCTTGTGTTCTCTAATTTTCATGGTATAAGTGTTCATTTCTTTCACAAGTTTTTCTACCAGGCATTCAGGAAAAACCTTAAGAAAAAAATCTTTCTCATTGCTTTATGGTCCAAACTCATAAGTTGAGCCAACAGGAGAATTAAAACAATCAATATTGAAAAGTGAATATCATCACTCCATTGTGCAGGCAGGACTCTGGCCTCCTCTTCATCTGTGTCAAATGTGAAAATCATCACACCATTTTGCGGCAGGTCTCTGACCTCCTCCTGATCTGATTCAATTCACTTACATCAGGTGTTGAAACGGGACTGACATTAATATCCGAGTCAATTTTGAAGCTTGGTTCATCAAGCTCTTCTCCATCACTTGAATTAAATCCTTCAGACTTACTAATATCCGAATTAGAACCTATCTTTGCTTACCAAAACTACCAGTGGATCAATAACGTATGGGAAAGCCCTTCTGTTGTATCAAAATTTAACCTATCATATTACAAACTTGTATCAAAATGTAGAGTAAACTATCCTCTCATTGGTTATGATAATAACAAATATGTAACTTCATGTATTTTCAACAAATCAACATTAAGTTAACATATGCATGTCTGTGGCACTGGGCGTTAGAGTAGTGCTGATGTTAACTCATATTTTTGCATTGGGTGCAAACAAGTCTCATCTACAGTGCTCATAAACAGCTATAGGGTTGCAGAGTTATTTATAGATGATGCATACATTCATCAGTAGTAGCTAAAGAGTTGAATCCAACTAAAACATGACTTTCTTGGAACATGAGACCATTTACACCTGGTATATTGTAACAACTTAACATTGCTCAGTTAAGTCAGTTTCAGAAACAGATCTTACATGTGTTCTGTTCAGTGCAAGTATATTGGCAGAGATAATATGCCTCCACATTGGAGAGCTTCCAACATAGACACAGGGAGACGACTCTTTTACTATGCAAATAAACTTGATGTTGACATTGTTTTTTTCAATGTATGTGTGCACTTATTATGTGCTTATTATGTCAGATACAGTGTATGTGTGCACTTATTATGTGCTTATTATGTCAGATACAGTGTATGTGTGCACTTATTATGTGCTTATTATGTCAGATACAGTGTATGTGTGCACTTATTATGTGCTTATTATGTCAGATACAGTGCTGATACTCAAATAAGAATTTTCCAAATTAGCTGAAATAATAGAGCAGTAGACGGATCTGAAAATTAGCTGAAAAGTTATTGCAGTTACTATTAATGCATTGAAGATATTTGATTTTTGAATTTAAACAAAATTCTAAGTTGCAGTCTTGAAAGTTTTATGAATACAAAGTCAGGAATTTGATTTCTGTTGTTAAAAGTCCTCACTTTGTTGAAGAGTATAATCAAGCATGGTGTAATAATCAAGGATGGTGTAATAAACAAGGATGGTGTAATAATCAAGGATGGTGTAATAATCAAAGATGGTGTAATAATCAAGGATGGTGTAATAATCAAGGATGGTGTAATAATCAAAGATGGTGTAATAATCAAGGATGGTGTAATAAACAAGGATGGTGTAATAATCAAGGATGGTGTAATAAACAAGGATGGTGTAATAATCAAGGATGGTGTAATAATCAAGGATGGTGTAATAATCAAAGATGGTGTAATAATCAAGGATGGTGTAATAATCAAAGATGGTGTAATAATCAAGGATGGTGTAATAAACAAGGATGGTGTAATAATCAAGGATGGTGTAATCAAAGATGGTGTAATAATCAAGAATGGTGTAATAATCAAGGATGGTGTAATAATCAAGGATGGTGTAATAAACAAGGATGGTGTAATAATCAAGGATGGTGTAATAATCAAGGATGGTGTAATAATCAAAGATGGTGTAATAATCAAGGATGGTGTAATAAACAAGGATGGTGTAATAATCAAGGATGGTGTAATAAACAAGGATAATGTAATAATCAAGGATGGTGTAATCAAAGATGGTGTAATAATCAAGAATGGTGTAATAATCAAGGATGGTGTAATAATCAAGAATGATGTAATAATCAAGAATGATGTAATAATCAAGGATGGTGTAATAATCAAGGATGGTGTAATGCTTTTACTTTTGGATATACTTCTACTTCTTCATACATTTCAGTTGAGTGTATAGGCTTCCACCCTATGAGACAGAAGTTTTGTTTTGTGAACTTGATTAAGGAACTTTATTTTAATGTAACACCCTGAGAAAATCTTGAACTTTTTTAAGGGAATGTGGTTTATACAGCAAATTTGGTCCTATATTTTAAAGATTTTTTTTATATTTTACCTTTATCTTTTATTTTGTTGTACTTCATGTTTGTTTTTGTTTTTTGGAAGAGTTTTAGAGTCCTACAGATTTTTTGGTTCATTTCTTAATTTTACTTTTTTTTTCTTCTTGACTTTTAATCAGTACCATATAGCTATTTTTTTGCTGATGCATAATTAAATGCTAATAGATACATACATAATTGATATACTTCTACATACATTACATATATTTCCTTGCAGGAATCCCATCCTGTTGATGTTGCAGATTCTTTAATGCCAAAGCCCGCTTACTCTGCCAATATCAAACATGGCGATGTTGGTGACAGCAGAGTTCGAGTATTTTCTGAAATGGGCGATCCTTTCATCCCAGATGAAATACTCGTGCAGTTTCGCCTATCTCTTTCCATTGGATTGGCTTAGAGAAAAATTTACCTTCCCATGGTTGTTAAAAATATTCAGAAGGTTCCTTTCCTTAATGTTGAAGGATGTCATGATCATGTGATAACAGAAATTTTGGAAAGAAATAACAGCTGTTTTTTCCTCGTCTTATATTTTGTAAGAAAGCTACTTTCTTTTAACAGTAGTACTGTGCATTGTTAAAGAAATTGTGTTTTTCTATTTATATTTATTATTACTGTCATTAAGAATTACAACTTTACAAAATGACAATATTTTTACAAAATATCTTTGAATATGTGCTCAATTTAAAAAACCTATTATTATATTTTTGCAGAATAGCATGATATGATTATTTGAATATCAAAATTTTGTTATTTTTATGGAATGATTATATCCAAATTATCGTGTTCCTGTTTACTTTTTATACTCATGGGGGTATATATTCATTCTTGTGTCAATCTATCCTTCCATTCAGCTATTGTTAGTGCAACTAGTCAACAGTTTTTGATGGATTGATATGAAACTTGGTAAATATTAAGGTCGTCATCTGAAGATACACATATTGACAAATCACTTTGCTCCTGCAATTTTGTATGCAGCTGAGTTATTGCCTTTATTGTCTTGTAGCTTTATTGTATAACACAATTTTGTATGCAGCTGAGTTATTGCCCTTATTGTCTTGTAGCTTTATTGTATGACACAATTTTGTATGCAGCTGAGTTATTGACCTTATTGTCTTGTAGCTTTATTGTATGACACAATTTTGTATGCAGCTGAGTTATTGCCCTTATTGTCTTGTAGCTTTATTGTATGACACACTTTTGTATGCAGCTGAGTTATTGCTCTTATTGTCTTGTAGCTTTATTGTATGACACAATTTTGTATGCAGCTGAGTTATTGCCCTTATTGTCTTGTAGCTTTATTGTATGACACAGTTTTGGTAGCGCAACAAGTCATGCAGTTTGTCTTGCAGTTTTATATGGATCACTATGAAACTTGGTATGTATTATAGTCATCTAAAGATGCAAAAATTGACTTTTTTATTGATTACTATGAAACTTGGTACGTATTATAGTCATCTAAAGATGCAAAAATTGACAGTTTTTTATGGATCACTATGAAACTTGGTACGTATTATAGTCATCTAAAGATGCAAAAATTGACAGTTTTTGTTATCCTGCTGTGTTTTTTGTAAGAGTTATTGACCTTTTAGACTTACAGCTGGATGCAATGTATGATGGTATTTTGTGAATGCAGCAACTGTTGTAGTATGTAATGGATCACTGTGAAACATAGCATGTATTATGAACCTCATCAGAAGATGTGTATTGTGACAGATCATTGTAGTATGTACTGGATTGCTGTGAAATTTTGCATGGATTATGATCCTCATCAGAAGATGTGTATTGTGACAGATCTTTGTATTATGATCCTCATCAGAAGATGTGTATTATGATCCTCATCAGAAGATATGTATTGTCACAGATCAATGTACTTGTTCTATTTTCAGAAGAGTTAAAAGCTTTTTTTTACCTTAAATTCATCCATCATGGGGTGGGGGTGGGATGGAGGAAAGGCAGACGTATATTTAAGTCAACATATTTCACACCATTCCTCATGAGTTTGTATGTGATAAAATTTAATTTATCAATAGAAACAGAGGGTAATAATATGTATGCCACAGATGGTAATAATATGGATGCCACAGAGGATCATAATATGTATGCCACAGAGGGTAATAATATGTATGCCACAGAGGATCATAATATGTATGCCACAGAGGGTAGTAATATGTGTGCCACAGAGGGTAATAACATGCATGTCAGAGATGGTTATAATGTGTATATCACAGAGGGTTATAATGTGTATATCACAGAGGGTTATAATCTGTATGCCACAGAGTGTAATAATATGTATGTCACAGGGGGTAATAATATGTGTGCCACAGAGTGTAATAATATGTATGTCACAGAGTGTAATAATATGTATGTCACAGTGTAATAATATGTATGCCACAGAGGGTAGTAATATGTGTGCCACAGAGGGTAATATTGTGTATACCACAAAGGGTTATAATGTGTATGCCACAGAGTGTAATAATATGTATGCCACAGAGGGTTATAATATGTATACCACAGAGTGTAATAATATGTATGCCACAGAGTATAATAATATGTATGACACAGAGGGTAATAATATGTATGCCACAGATGGTTATAATGTGTATGCCACAGAGGGTAATAATATGTATGCCACAAAGGGTCATAATATGTAAGCCACTGTTTTGATGAAACATGCATTATGTTTGCATAATAAGTATTTAAAGTTTTTGGATAATTTTACTACTTTTACAACTATGTTTGGTTTGCCAACATTTTATATAAGCATGCAGTCAATTTTGTTTTCACGATATTTTTGTGTCATGAGTGTCATTTACTTTAAGTTTATGCATTTTTTTACCTGCTTTTTCATTGAAAATGCGATGGGTTGGGGTGTTAAATTGCACCTGACCACCAGTCTTTCAGTTATTCCATCTTTCCATTCATCCATCCATCTGTCCTACTTTTGTTTCTGTACAATAACTCCTTTAAGTATTGGCATGTCTACCTTGGCATAAGCTTTACACAGTGATCACTTTAATGTCCCTTTGAATATCTGTCCATATGTTTGTACCTAGATTAAGGTCAGCCTTAAAAAATGTTTTTGGGATTATCTCAGTGTTAAAGATTTTTTGCTTTCTGGGTAAATAAAAGGCAGCTTGACAAAAGGGGGTCTTGTTTTTGAATTTCAACAAAATGTATTATACAGTTTGACATTGATAAGACCTTTGCTGAGTATGATTGACAGTGTTCTTGCGTCATCATTTAGCAGAGTTATAGCCCCTGATTGTCAGTGTTCTTGCATCATCATTTAGCAGAGTTATAGCCCCTGATTGTCAGATCCACCCACTTTGTTTCTGCACAGTAACAATCTTCTATATTGTTAGATGTGTTCTTTGTCATCATTTAGCTGAATTATAGCCCCTGTTTCTTCACAATAACAACTCATTATTATTGTTAGATGGGTTCTCTGTCATGATTTAACAGAGTTATAGCCCCTGTTTCTGCACATTAACAATGCATATATTCAGACTCTCCCACTTTTCTTTCTGCACAGTAACTCTTTTATTTATTTTTGCATGTCATACAAATTTAGTATGCAGGTTGATATGGATGAGACCTTGGCTGATTTTGATTTTCAACTTTCTGCATTATCATTTAGCTTAGTTAGATCCCCTGATTGTAGGACCTACCCACTTTTGTTTCCACACAAAACTCTCGCAATTATTCTTGGATTTCAATGAGATTTGTTATGCAGCTTGATTTTTATAACACCTTGGCTAAATATGGATGTCAACATTTCTGCATCATCATTTAGCATAGATATAGTCTCTGATTGTCAGACCCATCCATTTCTGTACAATAAGTCTATTCATTATTTTTGGATTTTAACCAGATTTGGTATGCAGCTTGATTTTCGTGAGACCTCGGAAGAGTTTGATTGTCAGCATTCTGCGTCATTGTTTACTGAAGATATGACTCTTGGATGTCAGGCCCATCTTTCATTTCTGCATAACTCCTAATTATTATTGTATTTCAGATAAATCTTGTAGGCAGCTTCATATTGGTGAGATCTTGACTTATGTCATCATTTAGGAGAGTTATAGCCCCTGATAGATGTACCCACCAACTTTCATTTCAACACAGCAACTCCTTTGTTTATGACTGGATTTCAACTTAATTTGGTTGACAGTTTCATTTTGATAGGATATCAACTTAATTTGGTTGATAGCTTGATTTTGATAGGATATCAACTTAATTGGTTGACAGCTTGATTTTGATAGGATATCAACTTAATTTGGTTGATAGCTTGATTTTGATAGGATATCAACTTAATTTGGTTGACAGCTTGATTTTGATAGGATATCAACTTAATTTGGTTGATAGCTTGATTTTGATAGGATATCAACTTAATTTGGTTGACAGCTTGATTTTGATAGGATATCAACTTAATTTGGTTGACAGCTTGATTTTGATAGGATATCAACTTAATTTGGTTGACAGGTTGATTTTGATAGGATATCAACTTAATTTGGTTGATAGCTTGATTTTGATAGAATCTTGGCTGAGTTTGATTATCTGACATTATTTATATAGTAGAATTAGCACTTGGTAGTTAGACCCATTTAAATTCATTTCTGCGCAATAACTCAGTTAATTATTACCAGATTTGAACCAAATTCAGTGTGCATCTTGATATTGATGAGACCTCAGCTGAGTTCATTTATCAGCATTCTGTGACATTTAGCAGAGTTATGGCCCCTGATTGTTAGACTTACCCAGTTTCCCTTCAGTGGAGTAACTCTCTTAATCCCATTTGATTTCAACCAAATTAAGGGTGCAACTTTATATTGTTGACACCACTGCTTAGTTTGATTTTTTTTAGCAATCAATCTGCATTATCATTTAACAGAGTTTGACCCCTGATTGTTGTACCTTCCCCGACCCACCTCACCCTTTTTTTGTTTCCACATATTTATTCCTTGAATTATTATTGGATTTTAGGAACTGAATGTTGGACCCACATTTTGTATTAAGCTTTTTATTGACAAGACCTCGTGTGGATTTTATTACCTGTGTTCTTCATTATCTGTAGTGTTTTCCTTTTCAAATGTACACTAACAAATTTTCGGTATTATCATCATCACCGAGTCTTTTCCTTTACAAAATTACACAATTCCAGGAATTACTTGTTGCAATAACTTTCATATTTTATCTGTTTAAAATCTGCTTTCTTTTGAGAACATGTTGAGGATTTTACAAGGCATTTTTTATTAGCATTTATCTGTGTAATACAGTATATCATCTTCACTGCCATTGGTGTACTACTTGTCTCTAGATGAAAAGGCATTAAGTTGGTTTGAAAGTTAATTGGTTGGTGTTGAATGGCACAGAAGCACATCAAGGACTGTTTAGTACCAAGGCAGTCGGAGTAATGTGCCTTGCACAGGGACACAGTACAACAGCTGACCCTAGCAGGTCTGGGTAGACCTTTAGATTGTGAGTCAGGCACTCTACCACTGAGCCACTGCAGCTATACTGGTTTGACAGATATGTGTGATTATTTTGTGACTTTTCGAATGTACATGATTTCTACTAATTTTGAGGTAAGGGGTTCCCAAAAAATATCTGTTTGTTGTAGCTTCTTGCATGAAATCTAAATAAATTCAGAGATATTTTAGATTTATAGGTGTTTTTAGAAGGTTTTCAGCTTTCACTTATACATGTGTACTGTAATAACTATAACAATGGCAGCTACGATATTCTTCCATGTTATTCTTTCAACAAATAAGTTTATGCCAGATTTATGAAGTAATAAATTAATTACATAGCCGTTTTGAACCCCATACACCCTTCACCTTTGGCAAAAGTTGTATGGATTTAAGATGCTCCATACACCCCGGTAAACTAACACATAACTAATTTTATATTCAGCACCCATATTCATTATTAAATATAAGCTATTACAATTTCCTAATTACTTATATCTCTGCTTAATTAATGTGAGTTTGTTTACTTTCTCATGTATCAGTTTTCATGGTTTTGTAGTAAATGACGTGTTGTTATTTTCATGGTTTTGTAGTAAATGACGTGTTGTTATTTTCATGGTTTTGTAGTAAATGACGTGTGTGTTGTTATTTTCATGGTTTTGTGGTAAATGACGTGTGTTGTTATTTTCATGGTTTTGTAGTAAATGACATGTGTTGTTATTTTCATGGTTTTGTAGTAAATGACATGTGTCTTGTTATTTTCATGGTTTTGTAGTAAATGACATGTGTTGTTATTTTCATGGTTTTGTAGTAAATGATGTGTTGTTATTTTCATGGTTTTGTAGTAAATGACGTGTGTGTTGTTATTTTCATGGTTTTGTAGTAAATGACGTGTTGTTATTTTCATGGTTTTGTAGTAAATGACGTGTTGTTATTTTCATGGTTTTGTAGTAAATGACGTGTGTGTTATTTTCATGGTTTTGTAGTAAATGACGTGTGTTGTTATTTTCATGGTTTTGTAGTAAATGACATATGTTGTTATTTTCATGGTTTTGTAGTAAATGACGTGTTGTTATTTTCATGGTTTTGTAGTAAATGACGTGTTGTTATTTTCATGGTTTTGTAGTAAATGACATGTGTGTTGTTATTTAACTTTGTGCCTTAGCCTGTGATGGGAAAGAGTGTCCTTATGTTTTCACAGATCTTTCTTTTTGGTGTCTTTAAGGTGATGGGAAAGAGTGTCCTTATGTTTTTGCAGATCTTTCTTTTTGGTATCTTTAAGGTGATGGGAAAGAGTGTCCTTATGTTTTTGCAGATCTTTCTTTTTGGTGTCTTTAAGGTGATGGGAAAGAGTGTCCTTATGTTTTCGCAGATCTTTCTTTTTGGTATCTTTAAGGTGATTGGAAAGAGTGTCCTTATGTTTTCGCAGATCTTTCTTTTTGGTGTCTTTAAGGTGATGGGAAAGAGTGTCCTTATGTTTTCACAGATCTTTTTTTTTGGTATCTTTAAGGTGATGGTTTCTAGCAACTGTGAAATCCTGGAAACCCAGGCCTTTAAAATTCTCATTGTACCCAGGCCTTTAAAATTCCCACTGTACCCAGGCCTTTAAAATTCCCATTGTACCCAGGCCTTTAATATTCCCATTATACCCAGGCCTTTAAAATTTACATTATACCCAGGCCTTTGAAATTCCCATTGTACCCAGGCCTTTAAAATTCCCATTGTACCCAGGCCTTTAAAATTCCCACTGTACCCAGGCCTTTAGAATTCCCACTGTACCGAGACGTTTGAAATTCCCATTGTACCCAGGCCTTTAAAATTTACATTGTACCCACTCTTTTAAAATTTACATTGTACCCAGGCCTTTAAAATTCCGATTGTACCCAGGCCTTTAATATTCCCATTGTACCCAGGCCTTTGAAATTCCCATTGTCCATAGTTTGGGAAGAGGTTCATTTTCTCATGGACAAGCAAATATCCTGGTGTAGATTTCTCATCAGGAAAGATGTAATCAGATACTTCCTGTTAGGTACCAAGTTTCCATACCTGGCATTGCACAAGAGATTTGAATGAAACATGCAGTGATTTTGTGTAGTGTGTTCATATATGATATGAAATTTATATTATAATCTTGACATATTTTGCTATTTACTTGTTTTCAAGCTGCTTATGATGGGAATTTAACAGGCAAGTAAAAATGTAAATTTATTTGCCTTTTGGGCAGGTAACTTTGAAAGAAATTTTCAAGGGCCTGGCACCTTACCAATAAAAGTGAATTTTCATTACTCATTGTTATCATAGTGTCATATTTAAGTCAGTGTTTTTTTTTTTACCACACAGTCACTGAAGTGTACTTAGTGCTGTTGTAATGTCATATTGAAGTCATTATCTTTTTTTTTGCGACACAGTCACTGAAGTGTACTTAGTGTTATTGTAATGTCATATTTAAATCATTATCTTTTTTTTGCCACACAGTCATTGAAGAGTACTTAATGTTATTGTAGTGTCATATTGAAGTCATTATCTTTTGTTTGCCACACAGTCACTGAAGTGTACTTAGTGTTATTGTAGTGTCATATTTAAGTCATTATAATTTGTATGCCGCACAATCACTGAAGTGTACTTAGTAATTATTTAATTCTTATTTGTAATAAACATCTATTTCTATTAAATATATCTTCACTCAAAATTGATTTAGATATGTCTCCATGCACATACAAAATTTCCAACTTAAGGTGTGACAAATTTGTAAATTCTTGATTAACATGAGATTTGTTATTTCATTTCAGAGCCCATGACAACTTTAAAATTTTCTGTATTTTTATATAATGTGCATCATGGTTTTTCTTGACCCCTTTATGAAAGTCACTGACTACCATAAGTGCGTGAATATCGGCCTGGGATTCTCCAAATTTATTCAAGTGCTATAAAAATAGCATTTGTTCTCTCAGAGGGATTCTCAGTGCCAAAATCATAAGAAAAACCCACTACATGTAAGTCTATCTATGCAGACAAAGTTTTGTGTATTATTATATTTTGATATAGTTGTAAAATATTGATTTTGTTATCGAATACGCAATATTTTATATATGAGTAATTTGATTCTCAGTTTTATGAAGTCATCTCATAAGTATTGATAATTAAATAGTTTTTTCTGTAAGAATGTCTTTTAAATTCAGTAACTGAGAGATTTAAAATAAATAAGTTCTCTCTTAGGATATGGAATGTAGCTTCAGTATGCACTTCTTTTTATTTTGCAAATTAAATGCCATCATTATCGAAACTCGAATGCAGGATTGGCCTGCAAGCCACGGCCAGTTTTTTGTTGCAGCCGTAAGGCCAAGAGAGATTATGGTATGGCCATGTGTTTGTTGTGCCCCACCCATTGTGCTTTCGTCAACAAAAGCTTGCCACCACTCTGGAAGCCATATTTCATATCCAATTTTGATCAGACTTGGAATATGGGCTTATATCATAAAATCTCATACAGGTTCTGTAAATAGCAAGCTCCATGCATACTAATGAGGTGATCTTGCATCTGATTTTCTGAGCTTGTTACCATTCAGGAGGCCATAGTTCTGATGCAGTTTTAATCAAACTTATATGGGCTTATATCATCACGATCTTGCACAAGTTTGTTAATGAATGAGATCCACACATACTGATGATGTTTTCTTGCATATGATGCATATGATTGGCTGAACTTGTTACTACTCTGTAGACTGTATTTCTGATCTGATTTTAATCAAACCTGGTAAATAGGCATAAATCCTCAAGATCAGAGACTCATGTTTGCTCAACTCCACATATATAATTGAGGTGATCTTGCATCTCATTGGCTGAGTTTCTCAACACCCTATTTCTGATCAGACTTGATTAATAGGCTAATATCATCAACATGTCCAATGAGTTTTATTGTGAGTGAGGTCTACACATGTCCAATGAGTTTTATTGTGAGTGAGGTCTACACATGTCCACTGAGTTTTATTGTGAGTGAGGTCTACACATGTCCAATGAGTTTTATTGTGAGTGAGGTCTACACATGTCCACTGAGTTTTATTGTGAGTGAGGTCTACAAATTTAGTGAGGTGATCTTGCAGCTGAATCCCTTAGCTTCTTACCACTCAAGAGACAGTATTGTTGATAACATTTTGATCAAAACTTGGTAATTGGGCTTGTATCATCAAGATCTTTGATGAGTTTGGTTTTGAGCTAGATCCACAAATATTAATGAGGTCATTTTGCATCTGATTGGCTGAGCTTGTCAACACTCTAGTGACTATTTGATCAAACTTTTTAAATAATCTTGTATCATCAAGATGTATAAGTTTGATTATGAGCAAGATCTACACATATTTATTAGGTAATTTTATATCTGATTGGCTGAACTTGTTAACACTCTGGACACTGAATTTTGATCAGATTGTGCTCCAGTCTTAGGTCTATAATAAGTGAGATATGCACATCTTAATGAGATGATCTTGCATCTGATTGGCTCAGCTTTTTACTGTTTTTCTCATCTACTTTTGATAAAACTTGGCATGGGTTTATATCAAGATCTTGGATCAGTTTAGTTATGAGCAGAATTTATATTTTTTAATTATGCATGTATCTTTGGAAAGAATGTTTATCAGACTATAGTAAAATTAATAAATTTGACATGATATAAAGATTTTGACAATTGACACAGGTTGTGTTATTACAATACTGGCTAAGCCATCTTAGTGAAATCGTGGACTGTTAAGTCAGGTGAGTGATGTCAGACCCACCTGGACCTCTTGTTTCAGGTGATTTTTATTTTTTGAACAATTTATATGTCCAACTGTGACTATCATTTGATGTAAAACTTGCAAGGTGAAATTACCCAGAAGAATATGCGATGTTTTGTAACCCTTTTTTGTGTAAAACAGATATTTCATGAAAAACTGAAGATTACATTTCAGTATTGATTTGTAATAGATGTTTGAAGGACAGTGTTTTAAACCTCAATGTCAAATGGCAACATTTGTTATCCATTGAAAAATGTTATAGTTTTTTTATCTTTTTTCTCACTCTTTCAATATATTTTCATTGTCCTGCCTTGTTTAATTTTATTTTTTTAAAATGTGGTTTATATAAGACATTTTGCTGCTATATTTGAAGTATTTTATATTTATTACTGTCTTATATTTTACAGTACTTCAAGTTTACGTTTATTCATAATGCTATTTGCAGTTCTTTATCTTTACAGTACTTCATGTTTACGTTTATTCATAATGCTATTTGCAGTTTTTTATATTTATCGTTTCTGAACTTCACTTTTTATCAGCAGTATATAACCAGTATTGTGTTCCCATGCCATTAAACCCTATACATGCATATATACATATTTTTATTCTCAAATATTTTAAATTTAATATTATCATCATTTTTGCAAAAGAAATCTACCACTGTCAAGAAGGTTTAATGCACAACAGAAGAAAATAAGAACCAGTCTGTTAATATAATGAGAACATACATTGAAAAGTTTGAAATCTTGCTTTTAAAAAGATACAATACCAAGTAGTTTCATTTAAATGTAAATATTACATCACAAGAATAACACCTAAGTAACAAGCTTAACCATTTAGCAATTCCTATTCATTTAAAACGTACCCACTTTATCTCGGATCAAAATTTTTTATTTTCTTTCACTTTTCAGGGCAAATAAAAATCAAGAAAAAGTTAATGAGTTTGGTTTGGTGTTTTATGGCACAACAACACAAGTAGGTTATTTAGTGCAGAGGCAGTTGGAGTAAAGTGCCTTGCTCAAGGACACACCACATTAGCTGACTCAGTCTTGAGTCCAGTACACTAACCACTTTCAGAAATGCTGACAACTTACAGTATAAAAATAAGGTTTAAATTTTAACATGGTATGCATGACAGATCTAAGTCTGTGACAGCTGATGTTACACAAAATCATAAAACTGACATAAGTATCTTTGTTAAAGCACACAGTTTAGTAATACACAAAATCATAAAACTGACATACCGTAATCACTGTAAGTCTTGGGACACCATAAGTCTTGGGACACCCTTAATTATTTTCAAAAGTAATTTTTTTATGACCTATAAAAGTTGGGACACGAAATTATAGCAATTTTTTCATGTACTATAAGTCTTGGGACACCTTAGAGATTTTATTTTTCCTACTAATCGATCGATGTATTTTATCGAACTCAACGACATTTAAAAAAAAAAAAAAGACTTCGTTGTTGTTAAAGGGACTATCATTATGAATTATTGTCAGTTTATGCATTACTGCATTAAAATTGTTGAAAGTCATCAGTAATTAGTTTGTTTTGCCTTGAAAATGTAAATACCTAACTCATTAAAATGTGGTACCAGTATGACAACAACGAAAATAGCGTTTGATTCAACGCTCGCATTTAGTGAGCTTGTTTATACATCATGGCGTCACCACATGTACATTGAAGATTTTAACTTGTGCCGTTTGAAGTACATCCCTTGGTTTCGAATCATAGGCACCACTGCACTAAACTTCTATAATATCTCTAAAATACGATAAAGAAGTTTAGAAATAATGCTTTGAAAATAACTGTAATACCGTTTAAACTCGGTGGGAGTTTGCTTTGATGTAAGCGGCCTTAAGTACCTGTATACTCAGCTACGGTAATCGTACTAAAATTCTTGAGTAAAAGATAAATCACACATCGAAGAACTACACCAGTGATGGCTACTAATACAGTACATGATAATTTTAACCTATATTATGATCATTGTTTAATGTATATATAACAGTTATGTGAATAAATGCTGGTTTACCTTATATAATTAAACGTGTGTATCTTTTTATATAGATTACATCACTATGTAAAATCGCTTATATCACTGACAAACTAACTCTTTAGCGTGTGGATCATACCATATAAAATAGCAATTTGTGATCTTGAAGAAAGCGATTTGGTAAAAACTATGAATAAAGCAAAGTCTGCATACGATTTGCACTGTGTAAGTACTGTACACTATAAAACAGGTCTCAAGGTAAACCCGAAACGACCCGTGAATTGTGAAGTCTTTATTTGCCTTTATTTTTTTTCATGTTGGAGAAATCGGAAAATATATACATGCAAAATAATAACATAAAAACAATCATAGTAGTTTATAACAGTTTATTGACGTGGCGATCTTGCCAATTTTGCCAATTTCATCAGACATTTTTTGTGTCTATAATTGTTGGGACAGTGAAAATGCTATATTTTTTAAGTGTGTATAAGTCTTGGGCCACGGAAAAAAATAATTATTTTTTCGTGTCCCAAGACTTACAGTGATTACGGTAAGTATCTTTGTTAAAGCACACAGTTTAGTAATGTAACTTATTTATATGGTACATATTCACAAAAACATCATGATTGAATGTAATTATTTTATTTTATGTAGAAGATGTGGACTGTTCTATAAGTATGTTTATTTTTTTATTCAAATAAGCAATGATATACCAAACTTTCAATCTTTAAGGCATGTTACCCTTTGAAGTGTTTATTATTAATATCACCAATGTAATGATGTGGAGTGTTTATTATTAATATCACCAATGTGATGATGTGGAATGTTTGTCCACAACTGAAACTTTTTGGGATAGCTTCAACTGCACTGTGTTTTAGTGTGTTTTAATTTTCAATATTTTTCTCAGTTTCTATAAACATTTAATGATTTTCAGTGTTTGAAATTGTGTAGGTTAGATTTTGCTTTCTTGTATTTAAAATAGAATTCAGAATAGTAAAACAAGGATGAAGCAACATTTTCAGATTGTTTTTATTGCTGTGGATATTTTTTTAAAATTTTTTTTGGTGTTAGGTTAATGATATTTGGTTAGGGAATTTGTCACATTCAGAATGGAATTTACAATGATCACTTTGTAGATATTGTATTAATTTTATGAAAGTTGTCTCCCTTGGGTTGCCAACCAGTGACACATGCATAATGTGGAACTGGTATCTATTGTGTATTGTTCTTAAGCATGTGATAGTATTACTGTTTTTCAGTTAATTGTAATTCTAATTAAAGTTCAGGACACTAGTAAACACATCAAGGCATGACTTACAAGCTATTAACCTGTTTATTGAAGACAATCCATTAGTGGTTGTTATATAGGAAACTTGTGTATTCAGTATGATAACTAACCAAAATGTCAATTAGAAATAAATGTAAATTAAAAAAACAACTTTTTTACATCCAGAACTATCAGGATCTTCATATTGATGGTTGCCTCTTATTCTATCATTGTGAGGAATGTATGGCAGGTCTAATATACACAATACTTTGATATTATTTGCATATATAGGTAGAGTCAGAATATATAAAAGGTTTATTTTGTTTTGACATAAATTAGTAGTTTATCTTTTGTTGAATATCATTTTGTACATCTGTCATTTAATTGTAATTTTCTGGTCAATAGTTTTGTGTTGATCTCTTGTCTGTTGACTTTACATTTAAGGGGAACATACTTTGGTTTTTAGCTCTACTAGTTATAGACAAGAAGGGCTTATCGGATGGTCTGTTGATTGTCGTCTATCATCTGTCCATCATCTGTCATCCATCTGTTAGCACAAGTTTGTTATTGCTACCCCTAAACTACCGTATTTTGGTGTGTATAACGCACAGTTTTTTCACCTAATTTTATTATCTTAAGTCGGGGGTGCGCGTTTTATACAAGAACTATAAAAAAAAAAAAAATTTCCAGGTCGATCTGACGAGAGGATGAAGTCACTATAGCCGCCTACATGTGTCACATTCACTTCTTGTGAAATATTAAATCTGTTGCACATTGCATTGTAACTAAATTGTTTACCGGTACTAGCCTTATTAAAGAAATAAATAATGCTTACAAACCTTGATAGTCTTGTTCTTTGATTGCTTATGTTAATAAACTGGTTTAATTTCACATCACTGTGTAGCGTTTTGTTCTGTGCCTCGACCGAAAATACATGTACATAACGACTGGTAACTTGTTCAAAAGCTGTGCAAAGTGCCGCATTGGAGCGGAACAAATACCACTGTGAGGATTACCATACCTGTTCCGTAAATGTTCAGTATTCCATAACTGTTGATCTAATACATTTTTTCTTCATTTATTCTTGGTTGAATTGAAATATAAAATGTGTAGAATTCAAGCAGTGTTAATGTTCTCATCAGAGGCACCTTTAGGGGACATATTTTTTGCGACTACGTTTTCTTTGTTATGGTAACACTGACACGTTGTGAAACAAAGTAATCAATTAATGTATGAAGTCGGAAAATATTTTTCAAATGTTCAGTATTCGATAACTGTGGATCTAATTAATTTTGTCTTCATTTATTCGTGTCTGAATTGAAATATAATATTTAGAATTCAAGCAGTGTTAATGTTCTTATTTTTTGCGTGACTACGGTTAGCCTGTTATGGTAACACTGACACGGCGTTAATGTATGAAGTCGGAAAACATTTTTTTTCCTTTGGAAAATAAACTTGTTTCTTAGTTTCATTTCTCATCTTAAATCATAGTATTTGAGATATCTTTGCGACTATACAGTGATCAATGCTTCATTGACTCAGTGTGGTCTTTTCACGGTAATCGGCACCAGGTAAGCTTTGATGCGCTCAACATAGTTAACAATGCTTTGTCTCGGTGAGCAATATTTAATTGATTCAGCTCGGTGTTTTTAACGGTGATCAGTGCTTCATTGACTCATTGTGGTCTTTTCAAGGTACTCGGCACCGACTAAAGCTTTGATCTGCTAAACATAGTCACATTGTTTTGTATAGGTAAATTTGCAATGTATTTACTTATCTTCAGAAAATAAACTTGTTTCTTTGTTTTATTTATCATTTTAAACAACAGTATTTGATACGGTACTTCTTTGTTACAATACAGTGAGCAGTTTTTAATTGACTCAGCGTGGTGTTTTTTAAAGCTAATCAGCGCCGGCTAAAGCTTTGATGGGCCAAACATAATTACAATGCATTGTCTTGGTAAATTCTAGCCTGAACATGGGGATATATTTTAGAGGTGTTATGATAATCCAAATAAGTATAAATACTGGACCTAAACTTTCACATAGCATATTGTGTTCGATCTTGAATCTGAACGAATATAGTCAAAGTATCAACATGGGTCGTATAAGAAAATTCGTACAATGCGAAAGACAAGCTAACCATCATTGCCTATGCAGAAGCACATGGTAACAGAGCCGTTGGGAGGTAGTTTAATGTAGGAGAGTCTTCTGTTAGGGAGTGGAGAAGAATGAAAGAAAGACTGAAGAAAATGCCGCGAACAAAACAGGCAGACAGAATACAAGTGCAAAGTATCCGGACGTAGAGAGTGGAGTCCTTGAATTGCTCATGGATAGAAGAAAATGGGGAATCTCAGTATCCACGACAGAGATTCGCTTTCAGGGAATATTGATTGCAAAACAGAAGAAAATATAAGACTGCAAGGGGTCTGTGACCTGGGCCGAGCTAGATCCAAGCATCATCATGCCTTCAAAAAGTGCTGCATCTCAAATAAAATGGATGGCACAGAGGATGACATCTTGTGGGAGGACACTGCCAAGCATGAAGACCACTCAGAGAGCGAGGACAAAGACGACGATGAAAGCTATTATGCAGCAACACTAAGAATGATGACAGACAAGGACATACAGCGACTTTTCGAGAGTGATGACGACTAAGATGAATTTGAGGGATTTGATGCAATAGATTGAACTCCATCAACTAGATGAACCTTTAAAGGGCCCTTTTACGGGCCAACCATAAAATCGGAAAGATACATTTCAATATTGCCACTTTTTCATTCACTATCCAAAATGACCGACTGTTGTTGCACTATGAAAACGGAGCGAAATACCGGTAGTCACGATTTTAAAATGTATTATATCACATATGCGTTATATGGCAGAACTACGTTTTTTCCACTCATTTTGGGCCAAAAATCGGGGGGGGGGGGGTGTTATACATTGGTGCACGTTATACACACCAAAATACGGTACTTGGAGGATTGCCATGAAACTTTACACAAACATTTATCCCATGGTCTAGTTGGTTCTAAATGAAAATGGTGCCACTCAGACATCCAATACGGCTGCCACAATTGCCATCTTGAAAATCTTGTTATCCCTACTACTCTCGAATAGATGGTCATATCAATGTGGGGTTTTCACTAAAAGACTTCTTGTGATATCAAGTTGGTTCTAAATGAAAATGGTTCTGATCTGATGTCCAGTATGGTTGCCACAGCTTGAGAATCTTGTTATCACTACTTCTCCTCAATGAAAATTAATATTGACATGGGGGTTTTCACCAAAGATTTCATATGATGTATAGTTGGTCCAAAATGAAAATGGTGTCCAATATGGCCACAACAGCAGCCATCTTGAAAATATTGTCATCACTCCTCTAGAGTGAATAGTCATATCAGCATGGGTTTTTTACTAAATAACTTGTTATGATGTTTGGTTGGCCTTGATGATGCCATTCAGAGGTTCAGTCTGCCTGTAAAATTGGTCATTTGAAAATCTTGTTATCACTATTTCTCCTGAATGAATGGTCATATCAGCATGGGATTTTCACTAAAAGATTTTTTATAATGTCTAGTTGGTCCTAAAGGAAAATGGTGTTGATCTGACATCCAGTATGGCCACCATAGCAGCCATCTTGAAAATCTTGTTATTGTTACTCATATCAACATGAAGTTTTCACCATAAGGTTTTTATGGTGTTTAGTTGGTGTTAAATAAAAATTGTGCAGATCCGATATCCAATTTAGCTCCTACAGCCTCCATCTTGAAAATTTTACCACTACTCCTCCTAGATGGAAAGTCATGTCAACATTGGGTTTTCACAAGACAACAGCTTATGATGTCATAGAATGTATTAGATGAAAATGGTGCTGATCTGACATCCAATAGGGCCACCGTGGAAGCCATCTTTAAAATCTTGCTTTTGTTACTCCATCAAATTGGAAAGTCATATCGGCTTGGGGTTTTCACCAGAAGACTAATTATGATATCTAGTTGTCCTGAATGAAAATGGTGCCTATCTGACCTCAAATATGGCTGCCACAATGAATATATTGAAAATCTTGTCACTAATTCTCCTGAATGGATGACCATATCAACATGGGATTTTCACCAAAAGTCTTTTAATGGTATCCACTTTGCCGTAAGTGAAAATGGATGGTGCCATTCTTACATCTGATAATAACCATCACAGTAACTAATTTGAAAATCTTATCACTGAAGAATATCAGAGATGGTTTCAACACTCTGCAGTAAAAAAGAAGTAATGTTGTATTTTTCAATTCCTGAAAGTTCTTTTCAGATGGAAGAGTTTCAGTCCTTTCGAGGGACTCTTGTTGATTTATGTTAATGTTCATTTTGATAATAAAAAGAGCGTAAAGAATATTCAAGTCTTGAAAGAGTCATACATCTCAGATTTATTAAACTAATATTTTTTGAAATTATATATACATACACTAATTATACAAAGTATCATAGTATAATTGTACTGTTGTTTCTAACTGACATGTTAATTGATGGTAGATTATCAGTATTTGAACTGACCTAAAATATTAGTCTAGGTAAAGCATTAAACACCAAAACAAATTGCTGTATTTTAATTGCTTACCACACTTATCTGTTAAATTTACATGCCAGACAGAATATCTTTGGATTTTTTCTGCACAAAAATTCACTTCAGAAACATGATACATTGCTACAATGTGAAGAAAAAGTTATTGGGAATATTGCCCCCCTCCCAACCCTCCAGTCGCCCAAAAACATCAGAGAATTCTGTCATAAGGTGACATATGCAAGAAAGGGGAAACCTTTTATTTTCTCTTTGCACAAACAAAGAAAATCATGTTGGTGATTCTTGTATTTTGTCTGAATATGCAATTTGCATTTTCTTTAAGTTGTGTGTTAGATACTGTTAGATACTTTTGCATTTTAGGGTATATAATTGTAATTCAGATACAAAATATGTACAAAAAGATTGCCATATTGTTAAACATAGTGCCATGCACAACACAGTACCATGTAAAACACAGTGCTGTGTACAACACAGTGCCATGTACAAATAAAGTGATGTGTAGAACACATTTCCATGTTAAATATAGTGCCTTGTTAAATACAGTGCTATGTTGAACAGTGCCATATTAAATATAGTGCCAGATTAAACAGTGATAGTTGAATACAGTGCCATGTTAAATACAAAGCCATTTAAAATAGTGCCATGTTAAACAGTGACATGTTAAATACATTGCCATGTAAAACACAGTGGCCTTGTTAAACGGTGCCATGTAAAACACAGTGCGATGTTAAATACAGTGCCATGTAAAACACAGTACCATGTTAAATACAGTGCCAAGTAAAACACAGTGCCATGTTAAATACAGTGCCATGTTAAACACAGTGCCATGTTAAATACAGTGCCATGTAAAACAGTGCCATATTAAATACAGTACCATGTAAAACACTGTGCCATGTTAAATACAGTGCCATGTTAAACACAGTGCCAAGTAAAATACAGTGCCATGTTAAACATAGTGCCATGTTAAATACAGTGCCGTGTAAAACAATGCCATTTTAAACACAGTGCCATGCTAAACCGTTATTTATTGTTCACCAACATCTTTTTGTAGTGCATGTACTTACAATTACTTGTACATGCCTGTGTGTTTTACTTGTACTTACAATTACTTGTACATGCTTGTGTGTTTACATGTACTTACAATTACTTGTACTTGCCTGTGTGTTTACACTGTCAACCTTGTTTCTATGCATGACTTACAGTATTATAATACTAGGTAGCTAATGATAGATTGATGAATTGAGGTTGACAACTTGTTGAACACAGAATATATACAGGGGAACCCTGCTTTAATGCACTTTGATATAACATAACAAAATTGGATATAACACTTGTATCATGGCTCACTATGTTTTTTATATGTCCCTTAAGCTCTGACACTGCTCAGATCATCAGCCAAACTGACAAACAGATACAAATAATTCATTGAAATTTCAGAAACCTGTAGCTTACAGACCATAATGTTCTTACACAGCAATGTTTCATCTCCACCAAGCAATAATACTGTCTTATTCCAGACTGTGATATAAATATGCAGGTAGTCAAATTATTACTACAGTCCTACCCGTTTATGTCGACATCCTCGGGCCCGAGGAAATATTGTCGACATAAGTGTTGGGGGGGGGGGGGGAGTTACCTGTCGTCAGTGAGCAGGATTTACACTTTGAGAAAACAATGGAAATAATTTTGAGTACATGTTGACAAAACCAGTGTGAAATACACTTCTATATTGACAAATTACATTTTGGTTACCTTTGTGTAATAAAATCCACAATGCGTTAAGTGCATGTATATGAAAAATCCATGAATTCGTGTACGGGTCGCATGTTAGAAAATGTATGCATCGGTCTACACAATTCACTACGACAATCATTGTCGACAGTAGCACATGGTTGCATAGTTCTTATTAACATGTTACAAAGTACATGTACATGTACTTAAATTGGCCAAGATTTTGGTCAGCCTAAAACAATACATGTTCCCATCTTACTGAGGCTACCAAGGGGATGGGGCTATTCACAGGGAAATTAAAACATATTTATTTACGGAAGTCATCGTGAAAAGTACATAAAATTGAACAAGAGATATGCGGCTGATATGATTAATTTACCTTCAATGTAGCCTTTCTTTATAGACTCAGCAGCTTTCATCCATCTAGACCAACAAGTTGTTCTCCTCCTTTTTTTTTTTTTTTTTTACTGGTCCGCCACCAGTAAAAAAAAAAAATTTAAAAAAATAAGGTGGAGAACAACTTGTGGGTTTATCATCCATCCTGACAGGGTGTTATGTTTAAGTGAAAAGTTTTCACAGACATCTTTGCGAGATGCCCCACCTTCAACTTCCTTAACAGCCATATATAGTTTCCACAGACTGTAAATTTAATCTGCATTTTACACTGCCGTTTGTAGCCATCGTAAACATAAATAAAGTTAAAAAGGAAACTTTCACAGCACAATAAACTTGTTTTAATCACCGATCACTTTGGAAAATGCAACAATCGATCAGATTTCATTGCTTTTATTCAAGTTTGGTGATGATTTTTTTTAATGAAGGGTGGATTGTTGATATTGAACATTGTCACCGGCTTGCTTTGATGAAGGGTACATGTGTTATTTAAGTTGCTGCGAGAGGCCAACTTTATAGGACCAAGCAAAAGCCAGTTTTTTAATCCACCGAGACATTAAAGCCTGGCGGCAAGATCAACTAATTGTTGAACAAAGTACAGGTCGGAACTGGCCGCTTGTCGACATAAATGATTCGGCGGCAAAATTAAAGCTAGGCGGCAAGATCAACTAATTGTTGAACAAAGTATAGGTCGGAACTGGCAGCTTGTCAACATAAATGATTAGAAAACAAAGGATTTGTTCAAGCTGGGACCAAGGGCTTCTGTCGACATGTACGTTTATTTTTTATCTCGACGTCGACATAAGCATGACAAATTTGGTAGTAATAGTAGACCAAGGTACCGGGACTTTGCTATTTTGTCGACATAGGCGGCTTGTCGACATAAGTGATGTCGATATAAGTGGGTAGGACTGTATATGTTTGATGAATATTTTGTTTACCATCCCCCCTCATATATGCATTCATCAAAGTTTCAATCATTCATACAATAATGAGTCAGTGGTTGTAGACCCCAACTAAGGCATTATTGCAGGGTTCCCAGTATATACAGAGAGAATGAAGGAGAAAATAAACTCTGTCAATTATAAAATATCAGATTTCATGGAGCACATTACATGTCACTTGTTTTATACACTTTACCTCTGTTTGTATATCATGATATGATAGTCACTAAAGTCTGTGTCAGGTGTATATAACAAATAAAATATCTTTTTGTCACTTTTGTAGCTTCTTTTACCTCAGTGAAAGAAAGTCTTTGATTTCACATTGATTAATATGGCACAAATTGCTGTGATTACAAGGTCCTCTCTTTATATTAAATCCTTTACATCAAAGTAAACAATCTGTAAGTGTATGCCTTTGCATTGACTAGTATGGCACACATTACTGTCAGAACAAGGTCCTCAATTACTTTTTTTTAAATCCTTTAAAAAAATTCAATCCAATCAGTCTCTGTAGGTGTATTATTTTGCATTAATTAGTATGGCACACATTGCTCTCATTACAATGTCCTCACTTTATATAAAATTCTTTAAATCAAAGCAAACTGGATCTGTAAAAGTATGATTTTGCACTGATTAGTATTGCTGTCATTACAAGGTCCTCTCTTTATATCAAATCTTTAAAGTCCAAGCAAACAGTTCTGTGCAATATGATGGTGTGCCATACACAGATAATCATTACCTTATTGTATAATAGATGATTACTGATCAAACTTGGCATCTACTGCACAAGAGACGATCACATCAAGGTGTGCTATTTGCATGATGACATTTCACTATGCACATATTCAGGATATGCAAATGTCGGGTTATTATATTTATTACAGACTTTTCTTATATTTTGTATTACAGATTTTATCATAGACAGATCATGCAGGTCTTTTGCAGCAATTACCATATTTAATTACATAGAATTGGTTCATTTTAGAAATAAATGAAAAATAAACGATAAGACATAAATCTTAAGAATTTTTTTGAATCAAAGTAAAAAATCTTCTGGTAAAACATTTTAATTTGTATAGATGTTTTAATCTACTTCTTTAAGAATCATGTAGCTTTTGATTTTGAAGAGAAATTGAATTATATGAGTGCATACGTATGTTTATATACATTGTCAGTTGTTTCTTTCTGTACAACGAGTGTGATGACAAATCATGTAAAAAAGCCATTGCAAATTACGAATTCCACTTTTAATCTGACAAATAAATATTAAACTGCATAAATCTGCATAATTATTTTAATACATGTACTTAGTTTTTATTGATTCTTATCATTCTTGTTCTATCCATTTATTCTACAGCTGTTTTTCTTTTCTTTCCATTTCCTCCTACTATCCTACTACTCCTACACCTCCCCCTTCCGCTTTTCTCTTCACTAATTTTAGCTCCACTGGTCATAGACCAGGAGAGCTTATGGGATGGTCTTTTGTCTGTCATCCATCTGTCAATTTGCACATATTTGTTATCACTACTCTTCCTAAACGACTTGGAGGATCTCCATGAAACTTTACACACACATTCACCCCATGGTCTAGTTGGTTCTAAATGAAAATGGTGCTGCTTGGACATCCAGTATGACCACCACAGTGGCCATCTTGAAAATCTTGTTATTACTATTCCTCCTGAATGGATAATTATATCAACATGGAGTTTTCTCTAAAAGACTTCTTATGATATCTAGTTGGTCTTAAATGAAAATGGTGCTGATCTGACATCTAGTATGGCTGCTACAGCAGCCATCTTGAAAATCTTATCACTACACCTTCTGAACAGAAAGTCATATTGTCAGTGGGGTTTTCACCAGAAGACTTACAATGTCTAGTTGGTTCTAAATGAAAATGGTGTAGATCTGATGTCCAATATGGCTGCCACAGCAGCCATCTTTAAAATTTTCTTATCGCTACTCCTGAATGGATGGTCACATCAACATGGGGTTTTCACTAAAAGACGTCTTATTATGTCTAGCTGGTCCTAAATGAAAATGGTGTTGATATGATGTCCAATATGCCTGCCACAGTGGCCATCTTGAAAATCTTGTTATCACTATTTCTACTGATTGAATGGTCATATCAGCATAGGGGTTTTCTCTGAAAGATATGTCTATTTGGTCATAACTGAGAATGGTGCCAGTCTGACCTCTAATATGGCCACCACAATGGCCATTTTGAAAATCTTTTTATCACTACTTCTACATGGTTGGTTGTATCAACATTGTGCCTTCATCAAAAGACTTCTTATGATGTCCTGTGGTACTTAATGGAAATAGTGCCAATTTGATATCCAATATGGCCACCATGGCAGCCTTCTTGAAAATCTTGTTATTGTTATTCCTTCAAACAGAAAATCTATCAACATGGGGTTTCCACCAGAAGACTTCTTATGATGTATTGTTGGTCCTAAATGATAATGGTGCCAATCTGACATCCAATATATCCACCACAAAAGCTAATTTGAAAATCTTATTATTGAAAAATATCAAAAATGGTTTCAACACTCGACAGTTAAAAAAAGGAAGAAATGGTCTTACTTTGAATTCCTGGAAATTCTTTTCAGCCAGTAGAGTGTCAGTCTCTTCAAGGGAACTTGTTATCATTATCATTATTATTATTATATTTTTCTTTTCCTCACATTTTCTATCGGTTTTGTGGAACAAGCATCTGAACTATTTATTATATTAGAAAAGTTCCTGAAACAGTTAACTACTGTGACCTTGACAACTTTACGACCAAATTGAACCCCAGGCATAGCTATATACTGTAAATATTTATTGGTGTCAGTACATTTTTGCAAATAATCACTAGAACATATTTGCAATATAAACCATTATATATATATATGCACAGACACACCACTCCCTCACTATAACACTCTTCATTATACTACAGTATAAGAGTCTTGGTTCCTGTTATAAAGCATGTATGGTCATAGATTCCACTTTATTAAGTGGCAGTGAATTATATAATGTACTTCATTATAAGGGAGTCTGACTCAATGAGGGAGTACTGTGTGTGCATATATATATATATATATATATATATATATATATATATATATATATATATATATATATATATATATATATGTCACTATAAGTAGTTCTAACACTTTGTGTTGTATGTTTAGTATCTGTCATTCTTTATGGTAAAACCCAGCTTGAAAGACCTCTTATTTTTGGAGACCACTTGTCATAAAAGATCAGGGCTCTTACTGTATTCATGAAAACTCCTCAAGTTCAACACTCAAATGTGAGTTTTTATATTAAATCATGAAAAACTGCTGGACATACTAGAGATTAGAAAATTGAAATTTATCTAATTTAAATGTCTTTCTATCTATAGTTAGCTGTTTTATGAAAATTAAGTTAATATGATGAAATCCATGGAAACAATGATTCTGAGTGTGCACTGAAGTTGAGGAATTTAGTGAATACAGGGTTTGACTCTTGAACATAAATGTCAGTACAACTTGTTCAATGTAGGAGTGGTCTCAAGATAGTTTTTAATGTAATTGTAAGAACTATTCAGAACTCAGTAAACTTTAAACTCATTTATTAAAGGAGAAATATGTGTAAACCACAACATGATAAATGATGCCTGATTTCATGTAGGCTAGATACAGAAATAATATATGTAAACCACAACACGATAAATGATGCCTGATTTCATGTAGATACAGAAATAAATTGTGCTGTTCCATATATTCAATCAGATTGTTTTACACAGAGTAATTAGAAAGAAAAATAAATTCATCAACGTTAGTCCTCCAGATTGATACAAGAGTAACGGGAATGGCACATTTTATCTCTATCCTATATTTAGTAGTTCTCTATGTTGACTGACTGGAGATCATTGACCTATGGGTCTCAATTACCTAGACCTTTGGTCAAGGTATCTGGTCTTAAAGTAAAGTTACTATGCAGAAACCATTATTTTTTTATCAGACACAACATGACCATGACCTCTGACCTCTTGACCCCAGAATCTATAGGTTACTTTATTACTCTAAGTGCAAGCCATCCACAAAGTTTGATCAAGGAACTTACTCTAGAAAAAATGTTATTCTGTAAAACCCATTTTTCTTTGAACCATAATGACCTTGACGTTTCACCTTTTGACCCAAAAATCAAAAGACCTCTTCCATATCTTATATGCAAGCCATCCACAAACTTTGATCAAGGTTTGTGGCCAATAAATGAAGTTTATATGCAAAATCAATTTTCCTTCTTTCAGTCACAGTGTTCTTGACATTTAACCTTGTGTCACCCAAATCAATGGTCTTCTTCCCTACTGCAAGTACAACCCCTCACAAAGTTTAACCCAGGTTTGTGATGTTGAACCCCAGTTATTGTTCAGAAATAATTTTTCTTCTTTCTATCATACTGGTCTTGATCAATGACCTTTTAACCTAGCGATGCTGTAGATGGTGGAAAATTCAAGTTATTGTACAGAAATCATTATTATTCATTCAGTCACAGAGACCTTGGCCTTTGAACTTTTGACCCTAAAATATTTATAGGTTCTTGCATATACCAAGTGCAAACTATTCACAAGGTTTGGTTGAAGTACGTGCTGTTGATTTGAAGTTATCATGTGCAATAGGAGAAGTTGTCAGACATGGATAAACAAAGTCACAGCAAGAATACATAAATACCCGATTATATATATAAATATATATATATATATATATATATATATATATATATATATATATATATATATATATATATATATATATATATATATATATATATATATATATATATATATATATATATTGTAGTATAGTACATGTGAATTCACACCCTAGCATTCTAATGAAACAATAACAGTCAACAACAATCCAGGGTGATTATCAGTGTCTATGAGAATACATATATATATGGATCAATCAATCTCTTTGTGTATGAATGATGAATGTATGTTAAAAAAATATGTTCACAAAGTTTAATAAACACTGAAAGCATTAAATTCACAAATGTGTATTAATAGTGCTCAGATACAATTCTACCCAATGCAGCACGCCAATCATCAATGTGGAGGTGAAAAAAAGGTTCATTTATTTTATTTTTTCACATTTTACAGCATTGCAACACTTAAAATGGTTATTTTTGTGTCAAGGCTAGTATAGTAAAGTCCCAAGGAGTCACCATGGTAGCTGATCTGGGCAGAATTGATGGTGGAAATCGAACCTGCACCTTTCTGGTCACAAGTCAAATTGATGGTCGAAATCGAACCTGCACCTTTCTGGTCACAAGTCAAACACTTTAACTGCTGAGCCACCACAGTTCCTAGGAAAGTTGGGTTCTGCTGTAATTCCTGGTGTGTATTGTCAGGGTCCAATAAATTTTAAAATCAGATGGTAGCTCTATGGGCTATCAAGAAATGAACCAGGTAGCACAGCTTAAATTCAATAACCCAGAAAAGGCACTTCAGTCTCAAACAGAGATTAATATTTACTATTCCACATATTATGAGTCATAAAGAATTATTTTCCTTCATGAAAATTGCAATTAAATGTTTGGAAAGTTGTAGAAAAGCCACATCTTACAGTAGTCCAATGGCCTAGCCACATCTTACAGTAGTCCAATGACCTAGCCACATCTTATAGTAGTCCAATGGCCTAGCCACATCTTACAGTAGTCCAATGGTCTAACCACATTGTACAGTAGTCCAATGGCCTAGCCATATCTTATAGTAGTCCAATGGCCTAGCCACATCTTATAGTAGTCCAATGGCCTAGATGAAAGCAATATATGGTAATCCAGACCCAGAATTTTCATAGCCCGTGAGCCTGAGACACAAAATATGTCAAACCTACTACATGTATGTGCAACCAACCGCTGTTTAGACCCAGATCTGCTATTGCAAAATTTGAAAAATCCTTTGGCTACCAGAATGTTGGAACTGGGCTATCATATATTGAATTCAGGTAGCCCATAGATATGCTATATGATATGAATTATTCCACAATCTTTCAGAACATACCTCTAAAAATACTTTTTACAAAGGATATTGTAAATTATTGGCAAGAAATACATGTATATATGAAAATAAGCATATATATATATATATATAGAACATAGGCACAAATGGGCCTTCCAGTAGCAAAAATAAATGAATATATGTATGTTATGGAAAACAAAAGGAGATGTAAAAACCTTTTCTTCCAATAATTGTTCTCTTCTCAATTAAGCACTAAGCATCACTATGTACAGTACCTATTTACCTACATCTCATTTTGACTTTTTCTTCCTGCACTCTTTTTTTTAAGCAACCAAACCTGCTAATAAGTATAAATGCTGAAACTTTGCATGGACTGTCATTATAATACATTGCCTTATAATGAAGTACATGATACAGTACTCACTCCTTATAATGATGTCCATAGGAGACTGAGTAAACTGTGTTATAGTGAGGCTGCCTTACAATGAAGTACATATTACATATAATTTGACTACCATTTAATGATATGGGATACATGACCATACTCGCCTTTTAACAGGAACCTTATAATGAGAGGGCGCTGTATTAAAATAATTTCTTACAGTAAGAGAGTCCTGTATTCAAGTACCTTCTTATGGTGAGAAAATGCTGTATTCAAGCATCTTTGACTTATATGGGCAACTGAATTTAAGTGGAGCTATCAGGTTCTTTTTTTAGTCGTCCTGCGGGATACCATTTAATCTAGAAATATGTCCATCCCTTTGGGTTCCAACCATTAAATTTTCGAGGTGGGGGGGGGGTTGGGTTGGGTTGCCTGGTATTTTCTCTCAAGCTAAAATATTCTTTTTTTTTATCTCAAGACACTTTTTAAAATTAATATAACAGATATAACAGGTTTTTTTTTTTTCCATAAATCGGAGCAAGTATATTTGATTCAAGCTATTTAAGGGCCGAACTTTTTTTGTTTAAAATCCCATCCCCCACCCCCACCCCCGAAAATTTAATGGTGTGTCCTTATCGCATAATGCATACACAGATCAGGGTCCAGCCTGTCTACTTGATGTCCTAAGTATAGAAGGACATGATCGGCCTACGTGTGATAACACTGCAAAGGATCTGGATCATTGCGTCGCAAAGTTGGGTGCGCATTATAGACAAGTAAGTATGGTATACCTGTCTCTCAAAGTCACACTGGAAAGGTAAATAAGCGTCTTCTTCCAAAGACAGGTTGCTATATAGCACAGGAACATATCTGCTTTATTTTAAAGTTAGCTGGAGGTACCTTGAGAATGTAGCTGTTTATAAAAGACAATCTTTTTTTTTAAAGCACTTCAACATATGAAAGGTTGTATTGGACTGAGCAATTGGTTCTTCTTGTCGTGTGTGTTGAATGTTCCATTAGAAACCAACTAAGCAACATCTTGTCAGGAGTCAAGCACTTTAACCACTGGGTCACCGCAGCTTCTTGTAAAGAGTCGAGCACGTTAACCACTAGGCCACCGCAGCTTTTTGTAAAATGTGCTTGCCTAATGGAGGTGATATTGTTATCCCTCTGAAACAGATTTGTATTACTGCATTGGATTTTCTAAAGGGAATGCTTAGAATGCCCAAGTTGAATGAATATCGACAAATTTCTACGTGTTATCTTTAAAAACAAAATTGATATTACAAAGAGTTAATACAATTAAAATATGGGTCACTATTGGTATTAATGGTAATACTGGTAGAGTAACTGACAAAATAATTATAAATAAAAGATCAGAAACATATATAGCTGTTCCTTAATTCCCGGATTACTTCTGGAAGTTGGGTCTTAATGTTTTACCAACCGAGCTGCTGCTTGGAAGATGTACAATCGAAAGCTTTGCATAATGCATCACTATATAGGCCTCTTTTATTCTGGGAAATGTATTGCTGTTAACATCTGATTACCACTGTTACCATAACTACTGTTGTGGATTTTGTTACCATAACTACTGTTGTGGATCTTGTTACCATAACTACTATTATGGATCTTGTTACCATAACTACTGTTGTGGATTTTGTTACAATGAAATATTTTAAAATTAGGAGTAACAGTCATAACAATAATTTCAGAATTTACAAAATAATTTGTCACTGCCAGTTTTGCTACATTTGTAGTTTTAAATAGAATCTCCTTTACCATACACTTCCCATATTATGCCAGCAATGTTTCTAGATGTTTTTGTTTCATCGTTTATCTGCATAATAAGGACGATAGTCATATACCAGTGCTTCCCAAACCGTTTTGATTGCGACCCTAAATACCATCTTTTGCGACCCAAAATGCAGTACCAGTATGGTTTGGGAACCACTGGTCATATACTGTGGCTATAAATTGAGTTGTGTTGTTATTGACATAACATGTACAAAACTTTTCAGACTTTGTCCCCCTTTTTTATTCTCAAATGGAGCAAAGAATAAAATTTTGGCAATCGTAAATGTTCAATATAACAAAAATGAAAATAACAAATAGTGAGAAAAAAAATGTGACAAAAATATTTTTAGAGATTTATAATTTTGCGCAAGCAGGAAAAAAGTCCATCGTTGCAGAAGCACTTATCTCCATGAATGTGTAATCCTTTGTCCACACAATTATTATGTGTATATGTAAAGTGAAAGTAGATGTATTCGTTGTCAATTATTACAAAAAATAAACAAATAATCTTTGGACTAGAAGATGTTCACTGAGACAGGATGATGGCAAATAAAAAATAAAATTGCACACAATATTCGAACTGATGAATATATTTGTTCCATAAAGTTCACTATTGCCGGCACCACATGTTATTGAAACAAAACGATTAGCACTCACCGCCTTTCAATAGGCAATCTCTCCACCCCATGGCCTATAAGGTTTCACACCACTCATTTGATTGTTGTACGAATTGGAATTATTTTGAGACATCACCGAATTAACATTTAATGACATAGGAAACTGTGAGTGTAGCTGGGGTGGAAGAGAGGGTATGAAGTTTGAGGAAGATTGTTGACTTGATGTGTTCATGGAGGACATTTGTGAAGATCCCGACATATTTGTTGCAGTTGGAAGACGCATGTGAGAAGGAAGAGATGAGGAATTATCCGACTGATTTAAACGGGGTTCCGTTGTGAATGCCACAGAAGATAATCCAGAATGCCCTGAATGCGATGACAAGGTGTGTTCTGTTTGTGTGGAATGTGGTGGAAGCATTGCTTGCACAGAAGACATGGAACCACTGTTGTACTGTGGATTTATAGAATTTATTGCTGGATGGGAAGGCATGGAATTCCAAGATGAATTCTGGTACGATGCCTTTGCAGCAGCTTCCCGTTGTGCAGAATAACACTGTAAATGACTCAAAAGACGTAATCTCATTGGATCCTGTAGATCAATTCCCTCGACCGTGACGAGGTATCGGGCAACTTCAGCAGCACACTCTCTAAAACCAACTGCTCGATAATCCATAGCAAGTGCATGAGGGTCAGGGTAGTTGTATCCATTGATTCCTGAATTAAAAGGTTATAAATCAATTAAAGAATAAATGAGGCTACATACTAGAACTGAAGTCAATACTATCACATATTTGGTAAATGACTGTTGCAGACAGGTCCTAATGGAAAAAAGAAAGAAAAAGAATTGTTTTGTGTCTTGTTCCAAGTATAACTGTAACAATCATCCTATGTGCATTGCCTTGTCCAAAAAACATGATTTCAATGAACCTAGAAACCTAAAATGAAAACATAACAGAATTATATATACATACACACACACACACATATATATATATATATATATATATATATATATATATATATATATAGATATATATATATATATATATATATATATATATATATATATATATATATATACACATATATATATATATATATATATATATATAGATATATATATATATAATTCAATGAAAATGCATTTCTTCTGAGGTTTATTATACGAGATTAATGTCAACGAATCACAGTGGGTGAGCAGGATGCAGCACTCTCCTAAAACAGGCCAGAAAAGAGAGAGAGAGAGAGAGAGAGAGAGAGAGAGAGAGAGAGAGAGAGAGAGAGAGAAAGAGAGAGGAAGAGGAAAGAGGGTATGGTCGGGATGAACTCCAAGGGTAGAAACGTTAAATTCCAAAAGCGATTTGCATACGGAATCCGGGCACTCTTTGTATTCCTGGCTTAGACAGTTTCAGCTGTTGTCATTGAATATATTACTGTCGCTGATTACACACTTTCAAAACCAGTATGATAAATGTGATAGAGATGATAACTTCAAAATTATTTGGAAACTTCAGACTATGTCTAACCTTTATAAACTCATTTACAGAGTTTTTATTTATCTATCTATTGTACATTTTTCATGTATACTTTGTATATATTGTACATTTTTCATGTATACTTTGTATCTATTGTACATTTTTCATGTATACTTTGTATCTATTGTACATTTTTCATGTATACTTTGTATCTATTGTACATTTTTCATGTATACTTTGTATCTACTGTACATTTTTCATGTATACTTTGTATCTATTGTACATTTTTCATGTATACTTTGTATCTATTGTACATTTTTCATGTATACTTTGTATCTACTGTACATTTTTCATTCATACTTTGTATCTACTGTACATTTCTCATTCATACTTTATATCTATTGTACATTTTTCATGTATACTTTGTATCTACTGTACATTTTTCATTCATACTTTGTATCTACTGTACATTTTTCATTCATACTTTGTATCTATTGTACATTTTTCATTCATACTTTGTATCTATTGTACATTTTTCATGTATACTTTGTAGATCATTATTTGGAAGACTTATATTATTGCATAGATTTCTTTGTACAATTCATATGATGTTTGCTTTTGTGATTAATTGGTCGAAGTTTCAAAATAAGGTAATGTCTATATATTTTGTATCATATTATATCTCTCACTTTGAAATCTCTACCCACAATGCTCCAGTGATACAACATTCTACGACTCACTTTGAAATCTCTACCCAGAATAATCCCGTGATAAAACATTCTACATCTCACTTTGAAATCTCTACCCACAATGCTCCAGTGATAAATCATTCTACTGCTCAATGTGAAATCTTAATCCACAATACTCCCGTGATAAAACGTTCTACCTCTTACTCTGAAATCTATACCCACAATGCTCCAATGATAAAACATTCCATAATTAAAAAATGTAGCCCATATGTTTCCGGTAGCAACATATTGCAAGTGTCTTCTAACATAAAGCTGGGTGAGGGGAGCATAGAACGTTATTCTAATTGGGTTTGGGACTACTAAAGGGCAATCAGCGATTTCAAGTTAATCAAGCCGATGAAATTCTGCGGTGGCTAAAAGACGGTACACATATATCTTAATTTCCCAAGTGAAGCGCATAAAAATCCCTCTTACGTTGAGAGGGTGCCGTCAGAAGAGAGTTTACCGCGCTTAAAAGGCTCTGACAGCAAACCAGCATCATGATGATGATGATAAACTTAGATTATACTCGCGTGCGACCAATCTGGTCATGTGTGGCTCTATCAAGCAGCATCATGCCCTGACTAGTGGCCCTGACAGTCAACCAGCACCCTGCCCTGACTAGTTAACGTGACAGTCCGCCTGCATCCTGCCCTGACAGCCAACCAGAATCATGCCCTAACTAGTGGACCCGACAGCCAACCAGTATCATGCCCTGACTAGTGGTCCTGACAGCCAACCAGCACCCTGCCCTAACTAGTGGACCCGACAGCCAACGAGCATCATGCCCTGATTAGTGGACCTGACAGCCAACCAGAATCATGTCCCGATTAGTGGACCTGACAGCCAACCAGCATCATGCCCAGACTAGTGGACCTGACAGCCAACCATAATCCTGACCTGACTAGTGGACCTGACAGACAGCCAGAATCCTGACCTGACTAGTGTTCTCGAGACTACATTGAAACTCTTACCTTTTGAATGAAGAAACTTTAGATGATCTACTGTCATTTGCAGGATTTCAGCTTTCTCGAGTTTGGAAGAACCCTGAATTTTAAAAAATGAAGTAGTCAAGATCAAAATCTCTGACAAAAGATATCAACAAAAGAGAAAGCTATATGATTGCAACTTGTATTTAAATTTGCAAATTTAATCTAAATACATTTAACCCTGATCAGATTTTTTTGCTTAATTTTCCAGCATTCCTATTTGAAGTAAAAAGACAATATTTTTGTAGCGATTACATCGATCCTTTTAAAGACTCTCTGTATATACTTTGTTTTAAAGAGGACACGCTATGTATCATTTGTTAATACCAAATATGTATTCTACTCTAAATAAAATTATTATTATTATTATTATTATTATTATTATTACCTGTTTTTCAAATGCTGAAGGTACGAGACGTCTCAGTTCTGATAGACTTGCGTTGATACGATCTCTCCTCCGTTTTTCAATTACCTACGAGTATAGAATATATATCACGTGATCAGATCGTTACTATCAAATAAAAAGTAAACTGAAATTCTTTATGATTCATGAATCCATACCACTCAAAAGCACTGTTGCGCTTTCATTGCAGCTTTTCATAAAAATTAACGTAGAATGCGGAGTCTATAATATATAAACAATAAAATTATTACTAAATGAGTACATTGGAAGGAAATAAATAAAAATATGCAACATAGATAAAAGAATTAATAATAATAATAGTAATAATAATAATAATAATAATAATAATAATAATAATAAAAATTATAACAAATAATAATAATAATAATAATAATATCCTCTACTAATTAAATTAAATTTTAAAAAAAACACGTAACTCACCCCTCTTCTCTTCTTCCTGTCCGTAATCTGACAACTTTGGGAGGGTGACCTGACAAGATAGGAAATTTTCTGTATATACATTTAAGAAAAAAAGAAAAGAAAAAGATCACAATATTTTGTCCAAAGCATATACGTCGACACGCGTCGTTAGATATATGATTTCGTTATTAGTTGACCCGAAATATGCTTCTAACACTACTACATTTTCAAAATATGAATTTAATATAATTGCTACTAATTTAAAAAGCGCTGTTACTTTACTTCACTAGAGGGGATAATATATCCAAAATCTAAATCTACACATTTTCATGGAACGTAAATAATGTCCTGAAATGATACGAAAATCAGTCTGAAAAATAATCGTAATATAACAGCGTGTTTCTCCTATATACGTATATCGCGTAGCTGTTTTTGCACGTGCCGTGTGTACGGTCCATCATCCGGCCCAACACACATCAGGTGCCCCTCTCGTGCGGTTCCCTCCACTATTCATGCGAGTACTTACCCAGACTTGAGCTGGTCGTCAAACACATCATCATTATCGCTTTCACTGAGACTTCTCTTCATTCTATGCAAACGGAAGACAAACTTTTTCTAAAACGTTGAGCGAACGGATGTCGGGTTTTCCTGAACGGCCGTCAGTACAAGTCTGTCATACTTTCCCACGCTGTTTGAGATTAAAATTAGTCGATTTAATCTTCAGGCTCCTCCCTCGTGCTGTTAATTTCACATAACTGACACGATCGCAGTAGCTGCTGCGGTTTAATTGGCTGAGGCTGCCGGTCACACGCGCGCTGGTTGGTTTATTGATCAGTAATACACCAGATGTGTGCCTTGACTTACTGAATGGCAAAGGTAAGCGTACAATGCCTCTGTTTACATATTTGACACTAAGCGTTTAATTCTGATTTCTTTCAAAAACTCCATTAAATTCATGTCAATAAAGTATCTTAATTTACTTTTCTATTCTCATATATCACTGGATTTTTACTTTTCAGTCATAAATCGAGAGAAAGTAGTTGCCAAAATGAAGTTGCCGGTTTTATTGATGTATGTTAAGTTTAGTGTGACTTAAAAATGCTGCACTCGGCTTGCAGCTGAACGTACATAGCGCAAAGCGCGCGGCTAACACGCGCAGGTCGTGGGAAACCTAGTGTGGATATAATTCCAGTGTTGAATCTAAAGTCGAATGAGCTTTGTATTTTAGGACCCTGCAGGTCGGAGGTTGTGTATCACAGGACCCTGTGTGAATCTTTTCACAAGGTCTTAATGAGTTATTTATTAATTGTTACATTTTTTATTTGCATGATATGTGGCAAAACAGTAACTCAACTGAAATTTCGCAAATCGTCGTCGTATAATGTATAATTCTCTAATACTAATGTAAATGACGGACACGATGACGCAAAGAATATTATATGCACGAATTTTCCGAGCAACACTTTTTGAATCTGGTTCTTCTATTTTAGACAGCATGTAAGGCCCTTATAGAATCAGATGTCAATATTATTATTATTATTATTATTATTATTATTATTAAATATGAATCAATTATTTACATGTGCAATATCAAATGGTAAAAGTACGGTTCAGAGTCTAGTTTTGTTTCTAATCAATAAACGTTTTTTTTTTCCCTTTACCTACTATTGCGAGCCTTATAATAATAATAATAATAATAATAATAATAATAATAATAATAATAACAAGAAGAAGAAAAAAAAAGTAGAAATAACAACAACGACGATATTATAATAGCCCTTTAACATTACCTATTCACTTCTGCTAGCGTTGCTGCTACTAATACTACTTCTCAGCACAACCACCATGACCATCAATATAACCATTATCATCATCAAGAACAACAGCAACAACAACAAAACAACAACAGAATCACAATCACCATCACCTCAGGGACAACTTTATTGGGTAATTCAACTGCCCTGACTGTGAGAACGCAATTTCAAAGCGGTGCCGACCACTTCTGAATTCATCCTAAATGCAGCATAATAATTGCACCTCTCAAGCATGATGGCTCTAGTTTTCTAATCTAATGATATATTACACACAGTCCCTTCACTGGAATTTTTCGGCCCGTCTTTGATGCTTTGTCATCTTCCTCGTCCCTTTTCATTTGCCTTTGATTTTGGTTCTTTTACGTTCATTCACAAACCTCGTATTATTTCTGAGTTACACGGTCACACATATTCCAAACCGTTTCCTCCCGCGACCTAATTGACCTTATGTGTATTTTGCCAGAAATTACTTCGCACCCCCCCCCCCCCCCTCTGTTAATCGTATTCAGTAACTGTGTCTCGTTCCCACGGCCAAAATTTATTTATTACCGTTTTAGCATTTTTATACAGTCACACGTGACCTCGTCACTAGTTAAGCAAACAGTAATGAGAGTGTTTGCAGTGTTGATTGGAGTGTTGATATACTGCAACATGACGAGCAATAATGTAACGTGATGATTTAACAACAGACGCGTGTCATATATATATATATATATATATATATATATATATATATATATATATATATATATATATATATATAATGTATGTGCTTCCATTATGTCTCATTTTAAATAGCATCGCTTTCTCTCCCTCTCTCTCTCTCTCTCTCTCTCTCTCTCCACACACACACACACACACACACACACACACATATATATATATATATATATATATATATATATATATATATATATATATAAGGAAGTCATGAAAATATTGATTGGTTTTGAAAAAAGGACAGTCATTATATATCACTTAAATTTTATTTATTTATTAATAGTCTGCATTTATTTATTTCTACAGTCTACTGTAGAAAAAGAGTAATAAGGTTATAAGAACATTTATTTCTATAGTCTATATTTATTTATTTCTACAGTCTACTGTAGAACAACAGTAATAAGGTAATAAGAACATTAATTTATTTATACAGTGTACATTTATTTATTAATACAGTCTGCATTTATTTATTTCTACAGTCTATTGTTGAAAAACAGTAATAAGGTTATAAGAACATTTATTTATTTCTATAGTCTGTATTTAGCTATTTCTACAGTCTACTGTAGAAAAACAGTAATAAGGTAATAAGAACATTAATTTATTTCTACAGTCTACATTTATTTATTTTTACAGTCTACATTTATTTATTTCTACAGTCTACATTTATTTATCAATACAGTCTGTATTTATTTATTTCTACAGTCTACTGTAGAAAAAGAGTAATAAGGTAATAAGAACATTTGTTTATTTCTACAGTCTACATTTATTTATTTTTACAGTCTACATTTATTTATTTCTACAGTCTACTGTAGAAAAACAGTAATAAGATGTATCACTCACTTGCACTTCTTAATAGAACTATTACGGACTGTATAAATCGTTTCAGAAGAGTAATTTATTAAAATGAATCTAAGATAGTATCGATATATACAAAATCGAGTCTAAGATAGTATCGATATATACAAAATCGAGTCTAAGATAGTATCGATATATACAAAATCGAGTCTAAGATAGTATCGATATATACAAAATCGAGTCTAAGATAGTATCGATATATATAAAATCGAGTCTAAGATAGTATCGATATATACAAAATCGAGTCTAAGACAGTATCGATATATACAAAATCGAGTCTAAGATAGTATCGATATATACAAAATCGAGTCTAAGACAGTATCGTTATATACAAAATCGAGTCTAAGATAGTATCGACATATACAAAATCGAGTCTAAGATAGTATCGATATATACAAAATCGAGTCTAAGATAGTATCGATATATACAAAATCGAGTCTAAGATAGTATCGATATATACAAAATCGAGTCTAAGATAGTATCGATATATACAAAATCGAGTCTAAGATAGTATCGATATATATAAAATCGAGTCTAAGATAGTATCGATATATACAAAATCGAGTCTAAGACAGTATCGATATATACAAAATCGAGTCTAAGATAGTATCGATATATAAAAAATCGAGTCTAAGACAGTATCGATATATACAAAATCGAGTCTAAGATAGTATCGACATATACAAAATCGAGTCTAAGATAGTATCGATATATACAAAATCGAGTCTAAGACAGTATCGATATATACAAAATCGAGTTTAAGATAGTACCGATATATACAAAATTGAGTCTAAGATAGTATCGATACATACAAAATCGAGTCTAAGACAGTATCGATATATACAAAATCGAGCAGATGAATTAAACTTATCTTAAGATAGTTACTAAAATAGTTATACAACGCTAAAAACTCGACACTACATTTTGTATTTTAAAATTTTAAAATAATTGAGAAGTAAGGAAATATTATTGTTAAAATTGTGATTAAAATGGCTGAATGGTGTATAAATAAATTTATGTACATTAAAAGGACGATAAAACTAGATGACTACTACTGTATACAGAAATGAAGAGCATGCAGAATGATTATCTTTAAAATGACAATTTTTTCTTCGTACACAAGATACAGTGTAATAATTATGTGAAAACATTTATGCATCAATGAGATTTTATACTGCTTTGTAAAAAAATGTAAAAAAATTTAGCACAATATATGACACAGTTATGTAATTATTAGCACAATATATGACACAGTTATGTAATTATTAGCACAGTATATGATATAGTTAGGTAATTATTAGCACAGTGTATGATATAGTTAGGTAATTATTAGCACAGTATATGATATAGTTAGGTAATTATTAGCACAGTGTATGATATAGTTAGGTAATTATTAGCACAGTATATGATATATTTAGGTAATTATTAGCACAATATATGACACAGTTATGTAATGATTAGCACAGTATATGATATAGTTATGTAATTATTAGCACAGTATATGATATAGTTTGGTAATTATTAGCACAGTATATGATATAGTTAGGTAATTATTAGCACAATATATGACACAGTTATGTAATTATTAGCACAGTATATGATATAGTTAGGTAATTATTAGCACAATACATGATACAACTGTGTAATTATTAGCACAATATATGATAGTTAGGTAACTATTAGCAAAATGTATGATACAGTTATGTAATTATTCGCAAAATATATGACAGTTATGTAATTATTAGCGCAATATATGATACAACTGTGGAATTATTAGTACAACATGATATAGTTGTGTAATTATTAGGACAGTATATGATAAAACCGTGTAATTATTAGCACAATATATGATACAGTTGTGTAATTATTAGATACTTGAAAATTGATTAAATGTATTGCTATGTCACTGTTTTTGTTAAGAATTTGAGTGAGAGAGAGAGAGAGAGAGAGAGAGAGAGAGAGAGAGAGAGAGAGAGAGAGTGTGTTTCAGGTAAGAAACAGTTGTAATTCTTACTTAAAAATTCAATATTGCTATAAGAAAATCGTTCTCAGCCTCAACCTGAAAATGTATTTTAAATATCACCTGCAACCAAACCTAAAGATAAATACGTATTGTTTCCTTCATTTTTATATTTTCACATTGTGTTTCCCAATTATATTCCCCTGCTGTGTTTCCCCATTGTGCTTTTTATTTTGGGCTAAGGAAGAAATTACATATTCTTGAAAATTAATATTTAAGAGAGCGAACTTTAACTTGTATAGCTTGGGAGTTTTCATTTGGATACAGACAACTTACTGTGCTAAAAACGTGAATATTCGTAGATGATTTAAACTTTTTCAAGTCTTGAAATGTTCTCACTGCATAATAAGTTTACCAATATTTATAGATTTGGTAAAATACAAACACATTTATTTAGATGGTTGACGATATACAGATTTATAGATTTAATATTCGTCAGAAGAGATTCTGAGAGAACTGTTCTTTTTATTTGGACTTTTTCATTTTCATTTTCTTCCATTTAATAATATCAATATTGAACTTTATCTCGAGTTATCAAAGCGTAAACTTCTATTGGAACAGAAAACTTAATCACGAGGAACTAAATTAGGCGGTCGGGATGAAATTAGAAATATTTCACATAATTTTCACATATTCATAAACTTGACCCCTTTTTGCACAATTGTCCACAAACTGTCGTAAGACTTAATTATCCTTTAAGAAAATATAAGATTATCGGAGAGTTAAGGCCCATGTTAAAAGGAAGAAGACGAAGAAGAAAAGGAGAAAAGCAACATCCAGAAATCTCTCTCTCTCTCTCTCTCTCTCTCTCTCTCTCTCTCTCTCTCTCTCTCATATTCAGATGCTAACATTGCCAATTTTACGACTGTATGTGTTTGTATCTTTAAATAGGATGAGAGTGTCTTGTTTGTTTATATTGAACTCAATCGGTAGATAGGATGAGAGTGTTGTATGTGTTTGTATATATTGAACTCAATCGGTAGATGGATGAGCGTGTGTATGTTTGTATATATTGAACTCAATCGGTAGATGGATGAGTGTGTGTGTGTTTGTATATATTGAACTCAACCGGTAGATAGGATGAGAGTGTGTGTGTTTGTATATATTGAACTCAATCGGTAGATAGGATGAGAGTGTCTGTGTTTGTATATATTGAACTCAATCGGTAGATAGGATGAGAGTGTGTGTTTGTATATACTGAACTCAATCGGTAGATAGGATGAGAGTGTCTGTGTTTGTATATATTGAACTCAATCGGTAGATAGGATGAGAGTGTGTGTTTGTATATACTGAACTCAATCGGTAGATAGGATGAGAGTGTATGTGTTTGTATATATTGAACTCAATCGGTAGATAGGATGAGAGTGTCTGTGTTTGTATATATTGAAATCAATCGGTAGATAGGATGAGAGTGTGTGTTTGTATATATCGAACTCAATCGGTAGATAGGAGGGGGGGGGTTGTATATATTGAACTCAATCGGTAGATAGGATGAGAGTGTCTTTATTGTTTTTGCTAGGTGCTGAAATGTTTGGCATCGTCCATCTTGAATCTTGCGTACAAGCATGTCTAAAACAATATTCACTTTTCGGTTTCTTGATCACAGAAGAAAATCATTTAAAATAAAATACCTGCCATTTATGTTTTCGTGAATTGTAAAAGACCCAACTATATATTTTAATTGCACTTTCATGTAAATAACAAAACAAACAAACAAACAAACTAGGCATAAACACATTTTTTTCAGCCAGAGAGTAACAGTAAATACGATATTTTCTTAAAATCAGCATTTATCGAGGATACAGCGTGACACCAAACACCTGTTTTAAATACGTGTGTAAGTTTTAAATAATTTCCATTTTCTTCCAAATTTTCCTACTCTATATCGTTTATGTGACAAGTGACATCTCATTTGCTGGGGAGACTGATAACGCGTTATTGTAATTATCTTAGTTTTGACACGTCTCAGAATGTCCGTATATTCGCGTTGGTAGTCCCCGTCAGGCCTAGTCAATGCTCCACAAAAGTCGATAAAATTCATAAGGTAACCCCCGTGTCATATTTTCACGCGCGACTTATTTGAGTTATTTTTAGCAGCAAATGCACCTGCTACCCAGCGCGTGCCGATATCACGTGACTTAGCTGAAAACATTATTTGTCGCGTGGCAGTTTGATTGTCTATTTGGAGACAATAGAACGGTTGCATGTCAACTGCCACGCTTTACCGTTATTTACTTCCGAAGATAGAGGATGGACCATTAAAGTTGACACTGTTGTTGAATCAGGTATGCATTCTTGAAATTAAAAAATACAGATAAATTTTAGAGGTTAATAGGTCTATATTATGGACTAAATGGTAGACAGCTACCGCCTGGTAGTATTAACGAGTTAATAAACGATACTGTTCACATTCCCTTATTTACATTGCATGTACTCTCTCTCTCTCTCTCTCTCTCTCTCTCTCTCTCTCTCTCTCTCTCTCTCTCTCTCTCTCTCTCTCTCTCTCAGGCACAAGGAATCCAATGTGCAAGCCTTATCGGTATGTTTTTTTTTTTTGTTTACATGATCACCGCATCATGAACATTATTTATTTGTCATAAGCTTTTCAGCAAAGTACACAAATCAGAAGTAATAAACTCAGTGCATAGCAAAAAGCATATTCAAAATTAGAACTGAAGAAATCCTTTCATGATATTAAACTCATAAACTTGTTTTCTTTTACATAAGAATATTTTTTTAATATTACTGGTGGATGTATTTCCAATGCTCTTATTATCATTTATATGTATTGCAACTGAAACCAAGCCTCAATTATATATGAATTACAGTTGTACAAATTTGTATTTCAAATTTATATTATTTTTATTGATTACATATGAATTAGTTATACATATTTGTATTATTTTTATTGATTACACATGAACTACAGTTATACAAATTTGTGTTAATTTATTGATTACATATCGATTACAGTGATACAAATTTGTATTATTTTTGTTGATTACATATGAATTACAGTTATACAAATTTGTATTATTTTTATTGATTACATATGAATTACAGTTATACAAATTTGTATTATTTTTGTTGATTACATATGAATTACAGTTATACAAATTTGTATTATTTTTATTGATTACGTATCAATTACAGTTATACAAATTTGTATTATTATTATTGATTACGTATCAATTACAGTTATACAAATTTGTATTATTTTTATTGATTACATATGAATTACAGTTATACCAATTTGTATTATTTTTATTGATTACATATGAATTACAGTTATACAAATTTGTATTATTTTTGTTGATTACATATCAATTACAGTTATACAAATTTGTATTATTTTTATTGATTACATGTCAATTACAGTTATACAAATTTGTATTATTTTTGTTGATTACATGTCAATTACAGTTATACAAATTTGTATTATTTTTATTGATTACATGTCAATTACAGTTATACAAATTTGTATTCCTTTTATTCATTACCAATTGACAGCCTTATTCGATAGTCAGGTTGTGAGATGATGTCGTAATTAGACGAATTAAAAACAAATCTCTTAAAAAAAATTAATAATAAAACAGATTACTACACATAATACAATTCTGTTTGATTCTTGTATTGGAAACATGCTAAAATAAAATGGTCATAGTTGTGCCTTAACATTTCTTTTTAATTTTTTTAGGATAGTCTTTCCCATGAAGATAAAAGAAATTGTTGCAGAAAATATTCCTATCGCATTGAAGATTCTCCAATTTTGAATGAGGAGTAAAAACTATTTAGATTCAAATTCACTTTTCTTTACGTACACATATTTTGAATCTACCGTATATATATATATATATATATATATATATATATATATATATATATATATATATATATATATATATATATATATACTCGCTTATAAGTGGAGTTCAACTGCAAACAACATAGACCCTGATATGCCGTTGCATAATGCGCTTGCAGATCAGGGTCTATGTTGTTTGTTCTACTGATTACTCCTAACAAGCTGTAAAGACCCAGATCTACCGGCGCGTTATGTGCCGGCAGATCTGAGTCTGCGCAGTTTGCAGTTGGACTCGACTTATAAGCGAGTCTATATACGGTAACTCAGACAAGTATGATATTCTTCGAAAGTCATATTGTGTCGGTCAATGAACGATATTGTAAATATAAAATGGAAGAATTATACAAACATTTCAAAATATTACATAAGAAGACGAGAATTCTGAATTGCTGATTAGAAAAGGAAAAACAATTTTTCTTTAAAATATTTGGGAATCAATCAATCTGGTTTTATCGGATCCTAAATTTAGCAAATTTAAGATATCAGGCCATGTCGAACATATTTAAATATCATGGGTCATTTTATAATTTTTAAAAGCTGTGATTTTCAAGCTTGTAAGTACCATACATAGTATTGAGGATATTTTGGTGGATACGTTGACTCTAACCAAAATAATGTTACTATTCGATGTTTCTTACTGACAACAGAAACAACATTTATCAGAAAGCCATGTTTATTATTGGATTTACAGTGTTTTGCAAAATTCTTGCTCCTATTTCTGCGAAAAAATTTCTTCGTCTAAGACTTGGCCCGAACAACGTTATTATACAAGAAAAAGGAAAGGGTATAAACATACAATCTGTGACCAAAGCATGAAAATCGTGATTTGCATCATACGAATGTGTCTGTCTAATCATAGATACAATGCTTTATTCACAAAAAACGCTGCACGTAGAATACGTTTTCTTCTAGACCGGTTCCGTATCTCTAAAGAGAGATAATGATTCTAGACTATACTCTGCATCGAAGACAATTCCACTTCATTACATTTTTACAGGATAACCTTTCGTTCCAGCTTTATGACTATTTCTTTCTTCTCGCCTGTATCGAAGAACAACTGTTGCTCAGTGGTCAAGGTAAACTTGTAACCGGAAGGGTACGGGTTCGATTCCACCATTGTATCAGCCCTGACCGGCTACCGTGGTGCTATTTTGCTCTACTTCCCTCGACACATTATAACCTTCAGAGTGTTGTGTTGTTTCGATTATCTACCCTGTGACATCGATTTTTCTGGTCGCTGCTCTCCACTCCCGAGATAATGCGTGGTTGTTCAAACGAATAAGTGCAGAGAGAACGAACGAATGATGGAATGAATAAATTAATGAAATGAAATAAAGAAAAGATGAATAAATGATAAATGAATAATTAAAAAATTTGTATATGGCTGAAATAAAATACATTTGTAAAGGAGTTAAGAAAGTTACAAAGGTTTGAGCAGCTAAGGAGAAATGTGATGTTTAACACACAACATAAAATGTGACCAAACTGATACTTATTCACTTCAAAAAATATATTTTCGACTTTAAATTACTTACTTTCAATGAAATTAAGGTTAGTGGGGGTTTTGTTATGAAAGTAAGTGATATAAAAAATTAATTTTTTGTTTAATCTTTGCAAAGAAAGTTGCTGTCTTTACATGCAGACTGTACTTACTACATTGTAATGTTGACTTTCGTGCATCCATAAGAAACACGTTAACCTTACATTAACCATGTATTCCACTATGGCATTATTATTTATGAAGAAAAAAATTATTGTACTGTTAATCTTTGTTGTGTAAAGAAAAAAAATAAAATAAAGCTAGTTTCATGGCAAAATCCCCGCGCTTTTTTAAAATTATATCCCACGATCATACCCTCTACCCCTTCGAACCGTAACCCAGGGGTTGTAACCCAAAATCCATCATGTATATTATTAGTCCTCTTCCCAACAATACATGCATAAAGTTTGATCACACAGAAACAAATCTTAAATGTCGCTGCAATTGTAGTATATTTGACCTTTGACCCCTTCCCAGAGACCCAATGGAAGGGGTCCAAAATCATACTCATTTCACGTCTGGTGAATTTCCAACGGTTTAGGAAGAATGACGGTAATAGACAGACATATAGACAGGATATCGCAAAATCCCCCCGCTGTTAATATTCGTGTGTGTGTGTGTGTGTGTCTGAGAGAGAGAGAGAGAGAGAGAGAGAGAGAGAGAGAGAGAGAGACCAAGGAACGGTCAATTAATTTCAGATCATGGATCTAAGATGTATATTACCTTTCCCCTTTTCCAGTAGATGGAACGTACGCACAGTATTATGACGATAAATAATCTGGTATTGAATCTCACAATCTTATTTCTAGCTTTTTATCACAACTGTCAACATCAGATATGTGTGATCAGTCCCATTTTCTCATGTGGCATGTCTCGGGACACAGCAGAATATTGATTTTAACAGCACAGGAAGATTAACTTTGAGTTTTTCTTCTATAATTGAGAATCGATGATACAGAATACTTTCTATGGGAAACTCGTGTTCCCATGATTTCTCATAGAAATTACAGATATCATTGTCTGCTGTACAGTATTTAAAAATACAGTCACGATCTGTACACCTTACATACTCAAACATTTGTTTATGTATATTCCGTTGTCCAACTATGTGCATATATATATATATATATATATATATATATATATATATATATATATATATATATATATATATATATATATATATATATAAATTTGCATAGCAAATTGTGACACCCCACCCCTGCAAAATTTAATTCTGGGGTTCCCTTAAAATAAATGAGGGGGTTGCTTGGGCAGTTGCTACGTCACTGATACACACACAAATATATATATAAATGGTTACTTTTAATTGTTTCATTGAATTAGATGATGAAAGAACGGTGTTGATAAGAGCCACTACTAAAACAATTGCTACTAATACAGATTTCTTTACTTGTTATTATTATTAGTAGTAATAGTAGTAATAGTATTATTATTACGTAAATTAGATTTTGAATCAGTAAATCAGTAAGTTTTCATTTATTTGTTGATGATTTAATTCGTAGATTGTTTTAGATAGATGTGTGGCGTCTTTAACAACATTTACTGATTATTGTAACTAACTGGTTGTATAATCCATTTACTGATTATTGTAACTAACTGGTTGTATAATCCATTTACTGATTTTTGTAACTAACTGGTTGTATAATCCATTTACTGACTTTTGTAACTAACTGGTTGTATAATCCATTTACTGATTATTTTAACTAACTGGTTGTATAATCCGTTCATTCTCCTGTATCTCATACTTAAAAAAAAAGATTCATCACTGACCGCAACATATGCCAAAAAACCTCGTGTAACAGCATTGTGTGTTCTTGCCTACGACTGGGCAGGTTCACCTCTAGATAAGCAGCGTTGTATTTCGTGTTTTACGCAAATAAACTGGCAAAATAAATGTCTTTAAATTGCCTCGCCCCCCCCCCCCCCCCAATTTGTTTTTATGCATTTTGTCCCACGTTGTTAGCGTATTACGTATCTGCCATTATGTTATGATTTCGCATTTGATTAATATAAACTATGCTAACGGGACATGTTCCGGCTGTATCTAGTACGTTTGAACAGTATTGGATCACTGTGAAGAGAATCATTCAAACAGAGGCATATAATTAGTTTCAATTAGTCTGAGTTACGAAGCCGATTGACGAACTCTAAAAGACCTGATTAACGTTTTGATGGTTAAGACTCGTCCTTGTACAGTAAGTTTGTTTAGCGTTGTTCACAAAATGACCCATCGAATTTTAGAAAACGCATTTAGTTTGATTAAATTGTACAATTTATGAAATTAGATTTATTAAAATATTCTCCAGAGTTCGTGACGAGTATCACCGGATTACAATATATATACTTTGACTAACAAAAGTACCTATATTGTACAGGAGCTACAGAAAAAAGAACAAGATACGGATTTAGGTTTTTATATTTCTTGTGGTTAAAAACGGAGATAATTAGAGCATATTTCGAAATATTTCATAAAAAAAAAATGATTTCGAAAGCGTCTAGACTTCTTACATTTTTTTTTTTTATAAAACCGGTAAATCGAGTTGGATTGATCTAATAATGTGGATGCCATATTGAAGTAATATGTTATGATGTAAGGGGCCTCTCAGCAAATTAAGGACGACGCTCCAATGACACTCACTGGCATAAAGGCGTTGACAACGAGCCGGCTAATGACGAGTTTTGGTGCAATATGCCACGGATAACTTGATCCCACTGCGGCAGGGTCCTTAATTTGAATCAGAGACACTTTAACATGGCATTAACTTAAACAAGCTTGTGAAAAATGGACGACCTAGTATGCAATAATAGTGTCATATACCACCTTTACGTAAACAAGGCATACAAACATTCAAGTGCTCGGTGTAAAACGAAAAAAAAAAACAGTTAATATTGCTTAATATATCCCAAAGTAGCAAAAATATTAACAGATTGAAAAGTTAATCATGCAAATAATAATTTCTGTGCTTAGTTAATTGATTGGTTTATTTGTAATTCAATTTTCTAATTCATACGTCGACAGACCTCAAGCCCGGAATAATGATGAACAAAATTCGAAAATTGAAACTGATTATAGAAAATAAACAAAATTTTTTGATTTTATTTGTGGCTTTGTAAATTATTTTTTTAATAAAAAATATGTGATAAATAATGTAAATCTCGCATTATTTTAGTCCGACGTGATTTACATGGTAAGATAAGACGAAATTTAAGTGCCGTGTTGTTAGTGTGTTGTCTTATCACTACACCGCATGTATTGCATTAAGACGTAGCGTGCCAAAGCATTATTACTGAATTGATTTAATTTTATTCAAACTGAATCGCAGTAGCCTTGCTCTACCCCCCTCCCAACAACCCTTCTTTTTCCACGATTTAAGCAAAGTCGAAACATTTGTATTTATGAATAGAAATGAGACTACACCTTGTGTGCGTCTAGAATATTCACTGGCACTCAATGGAATTGATAACGCTATTTCCTGACTTGTAATTGGGTAATAAGACTTAATGAGATTATCTAGCGATTTACCGACAAGGACTTGCTCTCCATCAACTTTTGGGAATAGCCGGCCACTGATTGGCGCAGTAACAAGTTACAGAAGGTGACTTCTTATTATCCGCCACTGATGTTATCTGTATTTTGACAAGATTCTGCCACCGGTACAAAACTCAAGCTGTTCACCAATTTAAACCAAATGTGATGATGGAACACTGCTTTAAAATTCCCGGGTATTTTCCAGCCATCTGAATAAATCAACGTAAAATGGACAATAATGTGTCCTATTGATACTATTTAATAGTAGTTTTTTATGAATCGATTTCCTTCTTTCTCTAGGATACAGATTTAAAAGCAATTAACCAATTTAGTTTCTCTTATATTTAAACTGAATAGGTATGTGTTTTGTATAGATCCAGAGAGGAATTTAGACAACCCCAATGCACGTAAATAAAAGTTAATATTGATTTTTGTTGCAGCAATTTTAAAAAAAATTCCTTTCTTTCATTATTAAAACCACCGTCCATTCTGAATTTTAAAGTCCCGCATAACAATATTAACAAATTATTCTGATCGTTATCAAGACAAGGTCTATGCATTTTAGTGTTGTCACTATCATATCATTATCAAGACAAGGTCTATGTATTTTATTGTTGTCAGTATCATATCATTATCAAGACAAGGTTTCTGCATTTTAGTGTTGTCAGTATCATGTCATTATCAAGACAAGGTCTATGTATTTTAGTGTTGTCACTATTATATCATTATCAAGACAAGGTTTCTGCATTTTAGTGTTGTTAGTATCATATCATTATCAAGACAAGGTTTCTGCATTTTAGTGTTGTCAGTATCATATCATTATCAAGACAATGTCTTTGTATTTTAGTGTTGTCAGTATCATATCATTATCAAGACAAGGTCTATGTATTTTAGTGTTGTCAGTATCATATCATTATCAAGACAAGGTCTATGTATTTTAGTGTTGTCAGTATCATATCATTATCAAGACAAGGTCTATGTATTTTAGTGTTGTCAGTATCATATCATTATCAAGACAAGGTCTATGTATTTTAATGTTGTCAGTATCATATCATTATCAAGATAAGGTCTATGTATTTTAGTGTTGTCAGTATCATATCGTTATCAAGACAATGTCTATGTATTTTAGTGTTGTCAGTATCATATCGTTATCAAGACAAGGTCAATGTATTTTAGTGTTTTGTCAGTATCAATCATATCATTATAAAGACAAGGTCTATGCATTTTAGTGTTGTTAGTTTCATATCATTATCAAGACAATGTCTTTGTATTTTAGTGTTGTTAGTATCATATCATTATCAAAATTTTTTCCTTGATGTTAGATGGTCCCAAATTTATATTGGAAAAGTTTCAAAACAAATAACTAAAAAAAGAAGACACACACACACACACACAAAAACCATTTAAAAAAATAATTTTCTGTGAAAAAAAAAAAACAAGTGGAAAATTTCAAGTAATTTTTGCTCGCTTTGCAAAAACTCTGTAGAAGTTTTATCACATCTTTTACTGGAGTGTCCAAAAACATAATCAATCTTGACTAGGTTCATAGAGTGGATAAAGAGTGAGTGCAATCATCTCTATAACTTTTATGTATCAAAGGGAGAATTTCTGCTTGACATTATAGATGAAACAAAATCTGATGATGTGATTAACTTATTTATATTACAGTTGAAATGATGTATTTATACCTGTAGATTTAATAATGAATTACCAAATATACGTCTCATTTTAAGAAAGAACTGAAATTACACTTTCTGTCAGAAAAGTATTCTGCATACGCAAACTGCACATGGGGAAATTTTGATACAACATGGCAACTTTACAAAACGTTGTTTTTAAACTGAATATTAAAATATCGTTATTTATCATTCTATCCATAGTAAGGTATGAGTTGATAAAGTGTGGATGCAGTAATATGTTCAGTATAAGTGTCAATGTACAATGATGTATCCCCGGGTCGGCCCACCTGTTAGACTGTTTCCTAGCCATCCCGATTGTCCCAGTAATGCCTGGTGCAGGGAGGTTACACTGTGCTAATGAATATGTTTATATGTCTATAAATACCTCTGTAATGTATAGGTACATGCATACTTGTATTTATGTTTGTAGGTGTATGGGCATGTGTATTTGTATGTGTTATATATATATATATATATATATATATATATATATATATATATATATATATATATATATATATATATATATATGTGTGTGTGTGTGTGTGTATGTGTGTGTGTGTGTGTGTGTGTGTGTGTGTGTGCGCGCGCGCTGCATTTTTGTAGAGATATACGCATAAGGGTATGTTTGCATCCACAGGTGAAAGGATGGATGACAAAATCATAAAAGTAGAAATGTTTGAATATGAAAATACTATACGTAATATATACATATACAAGTTTTCCCTTTGTAGTTCTCTGTCTCTGTCTCTGTCTCTCTCTCTCCCAAAAACATGTGATACATTTATACTAGCTATAGTTTAATCTGGTACTTTTGGTCTAATATTATGAATATTTCATATTTATATTTCCTCATAAATTTTTAACGGCAAGGCCCAAGACCCCCAACATTAGCACCGTAATGTGTCTGGGGTAATAAAAAGATAATAATAAATACATATACATTTTGTGTGCTAAAAAACTATGTTAAAACATATGACCGAATATGTTGTACTTACCTGTAAATTTTGTGGCTTAAGGATCGAATATGTTGTACTTACCTGTAAATTTTGTGGCTTAAGGATCGAATATGTTGAAAACAACAAGGACTTTTTTGCTACCTTTCCTGTATTTTTAACGATTTGATTCAAGTTTCTACATAACACAGAAGTACATGGAGAACATTACATTTAAGGAACACTTTTACATTGCAGAAACTTATTAAAAGTGGGTTGAGCGTAACGGCATGTTTTGTTGAGGGGTGATTTGAGTATTTCCTGGCAACGAATAAATAAATAAATAAATAAATAAATAAATAAATAAATAAATAAATAAATAAATAAAATATAAAAAATTGCGATCATATGCTATTTAAAGTTGTCATATCAGTTATGTGATGCTATGCTCTCAGGGATTAATCTCTAACCTTCGTTAAGAAATTACCTTTCTATTAATTAATTAACGATATCAAATATTTAATTTAAAAATGCTTGGTTTTAAAAAATATCTTAACATACCAACAATTTATTGATATAGTCTACAAGCATTTATTTTAAGAAATTTATGTATGTATTCATTTATTCCTTTATTTATTGATTTATTATTATTATTATTATTATTATTTCAGTGTAAAAAATGCGATAATTGTTATACAAATACAGTCGTTCTCTTTAAACCATGACAACAATGAAAAATAAGTAAGGAAACACATTCAGATTAATTTGGAAAAAATGCACAATTCACTAGTTATATACCACTGATGATGATGATAATGATGCTGCTGCTGCTGATGATGATGATGATGATGGTGGTGGTGGTGGTGGTGGTGGTGGTGATGATGATGATGATGATTACTAAAATTCTTACTAATATGATAAAAAAAAATATTAGATATAAAATATAAAAAAAAATTCTACTTAATGAGGAGTATCACGGAGCATAGTATTATGGCGAAATTATTTTCTTCTTAAGGAAAACATAACTTCAAGAAAGACAGAGACCTACTAAACGGCAGAATAAGAGCAGTGGCGGCGTGAGGGTTAAAGGCACGCAGTGGCAATGTTCTGTGGCGCCCCTACCTTGCCACAGAGAACAGTTTTTATGTCAGTTGCCAACCTCTCTCCCCCTCCCCCTCCTAAATATAAATCTTGTGAAGAATTGCCATCGTTACACTATGGTGAGGTGATATACTATGAAAATTTCAGCTGCAAAAAATAAAAGCGCCAGACGGCTTCCCTCTTCGCCTGGCGCCCGGGGGCAATTGTCTCCTCCCCGCCCCCTCCTCGCGCCGCCACTGGATAAGAGATATGTTGGACCGGATTTCTGGTGGCGCCGTCTATCGGATTTAGGAGAACCAACTGACTTTAAGCTGCTCCATACTATTTTGTTTTTATGTAATGTGTGCAAACATGGTAGTACTTGTTTGTCACATGTGCGCAGATACAAATAACGTAATGACTCAGTTTTGCACATACGAAAAACTCTATTTCGAGTGTTTGTACTGCTTCGTTTATCGATTACTCTATATATCTTAGAATCTACATGAATATTTTAAAAATCTGTTTACTTTGCAGTCTAACAAAGGCCTCTTTTAAAATTGCAGTGGTTGTATTCATACTGTTGTAATATTGCTATAGAACACATGACATCATTGAAATCAAGGAAAATACGGGCCCATTATTTCAATTCATAAGGTCCCTAAAACAAGTGAATAACCCACTCTTTGTCTCTGAGATCCGTTTAAAAACTTTTTTCCTACTAACCAGGTGCTGAGTAACCCATAAATAGCGTGGCACGAGCCAATCGTATCAAGAATCACTTCGTAAAATCGGGTTGAAGGGACTAATTGCTATCGCGTAAGAAGTGGACGTAGGTCGGTCACACTCCGCACACGTGCCATGAAATGAGTTGGAATTAGTTTTGTTTATTGGCCCGTTTGAGCTTGGCTACATGAATAAATTTGTGACCGTGATTCAGATCTTGATGATGAATTGTCCTGAACGCGAAATTCATCGCTGAAATTTAATATGACATATACTCCAGTCCTTTTACATTTGAAATATTCCTCCTAGACAAGTACGAATTAGAATTTCCTAAGACACGTGCATTTTTCGTTTGAGCACGTGCCAGACACGGGTGCATCTTCTGTTGTAGATCTAGCAAGAGGAGACTGTTGAATGTTCAAATAATAGTTAAGATAATAGATATTTGTCAATTATTTTTATGGTTGAAAAACTATGGCAGATTTCATGGATTTTGGAGGAAAGAGACGTCTTTTGTTTGTGAATTTTCTGAGAACCTCGCACGTGCATCACGCACGCTTGCGCATCTGTCAATGATTCTGGACGTTTTCTTCGTTAGACAACAAAGAATCATCATCAACCGGCTAGGACTAGATTTTAAAAGCGGAGATTGTGCTGAATTTTTTATTTTATTTTTTTTGTGTGGAAAAGTTTCGAATACGAATCATTTGATGCTAGCTTAGTTAGTTAATTTACATATTAATCGTTCATGACATTCTGCCATGATTGAAGGATCATGTATGAGAGATTCTGATGTTAAATGTTTCATAGAAGACGATACTTAAAAATTATAGGTGAAAAATATAAACACATTATATAATGATGAAGAAGGCCTGGGTCGAATCCATGCCTAAACCACAGTCTTTAAACACGTGACCTTAACCCCAAGGCCACAGAAGTAAGGAAGTTAATCAAAGAATAAATTGTCTCTGCTTTATAATACTACATTCCAAGTATGAAAAGATTCTGTCCGGGTATTTTGAAAATAAAAATAAATTTAAATCTTTAACAAAAGTTTAACACAAATCTTATTTATCTGTTACCTTGGCGCTATGTTCTGAGTGGTGAGGTGTTGTATAGCAGAATCAATTGTCTTTGCTTTATGATGAAACATCTCCAATATAAACAGAATTCATGAAGGAGTTAATTAAATATAAGTGAATAAAAAAACTTTAAGTAGAACTTAACAAAGTGGACGCCGGAAAGTCATTGTTATGTATTAGTTTTCACAAGCGTGGATTTGACAATTAATCTTCTCACAGTCAACGTTAGTCTTTCCCCTTTGTGCGTTTGTGTGTAGTCCTAAATTGTTGTCTTTTCCCTTTGTGCGTGTATGGGTAGTCTCAAATTTTTATCTTTTCCCTTTGTGTGTGTGTATGGGTAGTCTCAAATTGTTGCGAATGTCATTTCTGTCTCAAAATTATGGCTCCATAATAGAAAAACTAGTGACAAAATACGCAATCCTTCTTTTTAATGGCATATGAAAAAGCAGAATCCTTAAATTTACCATCCATCAAAAAAGGAAAAGAAAGAAAGAAAATAAAAGAAAATTTGGAAACGTTAGAATACGACCCTATGAAAATGATTTGTATAATAAGCATATGCTATATATCAGGAACTGTCATAGTGTGACATTTTTTTTTTCAAAGCAAAAGAATTTAAATAAGTTCTGCTTTAAAGGTGAATATGGACCATTTTCAGTTAAGAAAGAAATGGCGTAAAGGTCAAATGCAATCAAGAATAACACATATAAAAGCATTGGAATGATACATACATGCATACATACATACATACATACATACATACATACTGCTTAGTCACAAGCATAAAGTTGTATCAGGACGGTGACGCAATAGCCTATATGATGACGTATATCATGACGTCATTATTCTTACTTTCTGTGGATACTTCGACTAATCCAAAATAACAACAGCAAATTAACATTAAAGGAAGGTTATAATAAATAGCACATGAAGATTTTTACTCTGCTCAATAAATCATAATGAAAAGAAAATTATAACATTTCTTATTTCTATCCAGAAGAACGTTTATGCTTGGGACTCTCTCTCTCTCTCAATCAATCAATCAATCAGTAGTAGTTGTAACTCTACACGTTTGGTAGTAGTAGTTGTTGTTGTGACTCTACACGTTTGGTAGTATTAGTTGTTGTTGTGACTCTACACGTTTGGTAGTAGTAGTCGTTGTTGTGACTCTACACGTTTGGTAGTAGTAGTTGTTGTTGTGACTCTACACGTTTGGTAGTAGTAGTTGTTGTTGTGACTCTACACGTTTGGTAGTAGTAGTTGTTGTTGTGACTTTACACGTTTGGTAGTAGTAGTTGTTGTTGTGACTCTACACGTTTGGTAGTAGTAGTAGTTGTGTTGTGGCTCTACACGTTTCGTTCATCTCTGAGACTTGTTAGATAGTATCCAGTTATTACACGAATTCGTGTGGAATAAAGCAATTATTTGCCCCGTAGTACTGTAGATAGCCAGGTGTACTATTTGCCAGAGGTCGTAGACCGATGTTGTGACTCTACACGTTTGGTATCTGTGAGACTTGTAAGATAGTATCCAGTTATTTCAAGACTTTGTGTGAAATAAACCAATTATTTGCCCCGTAGTGCTGTAGATAGCCAGGTGTACTATTGCCAGAGGCCGTAGACCGATAGATGGTTGTTCATAGCAACGAGGAGCACAAAGTTTGGTCGTTTCCCTACATCGCTATAAAATAAACGTGTTATTGCCTGATGTAGCTAAGGTTCACAGAAAAGATGAATATCGTCTGTTTATAAATACATCGAGTAAGCGTATACTATCAGGCAGGAGTGTACTGGATAAGCAACTCGGCCCTGGACTTATCTGCCGGGACAGGCCCGGGGTTTTGCTCACACCAGTAAAATACCGGTAAAAACGGATTTTTTTGACGGCCCACCGGCCCACCGATGGACCGGTCTGCCGGTACAGGCCCGGGGTTCTGCTCACACCAGTAAAACACCGGTAAAAACGGATTTTTTTGCGGCGGCCTACTGGGATTTGTCCCGGTATGCCCAATGGCCAGTACACCATTGCTATCAGGCCCATTCATTTTGCCAACAGTTATAAATACATCGAGTAAGCGTATGCTATCAGGCCCATTCATTTTGCCAACAGTTATAAATACATCGAGTAAGCTTATGCTATCAGGCCCATTCATTTTGCCAACAGTTATAAATACATCGAGTAAAGCGTATGCTATCAGGCCCATTCATTTTGCCAACAGTTATAAATACATCGAGTAAGCTTATGCTATCAGGCCTATTCATTTTGCCAACAGTTATAAATACATCGAGTAAAGCGTATGCTATCAGGCCTATTCATTTTGCCAACAGTTATAAATACATCGAGTAAAGCGTATGCTATCAGGCCCATTCATTTTGCCAACAGTTATAAATACATCGAGTAAGCTTATGCTATCAGGCCCATTCATTTTGCCAACAGTTATAAATACATCGAGTAAAGCGTATGCTATCAGGCCCATTCATTTTGCCAACAGTTATAAATACATGTCACGTGCAATTTACACAATTGGGCAATAGTTCGTTGGTAATTTTCTCTTACATGTGACAGTTGCCTATAATTGTTTTTAACGATAAATAGACCCATATATACGGGAATAAGAAAAAATGGAACATAGCAAATAAAACAGTAATTAGTTTATACATTCTTTTGTATGGAATCCTTTAAACGCCTTTTCTACAACTGAGTCATTAAGTTAATTAAATTAATTATCGACAACAATACTTTATTTGAGGATCTGAGGAGGTTTTGTTTTAGGGGATAACAGTAATGTTTTTGAGGATCTGAGGAGGTTTTGTTTAGGGGATAACAGTGATGTTTTTGAGGATCTGAGGAGGTTTTGTTTTGGGGGATAACTGGTGTATTTTGAGGATCTGAGTAGGTTTTGGGGATAATAGTGATATATTTGAGGATCTGAGGACGTTTTCTTATAGGGGCTAGCAGCTTATACTTTAGGATTTGGGGACGTTAATATCGGTTTTACTGTAGGAAAATCAGTGTTACCGGCAGCGCAATAGCATCATTCTAAGAAACTATTGAAAGTTTGTCGATATCAAAATATGTAGTTCCTCCTGGCACCGAGTTATGGGACAGCCATGACATCGCATTGAGGTCAAACGTCCGATAATTTATTGGTCTGTATCTGCACAACAGAGCAGGCCCATTACGTTCGTTATGTATCTATGTAACAATTTGATCCACGCAAAAACATTTTCATTTTTGACGCCATAATGTTTATCCATGCGTCATACACCAAATTTTATATAGAAAAGGAAAAGCCTAGCAGCAAACAATAGCACAGCAACTTTCTACGAATTATACCTCGAATGCATGCCAATAGCTGCCATTCGGATTATTTACGAAACAATAATTGACCAATAAGTTGCGAATGAACCGAACTATTTTTCATTCGCAGTTTCTCTGTCAATCATATAGTCATTACAATCGCAGAAATAACCGAGGTGGTCCGAATGAGCAACAGTAGCAGACGTTAAAGTTAATTTTTAAATAAAATAAATTCGGTCACTATTTATAAAGATACATAGAATGAGAAATAATTTCTTTCACGGCAATAATATAAAAGCAAAATAGACAGCAATATTTATTTTTTTTGTTAAGAAAAGATAATATTCCTCTTTTTTAAGATGATGAGTAAATTTTGTTGGAATATACTTTATAAGGAATTACTTATAAAAATCAAAATGGTAGAAGAGCCGTCTTGTAATAAACCTAAGGTATGTGCTATTTGTATTTAAGTCTCCGTTCATAGCTTTGTTAGATTTGAGTGATTATTTGTTTGATTACGGGGAGTCGGTGTTGGAAAGATATTTTTCAACCAGAGTAATTAGCCAGTTTCTAGGAGCAGACGTCATAATGTACAGTATTTACGAGGCTTGCTGACAGCATGGATTAGTTTCGTATAATGAACCCTCAACATTCTCTGGATATTTTTAGGTATACATGTTTAGTAATTTGAAATAAGAATAATTCTTTTGTGTTGGGTGTTTTGGGATGTGTTTTGTATTGCATGGCGTGAAGTACTAAAAGGCTTACTGAGGAATCATACAAATGTGAAACAAGAAAAACCATGCAAATGTGAAATTAGAGTTTAGTGATGTGTGGTCATTAGGTGATTGGAGGAAAATTACTGTAGAATTTTCGTTTTTAAAAACCTTTTAGTTGACAACGAATGTTGTCTTGAGGTCCTTGGAAATAGGGGAAAACATGGACTATCAAGCCACGATCACGCAGGTGATTGATTGCTCGATATGAGACACCTTGTGTGTAACACTCTCATTCCATCGGCTATGGCCTAACGGTTTCTCGTGGATTTATCTGTCACAAAATTTGACGCACGACGATTGGAATGTCGCGTTACATTCGCTGTGTTAGCATAGTGGTTTTAATGCTATAAATATAGTTTGACAGGATATGCGTTAGCACAGCCGTTACAACGGATATTTACAACAATAAAACTACTAGTAGTGTGCTGAAATCTTCAGATAAAAAGGGCTGTTATCAAAATTCTAACACACTTTGGAAAATTTTGTCGAGTCAGACGTCACAACGGCGTCAGAATTGTTAACAGTAGATTTTAACGCTTCAAACAGAGGTTCTACGAATCTAAAAGCGCAGTACGTTTGTATGTGTGTTACAATTATGAATAAGGTATGTTACAAACAAATCACAGTTCATTACATGGAATTACAGCCAAAGTTTTATAATCAGAATCAACTTCGACGTAACATGAATTTATTATGCGTAAATGTAAATCTGGTGATTTTCACACAGACAAACAGACAGAAACAGAGCTGCAGCAAAACCACGAAAATGTTCTAACTAGTTTTCTTTGCCATTTGAAAATTTATTTTCAAAAATGTCAAAGTTAAATTCTATATCAGGAAATATTTGTATTGTTTTTATATAGGACGTGTACTGACGATTAAAAAGAACAAGTTGACATCGGTTTATAATTAAGGTAAGATTTTTATCGCGAAATTTGAATTGAACGAGTTGGCATTCCTTCGTCAGAGAAACATCGATACATGTTTGATTGAAATTTCCTTTTGATATTAAAGTTTTACGATGACGACGACGATAATAATAATAATAATAATAATAATAATAATAATAATAATAATAATAATAATAATAAGTTTTAGCCATCTGGAGAGATAACACAATACTATATTTACAGTGTACATAATCAATTTAAAGAACATAACACTATTATTGCTGTGTACAGCATCCTACTATAAAACTTAAGGCATATGCATAAAATAGATCGTTTATGAAGATAGTTTAGTATATGCACACTGCACAACGTGTACTAATTAAAAGGATGTTTTCATTTGTCATGATAAAAAAATTCCAAAATTATTAAAGTTTTTAAAAATACTTGCATTGGTCACAAATTAATTTCGAATGTTACAAATATAAGTATAATCACATGTTTGACACGTGCCACGTATACCAAATTGGTGGTCCAATGGGACGTTGTTAAAGATATTCGGGTTAAATCCAACTTTTGGACAAAAATTGGTTTAAGAAAAAGAAGAAAAAATTTCATTTTGTTAGTTATTTACTTGCATATGCTAATGTATTAAGTAAATGTATTCGTTTGTAAGGCCTAGAATAATCTTTAGATTCTCAGGAGAGCAGATTTTTTCTGTTTGAATTGTACGTAATTTCTCTAGCCCACTAACTATTTTCTCACTTGTTGAGTCAGTGTGTTTTATGTTTACACAATGAACACTCTGATGGATGATTTACCATCATTTAGTTTTGTAAGCCCAATAATACTTTTCTTTATGATTAGTTTTGTTTACACTAATTGCGTGTTTATTTCTGTACAACTGCATGTACGTGTCTATCTCTCTCTCTCTCTCTCTCTCTCTCTCTCTCTCTCTCTCTCTCTCTAACATGTATATGTATATAGTCTATACAAGATGCGCACGGGACAAGAAAACATTTGTTCTTTGCAAACAGTTGATCTATATATAGAGTTTGTAAATGATAATGAATTAAAAAAGTGATTTATATATGTTGTCCTTTACAAGAAGTTATCTTTATGTAGATGTGTCCACTAAGGAAGGTTCTCATACATATCCCCCCCCCCGCCTCCATCAATACCAGCATCTCAACATCTTCATATTTTGCTTTCTCATTGGTTGTTTTGCAAGTATACAGAAACATGTTTCTACTATAAATGCGTATACGTTACTGTCTGACATTATTACAATATTGTATGTACACTTTTATTTTAATATCTCATTAGCATGTTTCAAAATTTTCAATATTATGCCTTCATTATTCACATTCGACGCATTATAAAAGAAAATATTATTGTTAATGCGGAGAGAGCTAGAAAGAAACTTTTGGTTGTTGCTCAGTTCTCAATATGTATTGTTCGATTGTATGTACCTTCCATGATGACTTCAGTAAATAAATACTGTTTAAATCAATCCTAAAATATAGTATTCATTACTTATCCAGTTTAAAAGGGTCACACATGGTGAATTAGTCTCGTATGCAATTAGTGACATTTGTGGCCTTTGAATACTAAAGCTTGGAAAGCAGGCCCTTGTTTCATTATATATCTAAAATGTTCTTACTCAAATTGAGATTTTTAAATCATTTTTTGATTGTTTGTTTTGAAAATAAGTATTTTTTTTACTTGACCTTAAGCAGATTTTGAAATAAAAAGAATGAATGATAACAAGTACAAACTTGTTAAATAGAAAGGATATGATAAATCATTTAACTGCTGAAAACCATTCGAAATCATGACACCATTAAGCACAATACATAAAACCATTCGAAATCATGACACCATTAAGCACAATACATAGAACCATTTGAAATCATGACACCATTTAGCACAATACATAGAACTATTCGAAATCATGATACCATTAAGTACAATACATAGAACCATTCGAAATCATGATACCATTAAGTACAATACATAGAACCATTCGAAATCATGACACCGTTAAGTACAATACATAGAACCATTTGCAATCATGACACCATTAAGCACAATACATAAAACCATTCGAAATCATGACACCATTAAGCACAATACATAGAACCATTCGAAATCATGACACCGTTAAGTACTAAACATAGAACCATTCGAAATCATGACACCATTAAGCACAATACATAAAACCATTTGCAATCATGACACCATTAAGCACAATACATAGAACCATTCGAAATCATGACACCGTTAAGTACTAAACATAGAACCATTCGAAATCATGACACCATTAAACACAATACATAGAACCATTCGAAATCATGATACCATTAAGTACAATACATAGAACCATTCGAAATCATGACACCGTTAAGTACAATACATAGAACTATTCGAAATCATGACACCATTAAACACAATACATAGAACCATTCGGAATCATGATACCATTAAGTACAATACATAGAACCATTCGAAATCATGACACCGTTAAGCACAATACATAGAACCATTCGAAATCATGACACCGTTAAGCACAATACATAGAAAGCAATATTAAGAAGCATGAACACTTTTAGATAACGATCTTTTAGAATGTGACAGATGGAGAAATAACTGTGCATTAGATAACGATCTTTTAGAATGTGACAGATGTAGAAATAACTGCGTATTAGACAACGATTTTTTTAATGTGACAGATGCAGAAAAAAACTGCGTTAGATAACTATCTTTTAGAATGTGACAGATGTTGAAAAAACTGCATTAGATAACGATCTTTTAAAATGTGACAGATGTAGAAATAACTGTGCATTAGATAACGATCTTTCAGAATGTGACAGATGTAGAAATAACAGTGCATTATATAACGATCTTTTAGAATGTGACAGATGTAGAAATAACTGTGCATTAGATAACGATCTTTTAGAATGTGACAGATGTAGAAAAACTGTGCATTAGATAACGATCTTTTAGAATGTGACAGATGTAGAAATAACTGCGTATTAGACAACGATCTTTTTGAATGTGACAGATGCAGAAAAAACTGCGTTAGATAACGATCTTTTAGAATGTGACAGATGTAGAAAAACTGTGCATTAGATAACGATCTTTTAGAATGTGACAGATGTAGAAATAACTGTGCATTAGATAACGGTAACGATCTTTTAGAATGTGACAGATGTAGAAATAACTGCGTATTAGACAACGATCTTTTTGAATGTGACAGATGCAGAAAAAACTGCGTTAGATAACGATCTTTTAGAATGTGACAGATGTAGAAAAACTGTGCATTAGATAACGATCTTTTAGAATGTGACAGATGTAGAAATAACTGTGCATTAGATAACGATAACGATCTTTTAGAATGTGACAGATGTAGAAAACACTGTGCATTAGACAACGATCTTTTAGAATGTGACAGATGTTGAAAAAACTGTGCATTAGTGCACGAAAGAGTAAAGACATGCATAATTTTTGTGATGATTAATAATCCAGAGGGGGAAAAGAAATCTACACCCAAAAACATCACAGGTTAATAACAAAAAAGGGTTCTTACTAAAAGTTCTAATACAGCCACAATATCTTGCATATTTTTCTGGAATTAGTCTTGTTTTGTCTCTCTTGAAGAATAAAATGACTCCAGGCGTGCCGTTTTAAAACTAAAGAGTTATTATTTATGCGTTGTATTATATCTACCTATCACAAACATCCCAGTACTGTCAGAAATATCACAGGCAAAATAATACAAAATCTCTAGACCAAGACACGCCGTTCTATAACAATTTTAGATAGGGAACCAAGACACACCGTTCTATAACGGTTTTAGATACTGAACTATGGGTCTTGAATTTATGAAAGGTGTATCTCTGCAAGCAATAATATTATATTCAACATTTTGAATCTGATTATTTCAGACGCCAGAACAAAGAAAAAAAAAAGAAGAAAAAACCTAATAAAATTTTTTAAAACAATTTCCGCATTATTTCCTTTGCTACAATCAAAGAATATTGCATATTCTCATATTATAATTCAGTTTAAAAAATACATTACGTAAAAGTTGCATACTTTGACCTCCAGTTAACTGCAAGTTTCTAGTTTCAAGATAGCATTAGTGCTAGGGGTTCTAGGGCAATTCTGAGGCGGACAATTCGGACCGGACAATTAGGAGCGGACATTTCGGAGAACGGACAATTCGGAGACAGACAATTCGGAGATCGTGAGGAATGAATTCAAAGATGGAAAAATCTAAGCCCATTACTTAAAAATAAAAAGGAATTAACAAGACTCACATATAAAAACACGCTTGAATGAATTGATTTTTGTTCTAGAAACGTCTATGGGTAAAGCATATGAACTAAGAATCTTGTACTAAGAAGCTACAAATTTTGAGCTAAGTTACCCGACAACATATGACTGAATGCAAACAATATTAAAATAATCATGCACAATGTAATAATTCTTAGTTTAACAAAACCTTATGTTTTATGAACAAAATACTCTTGAAAAAATTCCAAACAAGCTCGATCATTACACCAGATTAAAAATTCGTAAATTGTGATAAGTCAGATATTTATGCAATTAGATTAATGTTGTGGCTACAGTCACGTAAGTAATCAATGGAATTATAAGTACTATAATTGTATAAAATGCAATAAAGACAGCAGTCCAAATTTCGATATTTCTTCTTTCGCAATGCAGGAGCTTCGCCTTGAAGTGCCCGCTCAATGTTCATCCGGTGGATATTTTGCTCTTTCTGAAATTTCTTAACAAGTCTTGGAAGGGTCGAATGAGCTATCTGCACGGAGCTTGCAAATGCATTGTGCCAACCTTCGATGGCATTATTCGTGCGGGGTGTGTCATTTTTGACCGCTTCAAAGCAATCCCATATCTCCGCTGGAAATATTGCACCGCCTCTTCTTCTCCGATGCCGCGTGTGTCCAATGAAGGTGTCTTCGAAGTAACTAAGCAAAGAGTCAACCTATAGAAATGATTGCAGCTCAGTCAGTTCCTCGTATATACGCACCTTGTCTTCATTCAGTACATAAGCCAGTGCTATAAGCATACAAATGTGTATTGCATAATCCACGTCGTTGTTGTAGTTGCTTGCAAACCCAAGCTTCTAGACATTTCGCCAAATGCATTGACGAAAATGGAAATGGCAGCCGTGAATCTGTACGTTGAAAACATTCTTAAAAGCATTCGTTGCTGCTCTTTCAAAGTCTATAACATATACTTCAGGATTTAATCGTGGTATGAGTTCCTTTAGCTTCAGCATTGTTGTTTTCGTAGCTTCTAACTTGTTAGGCAGAAGAGCATACACGCATGGTATGTTGATTCCATTATGCAGTGTGTGTATTGTGTATAGCTGAGTATATGAGGCAGAACTTACTCTGAATGTACCGTCAGCAAACCAAATTCGACTTCCAGCTAAGAAATTAAGATCCTCATCAGCAGCGAATAGAAGGAAATTTTCCGCGTGACGTAGGAAAATTGAACCGGTCAACGTATGTCGAAATTCAGTAGGAAAGTTATTGTTCTCAATTGAAGGAAGCTGATGGTATCTCCTGATATTGCGTTTAACAGTCTCAGTTTTTAGTAAAGTAGCCTGTGCGACCTGAGACAAATTTCTAAATATTGACTGAACAATCACCCGTGAATGTTTTTCCGATACTTCCGCTCGTCGTTTGATTGATGTGCGAACAAGCGCCTTGTCAATCTCTCCTGAATATGTAGCATGCATGTGATCAGAAGGCGCCTTGATAATTTACCCGTTGACAGTGTGGCAATGGCCTTTGCAGGAACGATTACTATATCGCCATATTTCCTTCCTCTCTGTTATTTTGTCTTTATGTTAAAGATAGCCTTCAAAAACTTACATTCTTTTTCCCTTTTCTGTTTCACGAGACATTATGTCGAATATTTTGTCTATATGGTATGCTGACTGAAGACTGATTCAAGACATTATAGAGACATTATGTCGAATATTTTGTCTATATGGTATGCTGACTGAAGACTGATTAGAGAGATATTATGTCGAATATTTTGCCTATATGGTATGCTGACTGAAGACTGATTAGAGAGATATTATGTCGAATATTTTGCCTATATGGTATGATGACTGAAGACTGATTCACGAAATTCAAGAGACATTGTGTCGAATATTTTGTCTATATGGTGTGCTGACTGAAGACTGATTCAAGAAATTCAAGAGACATTATATCGAATATTTTGTCTATATGGTATGCTGACTGAAGACTGATTCAAGAAATTCAAGAGACATTGTGTCGAATATTTTGTCTATATGGTATGCTGACTGAAGACTGATTAGAGAGATATTATGTCGAATATTTTGCCTATATGGTATGCTGACTGAAGACTGATTCAAGAAATTCAAGAGACATTGTGTCGAATATTTTGTCAATATGGTATGCTGACTGAAGACTGATTAGAGAGATATTATGTCGAATATTTTGTCTATATGGTATGCTGACTGAAGACTGATTCAAGAAATTCAAGAGACATTATGTCGAATATTTTGTCAATATGGTATGCTGACTGAAGACTGATTCAAGAAATTCAAGAGACATTATGTCGAATATTTTGTCTATATGGTATGCTGACTGAAGACTGATTCAAGAAATTCAAGAGACATTATGTCGAATATTTTGTCTATATGGTATGCTGACTGAGGACTGATTCAAGAAATTCAAGAGACATTATGTCGAATATTTTGTCAATATGGTATGCTGACTGAAGACTGATTCAAGAAATTCAAGAGACATTATGTCGAATATTTTGTCAATATGGTATGCTGACTGAAGACTGATTCAAGAAATTCAAGAGACATTGTGTCGAATATTTTGTCAATATGGTATGCTGACTGAAGACTGATTAGAGAGATATTATGTCGAATATTTTGCCTATATGGTATGCTGACTGAAGACTGATTCAAGAAATTCAAGAGACATTGTGTCGAATATTTTGTCAATGTGGTATGCTGACTGAAGACTGATTAGAGAGATATTATGTCGAATATTTTGCCTATATGGTATGCTGACTGAAGACTGATTCAAGAAATTCAAGAGACATTATGTCGAATATTTTGTCAATATGGTATGCGGACTGAGGACTGATTCAAGAAATTCAAGAGACATTGTGTCGAATATTTTGTCTATATGGTATGCTGACTGAAGACTGATTCAAGAAATTCAAGAGACATTGTGTCGAATATTTTGCCTATATGGTATGCTGACTGAGGACTGATTCAAGAAATTCAAGAGATATTATGTCGAATATTTTGTCCTTGATATACAGATTTAATATGGCAAAGCTTATGTACTGTCTCTTGGAGAAACCAACATAACGAATAATAAATAGCCAATTAAGAGCTTATATGTATTTCAACTACTCACAACTTGAAGACAGATGGCTGTTACAGATATATACAAATAATTTTTTTCAATCAGCACGTGTTAAGTGTTAATGATACCCAGTGACGGCCGATGGTTTTGAAAAAGGCTATAACTTATGAAAATTGCTATAGCGCGTATATAAAAGAATGGTCTTATTTAGTAATTGTTAAGAAGGCGCGTAATTATATCGGTATGAAACAGTCTGTTTTTGACTGCGTTGCTGCATTTCACATCGTCTTTTTGTGTGCCTGCTGAAAGAATGCGGCTGAACATCAAAATGATTATGTCTTATTGAGTAGACGTTAAGATATCGCCTATGGGTTATGTTGGTATTACATGGCAGTTACTATTAATCATTGATAGAATCTCAATTAGAAAAAGGTTTTAAAAATGCATTATCAATAGTAACAGTTAAACACACAAACACAGTCATATGTTGTCGAGTAACAGTAACGTGTTTTTATTCTGTCTCCTACTTGTTCCCTCTCCGAATTATCCATTATCCGAAATTTTCGTCTCCGAAATGTCTGTCTCCCAATTATCCCCTCTCCGAATTATCCATTATCCGAAAGGTTCGTCTCCGAATTGTCCTTCTGCGAATTGTCCGAATACCGCGCTAGGCAGTTATATTGCAGTTGCTTCTAATAAAATCGACTCGGGTGCCGCACCTGAGTTGATTTTCTTGTGTTTGTATCACATACATTTATAGTTTTATTATGAAGGCATACAAGTTAATGCCTTGATTACAAAAACACAAGTTAAAAAAACAAACTAAATTTTTTAAAATAATTTATACAAATTTAGTGCAAATTATACATAACAACCTAAAGGAAACGAGTTAGAATTTTTTTTTCAATTGGTGTATTTAAAAACATATGTGGAATGCAGGGTAATTTCCACGCATCCGTATTTGATGCTTCATTTCAAATATCACCCTCGAACAAAAAGCTCACACCATTTTGTGTGAGAATTAAAAGCCTAACTAAGGATATTGCTTTTTTTACGTGATGGTTGGTTGTTGAACTCTGAGTCAAGGGACGGAACTCTTATAGATTCTTTCGATCTTTATTGTCGGTGGGGTTGTATACCTTCCAAATCATCATATGTATAGCGCCCGTCAGACGATTGCATGCAACTTTGTTTTAAGCCCCAGTATTTAATGTACATTAATTACTTGATATATACTTACTAAATACACATAAAATATTGATATGTTTCATATCTACTTCCGAATCCATTGCATAACTTCATAATAAATAGCATATCTAAGCAAGTGTCTAAATCTGACCTACATGTACATTCTTAGGAACCTGCCATTTATTGCCCCCCTCCCCCCTGAAAATTAAATGGTCGGACCCTTAATCTGAATTTAGAACTGTCAGTATTAGCATACTTTATCAGGCATAATAACTAATGTGCCAGTGTAGCTTTCATGATTCAACTTCTGTCCGCGTGGGTTCGTGTCTCGGACTCGGCCAATGTAGGTATGTGAGGAAGCTTGGCTGTAGCTTCCGTGGATCAGTGGTTCTTCCCAGGGCTTTTCCGGATTCTTTCTCCACCAGATATACGTGCCGTCCCAGTTATTCGTCCCTGTCCTTGTTTTATTCAAAAAATGGTGCTCTTGTCCACTACAATACTTTACTACTAAAAATAAAAAAAACAACCCAAAAGATCCACAGGTACCCGACGTAAGCTTGATAATTAAATGGGTCAAAATCATGAAAACATGAATATATGTTCGTAGTAAAGACAGAGCATTTAACATTATTGTAATGACCTTGACATCAATGTACAACTAGCCCTCAGTCTTTTCTTAATAGAATACTCTTGTACAGTGACACCTAAAGTAAGCTACGTGTAATTTAAATATGAAGAAATTTTCCTTTGTAACAAGCTATAGCAATATGTGAGTTAGACCTGACAGTTATGTTGGGGGTGGGGGTGGGGTGTGTCGGCGCAATTTCCACCAACTTTCGTACCAAATAATCCATTTTACTCAAGCCTCCAATTCCAGAGAACAACTCGAGGGCACACGTGAAAGGAAAGATTGCTTACTAGCCAAAATAATTGGAAGGCTTCAACATCATGACCCCAATTAAAGAATTTCGACCAATCGGCTGATGTCTCGACGATATGAGTTTTGTAAATAGATCATAACGGCGCGCATTGTGTGAAAGCTGGTGAAAATCGGCGCTGATACTTAAAATATTTCTTTCAAATGTAATTACCAAAATTTCACTTGTGTAAAGTAATTGCATACATAAACATATAGAGGCTTCTTAAAAAGTATCAATAAAGTTGCAGTCTTGAAAATAGTGATGACCTGGGGCCTGCATAACACTCTAAAGAGACAATAAATAACACAATTTTGATATAGACAATAAATCACGCAATTTTGATAAAGACAATAAATGACACCATTTTGATATAGACAATAAATCACATAATTTTTTATACAGACAATAAATCACAATTTTGATACAGAAAATAAATGACGCAATTTTGATATAGACAATAAATGACACAATTTTGATATAGACAATGAATCACACAATTTTGATACAAACAATAAATTACAATTTTGATACAGACAATAAATCACAATTTTGATATAGACAATAAATGACACAATTTTGATATAGATAAATAAATCACAATTTTGATATAGACAATAAATCACACAATTTTGACAGAGACAATAGATCACACAATTTTGATATAGACAACAAATCACACAATTTTGATATAGACAATCAATGACAATTTTGATAAATCACAATTTTGATATAGTCGATAAATCACAATCTTCATACAGATAATAAATGACACAATTTTGATACAGACAATAAATGACACAATTTTGATATAGACAATAAATCACAATTTTGATACAGACAATAAATCGCAATTTTGATATAGACAATAAATCACAATTTTGATACATACAATAAATGAGACAATTTTGATACAGACAACAAATCAAAAAAATTTTGATATAGACAATAAATCGATGTAGTCAATAAAACACACAATTTTCATATAGACAATAAATCACACAATTTTGATAAATCACAATTTTGATATAGTCAATAAATAACAATTTTGATATTGATAATAAATCACACAATTTGAAATTGACAAAAAATCACACAATTATGATATAGATAATAAATCACACAATTTTGTTAGAGACAGTAAATGGCACAATTTTGATAAAGACAATAAATGACACAATTTTGACACAGACAATAAATCGCACAATTTTGATACAGAAAATAAATCACAATTTTGATATAGACAATAAATCACAATTTTGTTAAATCACAATTTTGATATCGTCAATAAAACACAATTTTGATAGAGACAATAAATGACAAAATTTTGACATAGACAATAAATGACACAATTTTGATATAAACAATAAATAGAACAATTTTGATTTAGACAATAAATCACAATTTTGATAAATTACAATTTTGATGTAGTCAATAAATCATACATTTTTGATATAGACAATAAATCACACAATTTTGATATAGACAATACATGACACAATTTTGATATAGACAATAAATGAAACACTTTTGATATAGAGAATAATTGATACAATTTTGATATAGACGATGAATCGCACAATTTTGATACAGAAAATAAATCACAATTTTGATATAGACAATAAATGACACAATTTTGATAAAATACAATTTTGATCAGTAAATAAATTACAATTTTGATATAGACAATAAATCACACAATTTTGATATAGATAACAAATGACACAATTTTGATATAGACAATAAATAACAATTTTGATCAATCACAATTTTGATGTAGTCAATAAATCGTACAAATTTGATATAGACAATAAATCACACAATTTTGATATAGACATAAAATGTCACAAATTGGATATAGACAATAAATGACATCATTTTGATATAGACAATAAATCGCACAATTTTCATATAGATAATAAATCATACAATTTTGATATAGACAATAAATGACACAATCTTGATACAGACAATAAATGACACAATTTTGATACAGACAATAAATAACACAATTTTGATATAGTCAATATATCACACAATTTTGATATGGACAATAAATCACACAATTTTAATATTGACAATAAATCACAATTTAGATATAGACATAAATCGAACAATTTTGATACAGACAATAAATCACACAATTCTGATGTAGACAATATATCAGACAATTTAGATATAGACAATAAATGACACAAGTTTGCTATACACAATAAATCACACAATTTTGATGTAGTCAATAAATCGCACAATTTTGATATAGACAATAAATCGTACAAGTTTGATATAGACAATAAATCACACAATTTTGATATAGACAATAAATCACACAATTCTGATATAGACAATAAATCACACAATTTTGATATAGACAATAAATCACAATTTGGTATAAACAATAAATCACAATTTTGATACAGACACTAAATAACAATTTTGATATAGACAATAAATGTCACAACTTTGATATAGACAATAAATGACATAATTCTGATATTGACAATAAATCGCCCAATTTTGATATAGATACTAAATCACACAATTTTGATATAGACTATAAATGACACAATTTTCATACACAATAAATGACACAATTTTGATATAGACAAGAAATCACACAATTTTGATATAGTCAATAAATCACACAATTTTGATATGGACAATAAATCACATAATTTTGATATTGACAATAAATCACAATTTAGATATAGACAATAAATCAAACAATTTCGATATAGACAATAAATGACTCAATTTTGATAAATCACAATTTTGGTATAGTCAATAAATCACACAATTTTGATGTAGACAATAAATGACACCATATTGCTATAGACAATAAATCACACAATTTAGATGTAGACAATAAATCACAATTTTGATATAGACAATAAATCACAATTTTGATAGAGACAATAAATCACACAACCTTGATATAGTCATTGTATCACACAAATTTGATATAGACAATAAATGACACCATTTTGACACAGACAGTAAATCGCACAATTTTGATAAAGACAATAAATCACATAATTTTGATACAGATAATAAATTAAAATTTTGATATAGACAATAAATGACACAATTTTGATATACACAATAAATCACACAATTTTGATATAGTCAAATACACACAATTTTGATATAGACAATAATTAACATAATTTTGATATAGACAATAAATCGCAGAATTTTGATCAATCACAATTTTAACATAGAGAATAAAGCACAAAATTTTGATGTAGACAATAAATCACAAAATTTTGATATAGACAATAAATCACAATTTTGATATAGAGAAAGAAAAATGCAAAATTTTGATATACACAATAAATCACACAATTATGATACAGATAATAAATAAAAAACAATTGATATAGACAATAAACCACACAATTTTGATATAGACAGTAATTCACACAATTTTGATATAGACAATAAATCACACAATTTTGATAAAGACAATAAATGACACAATTTTGAAACAGACAATAAATCACACAATTTTTATATAGACTATAAATCACACAATTTTGATATAGACAATAAATCACACAATTCTGATATAGACAGTAAATCACAATTTAGATACAGACAATAAATCACACAATTTTGATAAGACAATAAGTCACACAATTATGATATAGACAAAGAATCACACGATTTTGATATAGACAATAAATTGCACAATTTTGATATAGACAATAAATCACACAAATATGATATAGACAATGCGTCACAATTTTGATATAGTTAATAAATCAGACAATATTGACACAGACAATAAATGACACAGTTTTTATATAGACAATAAAAGACATAATTTTGATATACACAATAAATCACACAATTTTGATGAATCACAATTTTGGTATAGTCAATAAATCACACAATTTTGATGTAGACAATAAATGACACCATATTGCTATAGACAATAAATCACACAATTTAGATGTAGACAATAAATCACAATTTTGATATAGACAATAAATCACAATTTTGATAGAGACAATAAATCACACAACCTTGATATAGTCATTGTATCACACAAATTTGATATAGACAATAAATGACACAATTTTGACACAGACAGTAAATCGCACAATTTTGATAAAGACAATAAATCACATAATTTTGATACAGATAATAAATTAAAATTTTGATATAGACAATAAATGACACAATTTTGATATACACAATAAATCACACAATTTTGATATAGTCAATAACACACAATTTTGATATAGACAATAATTAACATAATTTTGATATAGACAATAAATCGCAGAATTTTGATCAATCACAATTTTAACATAGAGAATAAAGCACAAAATTTTGATGTAGACAATAAATCACAAAATTTTGATATAGACAATAAATCACAATTTTGATATAGAGAAAGAAAAATGCAAAATTTTGATATACACAATAAATCACACAATTATGATACAGATAATAAATAAAAAACAATTGATATAGACAATAAACCACACAATTTTGATATAGACAGTAATTCACACAATTTTGATATAGACAATAAATCACACAATTTTGATAAAGACAATAAATGACACAATTTTGAAACAGACAATAAATCACACAATTTTTATATAGACTATAAATCACACAATTTTGATATAGACAATAAATCACACAATTCTGATATAGACAGTAAATCACAATTTAGATACAGACAATAAATCACACAATTTTGATACAGACAATAAGTCACACAATTATGATATAGACAAAGAATCACACGATTTTGATATAGACAATAAATTGCACAATTTTGATATAGACAATAAATCACACAAATATGATATAGACAATGCGTCACAATTTTGATATAGTTAATAAATCAGACAATATTGACACAGACAATAAATGACACAGTTTTTATATAGACAATAAAAGACATAATTTTGATATACACAATAAATCACACAATTTTGATGAATCACAATTTTGGTATAGTCAATAAATCACACAATTTTTATATAGACAATACATCACACAATTTTGATATAGACAATAAATCACACAATTTTGATATAGAGAATAAATCGCACGATTTTGATATAGACAATAAATCACACAATTTTGAAAATGACAATGCGTCACAATTTTGATATAGTCAATAAATAACACAATTTTGATACAGACAATAAATGACATAATTTTGAGACAGACAATAATAGACGCAATTTTGATATAGACAATAAATCACATAATTTTGATATAGACAATAAATCACACCATTTTGATATAGTTAATAAATAACACAACTTTGATATGGACATTAAATCACACAATTTTGATATTGACAATAAATCACAATTTAGATATAGACAATAATTCGAACAATTTTGATACAGAGAATAAGACACACAATTTTGATATAGACAATAAATCAGACAATATCGATACAGACAATAATTGACAAAATTTTGATAAATCACAATTTTGATATAGTCAATAAATCACGCAATTTTGATATAGACAATAAATGACACCATTTTGCTATAGACAATAAATCAAACAATCTTGATACAGACAATAAATAACATTATATCACACAAATTTGATATAGACAATAAATGACAAAATTTTGATATAGACAGTAAATGGCACAATTTTGATACAGACAATAAATCACACAATTTTGAAATAGATAATAAATTAAAATTTTGATACAGACAATAAATGACAATTTTGATATACACGATAAATCACAAAATTTTGATATAGTGAATAAATCACACAATTTTGATATAGACAATAAATCACAAAATTTTGATATAGACAATAAACCATGCAATATTGATATAGAGAAAAAAGCAGCCAAATTTTTATTTACACAGTAAATCACACAGTTTTGATATGGACAATTAATGACAACATTTTGATATATTCAATATGTCACACAATTTTGATATAGATAATAAATCACACAATTTTGATATAGACAATAAATCACACAATTTTGATATAGACAATAAATTACACAATTTTGATACAGACAATAAAACACAATTTTGATATTGACAATAAATCACAATTTAGATATAGACAATAAATCGAACAATTTTGATATAGACAATAAATGACACAATTTTGATATAGACGATGAATTATACAATTTTGATATAGAAAATAAATTGCAATTTTGATATAGACAATAAATGACACAATTTTGATAAATTACAATTTTGATATAGTCAATAAATTACAATTTTGATATAGACAATAAATCACACAATTTTGATATAGACAATAAATGACACAATTTCGATATAGACAATAAATGACACAATTTTGATAAATCACAATTTTGATATAGTCAATGAATCACACAATTTTGAAGTAGACAATAAATGACACCATTTTACTATAGACAATAAATTACACAATTTTGATGTAGACAATAAATCATAATTTTGATATATGCAATAAATTACAATTTTGATACAGACAATAAATCACACAACTTTGATATAGACAATAAATGACACAATTTTGAAATAGACAATAAATCATACAATTTTGATAGAGAGAAGAAAAAAAAACAGCAAAATTTTGATACACACAATAAATCACACAATTTTGATATGGACAATAAATGACACCATTTTGATATAATCAATATAGCAAACAATTTTGATATAGATAATAAATCATACAATTTTTATATAGACAATAAATGACACAATTTTGATAAATTGCAATTTGGATGTAGTCAATAAATTACAATTTTGATATAGACAATAAATCACACAATTTTGATATAGACAATAAATGACACAATTTTGATATAGACAATAAATCACAATTTTGATATAGACATAAATCGTCAAAATTTTGATATAGACAATAAAAGACATAATTTTGATATAGACAATAAATCACTCAATTTTAATATAGATAAGAAATCACACAATTTTAATATAGACAATAAATGACACAATTTTGATACAGACAATAAATCACACAATTTTGATATAGACAATAAATCACACAATTTTGATATAGGCAATATATCACACAATTTTGATACAGACAATAAATCACACAATTTTGATATTGACAATAAATCACAATTTAGATATAGACAATAAATCGAACAATTTTCATACAGACAATAAATCACAATTTAGATATAGACAATAAATCAAACAATTTTGATACAGAAAATAAATGACACAATTTTGATATAGACGACGAATCGCACAATTTTGATACAGAATGTAAATCAAACAAATTTGATATAGACAATAAATGACACAATTTTGATAAATTACAATTTTGATATAGTCAATAAATTCCAATTTTGATATAGACAGTAAATCACACAATTTTGATATAGACAGTAAATGACACATTTTTGATATAGACAATAAATCACAATTTTGATATAGACAATAAATCACACAATTTTGATAAATTACAATTTTGATATAGTCAATAAATTCCAATTTTGATATAGACAGTAAATCACATAATTTTGATATAGACAATAAATCACACAATTTTGATATAGAGAATAAATCACACAAATTTGATACAGACAATACATCACACAGTTTTGATATAGTGAATGAATCACATAATTTTGATATAGACAATAAATCATGTAATTTTGATATAGACAATAAATGACACAATTTTGATATACACAATAAATCACACAATTTTGATACAGACAATAAATCACAAAATTTGGATATGGAAAATAAATCACAATTTTGATATAGACAATAAATCACACAATTTTGATAATAGTAAGAAATCACACAATTTTGATATAGACAATAAATCACACAATTTTGATACAGGCACTTAATCACACAATTTTGATATAGACAATAAATCACACAATTTTGATACAGACACTTAATCACACAATTTTGATATAGACAATAAATCACACAATTTTCAGAATGACAATAAATCACAATTTTGATATAGACAATAAATCACACAATTTCGATTCAGGGAATTAATCACACAATTTTGATATAGACAATAAATCACACAATTTTGATATAGACAGTAAATCACACAATTTTTATATAGACAATAAATCACAATTTTGATATAGACAATAAATCACACAATTTTGATAAATTACAATTTTGATATAGTCAATAAATTCCAATTTTGATATAGACAGTAAATCACATAATTTTGATATAGACAATAAATCACACAATTTTGATATAGAGAATAAATCACACAAATTTGATACAGACAATACATCACACAGTTTTGATATAGTGAATGAATCACATAATTTTGATATAGACAATAAATCATGTAATTTTGATATAGACAATAAATGACACAATTTTGATATACACAAAAAATCACACAATTTTGATACAGACAATAAATCACAAAATTTGGATATGGAAAATAAATCACAATTTTGATATAGACAATAAATCACACAATTTTGATAATAGTAAGAAATCACACAATTTTGATATAGACAATAAATCACACAATTTTGATACAGGCACTTAATCACACAATTTTGATATAGACAATAAATCACACAATTTTGATACAGACACTTAATCACACAATTTTGATATAGACAATAAATCACACAATTTTCAGAATGACAATAAATCACAATTTTGATATAGACAATAAATCACACAATTTCGATTCAGGGAATTAATCACACAATTTTGATATAGACAATAAATCACACAATTTTGATATAGACAGTAAATCACACAATTTTTATATAGACAATAAATCACAATTTTGATACAGACAATAAATCACACAATTTTGATACAGACAATTGTTATGTATGATGTTTATATAATGTTGTATATGTGTTTTGGGAGGTTATAAATGTTTCTTCACTTTAATATTTGCTTAAATCTTTATGTTTGTTAGGAAAAACATGTATAACTAGTGTCCTTGAATTAGGTTGTTTTGATCAATATGTTTTCTCAATTTGAAGGTCAAGGTTGATTTTGTTTACAGTTAGAATTCCATTAAGATGACTCACATTCTAGAACATTCTGTCATGTGACCAATCTAGAACATTCTGTCATGTGACCAATCTTTATATATACCATGTTTGGTAGACATTTTGTTCAGTTCGACATTACCATCAGTATTGTAAAGAGCTATTACAGTTGTGAAAATTCATTCCAAATTCCAAGAGAGGAATTATTTTAATTATTCATTGGATTATAACTTTTGGATTTTGATTGACAATTTTGGAATTTATGTGAACTTATTCAGAGATTTTGGATTACTTCATTTTGACTTCAGCACATCAAGATTTCTAGTACATCAGGACTTTGGAGACCATTGGCACATAATAACATTCAAGGACACATTCTATATTTAGGACTTGTGATTAGAACAATCATTCTTATTGGATTATTAGGATACATAAACACATTACTGTAAGTGACTTTTTGATTTTTCATTTTAATTATCTAGTAATAAATTGCTTGTTGATTTTTACTTGATTTGTTGGTTTCACTTTCTTTCTGTTACATTTTTCTTAGACCATAGAGTCGTAACACAATAAATCACACAATTTTGATATAGGCAATAAATAACACAATTTTGTTCAATCACAATTTTGATATCGTCAATAAAACACAATTTTGATATAGACAATAAATGACACAATTTTGATATAGACAATAAATGACACAATTTTGATACAGGCAATAAATGACACAATTTTGATATAGACAATAAATCGCACAATTTTGATATAGAGAATAAATCACACAATTTTGATATAGACAATAAATGACACAATTTTGATATAGACAATAAATGACACAATTTTGATATAGACAATGAAAGAAACAATCTTGATATTGATAATAAATTACACAATTTTGGTATAGGCAATAAATGAAACGACTTGATATAGACAATAAATGACACAATTTTGATATAGACGATGAATCGCACAATTTTGATACACAAAATGAATCACACAATTTTGATATGGACAACAAATGACAGAATTTTGATAAATTACAATTTTGTTATAGTAAATAAATTACAATTTTGATATAGATAATAAATCACACAATTTTGATATAGGCAATATATCACACAATTTTGATACAGACAATAAATCACACAATTTTGATATTGACAATAAATCACAATTTAGATATAGACAATAAATCGAACAATTTTCATACAGACAATAAATCACAATTTAGATATAGACAATAAATCAAACAATTTTGATACAGACAATAAATGACACAATTTTGATATAGACGACGAATCGCACAATTTTGATACAGAATGTAAATCAAACAAATTTGATATAGACAATAAATGACACAATTTTGATAAATTACAATTTTGATATAGTCAATAAATTCCAATTTTGATATAGACAGTAAATCACACAATTTTGATATAGACAGTAAATGACACATTTTTGATATAGACAATAAATCACAATTTTGATATAGACAATAAATCACACAATTTTGATAAATTACAATTTTGATATAGTCAATAAATTCCAATTTTGATATAGACAGTAAATCACATAATTTTGATATAGACAATAAATCACACAATTTTGATATAGAGAATAAATCACACAAATTTGATACAGACAATACATCACACAGTTTTGATATAGTGAATGAATCACATAATTTTGATATAGACAATAAATCATGTAATTTTGATATAGACAATAAATGACACAATTTTGATATACACAATAAATCACACAATTTTGATACAGACAATAAATCACAAAATTTGGATATGGAAAATAAATCACAATTTTGATATAGACAATAAATCACACAATTTTGATAATAGTAAGAAATCACACAATTTTGATATAGACAATAAATCACACAATTTTGATACAGGCACTTAATCACACAATTTTGATATAGACAATAAATCACACAATTTTGATACAGACACTTAATCACACAATTTTGATATAGACAATAAATCACACAATTTTCAGAATGACAATAAATCACAATTTTGATATAGACAATAAATCACACAATTTCGATTCAGGGAATTAATCACACAATTTTGATATAGACAATAAATCACACAATTTTGATATAGACAGTAAATCACACAATTTTTATATAGACAATAAATCACAATTTTGATACAGACAATAAATCACACAATTTTGATACAGACAATTGTTATGTATGATGTTTATATAATGTTGTATATGTGTTTTGGGAGGTTATAAATGTTTCTTCACTTTAATATTTGCTTAAATCTTTATGTTTGTTAGGAAAAACATGTATAACTAGTGTCCTTGAATTAGGTTGTTTTGATCAATATGTTTTCTCAATTTGAAGGTCAAGGTTGATTTTGTTTACAGTTAGAATTCCATTAAGATGACTCACATTCTAGAACATTCTGTCATGTGACCAATCTAGAACATTCTGTCATGTGACCAATCTTTATATATACCATGTTTGGTAGACATTTTGTTCAGTTCGACATTACCATCAGTATTGTAAAGAGCTATTACAGTTGTGAAAATTCATTCCAAATTCCAAGAGAGGAATTATTTTAATTATTCATTGGATTATAACTTTTGGATTTTGATTGACAATTTTGGAATTTATGTGAACTTATTCAGAGATTTTGGATTACTTCATTTTGACTTCAGCACATCAAGATTTCTAGTACATCAGGACTTTGGAGACCATTGGCACATAATAACATTCAAGGACACATTATATATTTAGGACTTGTGATTAGAACAATCATTCTTATTGGATTATTAGGATACATAAACACATTACTGTAAGTGACTTTTTGATTTTTCATTTTAATTATCTAGTAATAAATTGCTTGTTGATTTTTACTTGATTTGTTGGTTTCACTTTCTTTCTGTTACATTTTTCTTAGACCATAGAGTCGTAACACAATAAATCACACAATTTTGATATAGGCAATAAATAACACAATTTTGTTCAATCACAATTTTGATATCGTCAATAAAACACAATTTTGATATAGACAATAAATGACACAATTTTGATATAGACAATAAATGACACAATTTTGATACAGGCAATAAATGACACAATTTTGATATAGACAATAAATCGCACAATTTTGATATAGAGAATAAATCACACAATTTTGATATAGACAATAAATGACACAATTTTGATATAGACAATAAATGACACAATTTTGATATAGACAATGAAAGAAACAATCTTGATATTGATAATAAATTACACAATTTTGGTATAGGCAATAAATGAAACGACTTGATATAGACAATAAATGACACAATTTTGATATAGACGATGAATCGCACAATTTTGATACACAAAATGAATCACACAATTTTGATATGGACAACAAATGACAGAATTTTGATAAATTACAATTTTGTTATAGTAAATAAATTACAATTTTGATATAGATAATAAATCACACAATTTTGATATAGACAATAAATGACACATTTTTGATATAGACATTAAATCACAATTTTGATAAATCACAATTTTGATGTAGACAATAAATCGTACAATTTTGATATAGACAATAAATTACACAATTTTGATACACACAATAAATGACACAATTTTGATATAGACAATAAGTCACACAGTTTTGACATAGTCAATAAATCACAAAATTTTGATGTAGACAATAAATGACATCATTTTGTTAATGACAATAAATCACACAATTTTGATATAGACAATAAATCACAATTTTGATACAGACAATAAATCACACAATTTTGATATAGTCATTATATCACACAAATTTGGTATAGGCTATAAATGACACAATTTGGATATAGACAGTAAATCGCACAATTTTGATACAGACAATAAATCACACAATTTTGATATAAATAATAAATTACAATTTTGATATAGACAATAAATGACACAATTTTGATATACACAATAAATCACACAATTTTGATATTGTCAATAACACACAATTTTGATGTAGACAATAAATCACATAATTTTGATATAGACAATAAATCGCACAATTTTGATATAGTGAATAAGTAACACAATTTTGATATAGAGAAAAAAAAAACAGCAAAATTTTGATATGCACAATAAATAACACAATTTTGATAAGGACAATATATGACACCATTTTGATATAGACAATATATCACATAATTTTGATATAGATAATAAATCACACAATTTTGATATAGACAATAAATGACACAATTTTGATACATTACAATTTTGATATAGTCAATAAATTACAATTTTGATATAGTCAATAAATTACAATTTTGATAAAGAGAATAAATCACACAATTTTGATATAGACAATACATCACATAATTTTGATATATTCAATCCATCAAATAATTTTGATATTGACAATAAATCATATAAATTTGATATAGACAATAAATGACACAATTTTGATACAGACAATAAATGAAACAAATTTGATATAGACATTAAATCATACAATTTTGATACGGGCAATAAATCACACACTTTAGATATAAACAATAAATCACACAATTTTGATATAGACAGTAAATCACACAATTTTGATATAGACAATAAATCAAAATTTTGATACAGACATTAAATCACACAATTTTGATACAGACAATAAGTCACACAATTTTGATATAGACAATAAATCACACAATTTTGATACTTACAATAAATCAAGAAATTTTGATATAGAAAATAAATCACGATTTTGATATAGACAATAAATCACACAATTTTGATATAGATAATAAATCACACAATTTTGATATAGACAATAAATCACAAAATTTTGATATAGACAATAAATCACACAAATTTAATGAATCACAATTTTGTTATAGTCATTAAATCACACAATTTTGATATAGACAATACATCACACAATTTTGATATAGACAATAAATCACACAATTTTGATATAGACATTAAATCACACAATTTTGATGAATCACAATTTTGATATAGTGAATAAATCACATAATTTTGATATAGACAATAAATCACACAATTTTGACATAGACAATAAATCACACAATTTTTATACAGACAATACATTACACAATTTTGATATAGAAAATAAATCACATAATTTTGATATAGACAATAAATTATATAATTTTGATATAGACAATAAATGACACAAGTTTGATACAGACAATAAATCACACAATTTTGATACAGACAATAAATGACACATTTTTGATATAGATAATAAATCACACAATTTTGATACAGGCAATAAATCACACAATTTTGATAGAGACAATAAATCACACAATTTTGTTAAATCACAATTTTGATATCGTCAATAAAACACAATTTTGATAGAGACAATAAATGACAGAATTTTGATATAGACAATAAATCGCAGAATTTTGATATAGATAATAAATCACATAATATTGATATAGACAATAAATCACTCAATTTTGATAAAGACAATAAATGACACAATTTTGATACAGACAATTAATCACACAATTTTGATATAGACAATAAATCATACAATCTTGATACAGATAATAAATAAAAAAAATTTATATGGACAATAAATCACACAATTTTGATATGGACAATAAATCACACAATTTTGAAATAGATAATAAATCACACAATTTTGATAAAGGCAATAAATGACACAATTTTGATAAAGACAATTAATCACAGTTTTGATACAGACAATCAATCACACAATTTTGATAAAGACAATAAATCACAAAAATTTTGATATAGACAATTAATCACAGTTTTGATACAGACAATAATTCACACAATTTTGATATAGAAAATAAATCACAATTTTGATATAGACAATAAATCACACAATTTTGATATAGATAATAAATTACACAATTTTGATATAGACAATAAATCACACAATTTAGATACAGACACTAAATCACACAATTTTGATATAGACAATAAATCACACAATTCTGAAAATGACAATAAATCACAATTTTGATATAAACAATAAATCACACAATTTTGATACAGACAATAAATCACACAATTTTGATATAGACAAGAAATCACACAATTTTGATATAGACAGTAAATCACACAATTTTGATATAGACAATAAATCACAATTTTGATTTATACAATAAATCACAGTTTTGATATAGACAATGCGTCACAATTTTGATATGGTAAATAAATCACACAATTTTGACAGTTTTGTTACAGACAAAAAATCACACAATTTTGATACAGACAATAAATCGCACAATTTTGATATAGACAATAAATCGCACAATTTTGATATAGACAATAAATGACACAATTTTGATATAGACAATAAATCAAACAATTTTGATACAGGCAATAATTCACACAATTTTGCAATATACAATATATCACATAATTTTGATATAGACAATAAATCATATAATTTTGATATAGACAATAAATGACACAATTTTGATACAGACAATAAATGACACAATTTTGATATAGACAATAAATCACACAATTTTGATATAGATAATAAATGGCACAATTTTGATATAGACAATAAATTACACAATTTTGATACAGAAAATAAATCACACATTTTTTATATAGACAATAAATCACACAATTTTGTTCAATCACAATTTTGATATCGTCAAGAAAACACAATTTTGATATAGACAATAAATCACACAATTATGATATAGTTAATAAATGACACAATTTTAATATAGACAATAAATGAAACAATTTTGATAAAGACAATAAATGACACAATTTTGATATAGACAATTAATGAAACAATTTTGATATAGACAATAAATTACATAATTTTGATATAGACGATGGATCGCACAATTTTGATACAGAAAATAAATCACACAATTTTGATATAGACAAGAAATGACAATTTTGATAAATTGCAAATTTGATATAGTTAATAAATTACAATTTTGATATAGACAATAAATCACACAATTTTGATATAAACAATAAATGACACAAGTTTGATATAGACAATAAATTACAATTTTGATATACACAATAAATCACACAATTTTGATATAGGCAATAAATCACACAATTTTGATATAGACATAAAATGACACAATTGTGATATACACAATAAATGACATAATTTTGATGTAGACAATAAATCGCACAATTTTGATACAGATAATAGATCACACAATTTTGATACACACAATAAATGACACAATTTTGATACAGACAATAAATAACACAATTTTGATATAGTCAATATATCACGCAATTTTGATACAGACAATAAATCACACAATTTTGATATTGACAATAAATCACTGTTTATATATAGACAATGAATCGAACAATTTTGATACAGACAATAAATCACACAATTTTGATATAGACAATAAATCAGACAATTTCGAGATAGACAATAAATCACACAATTTTGCTATAGACAATAAATCACACAATTTTGATGTAGTCAATAAATCATATAATTTTGATATAGACAATAAATCACACAATTTTGATATAGACAATAAATGACACAATTTTGATACACAAAATAAATGTCACAATTTTGATTCAGACAATAAATCACACAATTTTGATATAGTCAGTATATCACACAATTTTGATACAGACAATAAATCACACAATTTTGATATAGACAATAAATCACACAATTTTGATATAGTCAGTATATCACACAATTTTGATACAGACAATAAATCACACAATTTTGATATAGACAATAAATCACGCAATTTTGATACTTACAATAAATCAAAAAATTTTGACAGAAAATAAATCACGATTTTAATATAGACAATAAATCACACAATTTTGATATAGATAATAAATCACACAATTTTGATATAGACAATAAATCACACAATTTTGATACAGACAATAAATCACAATTTGGTATAAACAATAAATCACAATTTTGATACAGACACTAAATCGCACAATTTTGATACAGACAATAAATCACCCAATTTTGATATAGACAGTAAATCACACAATTTTGATATAGACAATAAATCACAATTTTGAGATAGAGAATAAATCACACAATTTTGATATAGACAATAAATCACACAATTTTGATCCAGGCAATAAATCACAATTTTGATATTGACAATAAATCAAAATTTATTCATAGACAAGAAATCGAACAATTTTTATATAGACAATAAATGACACAATTTTGCTATAGACAATAAATCACACAATTTTGATGTAGTCAAAAAATCATACAATTTTGATATAGACAATAAATCACACAATTTTGATATAGACAATAAATTACACAATTTTGATACACAATAAATGTCAAAATTTTGATTCAGACAATAAATCACACAATTTTGATATAGACAATAAATCACACAATTTTGATACTTACAATAAATCAAGAAATTTTGATATAGAAAATAAATCACGATTTTGATATAGACAATAAATCACACAATTTTGATATTAATAATAAATCGCACAATTTTGATATAGACAATAAATCACACAATTTTGATATAGACAATAAATCACAATTTGGTATAAACAATAAATCACAATTTTGATACAGACACTAAATCACACAATTTTGATACAGACAATAAATCTCCCAATTATGTTTTAGACAGTAAATCACACAATTTTGATATAGACAATAAATCACACAATTTTGATATAGACAATGCGTCACAATTTTGATATAGTCAATAAATCACACAATTTTGATACAGACAATAAATGACACAATTTTGATATAGACAATAAATCAAACAATTCTGATCAATCACAATTTTGATGTAGTCAATAAATCACACAATTTTGATATCGACAAAAAATCACACAATATTTTGATATAGACAATAAATCACACAATTTTGATAAAGACAATACATCACACAATTTTGATATAGGCAATAAATCACATAATTTTGATATAGACAATAAATCACAATTTTGATATAGACAATAAATGTCACAATTTTGATACAGACAATAAATGACACAATTTTGATATCGACAATAAATGACACAATTTTGATATAGACAATAAATCACAATTTTGATATAGACAATAAATCACAATTTTAATATTCTCTGGTTCTTCTCACGGGTCTGACTCAAAAAGATGTTGACAACTCGTTGAGAAAGAAAATTTCTCCACATGAAAATTACGCCTTGATTATTGAAAAGAGTTACTGTAAAACGAATACGATTAAGAAATCGAGGGCTAGATTTGAAAACTGCAATGTCTTGAGTTAATATACAAAACCCAAGATCTCTCCACTCCAAAATATATTTTCATTAGTTTTACGCATTTTAGTATCAAGTTTACATCGAGTACCTGTGTAAAAAAAAATTACAAAGTCAGCTTCCTTTGCGACATGTTTGAGATTGAGAACAAGAAGGCAAATAGGCAAAAGTAATGATAATTAACTTAAGCACGCTAAATGTTAAGCGATGTTGAAATTCGGCTCTTGTAAATAGTAGAAAATGGACACATATTCATTCTCAAAATGCAATTCTGAATCTGTTCGACCCAGGGACGAGTAGGTAGTAAAGTCTTACTTAACCCAACCAATTTTTACCCGATCTGGACAAGAGGACGAGTCATTTTCCTGAGCCCTGGTTTAGAACAGTAACCAATACTATCTGTATACACACCTGCATGAGCTCAAACTTGGCTGTGTTAGGCAGTGGATCCATCTCATGTTTACAGAGAGCACATTTTGACAATTTAGATATAGACGAAAGAAAGAAAGAAAAAGAAAAATAACAAAACAACAACAACAACAACAACAACAACAACAACAAAATGTATGGGAATATTGAAAGTTTTTTTGCGTAGTTAAGTATACGTATTAGACTAACTATAGTGGTGTTAAAGCATTGCTACACGTAGTGGATTTTGAGAACAAAAAAGGTGGATTAACTGAGTTTTAAAAGGAATAAATCAGACCATGCACCTGTTTAGACAAAATCCCGAAGTAGCAACAACGCAGTGATGTCTAGAGCATGATTTTGACGCATACAAGCGGTACAACTGCAGAAAATGTAGCTCTATTCCTATCATCCGTAACATCAGCTGACACAGTATAACTGTAGAAAATGCATCTCTATTCCTATCATCCGTAACATCAGCTGACACAGTATAACTGTAGAAAATGTAGCTCTATTCCAGTATCCGTAACATCAGCTGACACAGTATAACTGTAGGAAATGTAGCTCTATTCCTATCGTCCGTAACATCAGCTGACACAGTATAACTGTAGAAAATGTAGCTCTATTCCTATCGTCCGTAACATTAGCTGACACAGTATAACTGTAGAAAATGTAGCTCTATTCCTATCATCCGTAACATTAGCTGACACAGTATAACTGTAGGAAATGTAGCTCTATTCCTATCATCCGTAACATCAGCTGACACAGTATAACTGTAGAAAATGTAGCTCTATTCCTATCATCCGTAACATTAGCTGACACAGTATAACTGTAGAAAATGTAGCTCTATTCCTATCATCCGTAAGATCAGCTGACACAGTATAACTAGAAAATGTAGCTCTATTCCTATCATCCGTAACATCAGCTGACACAGTATAACTAGAAAATGTAGCTCTATTCCTATCATCCGTAACATCAGCTGACACAGTATAACTAGAAAATGTAGCTCTATTCCTATCATCCGTAACATTAGCTGACACAGTATAACTGTAGAAAATGTAGCTCTATTCCTATCATCCGTAAGATCAGCTGACACAGTATAACTAGAAAATGTAGCTCTATTCCTATCATCCGTAAGATCAGCTGACACAGTATAACTAGAAAATGTAGCTCTATTCCTATCATCCGTAACATCAGCTGACACAGTATAACTAGAAAATGTAGCTCTATTCCTATCATCCGTAACATCAGCTGACACAGTATAAATAGAAAATGTAGCTCTATTCCTATCATCCGTAAGATCAGCTGACACAGTATAACTAGAAAATGTAGCTCTATTCCTATCATCCGTAACATCAGCTGACACAGTATAACTAGAAAATGTAGCTCTATTCCTATCATCCGTAAGATCAGCTGACACAGTATAACTAGAAAATGTAGCTCTATTCCTATCATCCGTAAGATCAGCTGACACAGTATAACTAGAAAATGTAGCTCTATTCCTATCATCCGTAACATCAGCTAACACAGTATAACTAGAAAATGTAGCTCTATTCCTATCATCCGTAACATCAGCTGACACAGTATAACTAGAAAATGTAGCTCTATTCCTATCATCCGTAAGATCAGCTGACACAGTATAACTAGAAAATGTAGCTCTATTCCTATCATCCGTAACATCAGCTGACACAGTATAACTAGAAAATGTAGCTCTATTCCTATCATCCGTAACATCAGCTGACACAGTATAACTGTAGGAAATGTAGCTCTATTCCTATCATCCGTAACATCAACTGACACAGTATAACTGTAGAAAATGTAGCTCTATTCCTATCATCCGTAACATCAGCTGACACAGTATAACTGTAGGAAATGTAGCTCTATTCCTATCATCCGTAACATCAACTGACACAGTATAACTGTACAAAATATAGCTCTATTCCTATCATCCGTAACATTAGCTGACACAGTATAACTGTAGAAAATGTAGCTCTATTCCTATCATCCGTAACATCAGCTGACACAGTATAACTGTAGGAAATGTAGCTCTATTCCTATCATCCGTAACATCAGCTGACACAGTATAACTGTAGAAAATGTAGCTCTATTCCTATCATCCGTAACATCAGCTGACACAGTATAACTGTAGGAAATGTAGCTCTATTCCTATCATCCGTAACATCAACTGACACAGTATAACTGTAGAAAATATAGCTCTATTCCTATCATCCGTAACATTAGCTGACACAGTATAACTGTAGAAAATGTAGCTCTATTCCTATCATCCGTAACATCAGCTGACACAGTATAACTGTAGAAAATGTAGCTCTATTCCTATCATCCGTAACATCAGCTGACACAGTATAACTGTAGAAAATGTAGCTCTATTCCTATCATCCGTAACATTAGCTGACACAGTGGTCAGCTTTAAAAGCCTAATCCATATGTCTGTCCATACAACTATTTACTATCAATAACTGAACTTCTTATTGTATATAGGTTTACTGATCATGATATTACCTCATCCAACATGTAGACATGCACAGTATGCTAGTCCTAGATACATGACACATACAATGATCTTCAGGCAATTACCTCATCCAACATGAAGACATGGACAGTATGCTAGTCCTAGATTAATGACACATACAATTGTCTTCATGCAATTACCTCATCCAACATGTAGACATGGGCAGTATGCTAGTCCTAGATTCATGACACATACAATGATCTTCATCCAACATGTAGACATGGGCAGTATGCTAGTCCTAGATACATGACACATACTATGATCTTCATCCAACATATTGACATGGGCAGTATGCTAGACCTAGATTGATGACACATACAATGATCTTCATCCAACATATAGACATGGGCAGTATGCTAGTCCTAGATTCATGACACATACAATGATCTTCATGCAATTACCTCATCCAACATGAAGACATGGACAGTATGCTAGTCCTAGATTAATGACACATACAATGGTCTTCATGCAATTAACTCATCCAACATGTAGACATAGGCAGTATGCTGATCCTTGATTCATGACACATACAATGATCTTTGATAAAGAAGAATTGCTGTTAGGCAAAGATAAAGAAACCCTCAGGGTCATTGTCAACAATGGCGACTGTCAAATACAGTCTAAAGATGGACCAACTTGTCTGTATTTGTTTGGGGAAGTTCATCTTACCAATACATTTGTCGTGTGCCCACACATTCCATCAAACTGTTTGCACTCTTACATTCAGCTGAGGCTGAAAAACATGAAGTACTGACATACATTAAATGCCCGATATGTATGAAAACATGAAGTACTGATATACACCAAATGCCCGATATGTATGAAAACATGAAGTACTGATATACGTCAAATGCCCGATGTGTATGAAAACATGAAGTACTGATATACACCAAATGCCCGATGTGTATGAAAACATGAAGTACTGATATACACCAAATGCCCGATATGTCTGAAAACATGAAGTACTGATATACGTCAAATGCCCGATGTGTATGAAAACATGAAGTACAGATCTACATCAAATGCCCGATGTGTATGAAAACATGAAGTACTGATATACACAAAATGCCCGATGTGTATGAAAACCGCAATGGGAGAAACCGCCAAGCGTCTCTGTTTGCACTCGGTAGATTTTTACAATCAATTTTACCAACTGAATTGGAAGTAGATTGTGCGTGTGACACTTGGAACTCGAAGGATTCTGTGCAGTTTGCAAGTAGATACTGTGAGGAGATTGCTTAAAGCTACATAGCAAACTGAAGGTGTCAAAGAATCACATTATCCTTACAATGAATGAATTATCATATAATCAACAGAACTTTATGGAAATCGCGGAGAGGTTTTATTGTTTGAACACGACCAAGAATACATACAATTCAACGCAGGGATCACAGTATTTCCTGTTGTGGGGCTTGGAGAATACATACAATTCAACGCAGGGATCACAGTATTTTTTGTTGTAGGGCTTGCTTTTTCCACAACCACAAAATTTGCTCTAAAGTTATGACTTGAAAGAAGAACTCCATGCTCTGCTACGAGAAATCTAACAAGAGGATGCTTATGTGGACATGAAGAAAATCGAGACTCATTTAAAGCAGTTAAATTAGATAAGTGAGTTCCATGTTAATGATATGAAAGTCCAAGTCAATGAACCGACCGCTCAATGGACATTTTAATGATCTGAAAGTCCAGATCAATGGACCGACCGATCAATGTCCATTTAAATGATATGAAAGTCCAAGTCAATGGACCGACCCATCAAATCAGAGAAATTAGAAGGAAATTCGTCGCTGTTCTAGACGAAATAGAAGAAAGAGTTAGGATTGAGCAAAACTGAATTTACAAAGAAGAAGTCAAGCAAAAAAGAAGTTAAGAATCAATATTGCTTGTCAATAATTCATGTCATGAAAAATTCTCTTCGAAAGAGTTGGTAAATACGGGAGCTATATATATATATATATATATATATATATATATATATATATATAATGACACAAAAATTTATAATGGAGCAAATACAAAACAGTTCCCAAACGTTTCGGCCTAAACTAGCTCTTCGTGAGGGGAAGAAACAATTTACATCCACAAAACAAACACTAAACTCAAAAGCCAAGAAGAATTCTTTACTCCTACATGTTTCAATGTCGAGGATATAAACAAACAAAGGATAAACATTAGAAGAAAGAAAGAAGACAAAATTAAAAAAAAGGTCTAAAACGTGTAAACTACATATTTATGTAATGCTGCCATCAGCGCAACAAAGTTGTCTCGCAAGATAATGTCATTATGTCTTATTGCCCAATTACAAGACAAGATACACACACACACACACACACACACACACACACACACACACACACACACATATATATATATATATATATATATATATATATATATATATATATATATATATATATATATATAATGGTGAAAACAGCAAAGTCGCAACTATCATCATATCGATCGGGTCAAAGAAAAGTACAAAACAACAGACGCAATTACAGTATAACTGGAAATCGGCCATGAATGGTAATATCAAGGTAACTATTTTTTTGTCAGTTCCATAGAAAATGGACAAATAAGCTAAAAAGAGCATTCATTTCGACAACTCTTCCGTTGTATCAATTACGTAGAAATGAGTTCCCTGATGCTCCTTTATAACGACCCATTTCTATATTCAAGTAATTTTATACAATTCTAAATCTTGTAAGTGAAATTTAAAAGACAAATCCAGATTATTTTGATCAAGGATGACAATAATTTCTGTCATGAAAGCTACTGAATTACAGCTGATGGGAATTGGGAGATATATGTGACTGGGTGCTGTTATAAGGTCAATGACAAATAAAGTTCTATCATGAGTGCTTCCGAATTACAGCTGATGACAACTGGGAGATATATGTGACTGAGTGATAGCATTTATGTTCTTTGCGACAGCTCTCAAAATATTCTTCAGCTGTCTCCAGATGGATCTGCGCTTGAAGCCATAACCACAGAAGGACCTAGACAGCCGTGGACAATTTGCTTTGACAAAAGTGAGGCTATATTTATCGTCACAAGTCATTCAGATAAAGAAAACTACAGGATTTCTTACTAAAATAGCAATTAAAGTGTTGCATATTATTTAAGATATTAATCCTTTCGGTAGATTTTAATTTGAAAAATGCAGCCATTAATTTGCATAATTGCTAAACGGATGACATCACTTTAAAGGTATTAGGGTATTTATACTCGCACTGCAAGTATTTATTGGATATGATTTTATAGTATGAATGGATTGTTTGCAAGAATGATTGGCATTGTTCTTGTTGTTGTTATTGTTGTTGTTGTTGTTGCTATTATTATTATTATTAGTAGTAGTAGTAGTAGTAGTAGTAGCAGTATCAATAAACATTTTTTTCTTAAAATCCACGATTCAAGCATAAAGTTTAAATATATGTACGTATTGAAAGAAAGAGACATGGCAATATTTCTCCCCATTATATTCCATAACGCACAATGGAGCTAATAACGCTGTATCTTGTCTTGTAATTGGGCAATAAAACACACTGCGATTATGTAGCGATGTCTTGTAATTGGGTAATAACACATAATGAGATTATCTGACGATGTACGGTCAAGAACTTTCTCTCTCTCTCAGCTTTAGGGAAATACTGACTCCTGATTAGCTGTGTAACAAGTTACAGAGGTTGATATATTATTATCTACCACTGATATTATTGTTATTATGACAATACTCTGCCACCAGTACAGTACTCAAGCTGTTCACCAATTTATGGCAAATGTGATAATGGAACAATGCTTTTAAAATTTCCAGGTATCATAAAGACATCTGAAGCATATCAATGTAAAGTATAAATAAAGTCAAGATTAGGATCCTGTATACAGTTTTCATTTGATATTTATGTTTTATTTTTGATGTTATACACTTGGAATCTCTCTCTCTCTCTCTCTCTCTCTCTCTCTCTCTCTCTCTCTCTCTCTCTCTCTCTATATATATATATATATATATATATATATATAATTTGTTTGTTTAAAAAGCGCATATAGCAGATAACAGAGACATCGATACTACAATTATATATCTTAACTGACATGTTAAAAGTTACATTTATTTGACCCCTGAAAATTAGGACTTTGAATCAATCAATCTTGCAAAACGCATGTATAACACACACACACACACACACACACACACACACACATATATATATATATATATATATATATATATATATATATATATATATATAGTCTAGCTAGAAGCTGACGTGTTACTACTATTCAGCAATCCTTTTCCCTACTGACTTTTGTAAATTTGTTTCCCTATATTTTTAATTTTGTTTTATAGTTTAATTTAGAAACTGAAGTATACACACGTCCTATTTAGCAGACACAGTATACATTTTATAGTACACTTGCGGATGATCTTTTTGTTTTGTACTCCACGGCATTGCAATATAGTATAGGTTGCACTATACTTTATACGCCAGCCAAGCTGGTTGTATTATCTTATGATGTTGTCCGTTCGCCCATCTATCTGTTACCAACATTAGTTTTCGCACAATAACTTTAAGTGTCCAGAGTGTACAGTTGCCAAGCTTTGTGGATATTTTGCACTTGGGTTAAGGAAGAACACTGTTGATCTCGGGCTCAAAAGCTCAAAGGTCAAGGTCACTGTGACATGAAAGAAGAAAAATGGTTTCTTCATAATAACTCAAGTTCTCCACCACCTATAGTTATCAAACTCTGCGTATAGCTTGCACATGGGGTATTGATTTCAGGATCAAAAAGGTCAAATGTCAAGGTCACAGAAGAAAAATGGTTTCCGCTCAATAAAATTAGTTCTGCATCACCGATTTGTCCCAGACCTTGTGGTTGGTTTGCACTTTAGTTGAGGAATAATCGTATCGATTTCGGGGTTAAAAGGTAAAAGGTCAATGTCGCTCTGACTGAAAGAAAATACATGGTTTCTGTGCAAACGTTATAGTTATATACACATAGGACTATTAAACATGGGGTGGGCGTATCATGTGCCGTTAATGGTACTCTTGTTTGAAGAAAATATTGTTACAAGTTGAAGATAAATCAGTTGAATAAAATGTTCTTAAATGTACCTTGGCTTCGATCTTGCTCTGTATATAATAGGAAGTGTGTGTGTGTGTGTGTGTGTGTGTGTGTGTGTGTGTGTAAATAACAAAATGTAAATTCGTAATGCAAAATGGAATTTAGGCATACAAAATGGAATCATGTCTGTAAAAGTAAATATTGGCTTGTACAACACCAGATACTGTTTTCCTAATGTGTAAGTTTTATTATTCTGCTTACAGTAGATAAATTTATTAGTAACATAATAGACTTAGTTCTCAATTAACAGATGAAAGCATTATTTGTTTTATCATTTCATTTCGCATTACGAATTTTCATTTTTTACAATTAGGAAACACTTGAAATAAAATATTTATAAGTTAAACTTAAATAGCGAAAATATTTGTTCATGATTTTACTGATTGAGTAACTTAAGAATCAGCAACTATTAATTATCAATTTCATTTCAGATGCCAATTTTCTAGCTTGCAACACAAATTAATACGCAACATCATTAAAAGTGATGACAGTTTTATTTTGTTTTTACCTTTTTTACCTTTAACAATCAAATAAACTAATGTTTGTATGAAGTTTGAAGCAAAATAGCATTAAATAGTCGGAAAAGTTAAGAAAAAGGTATAGTTTACGATGATTCCATTCCACATTTACATTTACGTAATGTTGTTTTCGTATAATTAAATTACGTAATGTGTCGTTCTCGTATAATTAAATAACGCAATGAGTTGTTTTCATATAATTAAATAACGTAATTAGTTGATTTCGTATAATGATATATCTTAATGAGTTGTTTTCGTATAATTAAATAACGTAACTAGTTGTTTTCGTTAAATTAAATAACGTAATGTGTCGTTTTCGTATAATTAAATAACGTAATGTGTCGTTTTCGTATAATTAAATAACGCAATGAGTTGTTTTCATATAATTAAATAACGTAATTAGTTGATTTCGTATAATGATATATCGTAATGAGTTGTTTTCGTATAATTAAATAACGTAACGAGTTGTTTTCGTTTAATTAAATAACGTAATGTGTCGTTTTCGCATAATTAAATAACGTAATGAGTTGTTTTCTTATAATTGAATAAAAGAAAAAAGAAAAGAAAAATAATAACCTTTATTCCCGTATGAGGCAATATGATCAAAACATGTAAATTATTAAATCTCGATTATAATTATAGCAATACAAAATGAATATTTGCATGCTTCCATTTGGCATGCCGATATTCCATTTCGTAAAAAAAAAAAAAAAAAAAAAAAAAAAAAAAAAAAAAAAAAAATTCATTGCGCATTTAAGACCGACAAAAAATAAATGACTCACACGTAGGATATATGTAGGAGTAGAAAAACATGGTTGAGCAAAATAATGTCTTCTATAAGCTTGTCAAAGAAAAGTTTCCCTTTCAAATGTTTTAAGTTCAAATCCTGTAAACGTAACATTTGAGAATTTAAAGTTTTAAATAATTCACAAATAATCCCCCGAAAAATAAAAAAATAAAACCCAACACAAAAAAACAACAACAAAGACAAAAATAAACAAAGCAAAATAAACAAATAAAACGTACAGGTCATTTAATTTCCTTTAGAGAAGAAACTTGCCTATTGCTTTGGTCTGACACTGTCGTTTCGAGTCGAACCAACATAGGTTCCAATGAGTCTGTAATAAATGTAGCCGCTTTCTCAGCAGGGACTTTTGACCTGAACTCTACATTTCACCGCGTAAGTGTGAACGGCAGTTCAAAAATTTGTTGGAAGTCACTTTGCGAGTAGTTTTAATGTAAAATAATCCTAGGGGGCTACCGAACTATTTTCTTTCTTGACAAACTTAGGTCTGGCAGTCTTGGGGAGGATGATGATGATGGTATTGGATATGGATCGATCATTTCCTCTTCAAAATCACTAGGGTGAACTTCTGCCAGAACTTCTTTTGTAGCTTTAGGTGACACAAAACTTATTCGTCGCTTTGTTTCTACATTTTTCAAGGAATGGTATGATCGTTTCACGACTATTTATGTTTGATTTGCCTAGGATATATTTCACTCACTATATATAGAACCCCGAAGTACAAGGATACACTCATTCAGTTTCCCTTAGACTTTCAACCTGTGAAGATGGAAGATACACAAAGGATCGCACTTTTAGTTAGAGATTTACAGAAGGTGATTCTAAAATAAATGACGTCAAATAATACCTATGGAGAGACTCAAGACTATACCTCTCCAGATAAAAGTGAAAATATGTGTTATGTCTGTCACGTAAAAGGACATCGGACTCTAGAACGTACACAACGTCAAAGAAAAGGAACCTCTAACAAAGGAGAAAACAGGTCCTGAGACAAAAAATAAAGATATCTGTTATGTCTGTCAAGAAAAAAGACATTGGTCTTCAGAATGTCCAGAATGTCAATAGAAAGTGAAGGAAGAGACAAAAACACTTAACAGAAGAACCCATTCCGTCTAAGAAATTCAAAGCAATACACTCAACAGAAGGATCCATCCAGTCGAAGATATTCAAAGCAAGACACTACTAAGAAGAACAAAATGGAGCTTTGTGACATGTTTGAAATTTCAATGTTATTCTTACTAACGAAAATATACCAAAACGTGTGTAAATATGTCGATTTTAAAATAAGTAATTATCATTATTATTGTTCATAACGTATAGACACACTCATTTTTGAGGTAGTTTTTGTGATTTTTTAGATTATTATTTGGCAATGATAGAGTAGCATCTATTTTCTGAATTATATGGGTGGCCTTGAAAAGGGCCGCTGCTTTTAAAAAAGTCCAAACAAATCATGGATCTTCCATCATCAGCTGCAAATGTCCTAAATCTTTTCCTCGTCCGAGTCCACTGCCGTTGCCGTCATAACACTTGTTGTAACTGCTGCTGCTGATGATGATAGTTTGAATTGTTTGGGGGAAAGACTGATTTGTCTCCTGGACTTCGACAAAGATGTTTCGTGTAACGCCCTCATCACTTTAAGGTCATCGTGGCTTTTTTGTTTTGTAAGAACGTGTATTAGTAAACATCGCATACACCCATTATCAATCCTCATTTGTTTTGTTTGTAAGGGTGAGTGTTGGATGATAAAAATATGTATTTGTTTGTAAGGACGAATGTTAGTGACCTTATCCCATAATTATCCTACATACGTAAGTGTATGGGTGTTGGATGGTAAATACAGTGTGTTGGATTGTAATAATGTGTGATAGTACCTATATAATCTATATACACTTTCAAATGAGTTTATATTAGTTTGGTTTTGAATAATAAGGGTGCGTGTTTGTTTGGCCATAAGTAGGTCTGAGTGATCCTCAGCTATCTCCGTTCACTCCACTGTTTTATTTATAAATATGCGTTTGATGGAAAGAGTGTGTGATTATCATCCTGTCCTAGCATAATAAATGCACTGTAAAAATGTATCAATGTGGCATTATATAGCGTACAGTCAACAAAAAATTACTTCGCATAACGTAAGCATTTATCAATGTGACATTATGTTGTGGTCTTTCGACAAAGAACTTACCTAAGCGCACTGTGTTTAATGATGTGTCATTTTGTAGCACACATTTGACAAAGAACTGACTTTTCACATTGTAAGCATTTATCGATGTGTCCTTATGTAGTGTAGAGTTGACAAAGAACTGACTTTTCACATTGTAAGCATTTATTGATGTGTCCTTATGTAGTGTAGAGTTGACAAAGAACTGACTTTTCACATTGTAAGCATTTATCGATGTGTCCTTATGTAGTGTACAGTTGACAAAGAACTGACTTTTCACATTGTAAGCATTTATCTACGAGTCATTATGTAGTGCACAGTCCACTACGAAATTTTGTAATAAAGTGCCTTTGTCCGTCTCTGATCCTACTGTACACCCATATTAAAATTTATATAGATAGCTACACTGACCCTAATGCTGAAGTTTCATCGTGGGCTAAACCAGTGTTTTTTTGGCATGTTTGTATGTCTTTTATCTATGTATATATTTCTCTATTGTTTTATCCTCTATACAAAATCCCTATTACCCTTATGTCCTTTTAGTGTATGATAATATATCAGTATGATAGTGTGTTTGTTTGTGAGCGTGAGGAATCATACCCCTTTCACCCCAGTTCAGGTATGTATGTATGTATGTGCATATGTATGTATGTATGTATGTATGTATGTATGTATGTATGTGTACCGGTATGTATGAGTGTGGGATGTATTTCGTCTGTTATCGAGGTTGCTTTTCCTTACTCTACCTCCTACTTTACATTCTCTTTCATTTAACAGTGTTTGACGGTACATGCAGGTGTTGGTCAGTTAATCTGTGTACGAATCTGTAGGTGTAAGTGTTTTTCCCATTACATTTTCCATTGACCCTATAGAGTCCTACATTTAGGATGGTATGGCAGTTATATGAATGTAACATTACACTGTAAGGGTGTTGTCCTCTATGGGAATTTTAACATGATTCTGAGACAGATAAATACACTTAGTGACAGACAGACACATAATTTTTAGAACTGGGTAAAAACAGTGGAAATTCCTTATTACCTTGTGTCACCAAATTCATTGGTATGATTCTATATTTAGAGAGCACTTTTAGAACTTGGAAAATACCTTGGATATTCAGATTTAATTTTTATAGACCAAAAGGAAGGCTGGACTGTAACACTGTATCAACTTTATAGACCAAAAGGAAGGCTGGACTGTAACACTGTATCAATTTTATAGACCAAATGGAAGGCTGGACTGTAACACTATATCAACTTTATAGACCAAAAGGAAGGCTGGACTGTAACACTGTATCAATTTTATAGACCAAAAGGAAGGCTGTACTGTAACACTATATCAACTTTATAGACCAAAAGGAAGGCTGGACTGTAACACTATATCAACTTTATAGACCAAAAGGAAGGCTGGACTGTAACACTGTATCAATTTTATAGACCAAAAGGAAGGCTGGAATGTAACACTGTATCAACTTTATAGACCAAAAGGAAGGCTGGACTGTAACACTATATCAACTTTATAGACCAAAAGGATGGCTGGACTGTAACACTATATCAACTTTATAGACCAAAAGGAAGGCTGGACTGTAACACTGTATCAACTTTATAGACCAAAAGGAAGGCTGGACTGTAACTCTATATCAACTTTGTCAAATCTTCTTTTACATAAAATGAAAATTAGACAAAAAAAGTTACAAGTATGTACTTTTGGTAGAGAAACAGAAGAACCACTTTTTCATTTATCCCATGCTTGCACTGTAGTCAAAATATTTTGGATACAATTGTTCAGGTGGATGAAAGATAAATGCCTACACCTTGTAAATTTTAATTTCACTGCAGTAGACACAATATTAGGACTAAATCAATGCATACAACTTGTAACTTTTAACTTCACTGTAGTAGATACAATATTAGGAATAAATAAACAAATCTAATGAAGTTTGAAATTTGACTTTACTTTTAGGAAAGAACTACATATTTAAATTACATATGCACAATAAAGCACCAAACTTGGAAACATTTAAGAAATAATATCAGTACAAATTAGGATAGTATACAGCCCACAAAAACTGTGATTGGGAGAAATTAAGTCATAGATGGAAAGCTTATGTAGGTCTAATTGACGAATCATTTTTGTCAAATTGTACCATCATCATCATCATCATCATCCTTTTAGTTATTTTATGGATGGTATGGGATTGTTATTATTATTATTATTATTATTAAACAGATTGGTCCATTGCCTAATATTTATAATCTGGCCCAATTCAAACTGTATAAAGTTTGCTTATTTCCCAATCTCTCCCTCACACAACCATACAACAGTACAGACACATACATTGGTGCAGACACACACTATTACATGTATGTATTTCTAATTGCTAATGTCATTCAATTGATCAGCAATAGATTGGTCTAAACTTGACGAATTGTAGCATCTCGATCACTCTTTTTACTGTTATTAATAAGCATCATTTTCTCCCTTGGAATTTTCTTTTTAGCAAATACTGCTTAAAGTGATCAGCCCTTATAAACACAGCTATTGGTGTGACAGTTGAGGATTTCACAAAGTGATCAGCCCTTATAAACACAGCTATTGGTCTGACAGTTGAAGATTTCAGTTATCAGCCCTTATAAACACAGCTATTAGTCTGACAGTTGAGGATTTCACAAAGTGATCAGCCCTTATAAACACAGCTATTGATGTGACAGTTGAGGATTTCACAGTTATCAGCCCTTATAAACACAGCTATTGGTCTGACAGTTGAGGATTTCACAGCTATCAGCCCTTATAAACACAGCTGTCGGTCTGACAGTTGAGGATTTCACAAAGTGATTAGCCCTTATAAACACAGCCATTGGTCTGACCTTGAGGATTTCACAGTTATCAACCCTTATAAACACAGCTGTTGGTCTGACATTGAGGATTTCACAGTTATCAGCCCTTATAATTGGTCTGACAGTTGAGGATTTCACAAAGTTATCAGCCCTTATAAACACAGCTATTGGTCTGTCAGTTGAGGACAAAACAAAGTGATCAACCCTTATAAACACAGCTATTGGTCTGACATTGAAGATTTCACAAAGCAGAGTATATAACTGTACTGGAATATACAAACAGGGCATCATTTTACATTCCATACTGTTTTACCTATGATGCTGTGCAAATTGCTGGAAAGGTCCATTGACTGGCCCTCATCTTCTGCTGAGTCAACACCGAAAATCAGTCATGACTTCATATTTTTAGGCCACAAGAAAAATATTAATGAGACTTGCAGATTTGTTAATTCCTTTATAATGAAATGAAATGGAAATACAATTATTTGGTAAGCAAGTGGTTATACAGTACTACTACCAGTTGCATTTTCTACCATCTTCTTGTCATTTATCCATTAGAGATCCCATTCTCTGTGATATTACTCGTATCATACACCACCATCAAGATTATTATCAGTTGTATCACTCATGTCCGCACTCACAGAGGAGCCAAAATTCGCATCATTTGCAGGCATGGGAAAAAAATACAGTGCAACTTGTGTGGTTGGTATGGCCATAAGGAAAAGTTGTACTTAATGTATACGAACTGACATCACTACAAGGAAGAAATTGCCTCAGATTCTGCTATTACTAGTTGTAATTCTGCAGCTATGTGTTTTGCACTAGAAATTCTTTTTCTGTTCTGGAGACTGTGTTCCACCTGTAATGACTATCATGTCATTGTCATTCCTATGCTAATTCACATGCAATGAATGAACATGGTAATGTAGATAGCCTTAAAAGACATAGTAAATCTAATGACTCTTGTTACATATTAGAAGATGATGTGCAAAACTTTTCTGGTGTAGAAATTAATTATAGAGATAGTAATAGTAATAGTGTATCCCCTGAGGCCACATACATAGATGATGTATTACTAGCTAAAGATGAGCATGCCTGTATAATGTCAAGTAATGATGTACAAATAGACTAGCTTGTTTTGGTTGTTATTGTGGGTTTAATGCTATTTTGCAGCACATGATAGGCTATACAAGGTGGCCAATTTTATCTGGTGGAGGAAGAACCCGGGGAAAACCCCGGGAAGAACCACCGACCCATGGGAAGCTACTGGCAAGCTTTCTCACATAACCACATTAGCCGAGCTCGAGACTCGAACCCACGCGGACAGAGGTGAGATGGCAGTGATAGGTAAAGGCGAGTGCCTTAGACCACTCAGCCACCCGGGGCCCCTGCTTGTTTTGGTTTCAGATAGTAATTGAGCTGAGTCTACTGACTCTAGTAGTAATAATGAAACTCATTTGTCTGAGACCAATGGTCCAGCCCACATGCAATCTGTTACAACTACAGTTATTGTAAATTTTAAAAATGAATCCTCAAAGTCCATACCTACTTATACTTCACTAGGACTGGATAAGAAAGGGCTTCACATGGCAAATCACAATATTAGACACATCTTGCCAAAACTTGATGAGGTAAGAATGATATTGAATCAAAACAGAAAAGTCCATGTGTTAGGCTTATGTGAAACTTTTCTCTGCATAGATATACAAAATAATGAGTTTGGTATAGACGGATATGAAATTGACAGAAGAGACAAAAACAGAAACTGTTGATAAAGAGAGAGGGGGGTTTATTTTATATATAGACAGTCAGGTTTCCTACAAACGAAGAAAAAACCTTGAGATCAGTCAGCTTGAGACTATATGGATACAAATCAGTCTTGCCTCATCAAAGCCAATACTGGTATGTTATGTCTTACAGGCCACCTGATGGACCTGTCTCTTGGACTGAGAAGTCTGAAACTGAACTAGGGGGTAGCTCTAGATCATGATCTAGAAGTTATTGTTGATGGGAGATTTCAACATAGACTTCTCAGGTTGTAAGAATACAAGATGGCTAAGCATGATTGAATCATATGGGTTATGTCAACTTGTTACCTCACCTACAAGAGTCACTGAAACATCAAGTACACTAATTGATCATATTTACAGTAAAAAATCAGAGAATATCATTGAAGTACATGTCCCTTGTTTATCAGTAAGTGACCATTATCCAATTTGTATAACACGCAAAGTAAATAGTAAGGATATATATGATGCTAAGCATAACGTTATCTCCTATAGATGCTTCAAAAAATTAAATGTTGAAAACTTTTATCGGATTTAGCAAACTCCAACCTCTTCTGTGTAGAAAATACAGAAGAGTTCACTGAAGCACTTGAAACCTGGTATACTATCATGAACTCTGTTTTAGATCAATATGCTCATATAAAAACGAAAAGAGTGAAACACCCTCTGAAAGCTACATGGCTCACGTCAGAAATCAATGAAGCATGACAGAACAGAGACTGTTTTCATAAAGTCAAGGATTGGCATAACCATAACCTGTGGCGTAACAGATGTACTGCTATGATTCAATCTGCTAAAGGAAAGTTTTATAAAACATCGGTTGAAAAATGCGGAAAGTCCAATATAAATGTGGAAACTTCTGAGGGATTTTACTCGAAACAGAAACAGTAAGCTCCCAACGCAACTAATAATTGATGGGACAATAATTGACGATATGCATGATATTGTTAACAGATTCAAGGAGTACTTCATTAATGTAATAAATATAACTTCCAATTTATCAAATACTAATGCAAAAAAAAAAAAAAAAGTTAGAAGACTTTATCAAGTCAAATTTCCCTGAAAATGTACAGTTCACTATTCCATTTGTCATGTGTAGATGTAGTAAGTGACCTGAAAAAGTTAAATTCTAAGAAATCAACTGGAGTGGATCAGAGAGGTCCATTCATTATAAATAAATGTGCTGATATTATTGCTCTATCTCTTATCTACATAATTAATCAAAGCGTTACTATGGGAATCTTCCCATCTCTACTGAAGGATGCCAAGGTTATGCCTGTTTATAAAAAGGGTTCAAAATCAAATTCAGATAATTATAGACCAATATTTATTCTGTCAACAATATCCAAACTGTTTGAAAGACATGTTTCCAAACATCTCTATGGTTACCTTTCAAAGTACAATTTAATTAATCCATCCCAATTAGGATTTATACAGAACCACTCCTGTCAGTCTGCGTTAACAATACTCATTGATGACTGGTTGATTGCTATGGCCAATGGAGAATTGGTTGGAACTATATATCTTGATTCTAAGAAGGCTTTTGATTTAGCTGACCATAATATACTTGCATGGAAACTTGAAAAGTACAAATGTTTTCACTTATCAATCTCATGGTTCAAATCATACCTATCTGACAAGTTGTTATTGGTAACATTAAATCGGAGCTGATGTCCATCAACAAAGGAGTTCCAGATGGGTATATTTTAGGGCCTGTATTATTCACATTGTTTATAAATGACTTGTTGCTGTATATACAACTTTTAAAGACTGATCTATATGCTTATGATATTACTTTGCATAAGTCTGTTTGTAATGTTAAAATGTTAAATAATTGGATGAAGATTTATATCAAGTTGAATATTGGTGCTCACTGAATAACATGTATAAATCCCCTAAAAACCAAGGCAATGTTGCTTGAAACTAGTCAAAGATTATGAGTGAACAAAAATCCAAATCTTGAGCTGTATATTGAAGATAATCTAATTGAAAATGTTGACACAGAAAAACTTTTGGGAGTTCATGTTGATAAGAATCTAGACTGGTGATAGCAAGTGAAACATGTTTGCTCTGTTGTAAGCTCAATAATTGATCTTTTACAGAGGATAAAAAGTTATCTACCACTCAGTTATTGGAAATTATTCTACAACATATTCATTCTTCCTCTTTTGGACTACTGCTGTACAATTTGGGGACATACAACTGACAACAATATTGAAACAATCCACAAACTTCAAAATAGGGCAGTAAGAATTATCCTAGATTTACCATTGATACACCTTCCAAAATTCTATTCTTGGAATTGAAATGGCTGAAATTTAAATACAAATTAGCCTACCGCAAATCATTATTAATGTTCAAAGTTAAGAATGAATGTTGCCCTCAATATTTGCATGCCATGTTTCATTTTAAGTCAGAAGAATAACACCAAGGACCTAAACTGAGATCAATTACAAATGATCAGTGCAGAATACCGTTTCCAAAAACAAATACTTTAAAAAAATCATTTGCTTACTCTGGTGCTATTTTATGGAATGAACTCCCCATAACCATTAGATCAGAAACAAATCTAAATGTGTTAAAAACAAAATTGTATACCCATTATCTTGAAGGGCAGTTGTCATTTTAAATATTGAAATGCATGCTCTCCAGTTTGCTGTTAATGCATATCATATACACTTTGTGCTTTTTATACTTAATGTATCCCAAGGACTTCAGGGGAGAATGGTATATTATACTGAGATACCCTCATGAAATAAAGTATTTATTAATATTATTATTAGTATTTTCTACAATCTTGTCATTTATCCATGGGAGATCCCATTTTATATGGATATACATTACTACTATCAGTTGTATTTTCTATCATTTTCTGGTCATTTATCCATGAGAGATCCCATTCTATATGGTTGCCTTTCCTATCACTTATTCCTACTTTCAGTGATAGATAATGGAAGAGACTTGGCAATAGACAGTGCTAAAAAAATTTGTTATTGTTTAATTTCACCTTAGAAGACCACTATGTTCTTAACTGCTAAAATTGTATGATACATTTTTACTTTTTCATTCCTGAAACTCAAGGATGCATCAATTATTGGATGCTAAATACAGATTACATATAGTTGCCTCATTATTTAACTTTTCGATGTCAACTGAAGAGAACTGCAAAACATAGGAAAGTAAAAAAATAAACAACGAAAAATGTCATAAAATGGAACCTTTTAATTTTATTCGAGGTCTCTGCATGAGAGGTCTGTACAGTATGATACAGGATTTAGTCACAACTCTGTCTTTTCTAAACACATCAAGATAAAGTCGACTATATCTGTTTAAGAATTACTGATAAAAAAAGAATATCAAGCATGGGGTGAAGTTAATAAAAAAAATACATAAGCCATATCATCTTGGAACAAGAGGCCCAAATGGGACTGATACTGCTCACCTATGTAACTGACAAATGTAAGCTTGTGACAGTAATTCATATATGGAATGGAAAGAAAAGTCTGGAGCACTTAGTTGCCACTTTGTCTATTAGACCTAACAAAATACAAGTGTTTCAGGTTTGAGGTTTAAAAAAAAAATTGGATTGGTTGATCAGAATAGGATTTATTTTTTATACTCATTTTTCTCATTCCATTTACTAAAAGTGAACCATGGCTGCATGATCAAATTTTATTCCTATGAGAAAAGACCCCAGTATTACTCAACAATACTGTTTACCAATAGTTATATATATACATGCTTTGTATAATTACTTAACAAATTTGCATTTGTCGTATACAACTTGCTGTAAATTTGAACTGACCGTCATTAGTAAACTGCACACAAAGGTAGCCATTACTGAATCATATTTATTAAATTATATGCTTAGTCTATGTCCAGTAGGTGCTAAAAATATTTGGAGAAATAGTAAATGTGTAAATGAGAAATGAAAGGTGATTATTCACAACATTCAGAAAATCTGGAATTTGTTAGTTGTTTTTTTTTTATATTTTCTAAATTCTGCATAAAGTCAGAACATTTCTGGGGTTGGTGTCCAGAAAATTGGAAGACCTATATATTTATGTCGATGACAGTAATTAAATTTGGAAGTGGCTCAGGAGAAAAGCATATAGAGTTATTGCATTTTAGTTTCAATAAATGCCAAAAATACCAAATGTAAATCTAAGCTAATGCATGACTAATAACATTTAATATAGGAAATACCATAAAATAATCAATATACATGTCATAACATAAAAACAACAAACATTTCAGGCATTTTAATATGGCAATATTATTTAAAGGTCTCAGTGACTTTTAAATCTTTTTAGGCAATGAGGTCACTGGTGTGCATCAGAAATGCACAAACAATACATACCTGGTTTTTAAGCACAACACAGCAAATAAAACCCAACATTATATATACAATATTGTTACTGGTGTGCATCACAGATTAACAAATGCACAAACACCTGGTTTTATTGGGCAAAGCCCAATTTATGTTCCAAGTTTCTTGTTTGAGACCTTAATGATATACACATATTCCAAGTCTGATCAAAATTGGATAAGAAATATTGTTTCTAGAGTGGAAACAAGGCAACCAATCAGATGCAAGACCACCACATTAATAGATGCAAGACCACCACATTAATATGCATGGATCTTGCCCATTATCAAACTCTTTAAAACGTTTGATGATATAAACCCATATTCCAAGTGTGATTGAAATCAGATCAGAAATATGGACTCCAGAGTGATAGGAAGCAATTGTTGACAGACGGACACATGATGGATGACACATGACAGACACAGGGCCATATCATAAGCTCACTTGGTCTTGTGGCCAGGTCAACTAAAAACAATGAAAAGAATTACACTCATTAAACCATAAAAAATAATGAACACTTCGTGAAAAATCATCACTGGAAAGTATTTTCTCTGCCATTTCCTGCAAGCAAGATATTTTTGCAGAGCACATTTTGTGTACATAAACTCAGAATATCAGCACAATACCTGCTGGAGTAACATAATAAGATACCTCAAGTCTATTATACAAATATACCTAAAGTCTATGATACAAATATACCTCAAGTCTATGAAACAACTATTCGTCAATGTCTATTATACAAATACACCTTAAGTCTATTATACAAATATACCTCAAGTCTATTATACAAATACACCTTAAGTCTATTATACAAATATACCTCAAGTCTATTATATAAATACACCTTAAGTCTATTATACAAATATACCTCAAGTCTATTAAACAACTATACCTATATTCCAGAGATTCTAAAATCCTCATATTGCAGGACATGTCCAATAGATCAAAGGTTTTGACTGGCACATACTTTGAGCAACCAGACATCGGTCATTTGAGTTCTCAAATATTATATCAACTTGTCATTGATTTGTTTTTCTGTTTAACTGCCAAATAAACACCCTAATGAAGTAAAATTCAAAGTTCACTAGGTCTAGTTTACAGATTGTTTATTTGTCAGACAATCAATAAAGATGTTGCTAACTAAGCTTAATTCAAAAAGGTGCCTAGGTCTAATCGATAGTTTCTTTGTCAGACAATCAACACAGGTATCGTCAACTAAGCTTGTTTGGTCAGTATGTTTTCCCAATTGTTTAAATACTCTATAACCATAAAACACAAGACAAAAAGATGTCAAAGCTAGCTCATGGACTGAAAAAAAAATCCTTTAGCTGAATGATTGCCCCAGGGTCAGTACGAATAGACATTAGACCAGTCCCTTACACCATCTGGTTTGTGTCGAGGTATGTCAGCAAATGATATCTTTAGAGTAAAATATGCAAATCCAGGGTCCAAATTAAGAAAATAATATACTAGCTACAAGGACTAACTTTTAGTGCCATACTCCAAGACTTATTTGTGGACCTGATCAAAATAAAACTTCACCATCTGACTTTACCAGAAATGCACGTTAATTACGTGCTACATATTTTTGGGGTAGCAAGTCTGCTCTTTGTCAATTATTAATTAATTTCTGAAAACAGTAGAATGAAATAAAATACTGTTGTTGGGTGAAATCCTATAGTATATTTTGCTCAAAGAAAAAACGAGTTTTATAAATAATTAGTTCGAGAAGAAACCAGTTAATTATGCAGGGATAATACTAACATTAAAGCAACAGCAAATCGGGATCCGAAAATGACACATTTTCTGGTACATTTAATAATTAGCTATATCAATGTTTTCTCTTTTGTCACAACTTTTTTATATCTCCTTTGAATGCTTTTATATTAAATTTGACAAATATATGCCCAACATATAATTTTCAGGAAAAAATGTCCAGCAATAGCTATTCAGGATCTCTGCATGGTCTATGATACAAATATACGTAGACTCCATTATACAAATATATCTGTAGTTTATTATACAAATAAACCTATAGTCTATTATACAAATATACCTATAGTCTACAGCAGACTAACGGGGGGGGGGGGGGGGGGGGGGTGGACAGTGTGGTTGCCCTGGGGGCCAGAGGACTTGAGGCGCCAAAACAGCTGATAAAAATTTGGGCCTCGTATTCTGTCCCTTTGGGCCATCATCGTCGCCTTTGGCACCATTTACAAATATGCCTATAGTCTATTATACAAATATGCCTATAGTCTATTATGCAAATATGGCTATAGTCTATTATACAAATATGCCTGTAGTCTATTATACAAATATGCCTATAGTCTATTATACAAATATGGCTATAGTCTATTATACAAATATACCTATAGTGCATTATACAAATATGGCTATAGTCTATTATACAAATATGGCTATAGTCCATTATACAAATATGGCTATAGTCCATTATACAAATATGGCTATAGTCCATTATACAAATATGGCTATAGTCCATTATACAAATATGGGTATAGTCTATTATACAAATATGGCTATAGTCTATTATACAAATATGGCTATAGTCCATTATACAAATATGGCTATAGTCCATTATACAAATATGGGTATAGTCTATTATACAAATATGGCTATAGTCTATTATACAAATATGGGTATAGTCCATTATACAAATATGCCTATAGTCTATTATACAAATATGCCTATAGTCCATTATACAAATATGGCTATAGTCTATTATGCAAATATACCTATAGTCCATTATACAAATATGGCTATAGTCTATTATGCAAATATACCTATAGTCCATTATACAAATATGGCTATAGTCTATTATACAAATATGGCTATAGTCCATTATACAAATATGCCTACAGTCTATTATACAAATATGGGTATAGTCTATTATACAAATATGCCTACAGTCTATTATACAAATATGGGTATAGTCTATTATACAAATATGCCTACAATCTATTATACAAATATGCCTATAGTCTATTATACAAATATGGCTATAGTCTATTATACAAATACACCTACAGTCTATTATACAAATATGGCTATAGTCTATTATACAAATCTGACAGCACGAATGTGTGGATACATTTTAGCAAATTTGATCAAGGAGTTTTACTTTGGTGTATTTGAAACTAAACAATATTTTACATCAGGACATTCCTTTTGGGTTTTTATTGTGGTGAATAGTTTTACATAATGACATTCCATTTGTTTTTTTATTTTGGCTAATAGTTTTACATAAGGACATTCCATTTGGTTTTTTATTTTGGCTAATAGTTTTAACTCTTGTCTATTAAAGAGTAAAGGTAAGCCCCAAGCTAGAAATGCTGAATATATGTATCATTGTATTGATAAAATATACGTATCACTGTATTGATACAATATGGAGTATAACTACAATCGCAAGTCTAAATATATGTATCATTGTATTGATATTGATATAAGCATTTTGGTTTATTCCCCATGTTACTGTGAAGATATATTCATCTAAATTAGCTATTTTAAAGATGGTCACCAAAGCAGTCATATTGGACATTGGACAATTTTTATTTAGAACGAACCAGACATGATACGAATTCTTTGGGTGAAAACCCCATGTAGTTATTGCCTTCTATTTAGGAGATGTTATAACAAGATCTGGTGGCCATGTTGCAGTTCAGATCAGCACCATTTTCATTTTGTAACTAGACATCAGTCTTTTTAGGTAAAAATCCCACGTCAAATATGACCATCTGTTCAGGGGGAGTAGCAATAACAATATTTTCATGCCAGCCATATTTGATGTCAGATTGGCATCATTTTCATTTAGAACCAACTGAACATTGTAAAAAGTCTTTCAGATAAAACCCCATATCAATATGACTATCCATTCAGGAGTAGTAGCGATAAGAATGGCTGACATGATGGCCATATTGGATGTTTGAGAGTCATTTTCATATAGGACCAAGTAGACCTTGGGATAAATGTGTTTGTAATGCTTTATGGCGATTCTCCCAGTAGTTTAGGAGGAGTAGCAATAACAATCTTGTGCTAACAAACAACTGACAACTGACACTGGACACTGAACTCTGGACACAAGGCCATCTCATAAGCTCTTCTGGTCTATAAAAAGATAAAATTAAGTAACTTAACAGGTCAAATAAATTCAACTTCCTTTTTTGAAGGTCAATGACAACCTGTTGAAGTTCATGGTCAGCATAAACCTCCAGTGTTTGGTACAAGTGTCTCTAGAAGCCTCTTCATAGTTGTTCTGGTTGTATAACTCTCTACAAACAATAAATGTGTCATCTGTCACATGAACAACATACTTATCTGTGTACCATGTGCAACTAAAGGTGATTACTCTAGGAGTAATCATACTTGCAAACAAATCAGTTATCCGTGTATCATGTACAACTAAAGGTAATTACTATTTGAGTAATAGTGCTTGTATCATGTACAACTAGAGGTGATTACTATACAAGTAATTATGCTTGTATCATGTATAACTAAAGGTGAAGACCATACAAGTAATTATGCTTGTATCATGTACAGCTAAAGTTGATTACTCATGCTTGCAAGCATATCACTTATCTGTGTATCCTGTATAACTAATGGTGCTTGTATCATGTACAACTAAAGGTGATTAATATGAGTAATCATACTTGTATCATGTACAACTAAAGTTGATTACTCATGCTTGCAAAAATATCAGTTATCTGTGTACCACGTACAACTAAAAGTGATTACTATATGAGTAATCTTGCTTGAATCATGTGCAACTAAAGGTGATTACTAGGAGTAATCATGATTGCAAACAAATCACAGTTATCTGTGTATCATGTGCAACTAAAGGTGATTACTATACACATAATAGTGCTTGTATCATGTACAATTAAAGGTGATAACTATATGAGTAATAGTGTTTGTATCATGTACAACTAAAGGTGATTACTATAGAAGTAATTATGCTTGCAAACAAGGGACATTGCAGGATCCATGCAGTGTCACTACAGTGGTGGGCATAAACATGTTCTGTGAGTTTAAAACATTAGTAAGTAAAAATGCTCAAAAATTTGACAACAAAATTGTTCAATCTACATTACTTAATGCTTTAAAAGAAGATTTTTGTTTTCCTCAGTGAAAGCTACCACCATTATTCACTATTTCCAACAAATAACAATAACAATCTCCATAGACAACGATCAAATTATTTTGTGTCTCTGCCCCCCACTTACACATCTAATCACATGACCACATAATGTATATCTGAATTATTTCATATCTGGCTCCCACATCATGATGCTGGGTCCTTATTATAGACATATACAGTAGTGTCTCTCGGCATGAGATTATGCACAATGCTGGGCCCTAATTATGGCCACATAAGTAGTATGTCTCTTGGCACGGGATTATGCAGAACTCTGCACCCTAGTTGTGGCCACATACAGTAGTGTCTCTTGGCATGGGATTATGCACAATGCTGCACCCTTATTATGGCCACATACAGTAGTGTCTCTTGGCATGAGATTATGCACAATGCTGCACCCTTATTATGGCCACATACAGTAGTGTCTCTTGGCACGGGATTATGCACAATGCTGCACCCTTATTATGGCCATATACATTAGTGTCCCTTGGCACAGGATTATGTGCAATGCTGCACCCTAGTTATGGCCACATACAGTAGTGTCTCTTGGCATGGGGTCATACATTCTGAGAACATTTCTGCTGGTGCCTGGGATCAAGTCGAGGCATTCATCTTCCACAAGTGTAGTAACCTCTGATGGATCAAACCTGAAAAATGCATACAGTTCTTGTCATAGTTACCACTTTAAAAAATTCCATGGACTGCCAGAATTTAGTCAGGAAAAAAGTAGGCTGAATGTTTCACATCATCTAAAGACAAAAGCTACAGTGCAATTTACATGTATGTAATTTAAAAACAAAAAACAATAACTTTATATATGTATGGAAAGATAGGTTGTCTTCTATCAAGTTTTCCATGCCAAAAATTTCCATAAAATCTGTAAACAGTCGCTTTAAACTGTAATATTGAAAATGTCCGTAATTTAGTCCATGCAAATAATAGCTCTCGTCATAGATACTTTCAATTCAATCACAAATAGCATAGTACCATTTGGCAAAATGTTCACTTACACAGACATCAAAGTAACGTAGATGTCACAGTACCATTTTGCACAATATCCACTTACAGACATGAAAGTAATGTAGATGTCACAGTACCATTTGGCACAGCATTCACTTACACACACATGAAAGTAATGTACATGTCATAGTACCATTTGACATAACATCCACTTCCATGGACATCAAGGTAATGTAAATGTCATAGTACCATTTGGCATAACATCCACTTCAACAGACATGAAAGTAATGTACATGTCATAGTACCATTTGGCATAACATCCACTTCAACAGACATGAAAGTAATGTTGATGTCAAAATACCATTTGACATAATATCCACTTCCACATACATCAAGGTCATGCAGATGTCATAGTACCATTTGACAAAATGTCCACAGACACTTGAACAGACATGAAAGTAATGTAGATGATAAAACCACACTTCATTGGAAAAGCCCCTATGGGCAAGAATGTGCTTTTGCTTGAAGTCTATAGAAGATAAGTTGATGTCCCCATAAAAACAAAGAACCTTACATTAATTACTGTATGAAAACATGATGAGGGGAGGGGAGAAAAATAGCACAAACAATTCAAATAAAAATATTCTCGAAACAATATCATCAGTTGCTTGCATTGAGATTTTTTGTTTTTAATTTTAAAAATTCATTCTCTAAAGATAAATGATGAATGCTTTTATCAAGCAGTAGAACAAATTAGGTGTTATGTAAACAACTGTTTATTAACACTGTATAAACCTGTGATGTAATTAATATGTTCACATGATATGATAACACAGCATTTACATTTCTCCTACTTGCCCACAAATATTGCCACAAGTTTCATACTAAATATTGATATCCCACTATTAAATACTCCCATTAAGTATTCAGACACAAGTTTCATACTAAATATTGATATCCCACTATTATATACTCCCATTAAGAATTCAGAAAGCTTTAAAGTTGAAACCTTATACAAATAAATCAGATGGTTTAACTGAAAGCAACCTTTCAACCCTTTTTTTCATGATAAGTTGTATTCATGCTCTGTCATCATATCATGCACACTATACGTTTACTTTGTACCTGTTGCTCATGATTCATGATATTCATTTGCAGCTAACATGCTTCATAGACGGAGATCACCTGTCTCTTTTGCTTCTCTAACTCTGGGCTGTATACCTGTCTACCAATTACAGCTTCAATGTCATGAAGCACAGCTTCAAACTTGTTCCAGTAATCGTCTAAGTCTTGTCGGCTAAGCTTTCCATCCGGGGAATGACCACTGATATGGTTTCTATATGAACGAATTCGCTCCACACTGGCTCCTAGAGAGCTGTCCCTTGGTTGATCTTGTGGATCAATTCCCCAGCCTGTTATTGGAGCAGGAACTGTGCTGACATTTCTGATCAGAGTATATAGCAAGGAAAGGTCAAACTGGTCCACTGTTCCTGTTTTGTGTCCCTGGGGATCTGGGAAAACCAGCTGACTTTGATCTGGGTTAAGAAGAGGTCTGCCTTGTCTTCTGGTCAAGTTGACTCGATTGGCCAGGATTGCTTGGTAGATGTCTGTGTATGGCACAGGAAAGTAGGCAAGGAGAATTTCCCTCAGGGCCTTGCCACAAACAGTTACAAGAGCAACACAGAGGCGAGCATGATTCATGTGCTCAGGTGCTATGGGTGCATCAGGATCATGTCCCTGAATAAAAAGGAAGGTCAATATTATTACAACAACCATGTCATCAATGACTAAACATAAGTAAAAATGACAACTGAGATAATCATCGCACTAATGAAAACAGTGTAAAGAAAATGTTTTGTTATATTTTGTTGAGATAAATGAACAGAACAGAGTTTCCCTTTGACTGCATAGGGAGAGTCTAAGAAATTCATGATATTATGCTGACAGGAAAAGAAACAAACAACTGTTTCCTTCCAATGGGAATGGACTTTTCCAAAAGACAAACCACTGAAGAGTTTTATTTCTATAAATAAATTTTAGCCAGTGGTACTATAATATTGCAAGGTGCCGAAGGAGATGTCTCGGTCCTCTCCTTTTTCTGGAGATTTACACAAAGATAAATTAAACCTGATTCACCTACTGTTTCCTACAGGGAGAATCAATTTTGGTAATGGTGAGAAAGAAACAGAAAATGTGAATTTTGTTGAGTGCACTTTGATTAAAAACTTTTCCCAAACTAAGCTCACAGTGAAAACGGAATAGTGGTACTCCTGTGTGTAAACAGAATGATTATCACCTTTCCTGGAGGAAAAGGGCAAGTACAGAAGGGATTCAATATGAGAAAGAAATTTTTAAAAAAGTTACATATATATATATATATATATATATATATATATATATATATATATATATATAGACAAATACATATAACTTCTTTCAAAATTTAAATACATATACACAGAACTGAGATCAAAGTGCCTATCCCTAGAGCCCACATTATACGTTTGGATACATGATAATATGAAATAAATTTATTTAGAATGATACCAATATAATCTATATAGGTTAGAGTTATAAATCATTCCAAGTAGGATTTGAACTTGTGCTATGAATAATAGCATCTATTGCCTATCTCTCATGCACTAATGTGCTAATCCACATGGCCTTGATTTCATCCCAAAAAAGGATGGAATAAGGGATCAAGTGGAATGGCAAATCCACATGGCCATGATTTCATCCCAAAAAAGAATTGAACAAGAGATCAAGTTGAATGAGTAATAAAGTGGAATGGCAAATGTCATACATGATTATTTGGGATTAATGTGACAACACTATTTTATCCTGTGCATATGTGTATTTTAAATTCCACACCTATACATTTTTAAATCTTATTTATCCTTCTCTCCACACCATATGACTTTTTTTCTGTGATGTGATGCCTGCACTAATTGAACTAGTCAGTGCAATCTAACTAAGCCTCAATAGTCAATGATGTCTTTTGCATAGAGTACAACAGACAGCATGTTGAACATACTAGTCTGTGAACTCTCACTCATGTTTACATGGTCAATATTCTTTTACCTAAACGATGCCTTTCTTGGGGAAACAAAACACATAATTTACATGGTCGATACCCTTTTTATCTAAACAATGCTTTTCTTGCAAAAACAAAACACCTAATTTACATGGTCAATATTCTCTTTACCTAAACAATGCTTTTCTTGGGAAAACGAAACAACTAATTTACATGGTTGATAGCCTCTTTACCTAAACAATGCCTTTCTTGCAAAAACAAAACACCTAATTTACATGGTCGATACCCTCTTTACATAAGCAATGTCTTTCTTGCAAAAACAAAATACATAATTTACATTGTTAATATCCTCTTTACCTAAACAATGCCTTTCTTGGGAAAACAAAATGCCTAATTTACATGTTCAATACCCTTGAGTGACCCGGAAGACAAAACACCTAATTTACGTGGTCCATACCCGAGTGACTGGGAAAACAAAATACCAAATTTACATGTTCAATACCATTGAGAGACTGGGAAAACAAAACACCTCATTTACATGGTCCATACCCTTGAGTGACTGGGAAAACAAAACACCTAATTTACATGGTCCATACCCTTGAGAGACTAGGAAAACAAAACACCTAATCTACATGGTCCATACCCTTCAGAGACTGGGAAAATAAAACACCCAATTTACATGGTCAATACCCTAGAGTGACTAGGAAAATAAAACACCTAATTTACATGGTCCATAATCTTGAGTGACTGGGAAAACAAAACACCTCATTTACATGGTCCATACCCTTGAGTGACTGGGAAAACAAAACACCTAATTTACATGGTCCATACCCTTGGGTGACTGGGAAAACAAAACACCTAATTTACATGGTCAATACCCTTGGGTGACTGGGAAAACAAAACACCTAATTTACATGGTCAATACCCTTGAGAGACTAGGAAAACAAAACACCTAATTTACATGGTCGTCCATACCCTTGAGTGACTGGGAAAACAAAACACCTAATTTACATTGTCAATACCCTTGAGTGACTGGGAAAATAAAACAGTTAATTTACATGGTCAATACCCTTGAGTGACTAGGAAAATAAAACACCTAATTTACATCGTCAATACCCTTGAGTGACTGGGAAAACAAAACACCAAATTTACATGGTCCATACCCTTGAGTGATGGGGAAAATAAAACACCTAATTTACATGGTCCATACCCTTGAGTGACAACTTAAAGCAGTAAGAAACCACTGTCTGTTTAGGAAACACCTGACTGTTGACTGTGGAAAGCAAATAAACATTTAATATGGGACCTTTAAAGGGGAAATTCTGGAGGGGAATGGGAGTGGCTGTTGCGACCCAGTTACAGCTAAATACTGGTGTCTGTTAGAGCAGGTATGACTGTATGTCAACTTGAAACTTGCAGGTATTTTTGGGAACAATAATAGCGATTAAAATTTCCAAAAATAAATTCCAGTTTTAAATTAATTGTAACCCTTTGAAATTTATTTTATATTTTGGCAATTTTTAATTATAACAGGCAATTCAATCTCTAGTTAAACTGACATGATATGTAACATTCTAAAACAATTCCAAACAATTTAATTTAATACATTTCACTGATAACTGGTACTAAGTAGGAATATTCTTAAACATTCTGTAACATATAAAAATTTATCAGAAAATTTGAACTAAGTGGGGGGGGGGGGAGGTCTTGCTCATTCTCCTGTGAGGTCTTTACAATGTAAGTCTTTATTCCAAGTTCAACTGCAACCAGACCTTTAACATAGCCTCCATATAATGCAAGTCTTTATTCCAAGTTCAACTGCAACCAGACCTTTAACATTGCCTCCATATAATGTAAGTCTTTATTCCAAGTTCAATTGCAACCAGACCTTTAACATTGCCTCCATATAATGTAAGTCTTTATTCCAAGTTCAATTGCAACCAGACCATTAACATAGCCTCCATATAATGTAAGTCTTTATTCCAAGTTCAACTGCAACCAGACCTTTAACATTGCCTCCATATAATGTAAGTCTTTATCCCAAGTTCAATTGCAACCAGACCTTTAACATTGCCTCCATATAATGCAAGTCTTTATTCCAAGTTCAACTGCAACCAGACCTTTAACATAGCCTCCATATAATGTAAGTCTTTATTCCAAGTTCAACTGCAACCAGACCTTTAACATTGCCTCCAGATAATGTTCAAGAAGCCTATATTCCAAGCTTAATCAAAATCTGATGAAAAGATAGGCTCAAGAGTGGTAACAACCTCAGCCATTCTGATGCAAAATCACTTCATTAATATTCATGAATCTCCCTCATTATCAAATTCATCCAAGATTCTGATTAGATAATCTCACTCAGATGCAAGATCCCTTCATTGATACATGTGGATCTCACTCATTATCAAACACACCCAACACCTTGATGATATAAGCCTACTTACCAAGTACGACCAAAACTGAATCAGAAGATGGCCTCCAGAGTGGTAACAAGATCAGTCAATCAGATACAAGATCCCCTCATTGGTGTCTGGATCTTGCTAATTCTTGAATTGACCAAAAGATCTTGATAATACAAGCTTGCTTACCAAGTATGACTGGATCAGAAATATGGCCTCCTGAGTGGTAACAAGCTCAGTCGATCAGATGCAAGAACACCTAATATGTGTGAATCTTGCTCATTATCATACTCATCCAACATATTGATGATTTAAACTTATATTCTAAGTTTGATTCAAACTGAATCCAAACTATGACCTCTAGAGTAGTGACAAGCAACTGTTCAGTGATGAAAAGGCAATAGATGCAGGGCCATGCCATAAGCTCATTTGGCCTTATGGTCAGGTGGACTAAAATGGATGGAAAGGCAATAGATGCAAGGCCATACCATAAGCTTGCATGGCCTCATGGCCAGATGGACTAAAACGGCTGGAAGGCAATAAATGCAGGACTGTGCCATAAGCTCACTTGGCTTCATGGCCAGGTGAACTAAAATGGATGGAAGGCAATAGATGCAGGACTGTGCCAGAAGCTCACTTGGCCTCATGGTCAGGTGGACTAAAATGAATGGAAAAGCAATAGATGCATGGCCATACCATAAGCTCACTTGGTCTCATGGCCAGGTGGACTAAAATGGATGGAAGGCAATAGATGCAGGACTGTGCCATAAGCTCACTTGGCCACATGGCAAGGTGGACTAAAATAGATGGAAAGGCAATAGATGCAGGGATATGCCATAAGCTCACTTGGCCTCATGGCCAGGTTGAGTAAAATTTGATGCAAAAACTCTAAGCAGACTAGAAATAAGCTTAAAAAGATTAATAAATGTACCTATATTTTCCTTTGATAAAATATGGTATGTGCATGTACTGTACACACATTCCTTTGATAAAATATGGTATGTACATGTACTGTACACACATTCCTTTGATAAAATATGGTATATACATGTCACCGTATATACCTATACATTTTTTGATGAAATGTGGCATGTACATGTAATTGTACCCTCACATTTCTTTGATAAAATATGACATGACATGTAACTGTACCCATACATTTTTTTTAATAAAATATGTTATGTATATGTAATTGTATTCTCACATTCCTTTGATAAAATATGACATGTACATGTAACTGTACCTATATATTTCTTTCATAAAATATGACATGTACATGTACTGTACCCATACATTCCCTGGATAAAATATGACATGTACATGTACTGTACCCATACATTCCCTGGATAAAATATTACATGTACATGTAACTGTACCCATATATTCGCTGGATAAAATATGACATGTACATGTAACTGTACCCATACATTCCCTGGATAAAATATGACATGTTCATGTAACTGTACCCATACTTTTCCTGGATAAAATATGACATGTACATGTAACTGTACCCATACATTCCCTGGATAAAATATGGCATGTATATGTAAATAGTTAAATACAGTCCTTTGATAAAATATGACATGTACATGTAACTGTACCCATACATTCCCTGGATAAAATATGACATGTACATGTAACTGTACCCATATATTCGCTGGATAAAATATGACATGTACATGTAACTGTACCCATACATTCCCTGAATAAAACATGGCATGTACATTTAACTGTACCCATACATTCCCTGGATAAAATATGACATGTACATGTAACTGTACCCATACATTCCCTGGATAAAATATGACATGTATATATAACTGTACCCATATATTCGATGGATAAAATATGACATGTACATTTAACTGTACCCATACACTCCCTGGATAAAATATGACATGTACATGTAACTGTACCCATACATTCCCTGGATAAAATATGGCATGTATATGTAAATAGTTACACACATTCCTTTGATAAAATATGGCATGTATATGTAAATAGTTACATACAGTCCTTTAATAAAATGTGGCATATAAATGATACTGTTGACTTTTTCCAATTATTTAGGACTGAGATAAAACATTGAGGTTGTAAATCCGGGTTGCCTATAAATTGCACTATAATTTGAAATAAATCTAAAGAAAGGACATGCATTTTCATAAAATAGGTAATGCTATTATTTGGATTTTCCCCTTTTTCTTAAAATAATAAAAAATCGATGTTATACATCCTGGTTGAACAAACAAATTACTCTCAAATTCATAAATGGAAGAAGCATTCATACTTTAACAGAATTTTATAGTTTTGTTAGATGAAGATAAAATATCAATATAAGAAAAACAGATAATACTAAAATTTATCAAAAATATTAAACAAGTGATCAAAGAAAAACAAGCAATACCTACAGACACAGTCTGCCTTGTTGTTGTGAATCTGTCATACAGTTATCAAATCCACTTTGCAACCAGCATTAAATAGCCTTTAAAGAAATGTTGCTGAGAAATGCCAATCTTACTTCGAATTGGGACCTCTTGAACCAATTTTCTAGGTGCCTTGAAGTTCAAGCCGTATATAAATATTTAGTCCTTCTTCTATCCATTTAATAATTTAAAATAAAAAAGTATTAGTTTTCCTTCTCACATGTAAAATCTAAAGTTAAGTGGTAAATTCCAGGAAATTTCAAACATTTTCAGATTATTCCATTCTAAGTACATTATTTAAGAAGAAATGAGCATTAAAAAAAAAAAATGTTCCTACCTAATTTCTGTTATACAAAATAACTGCTTTATTGTATAAACATCTTCAAAACATAGTGATTAAAATGTATTTTAGTACATCACATGATACATTTTAGAGTTCAGACTGCATAACTATAGGAATTTATTTGGGATCTATTCCTGACAATGGTCATTACACCTGTTTCAATAGGCATTATTGTCACATGCCGACATTATGTCACATGACATCATGTGATGTACTAAGTATATTATTGCCATCTCACTTGGGAACCATTCTCCAACAGTGTTATCTGGTGGGGTATAGTGACCTCATCTATGACTCAAACACTTCTAACCTGGACAATATTGCTTAAAACAACTCACTTCATCTGCATTCCACATCTGAAATGGTGGGCACTTTACATGCAGCTCAAACTGTAAGTTCTGGCTCAGGTAAGAGGTAATCTTGGAGAGATTCAGGGTAATGAACCTTTTAACTCTGCTGCACAACTTTCCATCTGGGGTCTTGGCTTCATCAATCACCATCCTTGTTATTCCTGCAGACACAACATGGTTCCTAAAGTGCAAGGTCAATCTGTGGAAAAGGTCCAGATCAAAAACACAGCAGCAACAGAAAATGAGATTCTCTGAGGTGTCCTTCTTCTTGGCGACTGGCCAGCGAGCTACACAGGCAGCAAGAAGCCTATGGAAAATGGGGGTTGGCAAAAACTTCCCATTAAAGACACACTGCAGGACTGGTGTGCTCACCATTCGAGGATCAAGTCTAGTGGAGATCACTTCAACTGGAGATTCTTGCCGAAGCATACATGGGGTAAGGAAGTAGTTCTCCAACTAAAAGTATTAAAGTAATAGATACATACTATGTGTGTGTACACACATACACACACACACACATGCACAGAAAGACATTTCATGTCAGGATGCATTGTTTAAAGTTTTATCAAATACTCTTCAGCAGATTGTCTGGAGAAACCTTTTCAAGTTTACTACTTTTAGTAATGGCAGCCATATCTGATGATGGATCAGCATAATTTGTACAGTTGTGCAGACTTGAAAGCCCTCTATGATATAATTTGTCCTATCAAATGTGGTAGAATGCTGGTATATGTATGTATGTATGTATGTATGTATGTATGTATGTATGTATGTATGTATGTATGTATGTATGTATGTATGTATGTATGTATTGGGTTTAACACATTATGTTAGCTCAATCCTGGCTATACAGTGCCACTAAATACTAAGTTCTTCAAATGTAATTGTAAAAATATCAAGCAACTTAAGGAAGATAAATCCTTGCAAATAAATGTAAACAAGTAGTCCTACAAAATAAAAGACAGAAGATAAGGAAATTATAATTCTTCAACAGGTTTATAAAGCAATATAAAGTAAATGATTTTCAAACATTTCTACCAATGTGAACAAAGCATAATATGATAGGACATGATGAGCTATTTTCAAATTAAGTGTGTTACACTTACACACAAAACTTTATGACCTGGCCATGGTCAAACATGCAACAGAGACTAACTGCAACACAGCATTTAGTCTATTATATTCAGTGTTACACACAAAACTGTATGACCTGGCCATGGTCAAATATGCAACAGAGACTAACTGTAACACAAAATTTACTCTATGATGGATGTAAGGATGCATGGAGAGAAGGAATTACAGATGGACAGACAAAAACCATGGATAGATGGTCATGGAATTAGCTATATGCCCCTTCCATATTTGAAGCAAGATTTTGAAAATGGTGAATTGTGTGAAAAGATTACAGTAAATGCATCCATTAGTGTTTCTGGATGAGAATAACATGGCAGTACAGGATTTTCCAATAGTCAGACTTTTTTGTATATACTGTAAAATTACCTTTTTCAAGTAATTTATCTGACAATTTATTGACATTCTTATCAATTTTCCATCATTTTTATAAAATTTGTTTAGAACACTTATTTATACAACTGCAGTGTTCTTATTCAAATGTGTCTTTTTTATATTTAACATTTAAGGCTCCGACAACAGGTAAAATTTGCAAGTAAAACAAAGAGAGGAAGAAAACTGGAACATTCATATCAACTGACCTTCTCCCCCATCTCACTGAATGACCTTGGCTTGGCAATTATGTTTAACTGTTCCATTATTAGCAAGATGTGATCTCTGTGGGCATGTAGTTCTGGATGCTTCTCCTTTGTCCAGACAGCATCTGTGAAAGAAAAGAAACTGATTTAGAGTCAGTGTAGAAGTTCTAATAACAATATGCTGTGAGATAATTTTAAAAACATAAGCATATAAAAGCATCAGAGACAGATCTGTTCTCATCGATTTGGAAATGCGATTGTTGCTTTTGAAAGTATCAGAGACAGATTTTATTCTCATGGATTTGGAAGTGCAACAGTTGCATTTAAAAGCATCAGAGACAAATCTATTCTCATGGATTTAGAAGTGCAACAGCTGTATATAGAAGCATCAGAGACAAATCTATTCACATGCATTTGGAAGTGTAATAGTTGCATTTAAAGCATCAGAGACAGATCTATTCTTATGATTGGAAGTGCAATAGTTGCATTTAAGAGCATCAGAGACAGATCTATTCTCATGCATTTGGAAGTGTAATAGTTGCATTTAAAGCATCAGAGACAGATCTATTCTTATGATTGGAAGTGCAATAGTTGCATTTAAAAGCATCAGAGACAAATCTATTCTCATGCATTTGGAAGTGTAATAGTTGCATTTAAAGCATCAGAGACAGATCTATTCTCATGCATTTGGAAGTGCAATAGTTGCATTTAAAGCATCAGAGACAGATCTATTCTTATGATTGGAAGTGCAATAGTTGCATTTAAAAGCATCAGGGACAGATCTATTCTTATGATTGGAAGTGCAATAGTTGCATTTAAAAGCATCAGAGACGTTTAGAAGTGCAATAGTTGCATTTAATTTAATTCTGACAATGAATGAATTACCGTAATTGTATCCAAGCTTTCAAGCAGAATAGCAACTATATGAAATATAATCATTACATTAAGAATTACCTTTAATTTCTCCATACAGAATCAGGTAATCAGACTTTAATCGATGAGATTCTCAAATCATCTTTCATTTTAAATCTGATCTTATGAAATAAGTTATGATTTTGTTTTCATTCTTATGAGCCTTTGGTGCGGTAAAAGGAAAGATTATAACATACTGGATATTAATCTGTGTTGTCCATCAATGAAGTGACTGTTGTCAATGTTGCTAATGGTGATTTACGTGAATTCTGAATAATGATTTCTTGTCCTCAGAAAGGCTAGTTAATTTGGTTTAACTCTTTGTTATTGAGGTCAGTTTTTAAACTCATCCAATCAGATTTAAATCAATGAACATTATGTCATTAGTTACATTTTATGATGCTTTCATGTCTCACCTGTTGCTCTAAAATGAATTCTGTTAATTCCATGGGTTTCAAAATTCAATCTGGTCTATTTTATTGATTTTTAAATTTATTATATTTGTGCCTATTCAAACTTAAATTCTGAAGTAAAATATATCCTGTCAATCATCAGTTACTACTGAAGTGGATGTGTGGACTCATCATAGGAATGTAACCGAGGAAAGGGTTTGGTTTGGTATGCCCATAAGTATTATCAAAGAAACAAATTTTACTTCAAAAATTGGTTTTTCCTAAATACATTTGAAGAACAGAAGAATAGACAAGAGCTGGAAGGAGTTTTACCCCTTTATCTTGGAGTTCACCATGCTTCTAGACTCTTAACCTATGTGAAGCAGCTGCAAGTCTCAACTGTGATATGAACTAGCAGCTGCAAGTCTCAACTGTGATATGAACTAGCAGCTGCGAGTCTCAACTGTGATATGAACTAGCAGCTGCGAGTCTCAACTGTGATATGAACTAGCAGCTGCGAGTCTCAACTGTGATATGAACTAGCAGCTGCAAGTCTCAACTGTTATATGAACTAGCAGCTGCGAGTCTCAACTGTGATATGAACTAGCAGCTGTGAGTCTCAACTATGATATGAACTAGTTAGCACAGGTCAATGAGTGGAGAAAACAAACAAACTGCTTAAGCAGAGTCATCCATGTCATTACAAAGCTCCCAAGTGACCTGGGAAGGTAGACTGTTGTGTACTGATATAGGTTCCAACAGACTGTATACAGCTCTTTGGGATGAAATGTCTCCGAAGTAAAAGCAGGAGAATGTCAACCCTGATCTCCTTCACATGGCTTAAATGATCTCAGTCAGTAAACAGTTGTGCTTGAATATAATGTTCATGTTGACAACCCTAACATTATGTACCCGTAAGCATTAGAAACTACGTCTGGTCTTGGGTAAGTTTCATCTAGGCTGAGCCGATAAACCAATTGATCCAGGATGACAGAACATGAGTAGAAATATTGTCCCTTCCTTCTCTGAGTGCTCAGAGCAAGTGAGATCTCCCTTTGACCAGTTCAGTACACTTCAGGTGCCACTTCAATGCACTGATGGAGTCCTGCAGAATTCTATAAGGAGAAAAGTTCAAAGACAGTGGTTTCAAGACAAAGGGCTAATTTCCCATCCGTGGGAGCCTGTTCTTTGCATAGAAAGCAGGGCCATCATGTGAGACACTGATGTTCTTGCTGTTGTGGGTTTAATGCCATTTTTCAGTACGTTATAGACTATACATGGTGGCCAGTATATCTGGTGGAGGAAGAATCTGGAAAAAAGCCTGGAAGAACCACCGACCCATGGGAAGTTACTGGCAAGCTTTCTCACATACCCACATTGGCCAAGCCAGAGACATGAACCCATGCGGACAAAGGTGAGAAGTCAGTGATCAGTAAAGGCGAGCGCCTTAGACCACTCAGTCACCCAGGGCCCCAGAGATATACTGAACCATCATGGTGAAACTATAAATAGTTTATATCGATCAATAAGGAATGAATTTCACTGATGCTGCCTGTGGTAGATTCCAGTGGCTAGGAAGCAGGTTTTATATGAAAGGTGAATCAGTAGGGTGCCTTGTTCAACCACATCAGAACTCAAGAAGGTTTCATTTTGGACAAAGGATCTAGGTATTCAATTATGACATGTCAAAATTGGCTAGAAAGTCAGAGAAATTTTTATTTTGCCACGTGTCCTCCTTTCCATGAAGGTGAAAGGTATAAATCATGGAACAGTAGCCCTTAATTGTAATCAGAGCTAACTTCTTGAAAAGCCATAAGGGGAAATTAGCTATTTGTGGTATCAATGCTTTTCAAGGGAGAGATTTGATTCAACTCAAACCATTATGAAAAAAACTCTGTATTTCCCCTATGTGACTTTTGAAGTTGTGGGCTTTCATGCCCAAGCAATTCTTTCCAAAACATGCTTGGAGAAATTTATTTTTTCAGTTGGCTTGTTCGATATGAGTCAGGCATAAAGGTTTGTCATTTATGAGTTGTTTCAGCAAGTGAGAAGGATGGGTTTTCCTGGAAATCTTTGCCACTAGATTTAGAAGATCATTGCTCCATAACTTTTCCCACTTGTGAGAAGCAATCATGCTCAGAATGCATTTCTGCAAGATCATAGAAATCAAAGAAGTTGGGGGAAAGAAGTATGCATCAGGACCATTGCACTTAAGTGAAATGGTATTAACTGCCCAGGCTTTTGGATCTGAGACTGACAAGATAAAAGTTAAGAGCTTGGGGTTCCACCTCATCACAAAGAGGTCCTCAAGAAGTCAACCACAGTGAGCATAGATTTGACTCGACACCGAGGGTGAATAGACCCTACTCTGGTAATTGGTTGAATTGATCTGGACAATGGGAAGTGGCAAACTTGAATGTGGAATTGTTGGGGATGGTACCACTTCAGAAAATTCCAAACAAGAAGGCAGAGATCTGGGGACTAGGTTCCCTCTTCCTTTCTGAGATAAATCACAACAGCCACTGGAACAAATCAGGATGCCCTTTTCATATTCTATCACCTGCCATGTTTGAAAGGCATTTGCTATGGCTTTCATCTTGAAGAGGTTGATGTACATGAACCATTCTTGCTGGGAACAAACCATGTTCACTTCCTGAAAGGAGGCCAGGAGATGGGCTCCCAAGCCAGTCATACTGGCATCTGTGCTGAATGTGATTTCCTGCAGTTGATCCTGCAGGGAGATGCTAGCCATAACCCAAGATAGGTCCTCCCATTTCCTGACATGGGTCCAGATAATGTCTAGAACTTGCTCATTTGGTCTTTTGGCTCATATTATGAGAGATAGATCGATCATCTGCAGTGCCTCATGAACAAGTAGCCCAAAATGAGAAGATCCATGTTTGCACTGAGAAAAATCAGGAGATGAAATATTCTCATGCTTAAATTTGTCTCTCCAATTGGATGGAGGCACCACTAATATGATCTTCAAGGCATATTCCTGAAGGAGACAACGTTGATTAAAAGAGGTTTTAAACTCCGTGTCTGCATGAATGAAGAGCTGGGATGCAGAGGGATTGGGTTTATCCTTGTCGACAATGAATCCAAGGCAAAAGAAGAGCTAAACAAGAATTTCATGTCTTGGTACAAAAGATTGCTCACCTTGTGACTTTGAAGGATGCTGTTCATGTAGTTCAATGTAAAGAATATTGGTTCTGAAGTGTGATACTTGGATTGCATTGCATAAAATTGTGACATTATGTTTTTACACTGCCAGCACCACGAAGTGAGACATGTGCTATTAGTACTTGCACAATATTTGATTCCAAGGAATCACAAAAGCTAATGATCTATGGATTGATTGGTTGGTTGCTATGGGTTTAATGCCATTTTTCAGCACATGACAGGCTATTATACATGGTGGCAAGTATACCTTGTGCAGGAAGAACCTGGGAAAACCCTTGGAAAACTCCAGACCCACAGAAAGCTACTGGCAAGGATTCTCACATACCCGAATTGGCGATCTATGGATCAAAAAGAAAAGTTACTATGGCACATAGTGATGGTGTATCTGGCAGGTCACCAGAAATGACTCATGATGATCAGGCATGAATGTGGGCATCATGGAAAAAACCATCAGATGCGACAATAAAAGTCTTGTTCTAATTAGGCTTCAATTCAATTATCTTGGCTAATGAGCACAATAAGAAAACCCACAAGAGTGACCCGATCATATCAATAGGATGCCCTTATGTGTCCCAGAAAGACCAAAGATGACAAACCAGGACTACAGTAATTTTTTAGCTGGCAGCAATTTTAAATTTATTCTTAGCAGCTCAAAATCTACAAGCTGGAAGGCAGTGCAGATGCAGGCCACACTGCCTTCTGCTTTTCAAGTTGTGGTATGCAATGAGACATCTCTCTGGGTGCTGGCTATGGACTACAAGGTTCCAAAAGACACTATTATTCTCCTTTTGGAAAATGTTATAAGAAAGACTTCTCACAAGTAATCAAATATTAAAAAATTTGTAGTAAACATTGAACCACAGACTGAAGTAATCTACAAAATATTGAACTGCTTTAATTGTCCTACAAAATTGAATTACCTTTCTCCATAATAACATAATTGCTTTTACACTAATGGAAGACCCCTCATCAAATTGATTTTTAATTCAACAATTTCAAAATCAGTCTCTAACACTTCCTATCAAGAGGAGTGGCCCCAGTCAGAGTCTTTTTAAACAAAGGTTGAAAATCAGTCTGAAGTCATTCATTCATAAAACCTGTTTCAATGAATCTTCTTTTTACATAAATACCTTTTTACTGAAATTTTTTTTACCAGTCTCGGACTGTTTTACATTTGGAGCCAATTACAAGTTGCAGATGAGCCGTCATTAACTACAAATGATTAATAAATGAGGATTAGGAACCAAGATCCTTCGAAATAAGACAATCAGTAGCAAGTTTCATGTAAAAAAGACATTCAGGTTCTGATAAAGAAGTGAATTATCATGTACAAAATGTTAATGAAATAGCCCCAGTTATTATGGTCATGCCATGAATCATTCATGTACATTCAAATGAGTGAATTATCATCTACAAAATGTCCAGGAAATAGCCCCAGTCATCATGGTCATGGCATGAATCATTCATGTACATTCAGTAGCCATTGAAACAAAGGGGTATCACCTACATATACTAGTGTAGACCAGGACATTTTGAATGTTACGCAGGCGCAGATTTTATTCTGGGCATCAGGATGTCGCATAACTTACCAGGATAAACAAGGATATCACAGAACATGCTGAAGTATCACATGACTTTTCTGGACATCCCAGGACTTACTAGGTCATCTCAGGACTTACCAGGACTTGTCCTGGTTTGTTTTGTCCCGACTTATCTAAGGCTGTCCCATTCTAATACCATCTGGGTTTGTCTTGGTGTTGGGGACTGAAACAACCCAGGACAAATCCCAGGATGACCTTGAATAAAAATCCCAGGATGTCCCCACTAGGCCAAGGTTATCCTGCTTTATTCTGCAGGTAAGTTCCACGCTCCAGTACCCAATGACCCTCATGTCAAGTTAATTATTCAGTAGTTACATATGGCACAAGGACCATAAGCAAATGTTAAGGAAGTTAGTGCATTGCAAGCAGGTGACCCAGGTAACCATGACATAGTTAATAATAACATGCCACTAAGATGTTGTCATGGAAGGAGTCTCAGGTTTATTTAAGATTCCTATAAGCCTTTCAGTTTGATTTCTATGACTTTGTTGTATTTAATAATGTATTAAGTACACCAGCTAGGGACTTAATTTTTTTCATTACTGATGATAGACAGCATGTACAAGTCTGGTCCTATAAAACCAAAAGTTCAAGTTTCCATTTCTCAGTGGTCATTATCAAATCTAGCAATTTTATTCTCAGATGAAGGCACTTTACTGCAATCTGAAAGTTTAGACTAAATTATAATACAATAATCTATCAACTTTTCACTATTCATGGCATCTGTGTTTTTTTATGACCAGGAATACTGCTGGGGCACTGACATCCCTCATATCCAAAATATGTTCCTTTGAATGAAAATTCCCTGCTTACTATCCCACAATGGAACATCAACTGTACAACACCCTGCAAAGGAAAATCATTTCTAAAACTTGGGCAAGATGTGGTCCACCCACAGCATATAAATTTGAACAGGTTTGTTCAGTAGAGCGCTGCGTTTTGTAGCAATTTGATCTCTCCCCCCCCCCCATGTCTATCAAAAGCCAAAATACAGGAGTGGCACATACAACCTTTATAACTTACAAAATTTCAAATCAAGCCTTGTTCCGTTTGTGCAAACTTTTTTAATTTGAAAAAATAAGGTTGTTAATGGCGAGTACAATGTTACAGAAATGCTATTTATAGAACAATGACAGCTTAATACTAGTTGTAAGGTGCATGGTTGCAACGTGGATTCTCGCGCAGGTAAAACTAAAAGTCGGTACATTTATACTGTGTAAAACGTCCACAATACCATCCATTATAATAAAATAAAATAAAGGCTACAAAACTACAGTGAAAAACATTATCTGAATCATAAAAATGTAATGTAAGTAGAATATAGACTTTATCATTTTGCTTTTAATTATATGCCACACATTTCAAAATAATGCAGTCTGAATAAAAATGGCTTGAAAATATTTTTGTAACATTCATAATTAAATATCATTTAAAATGTTAGTACTTAGACTACATTTAAAGTAATAATTAAAATATTAAGATGACAATATTTTTTACACTTTTTTTTACCAAATCAGTGAATACAAATAGAGATAGAAATGTAAAATCAAATAATTGATACTTATATTGTAAGGTGCATGGTTGTGATGTGGATCAATACTGTATAACCATGCAAGATGCCTACTACTTTAATGACTATGACTATAATACATGGATACAAAACAACATTAACAAAATTCTCTAAATCCTATGTCATTCTCTAAATCATAAATATGTCAGATAATTAGATTATAGATTTGTATCAGTTTTATAGCACATGTTAAACATTCCACAATATACAGTATGAACATATGTGTATTCACCATCTAAATATATTTAATTCATATTTACATGGCATTTAGCATGCCAGCAATTTGATTAACATTTGAAAAAGCATGTAATGTAGACATTATTATTATTATTACTGATGTTGTTGAAAATACAAATAATTCCTAAATATGTGTAAATGTCTGATAAAGATAAAAATCATTATTATTATTAACATTATTTATTTTACAATCTGATTAAGTGTCTTAAATTTTAAATTGTGACAAAAAATATCAGCATTATTATACAATATTATTTCTATTTTTATTTGTATTCATTTTTGATATCGGAAAATAGTTGTCATCTGAATATTTTAATTATTATTTTAATTATTACTTATTCTGCATGCATGTGTATATTTTTTGTGTCTTCTATAATAATAATAATGTCTAAATTACTTACTATTTTAAATGCACATAATTATGATTTTTACAAAAATATTATAATCCCATTTTTATTCAGACTGCATTATTTTGGAATGTGTGGCATATAATTAACAAAGAAATGATAAGGTCTATATTCTACTTACATTACATTTTTATGATTTGTAGTTTAATAGCCTTTATTTTAATTTTACTGATCATAGCAGATGGTATTGTGTATGTTTTATGCAGTATAAATGTACCGACTTTTAGTTTTACCTGCACAAGAATCCGTGTCGCAACCATGCCCTTAAGACGTGTATTAGGCTGTCATTGTTCTATAAATAGCATTTCTTTAACATTGTACTTGCCATTGACAACTTTATTTTTCCAAATTAAAAAAGTTTGCGAAGGCGGAACAAGGCTTGATTTGAAATTTTGTAAGGTATAAAGGGATTAAATAATACTCAGCTAGACAGTAACTGGCCCAGGTAAATACTTTCGAAGACCGAAGGTGGTGTATGATTCAGAATGGAACGGACCCATACTATAGATAGGAATTAATAGAACGTGTTCCCAATCCATTTGTCATTTATATTTGTATTCACTTTTGGCACTAAAATATGTTTTAACTATACAGCTTATGCCATGCTTGAATCTAGCAGTTTAGGAATCAGAATTAGATTATATTGACTGATATTGACTCTTAGAAAACCCATGAACCACAAGAACTACATGACCACTCCTCAGTTTTCCCTAGTAGTGACCTATATCACCAGGCTTCAAAACAAATATTGTGGGAAACTGATCAAGGTAATTACACACCAGCTGTCTCAACAACTTCCACTCCAGCTATGAGGTTATTATGTCTTACCCCTCCATTATTTTTCTTTCACACAGGTACCCTTGGCTGCAGTTCCAGGGCAGCATCCCTTGACCACATAGTTAGGATTGTAAGAAACAATGTTTTGGCAACATCCTCAAGAAAAACATTCTCATTAACTACTCACTTATTGTAAATTCTGTGACAGAATGGGTATACTCTAGTCCATATTTCGACATTAAACCTAAACTAATATATTGCTTACCTGACATGCTCACTAGCTTATTCATCTGCTGAAAATTACATATATGTGCTTTGGCTTCAACACCTCAAGTCAGGTCTCCATGACCCAATAGACAGTTATTTTATTTCCAGTATTGTGAAAGGGGCCAAATGAATACTATGTAAATACCACGAGACCAAAGCTACCCTTCACACATTACATTTTGTTAAAAATACCTGTTCAGTTAACTCTGCAATCACAACATGGTTTAGTATTTTATGTCCTATGCCTTGTTTGTGTTCTCAACCTTTTTATTTTGTAAGTTTGACTCATTTACCACATCCCTCCAAGCTATCAGTCCCAATCATCATTATGGTCACTCTAATATTATGTTTGGAACAAAAGTAGTACTTCTAAATGTACATTGGTTTAAGACCATACAATATAGGGAAAGGAAACTGGTTATACCATTACCTTGTATCCCAGGGTCCCCATTATGTCCTTAGCTAGTCAAGACTTTTTCTTGACCATCAAAATAACCCCTATGCTTTATTTCCAGTTCGAGCCTTTATGTATTTTCAGCAAGGCAACCTTACTGAACTTATCTATACCAGTTTTCTCTCCCACCTCAAGAAATGCTGCCGGTATTGACAATAAATTCCACTGTGGACAGATTTCATCATGGTGTACAGGTATTGACAATAAATCCAACTCTGGAGAGTTTTCATCATGGTATACAGGTACTGACAATAAATCCTACTCTTAAGAGTTTTCATTATGGTGTGCAGGTATTGACAGTAAATCCAACTCTGGACGGTTTTCATCAAAGTGGAGATTCCTTTGCTTTAGAATGTGGCCTGCTTCATCAGCTTATCCAAATTCTGGGAGATTTGTATATCCAAATTAAGGGAGATTTGTATATCCAAATTCAGGGAGATTTGTATATCAACTGATACCAATGCTATCTGGATCCATCCTTGGCTTCATACCAAAAAGTGGCTGATAGATTTTCACAAAGGATAATAGAGCTCAAATTGTAATTTTTTTTTTCTTTCCGAGGCTTATTGTTATCTTCTGATGCCTATTTTTTTGTACATTTATGTAGATTATAAACTCTGTGGACACACAGACAGACAGACAGACAAATCTTATGCTCATGATTCAATTTTCATGATGCTAGAAAAACTATATTTTTGCTGGTAAATAAATTCATAGAGTTTAAGGGGAGACCTATTTCCAAAGAAGAGCAACTGACTGCTGGGTTTTCAATTTGTGATTAGTATCAACTGTGAATCCCTAAAAATTAGGTCACAATGACTTACTTTGATATGGTCAGGATACTCTCCTTGAGATGCAATCACATTCCAGTTTTCATTAGGGTGCTAAGTGAAATATGGTAAAATATATTGAGGATGTAACAAACTGATAGCTGAAAATACAAAAGACATTCATGCAAGAAATTTTGGTCACACTGACCCAGTTTTGATATGATCAAGTAACTTTCCGTGACATGCATCCACATAACAATTGCTATGTGTAAGAGAAATTAGGTCCAAGATATAGAGAAAGTAATGAACATATAGTTGAAAAGAAAAAAGACACTCAATAATGAAATTTAAGTCAAATTGATCTAGTATTGGTATAGTTGAGTTAACACTGATGAGATGCATTTTCATGAATCTATGTAAAAAAGAAATGATACTGCAGGTGTGACAAATGGATAGCTGAAAATACAAGTCACTCAACCATGCAAATTAGGTGACAATGACTAATTCTGGTATGGTCGAGTTGCTTTTATTCAGATGTATCCACATACCTGTTTCTTTATTGTGGATGAAATAGGGTCCAATATATTGAGGGTGTAATGAACAACAGAAAATACATTAATCACTCCAGCAAAATAATTTCATCACATTGACCAAGTGTTATTGATTTGTGTATACCAATGTTTAGAAGTGTAAGTGAAATAGGAACCATGACACTGAGTGTGTAATGAATAGACAAATGAACAAATAGACAAAATCCTACATCCCCTCCAAACTTTGTTTGCGAGGGGATAAAAGGAGACACATATTTTGAAAACAGGCAACAAAAACATAAGAAATGTACAAACCAACAAGTTCTAAAGAAAGAATTCTGTTCTCCTTTAAGTCAGACCATTTCTGTGTGTCAGTACTGTCAGTGGGGATGACTGACTGAGTACTGAGCACCATTATCAGTTGTGTTAGTGAAATATGGTTTAAGATACTGAGGGTATAACAAGCAAACAGCTGAAAATACCAGTCACTCAAGGATGCAAATTAAGTCACAACGATCATATTTTAGTATGGTTGAGTTACTTTTGTTAAGATGCACCCACATACCAATTATCCTAAGTGTCTGTTAAATATGGTCCGAGATACTGAGGATGTAATGAACAGATGAATGAAAAAATGAACTGAACTAGCAAAATGCTATATCCCCCTCTCAACTTCACTGGTGAGGTATAAAAAGAAGACACATATTTTGAAAACAGGCAACAAAAAGTAAGAAATGTACAAACCAACAAGTTCTAAACTTAGGATTCCTTTCTCCTTGAAGTCGGACCTTCTCTGTGCGACAGCACTGTCAGCATCATTGTCAGCAGGGCTGGCTGATTGAGAGCCATTACCAGCAGGGCTTTGTGCCAGGTTAGGCTGAGCATTGATGAGGGACTTCAGGGCATCAATCAACCATACTGGGTCCAACACAATATTCTCTCCCAAGACTTCAATGCTGAAAAATAGCAGTATTTCACAGGAGTTGTAATTAAGTAATGACTTGTTTCTGTTGTATTATCAAAAGTTCATGCTTACGTCACCTGAATTGGTCTTATTTTTGGTCTTTGTTTTTACATTGCATTTTTCTGAAGCAAAACAAAATAAAATCACTACATATACAGATACATACTTTAATATTCAGAACTGTAAACCTCACTCTGTATTAATTTTGGAGCAATTAAATAAATGTCTAACATTTTAGTGTTGTTACAAATCAGAGTAAAATAATAGTGCGCATGCTTTTACAACATTAAAATATGAGTAAAAAGAATTTCAGTGGATAGCTACTTTCAAATACTTAATTTCACTAAGTAATAAATTACATGTTATACAATAAACAAGAGTACTGTGTATGGCACATTATACCCATGCCCCATGTCTAACAGTCCTCTATGTACACAACTGTGTATGGCACATTATACCTCTGTCCCATGTCTAACAGTCTTCTATGTACACAACTGTGTATTACACATTATACCTCTGTCCCATGTCTAACAGTCTTCTATGTACACAACTGTGTATTACACATTATACCTCTGTCCCATGTCTAACAGTCTTCTATGTACACAACTGTGAATGGCACATTATACCCATGCCCCATGTCTAACAGTCTTCTATGTACACAACTGTGTATGGCACATTATACCTCTGTCCCATGTCTAACAGTCCTCTATGTACACAACTGTGTATTACACATTATACCTCTGTCCCATGTCTAACAGTCTTCTATGTACACAACTGTGTATTACACATTATACCTCTGTCCCATGTCTAACAGTCTTCTATGTACACAACTGTGTATTACACATTATACCTCTGTCCCATGTCTAACAGTCTTCTATGTACACAACTGTGTATTACACATTATACCTCTGTCTCATGTCTAACAGTCTTCTATGTACACAACTGTGAATGGCACATTATACCTCTGTCCCATGTCTAACAGTCTTCTATGTACACAACTGTGTATGGCACATTATACCCCCGCCCCATGTCTAACAGTCTTCTATGTACACAACTGTGTATGGCACATTATACCTCTGTCCCATGTCTAACAGTCCTCTATGTACACAACTGTGTATGGCACATTATACCTCTGTCCCATGTCTAACAGTCCTCTATGTACACAACTGTGTATGGCACATTATACCTCTGTCCCATGTCTAACAGTCCTCTATGCACACAACTGTGTATGGCACATTATACCTCTGTCCCATGTCTAACAGTCTTCTATGTACACAACTGTGTATTACACATTATACCCCTGCCCCATGTCTAACAGTCTTCTATGTACACAACTGTGAATGGCACATTATACCTCTGTCCCATGTCTAACAGTCTTCTATGTACACAACTGTGTATGGCACATTATACCTCTGCCCCTATGTCTAACAGTCTTCTATGTACACAACTGTGTATGGCACATTATACCTCTGTCCCCTGTCTAACAGTCTTCTATGTACACAACTGTGTATGGCACATTATACCCATGCCCCATGTCTAACAGTCCTCTATGTACACAACTGTGTATGGCACATTATACCTCTGCCCCATGTCTAACAGTCCTCTATGTACACAACTGTGTATGGCACATTATACCTCTGTCCCATGTCTAACAGTCCTCTATGTACACAACTGTGTATGGCACATTATACCTCTGTCCCATGTCTAATAGTCTTCTATGTACACAACTGTGAATGGCACATTATACCCCTGCCCCATGTCTAACAGTCTTCTATGTACACAACTGTGTATGGCACATTATACCTCTGTCCCATGTCTAATAGTCTTCTATGTACACAACTGTGAATGGCACATTATACCCCTGCCCCATGTCTAACAGTCTTCTATGTACACAACTGTGAATGGCACATTATACCTCTGTCCCATGTCTAACAGTCTTCTATGTACACAACTGTGTATGGCACATTATACCTCTGTCCCATGTCTAACAGTCTTCTATGTACACAACTGTGTATGGCACATTATACCCCTGCCCCATGTCTAACAGTCTTCTATGTACACAACTGTGAATGGCACATTATACCTCTGTCCCATGTCTAACAGTCCTCTATGTACACAACTGTGTATGGCACATTATACCCCTGCCCCATGTCTAACAGTCTTCTATGTACACAACTGTGAATGGCACATTATACCCCTGCTCCATGTCTAACAGTCTTCTATGTACACAACTGTGTATGGCACATTATACCCATGCCCCATGTCTAACAGTCTTCTATGTACACAACTGTGTATGGCACATTATACCCATGCCCCATGTCTAACAGTCCTCTATGTACACAACTGTGAATGGCACATTATACCCCTGCTCCATGTCTAACAGTCTTCTATGTACACAACTGTGTATGGCACATTATACCTCTGTCCCATGTCTAACAGTCCTCTATGTACACAACTGTATATGGCACATTATACCCATGCCCCATGTCTAACAGTCTTCTATGTACACAACTGTGTATGGCACATTATACCCATGCCCCATGTCTAACAGTCTTCTATGTACACAACTGAAATTTTTGTGCAGAAACCAGTTCTCTTATTTATCATTGATCTTGACCTTTGACCTTTTGATCTCAAAACTGATAGGCTTGTTCCTTATGCCAGATGCAAGCCATCCACACAGTCTGGTCAAGGTATATGATGTAGAACTAATGTCATTGTTCAGAAACCATATGTATTCTTTAAACCAAAGAAAATACTACCTTTGACCTCTTGACCCCAAAAATTGATAGGCTTTTTCCTTATATCAAGTACAAAGTCTGGTAACTATAGATGATGGAGAACTTAATTTGTTGTGTACAAACTAAACTTTTTTCAGTCACAGTGACCTTGGCTTTTGATCTTTTGACCCCAAGATATATAGAGTTTTTCCTCACTCCAAGCGGAAGTCATCCATAAAGTTTGGTATCTGCAAATGTGGAAAATTCAAGTTACTGTGCAGAAACTGTTTTGCTTCTTTCAGTCAATGACCACTGACCCCAAAATTTGATATGCGTCTTTCTTATCCAAAGTGAAAGCCATCCAAAAGGTTTGGTAACTGTAGAGAGTGGAAAACTCTAGCTATTGTACGGAAACCATTATGTTTCTTCAACCACACTGCCCTTGACCTTTGAAATTTTGTTTCTGAAACTGATAGGGTTCTTCCTTGCCCCAAGTGCAAGCAATCCACCAAGTTTGGAAACTATAGATGGTGGACAACTTGAGTTTTTGTGTGGAAGCAAAATTAGTAACAGACAGACAAACAGTCATCATAGCATAATATGCTCCACCTTTTGTAGGGCATAAATAAAAAAGGAATTGCTTTGTCATTTGTTATCTAGTTATAGAAGTACCTAACTTAGAGCAGTTCTGCTTTAATATATGAATCTATACACTGCATTTCAAGCATATTTACCTTCTCTTGCCCACCAGTATTTGTATCACACTTAAATTATCCGTGTATGTATTTATTTAATATTAGACAAATGCCACTTGTTAATTGAGTCAATGATGGGGACATGAAATCTAAACCGTCAGTGTCTCAATACCATAAAACATACTTTACACCCAATCCAAGTCCTATGTACAGAAATTACAAATTACAACATTAATTATCATTAATAAAAGGTTCTTTGTAAAATCTGGAAATCCAAATTTTATCAAGAACTACTCACATTTTGGAACTATTATAGCTTCATATATTCTCTCCTTAACATTACAGAATGAGCACACCTTAAGAATTGTTGTTGAAATGTAGTTTTTTGGGGGGAGTAAAACTAATTTTAATTATGTAATACTTACCTGTCAATATTATTAAGCTTTCTCCTTTCTGCATGGAAAAACTCGTCTACACTAGATGCACCAACTCCCTGTTCTAGAAGTTTCTTAGAACATGTGCATCGACCCAGTTAGATCTACGTCATCAGTTCGTGCTCCACAGAGCATCCTCATTCTTTTCAGGACGTGAGACTAATGAAGGACATCAGCGTGGGGTGGGAGGAGGGCATCTAATAGTGACAGGTCGATATTACATAATTAAAATTAGTTTTACTCCCCCCAAAAACTACATTTTAATGTCAGTAATAACCTACCTGTCACTATTATAAAGCTGAATTTGTCAGTTAGGAGGGTGCTGATGGACTTTGAGAAGAGTAGAAATGTGGACAAAAATTACTCACCTTCCAGTCCAAGCAGTCAACTGCAGTTTTAAGCGGCAGTTGTCTGGGTCATAGATTGTGCTGCGACGATCGGACCCAGAGAGAAGATACCTTCGCTATGGTTTGCTAATGACCGAAGGTAAAAAGACGAGAAGGTTGTGTGTGGGTGCCAAAACGCAGCCTTCATAATATCATCTAAAGATGAATGGTTGAAATATGCCCAGGAAGTAGCAATAGCCATGACTTCATGGGCTTTAATCTTCATGAACGATAAGTCTCTTTCCGTGAGAGATGCATAAGCTCTCTTGATGGTGAGCGAAATCCATCGAGAGATAGTGGATGCTGAAATATCAGCTGAACCCCTAAATGGGAGAAAAAGTCTTTTCCTACCCCTCCTTCTCCCTTTAGCAGATGTTAAATAGAATCTAAGTGTCCTAACTGGGCAAAGAAGTCTACCACTATCATCCCCAGCACATATACGACTAAGAGTAGGGATTTCAATCGGGGATGGGAATACTGACGGAAGTTGGTTTTTGGCAAGAAAACCAGGCTGACACAATAGGGAAATGGACTCATAATTTCCACTGAAGCGTAAACATCCCTCTTCAATTGATAAAGCATGTAGCTTGCTTCTTCTCCGGGCTGACACAACGGTCAGAAGAAAAACGGGTTTAAACATGAGATTTTCAAAAGAGGCCTCACTCAAATGTTCATAAGGTGTTTTTGTCAATGCCCACAAAACACATGAAAGGTTCCATTTTGGTGTAAATGAGCGAGACACTGGTCTCTGAAGCTCGAAATACTTTTTTAGATCCGACAAGTGAGGATCTGAACTAATGGATTGACCTTTAGAGAATTTAAGAGTGTTTGAAAGAGCAGCCCTATAACCTTTGATTGTGGAGGCTGAACAAGATCTCTCCTTGAAAAGGAAGAGAAGAAAATCTACTACTGCAGCTACAGAGGGATGGCAAGGATTAATACGTTTCCTAACACACCAATCACAGGAGATTTTCCACTTTGCATTGTAGACCTTGGATGTAGAGCATCGCTGGGCTTGTACGATGCAGTCGGTAACTTTGCTCGAAAACTTTGCCTGATAAGCCAAGCATGAAGGTGGAGGATCTGGGGACTGGTGTGAACTAGAGTGCCTCTGTGTTGTAAGAGAAATTTTTTCCACGGAGGTAATACTCTTGGTTTGTCGATCAACAGGTCGAGTAAGTCATTGAACCACGACCTTTGAGGCCACATAGGTGCAATCAGGATGATCCGTGTGGTGGATATCCTGATCTTCTGTACAACTTGTGGAATCAACCGTAAGGGTGGGAATGCGTAAGCTGACAGTAGATCCCAGTTTAGGCTGAAAGCGTCGACTGCCCAGGCTGCCTGATCTTGGACTGGGGAGACATAAAATGGGAGCTTGTTGTTGAGTTTTGTCGCAAACAAGTCCACTAGAGGTCGTTCCCATAGACTGAACAGAGACTCTGCAACTGCTTGATGAAGAGACCATTCTGTTAGGACTACCTTGCCTGTTCTGGACAGAATGTTTTTCTTCCCTGGAATGTGAGAAACTCAGAGTGTAATCCCTTCTGACTGTGCCCAAGAATGTTCCAGACTTCAGAGTGAAGGAGCATGAGTGCCTCCTTGTCGTCCGAGGTACGCAACCACTGATGTGTTCTAGGCAGCCTTTTAGGGCGAAGAGCACAGCTTTCATTTCTAGATAGTTTATGTGGAGAAGACTGTCTTCCTGTGACCACAGGCCATGGAGAAGTACTCCTTCTGGCTCTAAATAAGCCCCTTAACCTGAATATGACGCATCGGTGTACAGATAGGAGTGGGGTTCTGTGCATACAGAGGAACTCCTCTCAGAAACATATCTTGATTGTATCACCACTTTAGGTGGTACTGAAACGTCGACCCTAAAGAAATTCTCATTGAGAGGGAATCCTTGTGGTGTCTCCAAACTGCCAAAAGGAGGAACTGAAGAGGACGTAAATGAAGTCTCCCTAGGGAAACCAGGTCCGACGCGGAATTTAAGGTTCCCAGGAGGGAGAGATACAGAGGAGCCGACAACGAAGTCTTGGTCTGTAATGTCCTTAAAAGTTCCGTTATTTTGTGTATATTCTCTGGGGAAACATGAACGCAGCCCAGGGAGGTAAGGAAATTCATTCCTATGTACACGAAATCTTGAGAAGGAACGAGTTCGGACTTCTCTAGATTTGGAATCAGTCACAAATGCATCACCACAGACCAACAGTGGGTCATGTGGCTGCATAGGGACTGTTTTGTTTGTGTTGTGTAGTAGCCAGTTGTCGAAATACTGGATTAACGGAATCCCCAAGTATCTCAAGTGTGCAACTATTACTCCCATGACTCTGGTAAAGATCCTGGGCACTGAGGCGAGACAGAATGGCATGGCTCGGAATTTAAACACTTCCTGTCTGATCGAGAACTGGAAATATTTTTTGTGCGGCGGAAAAATCGGGATCTGGAACTACGCATCCTGAAGATCGATGGAAACTGCCCAGTTGGCTGGTTTGATAGCATTCCGAACTGAAGTTGCAGTTTCCATCTTTAACATTTCCACCTGCAGAAATTTGTTTAGGGGGAAAGGTCAATAATCAGTCTCAGTTTTCTGCCCTTTTTGGGGACCAGAAAAATCGGGAGTAGAATGCTGGCGACTCGATGTTTTGAACCCTCTCCACGTTGCCCTTCCGATGGAGGGTGTACACTTCTTCCTTTAATTTGAAAATGTTTGATTGATGGAAGAGGATGGGTGTCCTTGAGAGAGGAGGGAGTTCTATGAAATGTAGATGTAAACCCTCCTTGACAATAGAAAGGACCCACTGATCTTCCGTGATGTTTGACCAGACCTCAGAAAAGAGGGCCAGTCGAGCACCTACCTGAACTAAAGGAAGAGGTATGCACTGCAGGAGAGGTGAGGTGTCTAGGGACGACCTCTCTTTCCACCTTTCGCCTCTTTCAGGAAGGGGGAGGCAAAATTAGACTGCTTTCCCCTGCCCCTGCCTCTCCAGTTACTACGTCATGTATCTGAAGAGGGCTTATAGGCGGGTTGTCAACTTTGCTGTCTTGATTGCGTACCACTTTTTTGTAGGAATTGTGGCTGACCCATAGCCCTATCAGGACGTGTGAATGCTGGCCAGTTTAGACAGAACAGCAACCGATGCGAGGGACCTATGTTGTTGGTCCTTCAAATCCTGAGAGGCGATAGAAGGAATGAGACTGCCAAATAAAGTCTCTGAATCTAGGGGTGCAGCCCTCAGAAGATTTTTACTATGTTCCAGCAAAATTTTGGAAGAGTCCAGTGATACATCTCTACGTAGGTGTAGAAGCTCCGCTGACAACGCCATTGCCGTAGACAATGCGTGTCGTGAAGTTTTTGCCACAGTCTCTAACAGTCGCTGCAAGGCAATGGTTGATGATGATTCCTCCTTCAGTAAGCTGAAGGAAGCTGCTGAAAACAGGTCAGCATGTTAAGCTATAGTCACTATTGACCTGGCCTTTGATTCTAATGCCTCCAAGGATTTAACCAATAGGCGAGCAAAAGAACCGCTGAAATGCCCACTTGTGAAGCTCGGCATCCAAGTGGGGGGGTGGGGGTGGTTAACGGCCAGGCAGGTGAATGGACCTTATAGCTCGAGACTGAAATTAAGGGCCTCAGTATAGCAGAGGGGACAGACCACCCTTTAATCTGTCGCACTGCTTCTTGACCTTTGCTCAGCCGTTTCGCAACTTCGCTAACCATCGGGGAGTGCAGAAGTAGCAGCAAGTCCGGTCTGGGCATTACTCCTGACAGTTTCTCTAAACAAGAGAGAATCTTAGTGTCACTTGGATAATTTGGTTTTGGGCACATATCAGGGGGAAAAAGGCTGTATACTTCATTTACAGCCATGTCGAATGACCAAGTCTCCCCTTCCTCGACCACGTGAGATGATGGTGGTGAGTGGTTCGGAGCACTTTGAATGGTAGGGTATACCCTATCCTCCAGAGTTTCATGAAATTCATGTGAATCTACTAATATTGTAAATGCATCATCTTATTGTTCCAAAACTTGGTGTGAAGCAGGAGAAATGTATCCCGAATGATCCCTCAGCAGGGACGGCCGGGAAGTAGGAACATATCTATTCTGTGTCTCAGCATGGGGAGCGACAGAATTGTCCTCAATGGGTGTTATGTACGGAGAGCAAGAACTCTTCTCGCCTCCCTTTCGTCTCTTAGCAGGAGGGGAATCTTCCCTTCCCTTGATGACCTTTTCTGCATAACTTGTGATGGTCGTCGGATCTCATCACTCGTACACGCAGGAGGCCACATGGACGACATCCATGGTAGAGGTAGTTCTCTCCTTTGCGGGGGAAAGTTCCACATACCAAATGGATTGAAAGGGAACATGGGAAAGGAAGGGACATTGGTCCGATTCCCTATTCCAGAAGCATGTCTATTTGCACGTTCTACCCCTGTGGTGTGACAATTAGGTAATGTAGTGAAAGGGGGGTATTTGAACCTATCCCGAGCGCCAGACCTAGATTCAGCATGTCTCGCAGACCTATACCCAGTATATGGTCTGTCTGTATCCGGTGATAAATGGCCGGTCCGTGACCTGTCATTATAGTCAAGGGCGATCTAGATCTGAGAGAACGTCTTTGAGAACTAGAAGAATTTGAACAACGGCTAAACCTCTTGGATTTGTGTGATGTATTTTTCGCCTGACTTCAGATACTATGGAGGTTTTGTTCCTGCCCTGAAGGGAAGACGCAAGGATTCTCCATATTTGGGCTCAGTGTAACCCCCTCTGGGGTATAACTGTGTCTGCTTGTGAGTCGGTGCTACCCCGCCCTCCCATAGTTGGGGGGGGGGGGGGTACACTCGGTCCCAGCAAGTTGATAGCCCTTAATGATAGACGCTGCCTTCTTCTTAGAAGACACTCTATCATGACTTGGGAAGGTGCCACTCCTCCCTCTTATATTCGGGGCTCACACTCGAACCCTTGAGATATATATGTTACCATCTCACCAGAAGTAACAATATCTCTCTCTTGTCTAGGGAAGGTGCTGCTCCTCCCTCTTTTATTTGGGGGATCGTACTCAAACCCTTTAGAAACATCTGTTTCTACCTCACAAGTACCACCAGTATTTCTTTCTAAGTGAGATTTATTTGATTTAGAAGGGGAAGAACGTGCTTCCTTCCTCTTCAGATAAGTGTGACAGCTTTCGGCCAGATCCCAAGTGTCATCCGACCATAGACAACACATGGGGCATCCGTCCATACGTGTACATTTTGTACATGACAAACAAGTTTGGTGAGTGTCCCATGGGCCTTTCTTATGCCCACACTTACCAACTGATTGAGACATCTGAAAACAAAAAGTCTTCCTAATTTTGTGCACTTACAGACATAAATGTTGTCTCATAACTACATTCTCTCTCTCTCTCTCTCTCTCTCTCTCTCTCTCCAGTCACATCTGAGCACTTATAGAAAGATATATTATTTCACATCTGTGAAATCCTCAGTAAAATAAAAAACCTATAAAAAAAACCTCTAAGAACCGAAAATTTGATTTTGTCCCAAGGGTTTTCAGTTTTGAGGGCTTTCACTGTACATACTTCAAAATTATCACTTTCCCATTCAAATAAAATGATCATTAAGACAATTAGATGTATTTAATTTCAAATGAAAGGTATTAAAAATAAATCCCTTGTACAGTGTGAAATGCAGAATTATCACAGTGCTCCCTCTTCCAGGCTTGAGGATGTACAATAGGACTGATGCACCCTACTGCATGTCGTACAGTAATTCCAGGCTTGAGGATGTACAGTAGGCCTGATGCACCCTACTGCATGTCGTACAGTAATAGGTGACTAATGGAGGCAACCTTTTTGCCTTGGATTACATCACGTGATGTGATGTTCCAAGTGAGAAGGTCTTGGATTGCATCCCGTGATGTGATGTTCCAGGTGATAAGGTCTTGGATTGCATCCAGTGATGTGATGTTCTAAGTGAGAAGGTCTTGGATTGCATCCCGTGATGTGATGTTCCAGGTGAGAAGGTCTTGGATTGCATCCCGTGATGCGATGTTCCAGGTGAGAAGGTCTTGGATTGCATCCCATAATGTGATGTTCCAGGTGAGAAGGTCTTGGATTGCATCCCGTGATGTGACGTTCCAGGTGAGAAGGTCTTGGATTGCATCTCGTGATGTGACGTTCCAGGTGAGAAGGTCTTGGATTGCATCCCGTGATGTGACGTTGCAGGTGAGAAGGTCTTGGATTGCATCCCGTGATGTGACGTTGCAGGTGAGAAGGTCTTGGATTGCATCCCGTGATGTGATGTTCCAGGTGAGAAGGTCTTGGATTGCATCCCGTGATGTGATGTTCCAGGTGAGAAGGTCTTGGATTGCATCTCGTGATGTGATGTTCCAGGTGAGAAGGTCTTGGATTTTTTAAATTAGTATGATTTATATCAAAATCTAACATTGTGTTTTTAGAATATGACCCTTCTAGCTTTCATCCTTGTTTTGTATGTCCTTCTTCGCCCTAAACTTCATCTGCACTATATAGCTAGGATGATGCTAATGTGCCATTAAACTGTATACCATCTAAATGGTTAAATTTAAAACTTTTGTGCCAGTATAAAACTACAATATACTGTTGGAAACAATGACACAATGCACCATCTACAAATACAAGACTGTTACCCCCTTAACCATTCTAATCTCACCTGAAGTAGATTATTGTGCCTGTTTCATGCAGAAATCTCAGAAACAAATCCAGTTCTTCACTTTTTTCTATTCGGACAGCTCCTTCCTTGTTTATTTTTTCCACATCTTTGCGAGAAATCACCTGCAATTACAAGTTAACAAAGCCTTTAGTTTTACTGGTTTACTGAATTTATAAAATAATATTTATCTGCTTCAAACTGCCTTATTGTGTCACCATTATTACATTATATAATCACCATATAGCAAGATATGTGTATCCTAATTTGATCTTGCCGATATCTAAGTGAGCTTACCGTTTGGCTTGATGCTGGATCACCTTAGTCATGAGTCATGCATCCCAGATGTGTATGCTACAGGCTACACTAATAACCTTGCCAATATTCAAGTAAGTTTATGACTGTTTGATCACCTCAGTCATACATCCTGCATCAATCAACAATATACATTACAGGTTACACTGTTGACCCTGCAAATATCCAAGTGAGTTTATGGTTTGGCTTGATGCTGGATCACATTTGTTACATGTCATGCATCCAGGATGTGTATGCTACAGGCACCACTGATGACCCTGCCAATATCCAAGTGTGCTTATGACTGTTTGATCACCTCAGTCATACATCCTACATCAATCAACAATATACACAACTGTCTACACTGTTGACCCTGCAAATACCCAACGGAGTTTATGGCTTTGCTGGATCACCTCAGTCACATGTCATACATTCTGCATCCATCAACAACAGGATGTGCATGTTACAGGCTACACTGATGACCCTGCCAATATGTAGTTTATTGGGTGGTAAAACTAATTTTAACAATGTAATACTTGTATGTTGCTATTGCGTAGCTGGCTCTTTCTGGATGGAAAATACCCTGACCGTATGATGAGAATTCATCCTCCCATAGGTGAACCAGAATGTTCTGGAATACCAAAATACCCTTGGTCCAACCTGCAGATACCTTGCCCATGTGCACAGTCCTTCATTCTTTTTCAGGACATAGCCTAAACTAGTGGGACATCAATGCAGGGTGGGAGGAGGGTATCTGGAAATAGCAACAGTTAAGTATTACATTATTACTATTAGTTTTCACCCCCCCCCCAAAAAAAAAAAAAAAAAAACTACACTTTAATATCTGTTGCTACTGCATAGCTGAAAAAAAAGCAAAAACACGTAAGGAATACTTACACTCAATGTAGAAAGGAAGACTACTGCTGGATGGTATCCGCATGGGCCACTTTTTGAGCTACTTTGCTTTGACGAGCCAATGAGCAAAGGTAAAAGGAGGAGAAGGCAGTGTGAGATCACCAAAATGCAATTTCATCACATCCTCCAGAGATGAATGGGTTTGACAGACCAAAGAAGTAGCAATGGCTTGAACCTGATCAGCATCAATTTTTATGAATGAAAGGTTGCTCTTGAAAAGGGACTGAGAAGCTCTCCTGATAGTTACTGCAATCCACCTTGAAATGGTGGAAGATGAAATATCAGTTGAACCATTAAGGGGCAGGAAAAGATGTTTCCTACCCTTTCTTCTCCCTTCTAAAGCTGAGAAATAAAAGTGTAAAGCCCTAATAGAACATAAAAGTCTATCTTGATTATCCCCATCACAAATACGACTGAGACTGGGGGATCTCAATTGGGAGTGGAACAACAGATGGAAGCTGGTTTTGTGCTAAACAAACCTGATTAGCAAAGGAGAGAAATCAACTCATAATTCCACTGAACCTTATACAGCCTTGCTCTATGAATAGGGCATGAAGCTTGCTCCTTCATCTCGCAGATGCTAAAGAGAGCAAGAAAACAGCCTTGATGGTGAGGTTCTCGAAAGAAGCTTCACCCAACGGTTCAAAGGTGGTTTTAGCAAGAAACCACAAGACACAAAAGAGATTCCATCTAGGCATTAGTGCGTGAGACACCAGGCTCTGCAGTTTGAAATACCTGACCAGGTCTCCTTTGTGACAGTCCGTCCATTTATCTGGGCCTTTCGAACATTAAAGCGCTGGATAGGGATGCCCTGTAGCTCTTGATACTAGAAACTGAGCATTGTTTCTGTTCAAAAGGAAGAAAAGAAAATCAGCCCCTGCACTCATAGAGGGACAGCTAGGATTTACACGTTTCCTACTGCACCAATCACAATCTCCACTTGGCATTATAAACCTTAGACACAGATCGTCTCCTGGACTGAATGCACTTGGCGACTTTTTGAAAACTTGTCCTGGTGGAGATATCGTTTGAAATGAGCAAAGCAAGAAGGTGGAGAATTTGTGGGTTAATGTGTAGAAGAGAACCCCTGTGCTGCAACAGAAGGTCCCACCAATGGGGTAATGTCCTGGGATGGTCCACTGGCAGATCGAGAAGATTGATGAACCCAGATCATTAGGGCCGCAGAGGTGCTATCAAAATGAGCTGACCAGTGGAGTTCCTTACTTTGTGAAGTACCTGAGGGATTATTCTGAAGGGTGGGAGGACGTAAGCAAACAAACGATCTCACTTCAGGTTGAAGTGTCCACTGGCCAGGTCCTCTGGTCAGGGACTAGGAAAGTGTAAAAGGGGAGCTTGTTGTTCAGTTTCAAACAAGTCCACAAATGGTGTCCCTCAAAGTTAGAACATGGAATCTGCTACGGATAGGTGCAGAGACCATTTTGTGAGGACTGTCTTCCCCTTCCTTGATATGCTGTATGCCAAAATATTCTCTTTTTTTCAGGAATGTGGTGAACTTGGAGGGTAATCCCCTCGGAAGCGGCCCATGAAGAAAGTTACAAACTTTAATGCAGAGAGGGGGCATGTGTGCCTCCTTTTCTCCTGGTGTACATTACCTTCGACATGTTATCAGAGAAAACCATCATGCAGCGGCCTCTTATTTTGTCAATGCACCCCTGAAGGATAGATTTCTCAGGAATACGAACCCTGAAGAATTGGTCCTTCTGGCTACAGATGAGCACCCCACCCTGAACCTGACACATCTGTGAACAGATAGGAGTGGGATTTTGGGGTGTACATGGGGACTCTGGTCAGAAACGGGTCCCCATTTGTCTACCAAATCAGATTATGGTGAAATCCAGAGACCTAGAGAAATCTAAATATTCAGAGGGTCCCTGTGCGGTTTCCAGTTTGACAAAAGGATAAACTCGAAAGGGCACAAGTGTAGTCTGCCTAGAGGAAGCAGTTCCCCTGCAGAGTTCAAGCTCCCAGCAGAGAATGAAAAAGATGAGCTGACATTGTGGTCTTGGCTGTCAGTGCCTCCACCAGGGTCAAGCTCTTGTCTACTCTGTCCCAAGGGACATGGACTAATCTTGTTCATGAGGAAATTTATTGATTTATGACCAGTAGAGCTAAAAATACAAACCATGTCTTGTTCCCCTTGCTGGAATGCCTGGCACTCTCTCACATAATGTCTATTTTTAAACATAAAGTTTCCATAAATCATATTTTATGCAATATGAAAGCGGCTCTATATTTTATCATGGCGAGTCACAAAAGGAAATTGAGTGTTGAAACAAAACAAACCATTGTATCTATGATTCAGGAGGATATAAATCTGTACAAGCTGCACAAGTGCTAGAAATTCATCCCTCTACAATTTGCACATTTCTGAAAAGATACTGGGTAAGAAGTATTATGGAAAACAAACCTCACACTTGAAGACAGGCAGTTGTCACAAAACAGGACAGGAACAAACTTTCACCAATTATAAAACTGAAACATAGGAAGTCATTGCATGAAATCAACTTGTATAATGTGTTTGTGCTTCAAAGTGTATCTAGAAGAACTATCCAGTGACACTTACATTCTCTGAGATTTTTCCAAAGAAATGTATGTAAAACTATTGGCATGCGAAAAGTAAATAGGACAAAAAAAAAAACATATTGCATGGTGCAGGGGAAAGATTACATGGAGTGTTGAGCATGATTATTGGATAGTATTATTTACTAATGAGATGACCATTGTTGTGAAACATGACACAATGGTATAAGTGTTGGAAATGAACAGCAAGAAACGGAAAGGCTACTGTCTTGCTAATACCTCAGCTTTGGTCCTGGCAGAGTTGAAGCTGATGATGTGGGGTTGTTTAACCTTTTATAGTGTGTGTAGCCTTGCTCTGTAGATGATAATATGAACAGTACCAGGTATACTGACACACTTGATAATTTACTGTGGATTGTTATTGCAAACCACTTCTGTAACCAACCATGGCTGTACCAAAATGACAATGCACCTATGCATCGGTCCAAAGAGACAAGCAAATAGAAATTAAGAAATAATATTTGACAACTAATGTAGCCTGTACAGAGTCCCAGCATTAACACAAAAGAAAATGTTAGACTGATGTTGAAAAATAATGTAAAAAAGAACAAAGGAAATATCAGAACTCTACAAGATCTTAAAACTCCTCTCCTTCACACATGGGGAAATGCTGCTAGTTTTAATATTCAAAGACTGTAACAGTCATTACCAAAGTGATGTGCACAAGTACTGCTGTCAAAATGTCACATTACAAAATAACAAGACTGTATCAGTCATTACCAAAGTGGTGTAGACAAGTACTGCTGTCAAAATGGCACATTACAAAATAATGAGGATGTATAGTCAGATTAAGGTAAGTTTATTCATCAGTTGTAACATGCCATTTGCAAAACATGCACGACATTACGACGTTAAAAATTGAAACAATAATGGTACCTTAGTGTAGTCATGAGCTAAATGTAAAACTTCATGAAAGCTGGTAAAATGTGAAATATTAGTTACAATGACCTTCTTTGTACACATTTTGTTCTAAAGAGACATATATAATCATCTAGTTTAATGATTAAAGCATGAACAGCAAAAATATCAAACTGAACCAAAATCAAATTTGAAATATGGGTCAAAGTGACCTACTTTTAAGATGAGGGTGTAAGACTCATCAAGATGCCTCCTCTTGCCAAGTTTCATGATTCCAGGTATAACAATATTATACATTAGTTCAAAAACAATGAGGTCATGAGCTAATTGCAAAAATATAAGCTAGAAAAATCTGAAACATAGGTCACAATGACCTTCTTTTGTTGTGTAAGGTTTGTGGTACTAACAGAGATGCATACAATCATCTATTTTGATGATTCTGGCTTGAGCAATGCTTGAAATAGGCTCCAAGTCAGTTAAGCATGAAATACAGGTCAAAGTGACTTACTTTGTAATGAGGGCGTAGTAAACATCAAGATACATCCATTCTCTAAGTCTTATGAATCTTGGTATAACAGTAAGCATGCAGGTTGCTATAAATCTATTTGGCTATTAGGTAATAAAAAAACATAACCTAAACCAATACAATATTAAATGTAGGTCACCATGACTGTATTTTGCTGTAAGGGTATGTCGTACCAATAGAGATGCATACAATCATCTAATTTGATGATTCTACTAGGAGCAGAACTTGAGAAAGAAACTTAAAACATGTCAGTGAAGCATGCGATATGGGCCAGTGACCTACTTCTGCAATGAGGATGCAGTACTCATCAAGATATATTCCCTCACCAAACTGCATGAATCTTGGTATACAGGGTGCTAAACCTATCTGGTTTTGAGGTCAATGCAAAAACTTAACCTAAGCTAGGAAATGTAATATTTAGATCACAGTGACCTTCTTGTGTTGTAAAGTTATGTTACTAATAAAAATCCATACAATCATCTTGTTTGATGACTGCACCATGAAGAGAGTTTGAGAACTAAATGTAAAACAAACTTTAAATGATGTCAGTGAAGCATGACACATACGTCACAGCAACCTACTTTTGCAATGAGGTAATAGTACTCACCAAGATACATCCCATCATTAAGTTGCATTAATCTTGGTACAGCAGTATATATATATATATATATATATATATATATATATATATATATATATATATATATATATATATATATATATATATATATATATATATATACAAGGTGCAAAAACTCCAATTAGGAGTTAAATGCAAAAACTCAACCTACGTCCGTTCAATGTGAAATATAGGTCTCAGTGACTTTCCTTTGTGGTAAGGGTGTATTACTAATAGAGATGCATACATTCATATAGTTGGATGATTCTACCATGAACAGAGCTTGGGAAATAAACTAAAACCACAAAATTAACCAGTCAGAGAATCATGAAAGATAGGAAACAGTGACCTACCTTAGTGATGAGGGTTTACATATCAAGATCCATCCCCTCACCAAGGTTCATGATTCCAGGTATAACTGTTACAGTATTTATACAGTGTGCACAAACCTGAGCTAAATGCAAAATTGTTTTTAAAAAATGTACAACTACTGCATGTGTACAAAGTTAGCCCCCTCCCCTGGGTTCATGGTATGCAACCCACTCTAGACAGTTGCCTTGGACCTAGTAAGAAAAACTGGTTGTCATTCAGTGAGGGTGTACATGTGATATACTTTTATCTGTGTGGATGCAGATGCCAGGGATATTAGAATAGCTTAACTCTACTTTATAGAAGTGAGCTACCCCTACTTTGTAGAGGTGAACTCAAAACAAATACTTGGTACATGATGGACCAGAAGAACATAAAACTGTACACTAAGGTTTTGGGAAGCCTACACCTGCTGTTGCTGCTTAGAAATATAAATACAACTACGAGTCATGTATAGCTGATTACTGGAGAACATCGCTGATAAAAAAATTATATGATAGACAAAAAGAAACCTACATGCTAGATATACTTTTGTCTGCGAGTTAGTAATGGTCTCACAGATAAAGGTATTTCAAAGCATAAGGTCTTATATAATCTTTATTTTAGGTCTCACAGATGAAGGTATTTCAAAGCATCAAGTCTTATATAATCTGTATTTTAGGTCTGACAGATCAAGGTATTTCAATGTATAAGGACTCGTATAATCTGTATTTCAGGTCTGACAGATAAAGATATTTCAACACATAAGGTCTTACACTAACCATTTATCTTCTTTCAGTCAAACTGACCTTGGCCTCTGAACTTTTGACCAAAAAACTGATAGGCCTCTTCACTGCAATCCATCCACAAAGTTTAGTACAGGTATGTGATTTAGGATTTATGTTATAATGCAGAAACCATTTTTCTTCTTACAGTCAGTGACCCTGACCTTTGACCTATTGACCCTACAATTGACAGGTTTCTTCCTTCCACAAGTGCAAGGCATCCACAAATTTTAATAACTGTAGCTAGTGGACAGCTCAAGTTACTGTGGACACATTTTTTATCCTTCAGTCACAATGATTTGGCTTTTGAGTGTTTTTCCTCTGAAATCAATAAGTTTCATCCTTACCCAAAGTGCAAGCCACCCACAAACTCTGGTAACTGCAGATGGTGGACAATTCGAGTTACTGAAAAGAAACTGGCAACAGACAGATGGATGGATGAATGGACAACATCATAACATAATACAGTCATATATAAATGAAATTGGACTATTCTGCTGTTGGTGATATCTTTTTTGTTACCGAATGACATAATGATGAAAATAGGTAGTACCATTAAACTAAGGTTAAATTCTATCATTCCTACCAATGTAGTAAACAGTATTATTCCAAAGGCCAATAAACAATTTGTGACAGAACAACAAGAAATTGTAGAGGACAAAAGAGAATATAAAATGGGAAAAATTTATGTGAAGAAGAATGATGTTGACAGTCCTACTGTCAGGTCTGCTAATCCTATCAGATCATGGTGACATTCCTACCATCAGGTTTGCCAATCCTATCAGATCATGATGTCAGTCCTACCATTGGGTCTGCCAATCCTATTAAATCATGGTGACATTCCTAACGTCAGGTCTGTCAATCCTATCAGATCATGGTGACATTCCTAACATCAGGTCTGCCAATCCTATCAGATCATGATGCCAGTCCTACCGTAAGGTGTGCCAATCCTATGAGATCATGATGACATTCCTACCATCAGGTTTGCCAATCCTATCAGATCATGATGTCAGTCCTAACATTGGGTCTGCCAATCCAATTAGATCATAGTGACATTCCTAACGTCAGGTCCGCCAATCCTATCAGATCATGATGACAGTCCTACCATAAGGTCTGCCAATCCTATCAGATCATGATGACATTCCTACCATAAGGTCTGCCAATCCTATCAGATTATTGTATGTTCAAGGGACACATGACAACTGGGGAACAAAGTCTGGTTATGAAGTATGGACAAAATCCAATTTTGAAACACCAAAAGCAATACTGACCATGAGATAAACAAACAATAATTTACTTTTATACTATTGGTTGTGCAAGCTGCCATGGTTTACTTTTTGAAATAGTTTACTAACCACTTATTCAACAATAGTGTTCTCCCTTAAGCAGACATTGTTGCAAGAGATAGTTACTTCACAACATCCTTGCTTTTAAAGAAGAACTTTGCAAATTATTCTACATGCTTCACCTGGAGTAGAATGATGGTGCTGACAAACATCTCCTTATGCTGCTTTTCTTGGCTAAACCAAACAATCAGCTAAATATTTTGAGCAATTATTGAATTGTCAATAAATTACTCAATTGAAGTAAGAGGTTGTGGCAGGCCACTACCTCCATCCTCATCACCATGCAGTTACAGCATCTTTTACCAAATTTGCTATGGACATAGCAACTGACAATATACTCATTGCTATCACTGTGGCAATGGCAGTGATTGTTACACTGACAATATTCTCACTGCTATCACTGTGACAATACCAGCAATTGTTATACTGACAATATACTCACTGCTATCACTGTGGCAATAGCAGTGATCGTTACACTGACAATGTACTCACTATCACTGTGGCAATAGCAGAGATTGTTACACTGACAATATACTCACTGCCATCACTGTGACAATAGCACCAATTGTTACACTGAAATATACTCACTGCTATCACAGTGGCAATAACAGCAATTGTTACACTGACAATATACTCACTGCTATCAGTGTAGCAATAACAGCAATTGTTACACCAACAACATACTCACTGCTATCGTCACACCTTTGTCTTTGAATAAAAGTTTTACTATTTCATTGAGAGGAAGTTTCCTTTTTAATATTTCTGTAATTTTCCAACTGTTGAACTTTTAAATATCTTCAAATGTTTTATATTTACAGCTATTTCTAACCACATAATTTTTAACTTGGTCAAGTTCATTTTGCAACATATTTTCTTCACGATCATTTGTTTCTTAATTTTCATCATAAAGTCTTTTTATCTGTTCACAATGATGTTCATGTTCTATCTTAAAAACTTTGATATTCGAGGCTGCAATTACAAAAGCTTATTTATATCCTCCAATCACTCTTTTTTCTTGTTTGGTAAATAAACTTCTGACAATTTGTTCTTGAAATACAATTAACTTTAAGTTGCACTCTTTAAATTTAATCAAACAATTCATCTATTTCAGTTTCCAGTTGTCTATATAATTTCTAAGCCATGCATTTGTATGACCAAAATCTTTCATCTCCATTCCTCAGGTACTTTTATTGGTTGTCTTTGTATAACAACAAGTTTTAGTGGATATTCTATTTCAGGTAGTGTTCCCCAGCTGCTACGCAATTTACTGTGTATTTTGTAATGATCTGGTGTTTCTTATCTAACTCTGAATCCATTTACTCCATCCAAAAATTCACATGTTATGGTGGAAGTATGTTCAATTTGTGAGTTTGCTAAATCCATGCAAATTTATTGTCTTACAAATGTCAACCTTTTATTTAATGTACTCTAATAAATTGTAATTATGCTACATAATAAATTGTAATGATGCTGCATAATTGTAATAATGCTACATAATAAATTGCAATGATGCTGCATAATAACTTGTAATGATGCTGCATAATATATTGTGACGATGCTGCATAATAACTGATAATGATGCTCCATAATTATGATGCTACATAATAAATTGTGACGATGTTGCATAATAAATTGTGTTCATGCAGTACAATAAATTGTAATGATATTGCACAACAATGCAAAGAATGTAAATTCTAGGTTAGAACACATGTATATCACTGAATCATGAAACACAAGTCACAATGACATAATTATATGACTTGTACAATTACAAGCAAAATTTTTGGGGAAAAACAACCATGGTCTGGTTCAAAAGTCTACAAAAAGCAGTGCAAATATAGCCAATTTCAAACAGTGAGGTCAACACATATTAACCTGGCATAACTTTTATTCAAATCCAGAAAAATACATATTGGAAGAAAACGATTTCAATGCATTTATCATACTAGACTTGACAAAACAAAGAGGTCAATCTATTGCAATAACTGGGCATAGTAGTGATAATATTCCTCCAAATTAAAAAATTTGAAATTTTTCATAAATGTTTTAAATTGTGTGTGTAAACGTGTACCTTCACTCCAGCAGCCTTTCGCCTCATCAACTCCTGTTCTAGGAGCAGCCACCGTGCAGGTATCTCCTCCCCCCAATATGGTTGCTGTGATGCCACCTCTACAATTTTCCTCTTCAAATCCTCCAATTTTCTGTCAACAACAGTGTTGTCAATGGCAAAGTCCTCATCAACTAAGTGAAACCTGGTAGGTTTGTCTTTTAGATAAGAGCGGATCTCTCTGAAGTATCTCTTACAGATATCATGATGGCTGCCCTGAAAATTGGGAGTAAATTGGCACAAAATGAGTAATGGCAAATGCACCTATTTCATTCCTGACAGAAATATTTATAGAATTTACATGTACCTTCACCATAATGTTTGTTTGGGTTGTTAGCCACTGAGAGCATTAACTGATTTTAGTTTGACCTGTAAGATCAGGAAAAGGATCTTGCAAACTGTATATTCTTTCAAGTTCCTTTTGTTTTTAGTTTTATTTAATGGATGGTTTTCTATTTACTCATTTTGTGCATCTTAACTTAAATGTGAGCTACTTAAATTTCAAAGCATAAATTTTAAAATGTGTATATATCAAAACTTCCCTAGACTGATTTCTCTATAAACCTGGCTCCATGCAGACTGGCTATATGTTTTGTTATATGGAGGCCATTTTGATACTAATCCAACATTTTTACATATAGAGATATACAAAAATATCAAATAGACAATATGCTAGGTTTTTTGGTTTTTTTTCTTCCAAAAATGCCTTTACTCTTTAGCGGTTTGCACTGGTTTTACTTAAAATTTAAGTATCAAATTTGAAGCTTTTATCTCTGTTTGTCTGGTCTACAAGTTTTGTAATCAATTATTTTGTCTTTCATTTTTTATACTGATGATCAAAGTGCAATAATTAATCAGTTAACCCTTACATTCAATGACACAAGATACCCAAGGTGGCCTGATATTGCTCACCTTGCTTACACAGATTAACAAGTGACCCCTTCACTCAGCTGGTTTATGTACATGTAGGATTGTTAAAACACAACCCAAACTTTCTATCATGTTGATTTTACCGGTACCTATTTTACAATAGTGTGATACAAATTCCTTCCAAAGATAATGGCTTAATAATATACTTGATCTTGATAATAATATGTCCATTTACTAAGTTTGATGAAAATCCTATTGAACATATGGTCTCTAAAGACACGTTGAAAATGCAAGCAATGGCGTAATGCTGCAAATTGAAAAAATGGTCAGGAAGCAGGCGTGTTAAACATGGATTGATACATCATCACAGATGCACAGCTCAACATACAAAATGGACATTTTGTGTCAGCCATCTACTAAGCTCCACACCCCACAGACCTTGTGGTAGCCTGCACAAGTTCTCTGATAAGTTTCATCCCAATGGCGCTGTGACTATCAGCCACCACAGCTGTGGCATGAGCAGTTGCCTGCAAACTGTTCAAGGCGGTGTTGAAGGGCCACTTGGATTTTATCATCATCATCTGCCCTGCTATGCACCTCAACAAGGTGTATGATGGGCCATGGGCCCTTGCAAAAAAGACATGGAAATATTTTTAGTCAACCCTGAAGACCATGATCTGGATGCCCTGCTTTGTAGTTTCACTAAAAAGTTTAAGGAAATCACTGTGATTTTTTATTCAAAGACTGTGCCTTTCTTTCCGGCATCCAGCATGAGGAAATGGCCCTTACTAAGCTCACCTATGTCGACCACCATGCCGGCATCAGTGTGTGGGTCATAACAGAAATGTATGACACCACTGCCTATGATTTCCATGACCAGACTTTATGGATAGCCCTTGTCTACTGCAAAGATGAAGACTCATTTAGGAACACACAGAGAGAAAGTGATATCAATGAGGCCTCACATCAAGCCTTAAAGTTTCTTGAAAGGGAATGATTTGGCAAGCCCCTTCGGCACACAGACCCACTAGAGTTCTACCTGTTTCTTTCCGCCTATGATGGTGCGTGATGTAACAGTTTCATAGTGTGGACATCACCAGTCATGCCATAACACTTGTGGCCTTAGGTTACGTACTACACAGAGGCAGATGATCAGTGAACCTTATCCAAAACTTCACATGAGCCATGGCAGAAGCTGCGAGTGACCTTAATATTGAGGAGCTATCATATGGGTTGGCAGCAAAGCCGGAAGGCACAACAATGACTGCTAGTGAAGAACTAGTCCACCTGTCAGAGCTAGTGAAGAACTAGTCCACCTGTCAGAGCTAGTGAAGAACTAGTCCACCTGTCAGAGCTAGTTGCTTCTGGTGTGGCAAAAGAATATACAGGCCGGGCTCTTGCCTTTGCCGACTTAAGGCGATGAGTGATGAAGAAGTTGCAAAGACCTATGCCATATACGAGGCTAAACTGGGGGCCTGGATGACTGCTTAACCTAGGTAGTCGCTTCTTGGCCTGTACATAGCAGCAGCAGTCACCTCTACTTTACGTATGGCCATAGAACTGAGCCTTTAGACACAGGAACTGCTAATTAAACAATGCATCATTTGGCTAATATCATCACAGCTGTCTGATGGCTGCTGCCATTGATGTAATAATGTGTGTGCAGTAGTTAATGCTCTTGCATTCTCTGGCTCAAACTGTCTCTTTTCTCAATTAGATAAAAAGATGGAATCAATGAAGAACAATCCTGTCATGACCTGGTAATGGAACAACTACGAGCTGCACAGGGCGAGTTCCAGCATAAGCACACTGAGCATCTCATTTACCTCAATGAAAGAATACAAGACAAACTCTAGGCTAGGCTAAAGAGACTTGTCAGAGAGATGAGGAAGTTAAACGAGAGCTCTACCTGCTGACAAGTGGAAAAAATAGCAACAAGCCCAAGCTTTCTTACCTTGCCTGAGCAGCATAAATATGAATTGATATTTATTGCCTTGAGTCTTGCTGATATGGGTTATGTAAAATATATATATTTCTAATCTGGCGAGTGCAGGCATATTCTGTGCTGATAAATTGGACTGGTAGCTGCTCGTTTGCAGACTAATGGCTGATGAAATGGCCATGAAAGCGCAATGGATGCTAAACTCACAGCAATATACTACAGCCCACAAGGTTACTGGAAGGGTATGGCACCAGTATGCCCAGGAAATGTTGTTTTCCGAGAGCAAAACTGCAAAGCATTGCAATGAGTGGGTGTGGCGGCTGCTTACCCTTCGGACTCTGCTTTCTCAGGTTTTCCATGGTTTTTCCGAAGACTGAGTTGTTCAATTGTGGTGTTGGCTTGGGTGACCAGCTTCTCAACCTCTGTTTCTTAATCACAGACGTTCTGCTGGCCTGGTGCATCCTTCTCTAGCTGTGCCATCAATTGGATCCTAAACTTAATGCCGTCAAGCTCCCAAGTTACCTGAGCTCTCTGCCAATCATGTCCCACAAACTAGGTGCCATTGTATTAAGAAATGCCAAAGCATCTACTTCTAGCTTGTACATTTTTGGCACAGTTGCACAGTAGTCCTTTACAATCATGCTGGCTCTTCCCTGCCTCTGTACACACTCCGGCATGTCTGGAGACTCAACTATGTGCATAGGAGCCAGAAGTGTCTGTTGGGTCGGGGCCTCAACCATGCACCTGGGAGCCAACACTGGCCATTGGGGTGTAACGGGAGTTTCGCCAAGGAGCCAAAACTGCCCACTGCGCCAGAACTGATTGTGTAACTGTCTGATACACCTGTCCTGCCTGCCTGTAGTGTGTCCAGCAAGTCATCATATTCACTTTGAGTTATCTGTCCTCTTCAGAGCAGCTCGTTCAAGCAAGCGATAGTTGAAATTGCTCTAGGCTTATAATCAATCAACCATTAACTGCTATGCCTCTTACCACTGTGTATTAGTATGTCTGTACATGGTTGACTCTAATGTAGCATCTGTATGTGTACACCCCCAAATTTGCATAAGAAAAATAATTGGCTGTGTGCCTGCTAATCAAACCCAAACATGATGAGAATCTCATCATATTCTAGTTTTGGTGGGTAATCTGGCATGTGCTCTCCCATGCGCTGTGTTGCCTTTCCAGCTCCTCCATTACTAACTTGAACATCTTTTTTTAGCTCTCTTTTTATGCTTTGCAACTTATCGTTTACATCCTTGCCTCCACATCTTTGCCAAAGCCCCATTTCTGACTGGGTCCCAGTCCCGCAATGATTGCATTGTTGTGTTGGATGCAACATTTCTGGTTCTTCTGTCACATTTTTGCAAATAAAAGTAGTTCAACTGTGACAAATGCCAATTTAACCGCACCGTGTCATACCAGTTGCCAATAACCCCACTACACCCCTCATAAGTGGTAGGTCTGCATTGAAAAACTCCCAGTATGAGCCAACCTTGTTGGGGTGGCAGCCGGCTGGGTAAATAGCATGTTGGAACAGTCTATATGGGGGTGGATGGTGCAATGGTGCAAGTCAACACTTTAAAGACTCATAAGAATATAAATGGCAAATGTAGAGTCATACTGTAGACTAACTTGGTCTTATGGCTAACAAGTAAAAACTAGACAGCTAAGTCAAGCTTCAATTTTTTGTTTGTTTTAAAAAATATCTTTGATTGCATTATTATTCAAATAACATTATACTGATTCATCTGGAGTTTTAAATAATTCTATTTGAAATCTGAGGAATAAGTATCACCTTCGAGGAAGACAAAATAGCTACCGTACTTGAATCATGCGATTAAATATAGTTGATTTAATGTCATCTGATAGGCCTGGTATGCAGAGTTAACTTTTTAAAACCTAAACACCATTTCAATATTTAGACTTTGAACTTAGCCCACATAGATCATTAGTAATCTAAAACATCATAGGTTTAAGTGAAGTCAAATCATGTTAAACTCTTTTCCTAAAGGAATAATATCAGGCAGTTTTATCTTCAACAACAATTAATGGAAAGGTTGCAACAGTCAAGTCATATCTAAATTTGTACCAGGATTAGGTGTAATAATATCTATAATAATAAAATACTCAAGTGTGTTCTGTATGTCACTACTCTTATTAGATGTAATCTTCTCAAATCTATATTCTCTCTAAAACATTCTCGCACCTAATCCAGTTGAACATGCAGCATTATAACATCTGATTGTCAAGTGTATGCAATTAAAAATTGAAAATTGAAAATTGCTTTAATTTGACCGAATTTAGTCCTGTCACACAGCATAGTTACTGGGGGGGGGGGGGGGGGCACATGATTGGGATTATAAACACTGGTCTCAGTAATTTAAAATCAATTTACAATTCTATGCGGTACACTGCTTTTCCAGTTCCCATTAAGGAAGTGGTACATGCAGGGCTGCTGACATAACAAAATGGCAGAGAACAAGACTAAATACTTTTTTTCAATAAACAAAGTATAGTAATTTATTATTACATACAATCCAAACAATATCTTGCTGTAAATAAGAGAATACAAGTATCTAAACTGCCTAGTTAGCAAAAAGTACATATATTAAAAAATATATTTAAACATGGAAAAAGCACAATTCCAAAATAAAATCAAGTGTTCAATGATGCTACTTGCAATCTGATTTGATCTGAAGAGGGAAGTAATGGCAGTTATGTGCTTGCTGAATTAGTAGAAAATAAAGACAAATTCGTGTGGAAAATTTACATTTAAAGGCAGTGGGGATCGTTATCTTTACTTCTTCAAAATGAACAAAGCTGATGATAGCTGTTTATTTGAAAATTTTATTTCAAACAGGAGTTTCAATGTGTGGAGAGCAACATGGCAGACAGCGATGAAGCGGCAAGAAATGGCAGTGATATGGATGCCGATTTTGATGAAAATATAGACAATTTTGTGGGGAAAATTGATGTTTTAGGCAATGAATGTATGGATCTTGACTTCAACAAAATGAAGAGAGATGATGATAATTGGTTAGTAGAAAATTTGATTTAAAAACTGATCAAAATGGCAAAATGATCAAAATGGGAAACAGTACTGAAGTGCAGTGATGTTAATGCCGATTTTGATGAAAATATAGACAATTTTGAGCTGGAAATTTATATTTAAGGCATCGGGGATCGTGATCTTGTTTACATTGAATGAACTGAGCGGATGATAACTAGTTAATTGGTATTTTTGACTCAGGTATTGACAATGATTAAGACTTGGATGCTTTTCCAGCTAACTGGACATTTTGAGAACTTCACTTCCCATAAAGTTCGCCCATATACCGATGTTGGATGTGCGCATAATATTATGAAATGTTACTGCATTCCTGGAAATGGACCAAAATAAACCCAACAAAACCTTGATATTATTATGCTAGAATTTATTGTGGAATGAAAATACTGAACCAATATGAACACCTTTGTCGACTTACCAGTGAGAATCATTCTGTTTGCTCTACAATTCTCATGCAAGTAAAGTTAATAAAACCGTAATAAACCTTTGATATTCTTTATGGATTTTTATTACTTTTTCACCTTCTTAAATTACGTAAAATTCTCCCACATTTCATACACTTACATATTGGAGGTAAAATGAATATTGCAGATAGGAAAATTGCATTGAAAGTCAGTTATAAAAATTATGTAAAGCATGTTTTTTAGTTTACATAACTTAACTTTCAACTGAATTTTTTTACATCTGAATATTATCATCGAAAAGCTATGATTTTAAAGAAACTTTTATGCTTTTCAAAATGTATATATAACTTTAATTTTTTTTTCAAAAACGTGTCCTGTAAAACCAGATTGACCAATGTCACTGCATTCTCTCATGCAAATACAACTCTGACTGAAAAATGTCCAGTTCTACACAACTGCCTGTCTGACTGGGCTTCAGTATGAAAAGGGTTAAGGGAACATGATTCAAATACAGTGCAGAATTCTAAATCAAGTGCACTCACTATCTCAAGGGAACATTGTTCCATTACAGTGCAAAACTCTAAATCAAGTGCACTCACTATCTCAAACATCTTTCTGACTTGTGCAATTCACACGAGTCATTTTTAGACTATTGTCTAACTATTCTCAGATGGTATAATATAATGAGTCTGTAGGCACTCACTGAGTTTAATGACAGTATATATATATATATATATATATATTGAACAATGGTTTCCAATCTTTAAACAAAGCCGGGATAATTACATTCATAGAACTGCTTTCCAGTCTGTTATTAAAACCCCAAAATTATATTATAGAACTCCTTTCCAGTTTTTAAACAAAGCCTGATAATTACATTTATAGAACTGCTTCCAGTCTGTTACCAAAGCCCAAAAATTATATTATAGAACTCCTTTCCAGTCTTTACAGAAAGCCTGATAATTACATGTATAGAACTGCTTTCCGGTTTCAAAGGAACCCCACTAATTACATTTATAGAACTCCTTCCGATGTTTAAACAAAGACACACACATGTGAAATGCAGGTCCCCTTCCTTCACTTATCTGACTATACACAAAATGCTATCTATAACATAGCAATATATGCAACTTCCTTATTTCAACAAATCAGATATTTTAAATTGATGTTGAATACTACAAATCAATCTTATTTATGCAAATTTTTACTTGGCAGAACTACATTTTCTTTTACACAACTAAATTGTTGTTTTTTTTTGTTTTTTTTAAATCAAGAGATGGTATGCACCCCAAAAACAGCATGACTGTATATCTGAATATTAGCGATTCTTGCAAAGCAGAGTGATGTTGGGAATACCTTTCACAATAATAAAATAATCACATAAAAGACTCTAACTTTTTATAGTATTCTACCATGTAATTATGTACCATATAAAAGACTATTTTTTTCCAGTATTCTACCATGTAATTATACACTATCTGTATGTCTTTAATAATGCAATATTAAACTGAAACTAGTTTCTTTATGAAATTTATTTGTCACCAAAGTGTGTAAATAAAATGAACATATGTAGGAGTATACAATAGCTATTCCAATGTTGTATTTGATCTTTGTTGCTATATGCATGCTGTAGATTGCTTTTGTATATTCCAGAGTAGAAGAGGGTCTAAAGGGAGATTAGTTATGTAATGAATTACGATCTTAAAATAAAGAATTATTATTATTCTTATTATTATTAAGCGGAAGTATTTTAAGAGGAGTCAGCGTATCAAGACTGTGAAGATACCAAGATGGCCATCATACTGAATGGTTGGGAGTGACCATCTTAATGTTGGATCAACAAGACCCCATGATGAAAATTCCTTCCAAATAGTTTAGGCACAACAATAACAAACATTGTTATAGATGCTGACTTCCAAGAAAGCCGACAAAAGCCATATTGCACAAGCTCTTTTTGGTATTTTACATGTAGACTTAACAATGTCTGAACATTTTAGCACCATACATACCTGGAATTGGGATGTTTCATAAAATGAAACCATAAGTTCAAATGTTATGGCATGGATAAGAAAGTATATCAAACTAATGGATGGATCTATTAAAAGATGAACAAGTTGATTCAAGAATCATCCCTATCCACTAACTGTATTTGCCAAGGGGATGTACATTTTATTTACTATGAAGCAACGGTAATGTAAAATGGACTGGATACTAGACTCCTTGTTGACTCAAGCTAGTATATATGTAATTATGCCACATTCTATCATTCTGTACAGGATTGCACCAGGTATTTTACCTTGAAGATACATGATTGTTTGGGAACTAATCAGGGTATTGGAAAACAATGATTATTTCAAGAAGAAACACCAATAATTACGCATTTTTACTTATGTCCATAGCATACATACCAGCCATAATTGACATACAAACTTTTATTTCAATGGTTGTTGTTACTTACCTCAGCTTCATGAGAAGCACCTTCTGATTAGTGCTTCAACACTGACACAAGGGAAGTTCTTCAGAGGAAGATAATTATTTCAGGGCATACATATTATAGTGATTTATTTCAAGTACTTGCCAACTGTACTGGTTTGGTTTGGTTTTCTTGGTTTAATGTCATTTTTCAGCACATGATCGGCTATCCATGGAGGCCAATATATTTGGTGGAGGAGGAACCTAAGAATGCCCTGGGAAGAACCACCGATCCAAGCATTCTCACATACCCATGTTTGCTGAGCCGAGACTCGAACCCACATGAACAGAGATGAGATATCAGTGTTCTGTAAAGACGAGCGCCTTATACCACTCTGCCACCCAGGGCCCCCAACTGTATTGTAATCAATGAAAATTATGTAATGATAAAACATGACCAGTGACAATCTTGCCTAGAAATTAATACAAACAATACTGCCAGGCAACCAAATGCATCCATTGGAAGATTTGAGCTATCATTATAGATGGATCTACATTAGGGACGTTAAATGGGACAACCAAATTTATCATCATTTTTTCATGCCAAGCCTTTATTAATAGCATATTCTGGTCAGCAAGCAAGTATTTAGAAACTGTTGCTGTCCATGAAAATTAATAATGCTTGGAAGCAAACAAAATATCTTTTCTTCCTCTCTTGAAGCTTTGACAAAATCTTCTTGTGCTCCAAATCATACCTTTTCTGCATTTGCACCCACAGCAGCCACTGACTGCCTCTGTTTCTTGAGATGTTCTTCAGCAGGGAAAGCATGGGCACCTGCAAAGGAATGGTTTATGCTGCAATCGTTAGGTTTTATAACTCTAATAGGTCCAGTGTTGCACGTAGAATCCCAAGGGCAGAGGATAGTATCCCCCTCCCTCCAAATCTGGAGGACACACACCATTTTAGAGGGACAAATGAAAATAATAGCATATAATGCACTACTAGTGCTATAAAAATGTGATTATCTTGGTTTCTTGAACAGTTTTGTAACTTTCACTTTGTGGTCTGCACTGTACTATCATATATTCCTTGAACACTTACATTATTGCAATAAAAGTTTTATCATGTGCTCAAGCAACTCATGAAAACATCTGGTTAACCTGAAATGAGATTTACCATGGAATTTTTTATTCTGGATCTTGCTCTCTGATTTACCTTTAGTGTACACTAATTATCTACCAGCATTTATTATAATAAATACCTGTTTTCTGAATTACTTTTCTTTCCAAACTAATGAATCATTAATTACATGCCAAATTGTGTATTTGCATAAATGTAGTCACTTTTGTCAACCTCATAATCTGCTATTTAAAGTAACTGGGTTGGATTCTCCACTCTCACAAATGGAGGCCATGGATTTCGTTCATTACTTTCTTGAGTTTGGATGATTAGAATTATGACTATGAAGGCTTCAATAAGTCAGACATAGGATCTGATGTTGATGTAGGCAACACTGATTTTTGATAATTTATCAAATTCGGATCATTAAGCGATGTAAACGTAGACAACGAGCCACTAGATTTTGAGGCTGAGAAAGGTCAGCTATGGTTGATCACACTGCTTCACTGACTTGATGGTGAATGAGTTCTCTCAAGATTTTAAAGCAAATAAAAATTCTTCTGTGAAAAATAATTAAATCATTATACAACTATAAAGATCTGATTTTACTCTTAAACCTATCTATAGATAATAGATGTGTACAAAAAAAGTAAAATGGTTACAATGTATGTTGAATTTAACACATACTACACTGCTATAAATTTTACAGGCAGGTCTATGTGCATCGAGTGTCATATAGGTAACATGTGTTCCATTTATAGCACAATGCACTGTGTGGCTTGGGCACATGTATATCAACAGCTCATACAACAACACTCTGTGAGGTAAAGGGTTAACTGCAGAGTGTTAAAACCATCTCTGATATTCTTCGGTAACAACAAGATTTTCAAAATTAGCTGCTGTGGTGAACATTTTGGATGTCAGATGGGCATAATTTTCATTGAGGACTTAGTAGGTATCATCAGAAGTCTTTTGGTGAAAACCTCATTTCATAATGATAATTAATTCTGGAGTAGTGACGAGAAGATTTGTGGCAGCCATATTATTTGTATGACTGGCACCATTTTTATTTAGGACCAACTAGGTATCATAAAAGTCTATTGGTAAGAATCCCATGTTGATATAGCCATCCATTAGGGAGGAGTAGAGATAACAATATTTACAAGATAGTAACCATGGTGACCATATTGAGGGGAAGTCATTTTCATTTAGACCAACAAGACACCATCAGTCAACTCTTCTGACGAAAACCCCATGTCAAAATGACTTACCATTTACGAGGATTAGCAAAAACTAGATTTTAAAGATTGGACATCAGATCAGCACCGTTTTAATCTAGGATCAACAAAACATTATGAGAAGACTTTTATTGAAAACTCAATGCTAATATTACCATTAGTTCAGCAGAAGTAGTGATAAGATTTTCAAGCTGGCCGCTGTGGCAGCCATATTAGACATTAGATTGGCACCATTTTCATTTAAGACAAACTAGACACCATAAGAAGTCTTCAGGTGAAAACACCATATCAATATAACTTTCCATTCAGGAGGATTAGTGATAACAAGATTTTCAATATGGCTGATGTGGTGCCCACACTGGACCTCAAATCAGCATCATTGTCATTTATGACCCACTAGACATGATTAGTCTTTTGAGGAAAACCCCAAGTCAATATGACATTCTGTTCAAAAGGAGTAGTGATCGGATTTTGTGTGGTGGCCATGTTGGATGTCAGATTGGTACCATTTTCATTTAAGACCAAATGGACATCCTAAGAAGACTTTTGGGGAAAACCCCACATCAACTTTCTATTCAGCAGGAGTTGAGCTGACAATATTTTTATGATGGACATCTTATCAGCACAATTTTTATTTAGGACCAGCTAGACATCATAAGAAATCTTTCATTGTAAACCCCATGTGTATATGATCATCCATCTTTTCAGAAGGAGTAGTCATAACAAGATTTTCAAGATGGCTGCTATTGTGGCCAAATTTGAAGTCAGATTGGCACTGTTTATATTTAAGATCAATTAGACATCAAAAGAAGTGTGTCGGTAAAAGCCCAATGTTGATATGACAATCCATTCAGATGAGGAGCAATAACAATATTTTTTTCAAGATGGCTGCTATAGTGCCCATATTGGATGTTAGATCGGCACCATTTTCATTTAGGACCAACTAAACTTCATAAGAAGTCTTTTAGTGAAAACCCTATGTTGATATGACCATCCATTCAGGAGTAGCGATAACAAGATTTTCAAAATGGCCACTGTATCAGTCATATTGGATGCCTGTGTGGCACTATTTTCATGTAGGACCAACTAGACAATGGGATGAATGTGTGTACAATTTCATGGCACACCTCCTATTAGTTTAGGAAAAGTAGCAATAACAAACTTGTTCTAACGGATGGATGGAGAACAGACAACAATTAAATACCAATTTATAACCTCTTCTGATCTATGATCAGTACATCTAAAAAGGGTAGCAAATATTCACCCTATCACCGCATAAGAGGAAAATATAAGACATCTAATTAGGCACTGATTGATTAGCATGGTCCAACAAAATCCTTAGTTCTACTGAGAGCTAAAATCAACACTCAAAATTTGCAAGGTCTGAGGGGATTATCACTCGATTAATACAGAAAATAAGATAAAAGTACCACAATGTCTTTTGAACACAAAGCAAAGGCAATTTCTGTGAGTGAATTTGCACAAGTGTAAGCATACAGATGTCCAAGGAAAAGAGGGAGAGTAATCTAATAGGCCAATGACATGGAAGTCAGACCGGGTCTGTGTTCTTTCTGTTCTAGGTGTTCTAGAACTTCCCATACTAATTGGAAGATGGAATTATGAGCTTGGACGAGGGGACTTGTGTCTCATAAGAGGTAAAGCAACAGTGACAGACAAGTTTTACTGCCATTAAACCCAAATATTCTTAATTTATTTCATGTCGAGGAGTCTTCCTTTTAATGTGAAGAAATTTTCAATGGGGGTTTTGCTGCTTGAAAGTTACATCCCTAATTTTGCTGCTTGAAAGTTACATCCCTAATCGCAATCACTATTATAACTTCAGCCCTAATTTATCATTCAGGAATGTGAGAACAATAAGCCTTCATTATTCATTGGTGTTGGATAGGAAAATTCAATCCCTGGGATCTGAATTCGGGACTGATGTAAACTTCTGACCCTCGGGTGGAATTTTCCTATCATACACTGATGCGTATGAAGGACTCTATTAATCCTGCTTATCCATAAAGTATGTACATCAGGAGTGAAACGATTCATCGATATATTACATGATTCATCAATATACTGATGTATCAATAATTTTATGGTTTATGGTGTTATGGGTTTAACGACATTTTTCAGCACATGATAGGCTATACATGGCGTCCAGTATATCTGGTGGAGGAAGAACGCGGGGAAACTCCCAGGAAGAACCACCGACCCATGGGAAGCTACTGGCAAGCTTTCTCACATAACCACATTGTCCGAGCCCGAGACTCAAACCCATGCGGACAGAGGTGAGATGGCAATGGTCGGTAAAGGCGAGCGCCTCAGACAATTCGGTCACCCGGGGCCCCTCAATAATTTTACCATACTGATACATATATTGATACTAGAGCTGAAGAATCTATGCAAAATGATACTTAGCCCATACCTGCCAACCTTTAGAGATATATGAGCAAAATCTAAGTGTCAAAAAAGCATAATCTGAGCATAAAAAATGTAATCTATATATTTCCTGCAATAATTATAATAAACTATATGAAAATTGTACATTTAGGTTTTTTCTGCTAAACTGGATCTGTAGCTGGTTAAAGTTCTTGTTACAGATGGGCAAACTCCATGTGACTTAGTACCAGAATACAAACACAAGACATCGACAAATTACTTGTCTACACATATAACTTTCTCTGAGTGATCGTAAAGTCAACTCCACAAATCTTGCAATGAGCAGGACAATGTTCTCAACTGAGTGCTGTATTACACCATTCATATTCTTTTTTTAATTTGTAAAGCACTATTGATTTGTCCTTTTTCTGATCTGCCATGTTTTAAAGTTTAAAAAGATCCCACTTCTCTAACATATTTCAGTCATTAACATCCATGAGTCACATCGATAAAGCCTGTTTTGCTTAACATCTTGTGCCATTTTTTTAAATTATAGACTGGTCCACTAACCAATTCTTTATATTATTGTAACGAATCTGCAAGATATGTTTTCAAACTGAAGAAACCCCTTTGTTTTCTTGGAAATTTGTCATATACACAGCTGCAACAAATAGAACATAATGACAGTGGTATGCAAGTCTATGATTGACAAGTGTACTCTTGCATTATTTGTATTACTTTCTTTTCCTAATGTACGAAAAAAGCATAATTAATATGCAGGTAAGCGTAACACATAATTCAGTGAAAAATAGCATAATGATTACACCTAAAGCATAATGGTTGGCAGGAATGTTATCCTGTACAAGTAACTTTAATCTTCAGCAGTCCATACAAATTATTAGTCATTTGCCTTTTTATTCTTCAAATTAGGAATTCAACAGAGGGAGCTGTAGCATGCACAGACACTCGTTTCTGTCAGTACAAAAGAAAACAATATTGACAATATACACTCTCTTTCTATTTAACACAAGGTGACTAAATTGCACAGTTCAAAATCTGGTTCCCTATCTCCTCCCCTGGCCAATTCCATGCTATTTTTTTTTTAAACTGTCGGCACATTCAGCCACTGATAACATATACCAATGTAAAAGAAACATTCTAAACTTGTTTCCCATGTACAATCTAAGTACTTCACTGATCATTTCAAAGCCCCTTTTACACGAAGTGTCTCTGTTGCTTTGTATCTTGTCTACTTGGATCGAATTTGAAGGCCTACACATTCAGTGTATCATGCAGTGAAATATGTTACATTCAATTCTGATTGGTGGTTATTGTTTGTTCTAGTCCAGGGAAAACAATAACCACGAATCAGAACTGAGTGCAGCTTATTCACTGCATGACATCCAGGAAGTGTAAAACTCCAAACTCAACCCAAGGAGATGCAAAGCTACAGAGACACTTTGCATTAAAGTGGCTATTAAATGATCAGCAATGTACTTCAATCTTACATGGAATGTCTCCTCTACGTTGATGTATGTTATCAGTGACTGAAAATGATAACAGGCTAACGAAATTAGCTTGGGGATTCGGTGAGGGGGCATATTTCTAACTGCAAGAGTTTGCTGCTTTGAGTTAGTTTGTGGAATGGGAGTGGGTGTTGTCAATAGTTTTCCTTTTCATTGACAGAAATGAATGCCTGTGGTCATGGCAGTTGTTTTGCATCAGTACAGTTTGAGGGATTTTCTTCTTAGTCATCTCTGCTCCCTTGCCCGGACCTGTTCTAGGTAAGATTTTCCTTGCACATGAAAATTGCATTATTTCTTGTTTTAAAGATGACATCTGAATTAAAGCAAAGGCATACAACTGGTAAAAAATATTTTTCAAACATTCATCCAATGAAAAACAAAGGGTGTGGTGACCAAGATGAGTCCTGCATCCAATCAAATGGCTGAAAAGGCTGAATTAGAATCACTGATGATTAGCAGGTAGTCTGTTTGGAAGTATTATTGTTATTTTGTCATGGATGCAATGGCAAATGAACAGATATTGTAAGTTTAGATCTGTCTGTAATTTGCATACTGGATTATAGCAAGTACATGCAGAATTTGCTTGCTTGACTGTTCCAATTGTCAGCCAAAATTGGAGTCACCTTTATGTTTGCCTAAAGCAATAAAACAGAGTGAAGACAGGCACCTCAGAAAGAAGTTTCACTCCTCTTTGCCTAGTGTTGTGTGCCCTCGTTAAGGGATTCAATTGATTGAATGAACTGAGCTACTCTACTGTTCAATTCTCTCATACTGGAAATACAGTCAACCCTGTCTTAAAGTTCACTTGTATTTTGTGATCACCTGCATTAAACTGCCACTTTGTAGTGACCACATGAAAATTATTCAAAAAGTTACACTTGTATTAAGCAATTACCTGCCTTGCAAAACCATGTTCTAGCAGTATATATATATAACTATTGTAGAAATTACACATTTTAAGTGATCACCTGCCTAAAACAGCCACATTTTAATGGTCCCTGAACCAGAATTATTGTAGAAATTATAAATAGAATTAACATAAAAATTGCATATCTATTAAGTGAGCATATGCCTTAAACAACCATATTTTATCAGAACCATAAACCGAATTATTGTAGAAAGTCATCACCTATCTTGAACAGCAACAGAACAGAATTATTACAGAAATCATACCTGTATTAAGCGACTACCTGACTTAAACAGCCACTTTTTAGTGGTTCCCTCAACAGAATCATTGCAGAAATTAACCACTATTGACCAAATACCTGTTTTAAGATACCATTTGACTCAAGTCTGATTGAAATGAATGACAAAACTGATCTAACCACTGGTCAGTATGTGATCAGGGGTAAGGTGCATCTTTCCCAGTGGGTCTCTCATACTGCAAATAATTATTCATATAATGCATGCATCCCCTTTACCTACCCATCATGCTGGAGACAGGGGGCACCTTTACTGTCCCTTTTGTTTTCCATGATTTAAAAAACTTCTTCACAGCCCCAAGGATGGTTGAGGCCCTGGGCTGTTCATTGGTGGCAGTGGCAGCAGGTGTTGGTATGGTGGGCAGGGTGAACTCTACTGTTTCAGACATCATGATCTGTGCCACTGGCTCTATTGCTTTTGCTGGTGTTTGTTTCTAAGAAGAAATTATACTAGATTGGTAAAACTCCCTTGCAGAAAATATAAGTACATTATGCCATATATTTTATTACAACAAATGGAGCAGACAAATGCCTTCAACATTTTCCCAGTGTACTTGCACTTTCTTTTGAATCATTATTCTATAATTCATAGTTCTAGCTAGTTTGAAGTCATGCACTTTTGTGATGTCAGAATATCGTGTGTTGCTTGAGTATGGGGCTTTTTCATGTTTAGAAACTCCTTTTTGTGGGTATTTAATATATAATTTATGTACATAGTACATGAAGTAGTTAACTGGTTGCCCAACTCAGCAAGAGGAACTACCAGTCTCAGTGACGAAACATCAGAATCATTGTTTAGTCAGATATGACTATGTGAAATAACGAGTCATTTTGCACAATTATATTTGTTATTACAAATTCAACTATAAAAGAGAGTTTGTAGATTTAATGTTAACACAGAAAATCTTCTAAGCTCATAATTTTTTGCTAAGACCAAAATGTAATTTTTTTTTGGGGGGGGGAAGGGGGGGAGAGAACAATTTTAATTATGTAACACTTACTGAAAACAATTGCATTGCATTATATATTTTCCTGCTACTAGTACCAACTCCAAGGACATTATTCCCTCCCCCGATCAATAATTGGAGGTTTAGAATAAAAGATAACATGATCCCGGTCTGACACATTAGTCTACCTCAGAAAATCAGAATGTCATCCTTTTCTGACTTGGACTAAGACTGAAGAACATCAGGGTGGGGAAGGAGGAGGGAATTGTGCAATAATAGCTGGCAAGTATTACATAATTAAATTTAGTTGTACACCCCCACCAAAAAAAAATACATTTTAATAGCAATAATACAATATCTGCTATTACTGCATTGCTAAATTTGACAAACTGACGAGAGGCTGGTGTCTTAAGATGAGCTGTCAATTGAACTTACCATTTTAGTCAGTAGGATATTCTACTGCTGACTAGAGGATGGCTTAAATGCTTTGGGGGGGGGGGGGGGGAGAGGATACAATTGGACCAAAAGAATAAATATCCTCACTCTGATGCACCATTGATTAAAGGTCAAATGCTGAGAAAGTAAAGTTGAACGCCAAAAGGCGACTTTCGTTACATCATCCAAAGAGGAATTATTCAAAAAGGCCCAAGATGTTGCTTTGATTTTCATGAAACAGAGTCATCCCTCAGTGAGAGACTGATGAGCTTGTTTTTTGTCCAAACAATCCACGTCGAGATGGTGGCCGCCAAAATTTCAGAAGTTGGTTACAACCCTTTCTTTTCTCTTTTGATTTTGATAGATTGAGCCCAAAATCTCTAACTGGGCCAAGGAGTCTATCTTGATCATCCCGAGCACAAATATGACCAAGACTGGGGATTTAAATAGAAGGAGAGGCTACCAAAGGTAGCTGATTCTTGGCCAGAAATCCATGTTGGCTAAGAAGAAATACAGAATCATAGTTATCATTGATACATAAAAAAAATATTTTCTATGACAAAGCATGAATGCCATTCCTTCTCAATTATACTAGGGAGAGGAGGAAGACTGGTTTAAGGGTAAGGCTCTCCAAGGAAGCGTCACTCAAAGGTTCATATGGAGATTTAGATAATAACCAAAATACACGAGAGGTCCTGATTATGTATGTTCTTCATCCTCTCTACTGCACCCTTCCTGAGAACACTGTACACCTCATACCATTATGATACCAACTGGACCTGGTGGAACCAAATGGGGATCATTGAAAGAGGTGGTGGTACCGAAAGTGCAGCCAGTACCCCCAACCCCGCTTTTGGGGGGAAAAGGACCCATGCATCATATGAGGTCTGACCATGCCTCTGAAAGAAGGCACCTATTTGGATATTGGGAAGAAGGGTATGTGGTATGAGAGTGTATGACTCCCTAGGTACTGCATGATTGCATTCCTCTCTAGGGAAGTTTGAGGGGTCCATAAGCTTCATTCCCTGGCCTCTCTAACCACCTTGTGAGAAAGATGAGTGGAAAGGAGTTTTAAACTGGGACTGATTTTGGTACTGATGTTTGTCCCGTTTAAACATTTTGGAGGGGAAGCGGTGGACGGTTTGAAATGGGGATGTTCCTTTGCCAGTTTAGCCTATCCAAACTGGAGAGAATCTTAGTCTCTGATAATCCCGAAGATGTGGGACACAGATCTGGGGGAATCAGGCTGTACCACTCAGCTACTGCCTTATCAAAAGTCCACACATCTTCCTCACCTGACCCATTGGGTGGGATGAAAGCAGCAAACCCAACAGATGAAAAAAACCTTGTTGTGATGGAGTCTTCTTGGAACTTGTCTGTGTTCACAAAAATCAGCTTGTTTGTGCATCCTGTCTTTGCTCTAGTGGTGAGGGAGGACTATTTCATCTGGCCTCCATCATGGGAGAAATAGGGCTTACTGACTGGGGTTCTTGGGGAGAAAGTAACAAATATGACACACAAAAAAGATTGACAGTAGAATTGCCAATGGATGACATAAATGATGAAGTATTGAGCACCTAAGAGACACATATAGAACTGCAAGGAGTCCAAGGACAAGAAGGATGTTATCCCAATTGTCGGAAGTGGACCCAGGCATCAGACTGGGATATGATGTCTTTCAATCTGAGTCCAAGTCAGAGAAGGATGATATTCTGATTGTCAGAATTATACTAAGGTATCAGACAAGGATCATGTTATTTTTTATTCTAGACTTCGATTTACTAATTAGAGGAGGGAATAATGTCCTCAGACTAGTGCCTGAAAAAGATACAATGCAATGCAACAACAGTGCGTAATCTTTTACTTCTGTTACATTAGCAAGGGAAAAAAATCTTAAACATACATGTAAGACACTTCATATGGATGTAAGGATCTCATCTGAACATATTCTGGTTTTTTGGGATCAAATATTGACAAAGGCGATGTACAGTTAGTAGCAAAATGATAAGCAGAATATGCAAAATGTTCATGATATATTCAGATGAGGCCAAAAAAACAAAAACAAATGGTGTTTCCTATGGCACTGGTTTTAAAATTATGGGTTGGCAGTAGGCAGGTATTTTTTTTTTTTTTTTTAAACATTATATATAAATCAAATAATATTTCAAGTGCTTCAAGTACTGGGCAAAACCTGCTCATATAGATGCACAAATCAATATCAACAATGTGACTTTTGTTTTAATATTAAAAAAAAAAAAAAAAAATGTTTATTTTTTTTTAATAAACATTATATATAAATCAAATATTTCAAACACTTCAAAGTACTGGGCAAAACCGGCTCAATTAGATGCAAAAATCAATTTCAGCAATGAAAAAAAAAAAACAAAAATGGGAGGGGGGTGCTAGGGTTGGCAACAAGAAACAGTGACGGTCGGCCGACCGGAAACACACAAATTTTTTTTTTGCCTAAAAGGAATATCCTTGCCACACGCTTACAAAGTTAACAAAACAACATAGACATTACATTGCAAAGACAAACCAAGTAGGAATTTGTATCATGACACATATTGTATTGTCACTCCTGTATCGCAATATGTCTTGCATCACCTGCTAACTGTATCATATATCATGCATTGTATCGCAACCAAAGTACTGCAGTAATGCAGTAATTAGGGAACAATGGGTATATAATTAGCATACTGTACTTGAAATGGCAAAAATATATATATATATATATCCTTGGGGAAAAAGGTCCTATTAAGCAATTATTAGCTAGCATCCAAAAGATATTTGAAAATTCTTGCATATAAAGAAATACAGTGAAACTCCTAAAAAACGAACCCAATTTTTCCTTTCTTAATATCATATTTTTTCCAGTAAAATAACACACCTCTACTCTGAAAACCAAATTTGCCTCGTTTAAATTTCACATACCCCTCCACCCCCCTCCAGAAAAACAAAACTCACTTCAAACATGGAAATGTATTTTAGTTGCTAAATTCAATAAAACATTGATATATATTGTCCGGAAATAGTCCATGGTCATGCAGTAAGTAAAATACACACAAGACACATGCTGTGCCAGATTAGGACTAACAAAAGACTAATCTGATGTCTTTGCATGTTAAAAAAATCGCCATAATTTAGGTAAACTGTTAATAACTAAACTCATGTATGTAAGCCAATTAAGAGCTTATTATTTAATCATATTTGTTGTTATTCCTTTGTATAAATGATCAAACTTTTTTTATTTCAAAATAAAATACTCATGCTCAAATAACCAGGTCTACGGCATCACTTTTGATACTTTACTGACGGACACTTATAAAACCAGGTCTACGGCATCACTTTTGATACTTTACTGACGGACACTTATAAAACAGTATTCAGAATGAACGTAAGTTGTTCACCTAATATTTAATTACATGTTAGAAAAGCAAACAGCTTTCTTAATTGTTTGCATTCTTACACAAACACAGACATATTTTCTCTCATAATTACATCTCTCTCTAGTCACATAAGTGATCCCCTATTTCAAACACACACACACACACTAAATTCTCTCACTCTCTCAAATCAAATAAAAACATGAATGTTATTTTGGTTTAAATTGTTTTCTTCCTTAAAATTTATGGCTGGTATCAATGACATGGTATTTGTATATCAATTTGCGTATGAAAAGACATTTTCCATGTTTGGAATACCCTCAATAAACCAAAAATATCTCAAAACCTAAAATTGAAAAATTGGTCCCAAAGATTTTCGGTTTTGAGGGGGTTTCAAGATATATCGAATAAATATATTAAATATTCTTTAGCTTGCATCAAAAAGATCTTTAAAAACCCATGCATATAAAGAAATATATACAGAAGTATGGTGTATTTTCATGGTGAAATCACCTTATACTTCCTGATTTTCCCAATTTTACCATGCATGCATTTCAAGACCATGCAAACAGCAACAAGCAGTTGATAGCCCCATTATTAGTGTAGTATGTTACTGTATGTTTTTTCCAGGGGTGTATTGGGTGTTGGGGAGAGGTAGTACCTTTGGATTTTGTACAGCTGCACCCCTGGGTGGAAGGAAGCACTGGTCCTCACCCAACACTTAACTCTCACTTCTGGCTCCAAATAGGAGCAAACCTTGTCAACTGGTGGACTAAACATATTAAGGGGGTCGGTTTGTTTACATACTGACCTGAGGAACTTCAAAAGCACAAAGTCTCAATGGCAGAATAAGCGGAAGAAGATGCTCCCCCACCCCACCCCCCAGGCAATGATGGTGGAAAAAGGCAACTTGAGTTTTCCCAACCCAGCTAATGGTCAACAACTGCAGTCTCTTGTGGGTTAACTCAGGAGAAAGGAAGGCTATGGGATTAAACCCTGATAAAATAATCCAGAATGGAGCCCCTAAGGCGGTCTGATATCAAATCAGACATTTCGCTGGCAACTCCTTCAGCTGAACTGTTTCTAAACTGTATTGGTTCCCCCTTTGCTTTGGACTCTATGAGTGATGCCAAGAGGGGGCCCCTGATGCTTGGGAAACTCAGTGTCTCCATATTAACCTGTCCAGGCTTGCACCCTGGAGAGATCACTCCAGCCTTGCTTCACAACATCACAACATGGAAGGCCGCGGTTACTGGTCATAAGCCCCAGCTCGATTGGCAGAGACAACAGGTGCCAGGGGTTGCCTCCGACTGTGGGAGAGTTCCTCACATCTCAATGGACAGTTACCACCGCCGCAAAGCTGGGCAGCCCCCAGACAATAAGGTGCTGCCACAACACAGTCCAGATTTTCATGTTTCTCAGGAACTTCTGTAAATGACAATGAAGTCTGAAAATCAACCTTCAAAATTTGTTTCAGTAATCTGGAGCTGCAGTACCTCAGTTGGTAGAGTATTAGACTTATAATCCAAGAGTTGGGTGTTCAATACCCACCCAGGCAAGCCTGGGACAGTTGCCTAGTTGTGTGTCCTTTGGAAAAGCACTTAACTCCCATTTCTTCAGCAAGATATAGACAATAATGTGTTTAATGTGCCTTGAAAAATCAACCAACAAACTAACCATTTTCCAGTACCTTATTTTGCACTTTTATAACCTACATGTAATTATCTTATTTTCAGATGGGGTGTGCATTTTATAGACAACTAAAAACAAATGTGTTTTTTCCAGGTTGATCTGATAAAAGGATGAAGGCATTATAGCTGCCTAAGCATGTCACATTCACACCCTCTGAAATATTAAATCCATTGCACATTGAATTGTGACTAAATTATGTACCGGTACTAGCCTTATTAAACAAATAATGCTTACAAACCTTGATAGTCTTGTTCTTTGATTGTTTATGTTAATAAACTCATTCAATTTCACATCACTGTGTAACGTTTTGTTCTGTGACTCGACTGGAAATACATGTACATACTTCTTTGGTACAGTACAGTGAGCAATATTTGGACCCTGTGTGGTGTTTTTAAAGTTAATCGGCACTGGCTAAAGCTTTAATGTGCCAAATATAGTTTTGATGCATTGTCTTGGCAAATATTATCTTGGGCAGTGAGATATATTTTAGTGGTGTTGTGATAGTCCAATTAAATATCAATATTGGATCTGAACTTTCACATACATTACAGCTCACGTGATTTTTCGATTCTCCATGCTTTGCAGTGGGGGGGGGGGGGAGAGAGGATTAAGAAAAAAAGCCTCCAGCATCTCACTGTGTGATCTGATGGAGTTGCCATGGCTTCTTGTGGAGAATAGATCTGCACACCACGCTTTATCTCAGAGTTGCATCTGAGAACCACAGCGGAGTGTACATGGTCTCGCTAAAATGGGTGTCGTTTACTGTTTATGACACCTGCAAACATGCGCTAAAGAGGTTAATTGAGAGAGAGAGGCACAATTTGCTTACTTTTTGATACTGAAAAACTGAATTATTCAGTTAATTATAAACATTTGCTAGTTCTAACAAAGCTAATGTATCATACATAATGCCGAATTGAAGTTTAGATAATATTAGCATAATGCCAATGCCTTGTGAACTACTAAAAAAATATTTTGCGTAATGAATCTAAATTTAAAGTTTGGGTTTTTTTTTTCTTCAAAAGTGCCACATTATCGGAATCTACTGATGCATTCATGTTGGTACATCTGTTGCAGTTAGCATCATTTTTTTTAAAATTATCATATGAAAGTCAGTGATATTGTACTCCCTTCTGTGAAAAGAATGATAAACATTGAACAAGTTAATATAAAAATTGCATTCACACCTGACTGAAGTGAAATAAAATTGCACAAGTTCCAATAGTTATCCCATGAATGAGTCCTCGCTGACATAATGTACGATTTCTTTAGACATCCAATCACAGCTTTATAGAGGGGTAATTAAAACTTGAGAAAGCATAGTTCTGGCGTTTCCTGCATGAACATTCAAGAACAAAAATTACTGCTATTAGCTAACTGAAAATGCACTGTTCCGGAAATATAAAAAATGATAATGAAGTTATGTTCATTATCATTAAGGCTGGGATGATACATGTATGAGGTGATACAATATGTATCATGATACAGATGTTACAATATGAAATGTATCATGATATTATTTCATATATTTCAAAGATGGTGTTTAGTCATACAAGCACTTGTACTCCTAATGGTATTTTTTGTAAATACATGTCATTATATTCAAATGAATTTTTTTTTTTTATTTAAAAATTAATGAATAAAGAATAAATACATAAAGTTTTCTGTTATTCTTGATTAAAAGAAGAAAATAAACAGCGTAACCTCCAGAGACACTTTCACTCCTAAGCCACAGACCATCGACTAGAGGTTGAGAACTCGTGACTAGAATATCCTAATATTATTGTCAAATATCTGGTCAGTAAAAATATAAATAACATCAATAAATGCTAATGCGACAATCACCGATTACTGACTACAAAATGTGGAACAGATAACTATTAGTTTAAATTATCATCAAATTTACCTAGAAATGAAGCAATGGTGAAAAAAAAGAACTACAAGTGTTTAATGCAGTGTAAGCATGTAATTATCAGCTTAATAACTTACTAGTTTAGACCACTTAGACAAGTCACAAGTACATACAGCCTGAACTCAGAAGTAGCGCTTACAGAAATGCATCAAACAAAATGCCATAACAGTAATGCAAATATTAATAAAATCTGAACAAACTTGAAAGATAACACTTTTTGATACTAAGTACAATGTCCATTTGAAGATCAAATCTAGATAAATAAAGGCCTAATAACAGCATACAGTTTAGTAGTTTACATCAAATCTAGAGAAATAAAGGCCTAATATCAGCATTCAGTTTAGTAGTTTATATCAAATCTAGAGAAATCAAGGCCTAATATCAGCATTCAGTTTAGTAGTTTCTATCAAATCTAGAGAAATCAAGGCCCAATGACAGCATTCAGTTTAGTAGTTTACATCAAATCTAGAGAAATCAAGGCCCAATGACAGCATTCAGTTTAGTAGTTTACATCAAATCTAGAGAAATCAAGGCCCAATGACAGCATTCAGTTTAGTAGTTTACATCAAATCTAGAGAAATCAAGGCCCAATGACAGCATTCAGTTTAGTAGTTTACATCAAATCTAGAGAAATCAAGGCCCAATATCAGCATTCAGTTTAGTAGTTTACATCAAATCTAGAGAAATCAAGGCCCAATGACAGCATTCAGTTTAGTAGTTTACATCAAATCTAGAGAAATCAAGGCCCAATATCAGCATTCAGTTTAGTAGTTTACATCAAATCTAGAGAAATCAAGGGCCAATAACAGCATTCAGTTTAGTAGTTTACATAAAATCTAGAGAAATCAAGGCCCAATAACAGCATTCAGTTTAGTAGTTTACATAAAATCTAGAGAAATCAAGGCCCAATAACAGCATTCAGTTTAGTAGTTTACATCAAATGTAGAGAAATCATGGCCCAATAACAGCATTCAGTTTAGTAGTTTATATCAAATCTAGAGAAATCAAGGCCCAATGACAGCATTCAGTTTAGTAGTTTACATCAAATCTAGAGAAATCATGGCCCAATAACAGCATTCAGTTTAGTAGTTTACATCAAATCTAGAGAAATCATGGCCCAATAACAGCATTCAGTTTAGTAGTTTATATGTTCTTCTTTAAAGAAGTAAGTCTGTCAACATTGCTGGGATCAAGATGATGACCTTGAGGCTATAACTATGTCTCCTGGAGTACTGAACACGCGCTCATGTGGCACAGATGTTGCTGGAATGCTTAAAATGGACTGTGCCAACTCTGACAGACGCAAATACTACGAAGTATTATATTTCCACCATGTTAAAGGTATTTAGGCTGACTAGATCCAACTGGTTATCTAACATATTTTTCATATTTAATTTCACTTGGAGTTTTAGCTTTCAAATTGGAAAAGTCGAGTGAGGTCGAGTAAGATGGGTTCGCACATCTGTTGTGTTCCTAGTATGGTTCATGACAGCTCTACAGACTTTGCATATTGTTTTCATTTTTCTATATGTCAGACTCCATTCTGCACATATACCTAAGTCCAAAATGGTTCCACATGGACGATTTTGACCCTGCCGGACTGGAAATATCAACAATCTCTCCTTCATCACCCATGTTTACTCACATGCAAATTGTTGCTTTTGCAAGGTGTTTACTGGTTGGTCAATATAAACCCACCAAAGATTAATCATTGTACGTCTTAAAATGTGTGTGTGTGTGTGAAAGTCACACTTTATCCACTTAGCTACAGTAACTGTAGCTGTAAAGCAATCAAGCCATGTACAGAAACATGCCTAATACTATTCAAAGAAACGAGTTGACAATTATTTTGTCACAAACAAGAAAATGCATACTTTAATATTTGCACAAAATAATTAGAAGAGATATATCTATATTAAAATTAGGTTATTGACCTATCATTTCCATATCATTTATAATTCTTGTAACTGAGCAGATGGTTACATCTGGAGACACTACATAGAAGCAAGTAGGCCCTAAATTTGTTGGAAAATAAAATCTCTGAACATGTGAGAATTTACAGTTTTCCACATTATTATTCACTTCACCAGTAACTTTAATTCAGATTAAGTATGGACAGTTATCAAACTTTTGCTGTTTCACTGTTAATTGCTGGACCTTAATTGGGACTGTTAAATATGATGCGCCAAGTCAGGTGGCTTCATGTAATACAAATGACAGCTTTCCCAAGCCAAAACTGACATCATCTTTTGATTCTAACCTTTGTCAATATTTTATAACAGTGTTGATAACGGCCACTGCCCAGATTTCTATAGAACATCCGCTGAAGTCAAGTCTCTATTAGGGACAGAAAAAGTGTAACATTATTCCAATAGAAGCCAATCAACCTTTTCTAAACACACGTATTAAAAAGACTGTTTAGAAATTATTTTATTATTGTCCAAAATATGTAATCAACATATAGATGAATGATTATTCTAATGGTATCTGATTATAAATCTATAAATCACTCTTGATGTCTCAGTCTTTCAGTGGGTGGTCTTTATGCATTGGCTATTCAAATGTCAATCAGTAATGTCGACCAGCCCCCTCTGTGATGGAGTTTCCAATGGCATGTAAGCCAAGGCGCGGTTGTGATTTGTAGATATTTACCCCTCCCCTGCAAAGCATTATCTCAGAACGAGCGTGAAGGGGATTAAGTTCCCCACTACAAAGCGGGGAGAACACAAAAATCACATGACCTGTACTGTAGCATCTTGTGTTTCGATCTTGAATCTGAATGAATATAGTCAGACAAAGTATCAATATGAGCCATGTAAATAAAATTCACAGCACAAGGACAACATTTTGTGGAAAGATGTTACCAAGTACGAATACCACTCAGAGAATGACGACCTAGACGAGATGAGAGCTATTATGTAGCAATGCCAGAAATGATGACAGATGAGGATATACAGCAACTTTTCAAGAGTGATGATGATGAATAGGAATTTAAGGGGTTTCATGCAACTGACTGAACTCCATCAACAAGGCAAACCTTAAAATGGCCTTTAAGGGACATTCATAAAATTGAAAAGATATACTTTCAATGTCACCTTTTTCATTCTTTCTTTCATGATATCTGTAAAAAAAAATGTATTGGTCATAATTGGATGCCATGTACTGACAGGAAAGACCAGAGAAATAGTCCAGCACTAGATTATTTTAAACAATTCAAACATCCTGATGATGAAGCACTATCCAAAATAGTCGACTGTTATTGCACTATGTAAACGGAGCGAAACTGTCAATATTTTAAAATGAATTACAGTGGTCCCACTCTTATAAGGCCACCCCTTCTGCAGCAGAAAAGTGGCCTTATAAGAGGGGTGGCCTTTGTAGAGGGGGATCACACAGTTGTGAGTAATAACTACATATAAAGTATAAAAGGTGTAACCAATTTTTATATATTTAATATTTTCATTTAAAAATCACATTAATAGTATCTGATTATGGACCTAATGTGATAAAACTACTATGAATGTTATTTTGTTTTAAAAATATGAAGAATAATCATGAATCGTGGTGCAAAACCACGTTGTCGGTAGATTCTGGGCACAAACATTTGGTTGTAACTATCCATGTACGTCCTTCGATTCCGTCTTCCCACTCACTGCAGTTGAATGTATATTGACGATGTTTATTTGAATCTTTCTGACATAAAATTTCTCAGTATTGATCAAAGGACTCTCCCTCTTTTCGTTTAGTCTAATTGCTTTCACTTTTTGTTCTAAACTGTGAATGTATGACGACATTTTGTGACAACCTATTCCTTTGTGGGCAATATGTAGTTATCACACGAGATGCAGTGTTCACAAAGGAAGTGAGTTTGTCACGTGACCAACTTTTTTTTCTTCCCTCCAGTCTGGTACCCGGTTAAGTACATTTCATAATCTGAAGAGGGAAGCCAGAAAGACTAACATACCATTTTACTATCTTGCGACCGGATGTCACACTGACTTGAGCTAAACAATACTGTGCTTCTCAGCGGTTAGCTTTTGTCCTCTTGATAATCATCGGTGGTATTAATAGCCAGTAATTATCAAAGTGACAAAAGCTAACATCTGATGAACATATGGCAGTAAGGAGAATGGGATTACTTACCTCTTTGTATGATTAAAGTTACGTTATCGGTAAGTTGGAACAAATGTCAACGTTTTGAGTTAAGAAATTAACAAATATTAGCGAGATTGTAATCTGTAAACAACCATTATGTGGCTGCTAATGAGGGGTAAATTTGACTGTTTTTGCACTAAAATGCAGGCCTCTGGTCGCGTTAGAGGAGTGGCAATCCTTGTGGGGTACTTTTGAACACAAGCTCGTATGTGCCAAGGGATTGTGGTCGTATGAAGCGGGTAGCCGCTGGTCAGAGGCGACGTTGAAGAGGGTGGCCGCTGTACATCTCAAAAAGCAGAACTAAATCAATCTATCTTCATTCTGGGTCAAAAATTGGGATGCATGTTATAAAACAGTGCACATTATACACATAAAATTCAGTAATCGGAACCAAAGTTTGGTTGCATAAAATATTAAAAAGAAAATATATGTCATGTTTACTTAATAATTTTCTCAGGAAATATTTACATATATCATACCCAAACTGAATATCAAGTATTGACAGAATAAACAAGAGTGCTTCAAAGGGACTGACACTCTACAGATCAAAAGTAATTTCGAGGAATACAAAATAAGACCAACTTAAAAATAATGTCATGTTATCTTAATAATTTTCTCAGGAAATATTTCCATACATCATATCTGAACTAAAAATCAAGTATTGACATAATAAACAATAGTTCCTCAAAGGGACTGATACTGTACAGATCAAAAGGAATCTGCAGGAATTCAAAATAAGACAATTAGTTTTCTTCTTTTTAACTCCCGAGTGTTGAAACCATCTCTGACATGTTTTAGCTATAACAGGCTATTCAAATTAGCCGCTGTGATGGCCATATCAGATTTAAGTTTTGCACTGTGTTTATTTAGGACCAAATAGACATCATTAGAGGTCTTTTGGTGAAAATCCCAAGTGAATATAACCATCCATTCAGGAGGAGTAGTGATAACAAGATTTTCAAGATGGCCACCATGGTGGCCATATTGGATGTTAGATAAGCATCATTTTCATTTAGGCCCAACTATACACAAAGTCTTCTGGTGAAAACCGCATGTCGATAAGACTTTCTATTTAGGAAGAGTGGCAATAACAAGATTTTCAAGATAGCCAACATGACAGTCACATTGGATATCTGAGTCTTAAGACCAACCAGACAGCCATATTGGACATCACGTGAAAACCCCACATACCATCCATTCTGGAGAAGTGATAACAAGATCTTCAAGATGATGACTGTGGCAGCAATATTGGATTTTGGAATGGCACCATTTTAATTAAGGACCAAGTAGACATCGTACAAAGCATTTTCGTGAACACTCCATGTTGATATGACTTTCCATTTAGGAGAGCAGAGGCCATCACATCTGTACTATTTTCATTGAGACCCAACTAGACATGATAAGAAATCGTTTAGTGAAAACCCCATGTTGATATGACCATCCATTCACAAGAAATAATAGCGATAACAAGATTTTCAGAATGGCCAATGTGGTGGCCATATTGGATGTCTGATTGGCACCATTTTCATTTAGGATCAACCAGACCATGAGATGAATGCATGTGTAAAGTTTTATAGGAATCCTTCAAGCAGTTTAGGATGAGTCATGATAACAAACTTATGCTAATGGACAGGCAGACAACAGACAACAGGCCATCCCATAAGCTCTTCTGGTCTCTGACCAGTTGAGCTAAACAGGCAGAAAAGAAAAACTCTGTAACACCTCTAACATTAATGGCCATAATCTGTACCTGTACAATTTTATCCACGTGTGTTCCAACCAAAATCACAGGGGGGGTGCTGGCTTCCGGAGATGGTGCACAGGAATGTATGGAGTTTAGCCAAACCTCAACCAGTTCTGAAAATAAATTATAATCAAAGAGTAGTGAGATTGGCATATTAAACACCCACCCCATATTAAATAACTGTCTATGTAAAATCCATTTTGTTCTTTGAGAAACAGTGACCTTGACCTTTAATCTTTATACACCAATACTGACAGATTTTTTCCTTACCCTAAGTGCAAGCTATCCATGGAGTTTTCTCCAAGTTCTCACTTTACCCCAAGTGCAAGTCACCCACAAATGTTCGTTCAGGTATGTGATGTAAAGTTTATGTCATTGTGCAAATAAAAAAAAACACTTTTATTCTTTCAGTCACAATGACCTTGATCTTTGACTTAATGACTTCAAATCAATAGTGTTCTTCCCACTCCCACTCCAAGTCCAAACCTTTTACAAACTTTGATAACTGGAGATGATGAAGAACTCAAGTATTGTGAGGAAACCATTTTTTTTCTTGTAGTCAGTGACCTTGACCTTTAACCTCTTGAGCCTAAAATTGATACAGTTGTTCCCTACCCCAAGTGCAAGCCAACAACAATGTTTGGTAACTGTATATGGTGGAGAACTAAAGTTGTTGAGTGGATACTATTTTTGTCCTTTCAATTACACTGACCTTGACCTTTGCACCCCAAAATTGACAAAGTTCTGTCTTATCTTCCATGCACGCTATCTAGAAGTTTTGGTACTGTAGATTTTGGACAACTCAAGTTATTTTGAGGAAACCAGTTTTCTTCTTCCAGTCAGTGGCCTTGACCTTTGAGCCCAAAATCAAGATGTAGAAGGTGAAGGACTTGAGTTAATGTGACCTGGAAACCAAATTCATAACAAAAAGGTGGTCGGACAGACATATAGCATGATAACAAAATGTACTCCACCTTAAGGTGGGCATATAAAAATATGTTTTTTAAGTTTTAAACTTTTTATAATAGTCATATAGGTGACCGCTATTTCAACACAACATGTACATTCGAAATATTTCAATATGATATTTCAGAGGCTACCTTTCAATAATTTCAAATACAATAGTGCAAAAATGAATGATAGAGAAAGACAGCACACAGGGTTCCCCCACTTTTATGCAGGTTTTTTCCTGGATGAAATTTATTTTTTTCAAGGTTCACTTATGACCATTACTAAATGAAAAAATTTCAAATATTTTGGCTTTTAAAGCAGGCATTTTTAAAACCAAAAACTATTTCTATTTTCAGACTCTCCCATAACATCTGAATTAGACATATGAACGTATACTAAACTACAGGATGTATTACCAGAATAACTATTGAAATTCATATAAATTTGCATGTAACTCATTTTGATTTACAGAATAAAAATGTTTACTTGGACTCTGCTTGACTGCATGTGTTGGTATGAAGAAAGGTTTTTACAAAAGATTCTTTTTACAAATTTTGATAAGAAGCTCTTAAAAGTTGTATACCTTTATATAAAAATAAGGACTGATTTTTTTTCAAAATCCACTTAAGCAGGTCTGTGTGAAAATTTGATCCAAGCACTCCTCCTTGGAGTGAGTAAGTTGCAACTGATACTCGTCCATGTCATGTCATCACTCTACTCAGCACAATATACTTGTCACAATACTACTTATGCTCTTACTAAACAAAAACACTGGCACCCAATGCAGGCTTGACACCAGAAGGGTTTTTCACCTGCTGTCATCATTCTGAACACAGTATTTGCATCAGGCATCTGCATAAAAAGCAAAGCCAGCTTCCGTTGTGACATGTTCTGGACTGACAAGCAGGCATATCAGGCACAACTGATCGATCATTCACATACACTAGATGTTACCTAATGTTGAGCTTCAGAGAAAATGCACAGAGATATTTTCAAGGTTCATATCTGCATCTACTCTGTCATGGGATGAGTAAGTAGCAAAGTTTCCTTGGTACATCCAATGTTCACGTGGTCAGGTCACAAATAGACTGGTCTTCTTATCTTCCACATAAGAAAAGATACTGATATGGAGTGGACTAATTTGTAACCACTCTACTTGACCAATCTGATTGCCTGAGCACTTGGATTGACTATACAAATATGTTTAGGGCAAGGACTCAAATGATCCACATAGCAATTGTATCTAAACTGACTGAAGAGTTCTGCAACCTCCAAAAATTCTGGTAAGAGCTCAATAAATTTAACTCACAATCAGTTCAATTATGACTGAATTATGTATTTTTCCTGTCATCAAGGTGACGGTTGAAAATTCCCCGTTTTTTTCCCCATAAATTTCATCAATATTTGCAAAATTGAAGGGCCTTTTCTGGTCTGGAACAAACCTATTTTGTCTCCCAAATTTTTCCCGATTTGCCAGTATCATGGGAACCCCAAGAATAGCTCAAACATAGCTTATTATGTAGAACTGACTGTAGATATGTTACTTATGCTCATATTTATAGGGCATATTTCTTTCCTGCAACAAGAAGTTGGCCATGGCCTGCATGAGGGCATTTATTTAGTTAGATAAAGATAGGTGCACACTGAAGCTACATTCCAAATCTAAAAAGGGTGAAATATAATGGTACTGAATTAAAAGGAAAGCACATGAATGCCAAAGTAACTGTCATGGCAAAGATCAGTCAAGTCCGGCTTGACAAATGTTTTAAATGCTATTCTTTATCTTCTGTTATCTCCAGAAGAGATAACAGAACTCACCATGAACTTTGCACTTCATTATCCCCTCACTATCAAAATAACACTCATCAGCTACAAGATCGGTAAGCTGTTCACTGACATCTGAAACCAAGAGGTATATGGCTCGTCTTGTCAGGAATGTCTGGTGTGTTGTGTAAAATGCATACTGGCCTGCAAAGTCCCACACTGTCAATGGTGAAGTTTTTCCTGTATCTTTTTTTAATTTATCAGCATTTTCTTGCAGCAATTTTAACATGGCTATGGTGTTTGTTTCAGATTTGATGAGCTTGCTCTGAACTAAAGCTGCGTGGGATTCTTCTTGCTGACTAGTAGTAGATGAAAAATCTTGGCCAAAGTCTCGCTGAGGAGAACGGTGATACAGTACTTCTATATCCTTGTCTTCAACAGCAACATGATCCCCTTCATGGCTTTTAGGAGTTCTCTCTCCCTGGGGAGGGATTATGACCCGTTCCTCCTCAGCGACCTTGTCCCTCGTTGATTGTTGTTCATTCAGGACTCTGGCAAGGCGCTGCAGTCGATCATCCTGTTCTGAATCTGAAAACATAAGTAACAGCAAATACAATTGAATTTTGCTTTTGCATTAGTCAATCAAGCAGGCAATGAAATTGAAAAAGTAAATTAGGTACACACTTTACCATCTCATCCAGACACAGACCACTACCTTTTGAATAGGTGTTCCATTGACTTTGACAAACACCCACTGGTCAGGTAAGATTGGTCTTGAATTTAGTCAAGGTGAGGTCTGGTAGGCAAATGGAATATAGGTATTCTTGTAGAAAAAGTCAAAATAATACAAGAATCATTAAAAAAGTGAGAGAAAAAATCATGAAAACGTTGACAAGAAGGTAGATTTCCATATGGGTTTTCATACAAATGCAGGACATGTGAGCCAATGCTGCTAATAGCCAGTATGGAGGGGATTGTTTTATATATGCTTGTCACAGGGAAAATATTCACACCCAGACTGGGGCTTAAATCCAGGACCTCACTCAAGACAGGTGCTCTACTATCTGTGACATCTTAACTAATATCTGTGACATCTTAACTAATATCCAAAGTCATTCCTGTGACATATTCCCCCTACTTTTTTAAGACATGTCCTCATGTCTTCATTATCTACGATCATGCAGACCTACCTAATAAGACTGAAAGTTAATCTCTTTTGAGTTTGACAGGCCTATATTGTGTGATGCAACCAGTGTCACCAAATATCACAGGAAAAATTCTTGGCACGACTGGGACTCGAAACCAGTACCAGCCAAACTCTAGAAAGGGTGTTGCACCTATACAGATGCATTTCATGAATTTAACATAGTGCAAGACAGTGAAATGACCTGCAGCAGATGCAAAATGAATTACAGGTCACAGTGTCCTAAGTGTTCCTTAATGGATATTCATTCCAGCATGAGTTGAAATTTGCCAGTCCATACTAGGTCTTGCCCTGTAATTGTTTCTTTTGTTATTATTATTATTATTATTATTATTTCATAGTAGAAGTACATGTTAAGTTTCCTCTTTATTGAAATTTAGTCAAACATTAGTTTTTACAGCATCATATATACTGTATCATCAACATATTTTAGACAATGAATATCTCAAAGTGAAAAAAGCAGTCGAATCTGTCCTAATGGTCACTTTTACTCAGCGGTCAACTGTCTACAATGACCATTCTAATCCCCCCCCCAATTTTTCTATATAAATGTCTTGTTTGTATTGGTCACCTGACTTCTGTGGTCAGCAGCCAGGTGTTTCAGAACTAAACAATGGTTTCTCCCTGCCTTAAGTAGTCACTAGAGCATATCTACTGTGACCACTCAGTCTACGCAAACAGAATTTTTGCTTCATAACGAATGCATTGTTTAAATAACGAAATATCATGTGAATTGATGTGCAAACATTTCTTATCTCACTTGTACTCGTAACTCCAGTCATGTTGACAATATAACTCAAAGGTGTCAATATGTCAAATTCGAAAACGAGGCAGTTTTTATCATTAAGGTAGAGGGGCAAGGCAATTTGTTTGCTGGATGGTGGGAAAAGTAGTTGTGCTATTGCAGCAGAAATGTGCCAGTGCGCCAGGTATATTTGTATACAGATATTTTATTCACCGGAGTACAAAATAACTTACATAATGTAAATAAATAAAATATTATTTGGAATTCAATATTGCAAAATTTGCACAAGTGAAATAATTGCAATTTCTTTTTGCCTTTATGTTCTTGGGATATAGTTTATGCTGTACACCAGTCTGTATTACAATGTTTTAACATACTGCAGTTGCAGTTCATAATTTCCAGGTCTTATTTGTAGATTAAATGTAAAAAAAAAAGTTAAACCATTGAACCCTCTCTTTGACAGTGACAATCATTTTCATTTAGCCACAAAGTATTTTTAGTTTTTCCCCATCAAGACAATATATATTTCCCCTACCTATAGCATGGATTTTTGTCCATACCATTGCCAAATTAGTAATATTTATAGCCAGACTTGCAAAAGTATGTTACCTTTAAAATGAAAACAATGTACAAATGGACAGAATTTTTATCAAATATCGGGGGTGCGGTGACAGGAGAGGCACATAATTCTCCAATTAATTAACAGGGCTACCAAGTATTCACAATTACAATAGGAGGCACAATTTTTATCTTTCATGTATTTTATAAAATAATGCTTTACCTTGTTTACAAATAATAGAAATTCAATTTATTACTGGATTATAACTATGTAAATAAAGGCAAAAATAGTGGAAAAGAGAGCTGGAAGGTGTGGTTCAATAGATTTGAAGAGGTTGCCAATCGTCAGAGGTGGACATCGGAAGAAATGCTAGATGAATTACTTCCAAGGTTACAAGCTACTGCAGGTGAATTTGTTTACAGGCAACTGTCTCACAGAGTATGAGCAGATTATGAAGCATTATGTAAGAATTGTTGAAACTGCAAAAACATTTGGCACTCAGTTTAGTCACCGAGACCAGAAATATGGTGAGACTGTCGAAGAGTATGCAGCTGAATTGAAGAGGTTGTATGACAAAGCACATACCATGCGTGATCAATAGACTAGACAAGAAGATTTACTTAGAAGGTTCCTTGATGGGTTGCTAGATGATAAAGCTCGCTTTCATGTTGAGTGTGTTAAAGAACCAAAAGACATTGATGATGTGGTAAATTTCCAAGAAACATGTAAGAACAGAAACAAGAAGAGTGAAACATGAGCAGTTAAGGAATACAGGTGCCCAGACATTGATGAAGATGGTAGTCTAGTCACTGACGATGAAAATCAGTTTACAGAGAGTAGCAAGGGCAGCACCAGGGAAGAACAAGAATAAAGTTTTCAATAAACAAGTGCAAGAATCTGCAGGAGATGACAAAGGCAACAGTGAAAAGAAAGATTTAAAGACAGATTCCATTGATGTTGATAAGCTGAGAGAGGTTATACAAGAGGAGATAAAGAAACAAACTGCTAATTTACCGGTAACACAGAGTTCTCAACCAAGCTCATGGAAGCCAACTTACAGCAGCTTTGATTATGGTCACAAAGGCAAACAAAGTTACCAAGATGAGTCACATGGTGAAAGACAGAGTTACCAGTCACACAATAAGACCTGTTTATTTGTGGTGACCCTTCTCATTTCAAACGTGAATGTCCAAGAAACCAAAGCAGATATGATAGAAAGCCCACAATAGAGAAAACATCAGAAAACAGATCAGAATCAATGGCATCCAGTATAGAAAAATGTTTAAACTAATAGGGACGGGCTCCACAGGCCAATAGACAGTCCAGGTTTTTAAGGAAAATGGCCTCATTAGTGATCAAACTCAGCAATTGTCCAATGAGCCAACTATCATCAATATACCCATTTGTAGAAGTATACCAAAATCAGAGGGCATTTATGTTAAAGGTTTTGTACAGGGAGTCCCAGTAACATTTGTAATAGATACTGGTGCTGAGAAAACTGTCCTAGCTGAACATATATACAAGAAAATAGAGGAGTCTGGAAGACCAGAATTAGGAAGCAAAGGATATCTTGTGCATGCAGGAGGGGAGCCACTTCTGGATTATGGGAAGTGTAATGTCACCCTAGAACTAGACACTGTCAAGATGGATAAAGAAGTCACTGTTGATAAAACTGAAGATGATGAAGTTTTGCTTGGTATTGATGCATTGAAAGAATCTGATGGGAAGCTAGCAGATATCATATTGATTAAGAATAAAATCATCCTTGATAGTAAAGAGATAAAGTGTCAACAGATTGTTAGCAATCAAATCAGGAAAATTCAGTTAGCTGATAATTAAGTTATACCAGGTTTGAGTGAACAGATTGTAGATGTGGTTGTTGATTGTCATGGAATTGATGATCAGGGAGGTGGATATGATGTTTTGGTTGAACCTCAAAAATTTTTCGCCAATTTTCAAAAAATGTTGCCAAGCAAGGAGTCAATATTTTTCCATGTCTATTAATGTAGTATACCATGAAAATTGAAAAAGATGGAGTATTTATTACTTTATTGACAACAAACAATACAATACCACAATATTACAGAATAAATCATTACATGACTGTTTTGATTGCTTATTTATAATGTTTTGTACTATTAAAATGTTGTTTCATAAAAATTATAATATCAAATGTCACGTGTATGCATCGTTATTTTACGGCTGCCCACTTTGCTGAATGCAGTTTGAGATGCCGAGTTTATTCCTCAGACGATGCGGATGAATTCTTGGGCTTTGTACCAGATGACACTAGACAGTGACCTTTATAGAATACTGTGAATCACAAAAGTGTTGCCTTGACTTTCATTGTTTACTTTTCAGACGTGTGGAACTAACATATTACGGGATATTGTGAATCGGATCATTCTGGGATACTATTTGTATGCTGATATGTGACCTATGATAGAATTCATGGATTTATCATATCAAACGGATTTAAAATGTCAATCATTATATATTTCTATGGATTTTTATGACACGATGAAGAACAAGGTGAGGATCATGAATCCTTTCCCATCACCTGTCTCGCTGAAACAAGGAGCTGTGAAAGGCACTGCTGAGAAAGTTACAACTGGGTCGGTCATAAAGGTGTTAACTCCAGAGGAAGATGAAAGTGAGAAAGGGAATAACATTGCCACAAGACATATCAAGTTAATGGAGAGAAACATAACAGATACCACCCCAAGCAAGCCTCCAGATTATAAAAAATATACTTGTAAAGAAAGGAACACTTGTAATGAGGAAAGCAAAGCAAGCTCAGAGAAGTACACAGAGAGAAAATCTATAGAAAGATATACCTAAATATTTGAAATCCCTTTTCAGAGAATCATCAAATGGGAAGAAGTTTCAACAACAGAAAGAATTAGCACAACTGCTCATTGATTTCCTAGATGTTTTCTCCCATGATGAGAATGATTTAGGACTTACATGTCTTTAGGAACACATGATTGACACAATGGACACAAAACCCATAAAGCAGCCATTCAGAAGAGTACCAATGCATTTGCTAATGAAGAGAAAGAAGTTATAGATAAATTGAAAGCACAAGGTGTAATCAGGGAATCCAACTCTCCATGGGCATCTCCAATTGTGTTGGTCAAAAAGAAAAATGGTAGTGTGCATCCATGTGTAGACTACAGGAAATTGAATGCTGTTACAAAAGTTGATGCTTTTCCCATACCAAGAGTCAATGAATGCCTTGATGCAGTTGCAGGTGCAATATTTTTCAGGACCTTAGATCTTACATCCAGGATACTTTCAAGTCCCAGTTAGGGGGGAAGACATCTCTAAAACTGCATTTGTGACCAACCATCAGAGATGCTGCCAGGATTTTATCTAAAGGGGGGAACTCCCCACTTGTCACCAAAATAAGGGGGGAGTAGAAAAAAATGAGGGGGAGGAGGAAATGGCCATAGTTCAATATTTACCTAACACATAATTATCCGTCTCTTTCTTTCTTCGTTCTTTATTGAAATCAAAATACTCAAAAAGATGTCTACTCTAGTTGTATAAGCATTAATCTGTTGATCATTTTTGAGCTTAATTTGTTCCTTTTCTGTGTATGAATATTGTTATGTGCTGAGAACCCTCATTCACATATGCATAGCTAGCTAAGTCAGCTTGAACAAGTTGGAAAATTGTTCTTTATGGTTATCTACAATTTTCAGCAGCTCATAGATATTGTGTCTTCTATATCTCCAGGGATGCTGCCAGGATTTCATCTTAAGGGGGAGCTCCCCCATTGTCTCCAAAATAAGGGGGGGTAGAAAGAAAAGGGGGGGGGAGTACATAGTTCAATATTTACCTAACACTTAAATATCCGTCTCTCTTTCTTCCTGCTCCACTCTGTTAAGGCTCTATCAAAATCAAAATCTTCGAAAGATTTTCCCTCTACTTGTACAAGCATTAATGTATTGATTGTTTGTGGGCTTAATCTGTGAATATTGTTCTGTGCTGAGAACCCCCTTTCACAGTCTGCTGTCTGAAGGGGCATATGCATAGCTAGCTTAGCCAGTTTCAGGGCTCGAAATTAGCGGTAGTCCGCTAGCCCGAGGCTAGTAGATTTCCTGTCGGACTAGTAACTTTCATGACGTTAATAGTCCGATGGACTAGTAAGTTTCGCTTATCAACAGTCAGCGTTTGTTTACGCCTTTCCATAATAAAGACTTGGCTTCAGCAGATGTTCTGTAGAATCAAGGCAGTGACCATTGTAAACACAGTCATAAAATATTAGCATCAGAAGATAAAGTCAATTTCTGCCTCGGAAAGGTGCATTTCTATAGCAAGAAGCCATCCGATTTTGCGCATTTCGCTTAACAGCGCCAATTATGGTCCTGTCATTAACAGCGGAAGTTTGGTAATTGATCCTAATTAATCTGATAACGTATGAAATGAAAAATGACGTGGAAATAGTCAAATGTTAGTTGTTAAGAGATTTTTATTTCCAACAAATTTATGGCATTCTACAACTTTATATGCGGAAAGTTATACAGATTTAAAATCTCTCCCCTCAACCATAAATAAAAACAATTTTGTTTCTTGTGTTTCTTTTGGATCATCTGATTGCAACGCGCGCTGTTATAGAGGGGCTGAACTTCACTATATTAGACATGGATAGTGAAGCGATCGTACTTTTGTTTTACTTTTTTCTTTTTCTCTTCATTTTTCTATTGCACATTATATATAATATATAAAATTGAGAATAACCTGTTTTAAAGCATCTCTATCTCTCTCTCTCACACCCACGCATACAACATGGAATCCAAATCATAAGTTCGGTAAGAGTTTACATATTCCCTGATTGCCAAGCTTTCTACAGTTAGCGACCTCATCGTTCACACCAAGTCATAAAGATGTGTCTTCCGTGAAAGATTTTTAATGATTCTGATAATGTTTGGAAGAATTTTTCACCAAAGTTAACATTTAAAAAGTAACGATTGAATGCTTATTAATTATAACTAAATGTTACTTTTCAGTGCATGATACGATGACATTTTTAGGAATATATTCAGAAAATATTAAAATTTGACCATTTATAAATCTACATATACATAAATTTGGAAAAGTTCATAAAAGTTAGAAAATTAATACTAAAACTGTGTTAGACGTAGCATCATGGAGCAAAAAGCACGAACGAATATTCCCACAATTGGGCGCGAACTCCCGACCTTGTGTTCCCGAGTCAAGTACGTGTGCGTTTGCGTGTGTGTGCGTGCTGGTATGACACTTTATCCACTCGACCACAGTAACAAACTACAAAGTGGTATACCACACACAGAAACACGACAAAAACTATTCAAAGAAATTAGTTTGTATGTTTGTTTGGTTAATTTTTTATTTTGTTTTTGGCTCGCTAGCCAAACCCTTAAACAGTCACAAACAGGAAACTGCATATTTTACATTTACATCGAAATAATTATAAGAATTAGATCAATGTTACTATTATGTTAATGACACATCATTTCCATATAACTACTTTTTTCTATGATGATAAAAATAGTTTTTATATTTTTCCCTTACAAGAACAAACGAATACGTTGAGGTCCGATTAATTAGGAACAATTACCAAACTTCCGCTGTTAATGATGAGACCATAACTGGAGCTGTTAAGTACAACGCGCCGAGTCAGATGGCTTCGTTTGATAAGAACGCACCTTTTCCAAGCTGAAACTAACATTACCTTCTGATGCTAATATTTTATAACAGTGTTTACAATAGCCACTGCTTTGATCCTGCAAAACATCCACTGAAGTCAAGTCTTTATTAGGGAGAGGCCATTTAATTTTAAGTGGGGGGGGGGGGGGGCAGAGGCACATGCTTTGAAACATGTTTCTTGCTCTGATTTTGTTATATAAAGGACACTGTGCCATTCCTTTTCTTACTTTAAATAATCTGTGTCAGCTATACTGTAACATCTCGTATTTCAAAATGAGGCACAATTCCCTCCTTGCAAGACAGGCAAAATGTGGCGTTTTATAGAAGGTGTTCAGCCACCGGAAAAAAAACAAAAGTTGAATGAAAATGACATCAAAGAGTGGAATAACTGTTATGATAAGGAAAAGCGTAATCAAACGTTTCAGAAGACATGGTCAAAAGACAGGGAATGGCCGAATTATGATGAGGAGAAGAACGTTATGCGGTATAATTGGGGTACGGAATTCGCAAAAACAAGCACAGAGAAAACATCCAGACGGGTAAGGAGACCAGAACAAACCCCATATGGACCCAGAGTGCAGGTGGAGGACAAGAGAGGAGACATGGATCCCTTTCTGGAATTGGATCCAGATTATCTTGAGAAACAAGGAATGTGAATTGACTGATTGATGATTTGAAGCAAGATTTATACTTCTGTACTTCTGCATTTCATATGATAATGCTATTTATGAAAAAAAATTGTTGTTAATCTCAATACGAGTGTGTGACATTGTTTTGTGGACAGGACTAATAAAGATTTGGCAGGACTAGTAAATTTCTCAGTATACTAGTCCTTCTGGCTACAAAGAAATTTGTGTTAAATTCGAGCCCTGCAGTTTGCACAAGTTGGGAAACTGTTCTTTATGATTGTTGTGTACAATTTTCCACAAATGAAAGGTATTGTCTCTTGGATATCTCTCCTCCAAAACAAGATTTGAATGTCCGATTTGAGTGCATTAGCTTTTAATCCCTGGATATGATCCTGTGACTCGGCATGTCGTTTACGAGTCGAAGTCCTAAAATTCAAGCAGCCCATTTCCAATGTATTGTCCCACACCCCATTTTGACGCAGTGTCATAAACTCCCAGTTCTCGAGAGAACGCATCTTTCAACGACGTCACAACCACAACATTAATGTACACTGATCAACATCAAGTCACACAGACAGAAAAAATTGTTGAAAATCCTATCCTTATCGGTTGTGAAATGAAACAAAGATACATACCATGAAAAAAACGCCATTTCACTAATTCTCTTTTTTTCAATAAGTAAGTCCTCATAAAAATCCTTACTAACTATTCTAACGGGGCAAATCAACTTCCTGCCATAATAGGCATCCAGTCTGCTACTCAACGTGTGTTAGCAACGTGACTCACAGCTGATAACTGCATCAGTACACTGTTTAGAAAGGTGTGCAATGTTATACAGTTTGATGTGGATCTGTCATAACTGATTTTCAGAGGTGGTTCTTTGTTATTATGATTTGTGTAAATTTACAAGAAAGATATACTTTTACGATATATTTCATAATTAAATTAGTATTCTTTACATTTTTGCTTATTTAAATCAAAGTATTAGGATCTTTTATCTGATAATTAAGCAATTTTAATTTAACAGTAAATTTTCAATAATCTTTAAAGACATTCTTGATATTTAACTTATTTTGACCAATTTATTTTTTTAAGATTTGTTTTATAATGGCATGAATGATAATAAATGAAAATAAAACCTTCTCCTGTAATTTAATGTCTTCTGTCTGTGATTGTTTGCATTCTGCATAAATAAGTTGTGAAGGACGCAAAACAGTTTTGATGTTCTAAAAACAGTACATTCAAGGATTGAGGTTCTTCATGTTCACAATGACAATTAAGTATGAGGGAAAAGGTCACATGCTAAATCTAATTATTTTATAATTATAACTACACAATTTTATGATAATACCATCATGATTTTTCCAAATTTGATTCTTTTTCCTTTCGAGACAAAATCTGTGCCAAAACCAAATTAATGATAAATGTAAGAAAGCTTAGGAATGCAAAGTTAAATTTCTGTCTTTAATTTTTCCCATAAACTTGAGTTTTCTATGTCCTATTGATGTTCCTCTTCAACATAGTTTTTTTTTCCCCGCACATATGTACAATGGTGTCACTAAAAGAATAGACTTCTGTGAAGTGCATCATAATGGGTGACGTATTACACAAACTTTCCGACGAGGGGTCGTCTGGTTGAAAGCATGCAAGGGAGAGTATCAGGGAATATATCAATGTCATTTTTTAATGCATAATTTGCTAAAATAAATAATGTTTCTAAAGTAATGAGAGGTATCACTATGAAAGGAGTATATTTTTGAAAAGGTGAAAGTAAGTATTTAAGTGCGTCAAAATAGGGGAGTCCAGAATAAAAGGGTTACTTTTCCCACAACTTTTGCAAATATCACAGAACATACCTACTGTCTTGGTGCTGTGTTGTAACTATTTGTACTCTGACAACTAAGAATTCTGAAACTTTGTTTCATATTTCGGTTTCTTTTTTGGCGGTACATCTAACTCGGCACCTGACATTGTTTTTGAACTATCATCCTTCGTTTCGTGAGAAACTCCACTACTTTCTTCATTCTCCTTTTCACTTTCCACATTCCCGCCACCACTGACTTGAAGTTCACTTTCCACATTCCCGCCAGCACTGACTTGAATTTCACTTGCCACATTCCCGTCACCACTAACTTGACGTTGAAAAAATCTGTAATCTTACGTTTTGTCTTGCCTAATTACACATTCCGGAAATGTAGCAAAGTTAGCGCATGCGCAAATGAGAGGAAAGGGAATCAATTGCAGTACCCCCACATAGGATACACGTGTTTCGGCTATAAATAATTACCGGGATTTCCAAATATTCTGTTGTCTTACCGTACATCTGCAGACTTCGGAATGGAAAGAGGTATTGTGAAGAAAAAAAAATATAATTACTTTTGAATTTATTTTTCAACTCTTATTTATTCAATTTATCTTAACAGCTAACAGTTTTAAATAATGTTTGTATACTGCCGCGCATAGTACATTTTTTATATGCGCGACTTTGAAGCAAGTTGCGGGAGTTCTAGACCAACAAGTTGTTCTGCACCTTTTTTTTTTTTTTTTTTTTTTTTACTGGTGGCGGAGAACAACGGCGCAATGCACTAATTGTGCTGAAGCGTACGCCTGTGTATAAGTCGGATTATCGGACCGCTCGCTATTAATTAATAAATTTATTTAGACTGACCTTTGTATCCAGACGGTAAGTATAATCCCTCTTCTAGTATGGGACTACTTTCTGTGAACATATACAAAGACTCAAAGCCGTGTTGCAATGTATACGAATGGCCAATTTGAAGTTGAGACTTGATTAGTGTGAACTTTTAAAGGATGAAGTCGGCTTCCTGGGACATGGAGTCGTAAGTATGGAGTTAGCACTGATCCAAATAATGTTGCAAAAATACTCCAGTGGAAGGAGCCAGAAAATGTGATTGAACTCCGTCAGTTCTTGGGTACCTGTTCCTACTACAGACACTTCATTTGAGTCTTTTCAAAGACAGCCAACCCATTGTTTGACTTAACCAAGAAGGACAGCTCATTGGAATGGACAAAGGAGTGCCAAGTAACTTTCAATCGGTTGAATGCAGCTCTATCAGATCTGGAAGTCATGGCTATTCCGAGAGATGAAGGAACTTTCATTCTTGACACAGGCGCATGCGATGCTGGAATAGGTGCAGTCCTGTCCCAGATTCAGAATGGCCAAGAAAGGGCTATCGCTTATGCAAGTTGATCACTGAACAAGTCTGAAAGAAACTGCTGTGTCACAGATAAGGAGTTGTTGGCCGTTCAGTATTTCATTGAATATTTCAAACATTACCTAATGGGAAGAAAATTCACAGTAAGAAGCGATCACCAAGCTTTAAAGTGGTTGTTTAATCTGAAAGACCCAAAAGGTCGAATAGCTAGATGGCTAGAAATATCGTCTGGGTATGAATTTATAGTAGAGTACAGACCAGGTTCTAGAAACGGGAATGAAGATGGATTATCTCGCTATTGTAATCAGAGGGACTGCAATTGTTCTGATGTGGACACAGAAGAATATCTGAAATGTGGACCATACAAGAAATGTCAGAAGGAGGCAAAAGAGATGCAGAGTAGCCCACAATTATCTTCATCAAACACTTGTAGAGTGAAAATAAATGATTTGAATGATCAAATCTGGAGTAGAGTTGTGGATAAAGTACATATCAGAATGCACCATATATGTCAACTCATCAGTCAATTTCTAATACTGATCATGGCACTTCTACACTTGGTGAAATGTCCCAGTTTTCCATGTCAAGGTCAGACATGAATCCCATCACAACCATCATCTGAGTTATCAAATGAAGAATTATCTAGGAATATTGGTCACGTGAGACCAGGGTTAAAAGTCAGCCAGGTAAGGCTGGGAGTAAAGACTGGTCACTTGAGACCAGGGTTCAAAGTCACCCAGCTAAGGCTGGGAGTAAGGACTGCCAGTTACGGCTGGGGTTAAAAGCTGGTCGGGTGAGACCAGGGTTAAAAGTTGGTCAGGTAAGACCAGGGTTACAGACTGGTCAGGTGAGACCAGGGTTAAAAGCTGGTCAGGTGAGACCAGGGTTAAAAGCTGGTCAGGTAAGACCAGGGTTACAGACTGGTCAGGTGAGACCAGGATTAAAAGCTGGTCAGGTGAGACCAGGGTTAAGAGCTGGTCAGGTAAGACCAGGGTTACAGACTGGTCAGGTGAGACCAGGGTTAAAAGCTGGTAATGTGAGACCAGGGTTACAGGCTGATCAGGTGAGAACAGGCTTAAATGTCAGCCATGTGCAACAAAAGTCAAAAGATAATTCCAATGAATCAAGACAAAAAGATTCATAAGTTGAGATCAAAATTGCAGGACATGTTGACCTTCTTCAGAGTTATAAAGTTGTCTAGTCTGCTGCATTTGAAGATGGGGTTCAAGCTAAGCAGAGGGTCCATAACAGAAGTTGTGGAGAAGATAAAAGAAATTATCAAGAGTATCCTTTGTTGCTTTAGGTGCAACTTTATGCAGAGCATACATGGATGTACATGTAGTAGAGTGACAACCCACAATGATACCAGTTTTATGGGATCTTACATTCCATAGTCACAAAATTAGATGACATTTTATATAAAGCAATTACAGCAAGAAGACTCTGACATTGGTCCAGTTTTAAGATGGCTGCAAAGGAACAAAAGGCCATGTGCACAAGAGCTTGCCAAAGCAAGTCCAGCTACATGCCATTATGTACTCCAGTGGAATGATTTTGTTATTTTGAAATGAGGTATTGTCTGTCTTCAGAAAGTTTAATAAAAGGGATGGTTCAGGGTCATATTTTCAGTTACACACTCCTAGGCCTTTGCAGAGAGAGGTTATGTACCAGATGCATAATGGGTTGCTCTCTGGACATTTTGGGAGAAAGAAGACTAAAGAGAAGATATTGCAGAGGTACTACTGGTATGGAGTGAGAGAAGATGTGGAGCAAACAAACCTCCAACCACTAATCCTAGAGCGCCATTAGGGTCCATGATGGTAGGTGCGCCTATGGACAGGTTAGTGACAGACATTCTTGGACCATTTCCTAGAACACAAAGAGGAAACAGATACATACTAGTTATTATATACCATTTTACCAAATGGGTGGAGGTATTTCCTGTGCCTGATCAAACAGCTGATACTAAAGCCAGGGTTATTTTGAATGTAGTTATAAGTCGGTAGGGATGTCCAATTGATCTGCACAGTGACCAGGGTCCGAAGTATGAAAGAAGAATTTTTGCAGAACTTTGTGAACTTCTTGAGATAAGAAAGACCAAGATAACACCAAGGAATCCCCATGGCAATGGTCAAGTGGTGCGATTCAGTAAGATGCTTGTCCAGATGATAAGAGCATACCTATCAAAGGAACAAAATGAGTGGGATTTAAACCTTGGTTGACTTGCTGGTGCATATAGAGCATTGCCACAAGAGAGTACTGGGATGACTCCTAACTTACTGATGTTGGGTCATGAAGTAAGATTACCTGCAGAAGTCATGTTTGGTAGCTGTACAAACCATTTCAATGAAACTGTATCAACCTATGGAGTCTATGTGCAGTTGCTGAAGGAGAAGATGCAGAGAGGTCAAAGCCTAGCTTGTAAACATCTCCAGGTAGCGGCCAAGTGACAGAAGGAAAACTATGATGTGAAACAAGCACTCCATGTTTACCAGCCTGGTGATTTGGTGTGGTATCTCCACATGTCCAAAGTTACAGAAACCATATGATGGACCATATTTATAGTTTGATGTTCAAGGCAAGCAGAAGGTCATTCATCATGACAAGATGAAACTGTATAGAGTAAACTACCCTGCTGAATGGATCAAAACTGTGCGACTTGAAATAAACAGTTCTCTTCGCTCTCTCTCTCCACTTGTTGATGTTAGGGTCTGTCACTGACTGGTCCAGTGGTGTAAGAGTAATGGAAAGTATCCATTATTACACAATGCTTTCATATATTTTTATTTTTATTGTTTCATACTCAGTTCTAGCATGGCTGCCAAACAGATTGAGATGTCGAATTTCATTAATACAAGGGGAAGGGCCTACCAGTGCCTTAGATGCTATACAGGAGAATGTATCCGGGTTATTGAACATATTTACAGTAAACACATTGCCCTAGACTCTGTACCATTTTATTGTTCAATTTGCAAGTTCACTTGCTCAAAACAGACTGACCTGGAGCAACATGTTGAGCGATATCCAAAGGATCGAGGATTGGTACAGGAGCTACGAAAACAGGGTGAGATTGTGAACGAAATGGCTAGCCTACTACAAAACCCTCACCCCTATGAGATATTAGATATGGATATGAAGAGGCTGACAGAAGTAGAGAGAGTTTGTTCCACTCACGAGAAAGGAAGAGTGAGCACTCAAAGGCAAGACCCATTAGAATCAAGTTGCCAGATGATGTGCTGGAGGAGGCCATGGTTGCAACCGGACTGTTGGACAAGCCTCATAATGAAGATATCTTCCCAGGACTCTTGCACATGGAAGGACCAGGATATACACCATTTTCTGACAGGTCTATCCCTAAATCTATAAGTATTTCATTAGCATCAGCTCCTGCTCCATATATTGTTGCCCTCACACCTACAAGCAGTTTTCCTATTATTGCCCCCCTATCAGTAAAAAATGTCAGCAAACTGAATGCAGCTACATCCACCAAATGGGATACCAAGAAGAGCGAGTCAAGTTCTAGCTCGGGCACAACAGTATCATCATGTTCAAACAAACTGATAGACAAGCTGGGCAATGTCATCTCTGGCCTGAACAGGACAATGGGTGTAGCTGTAGATGCATTAAGAGATGGACTGCAAGACTCAGCCAATGCATCAAGAGAAGTTGCAGAAGCCCCAAGGGAGCAGAATTTTTTTTATGGAAATGAAGGCAACCATGGAAGAGGTGCTACAACAAATCAAAAGTTAAACCATCAGAGAGTTAGGGGCTGGAAGACAGGAGGAAAGTGGTGTAAAAGAGATCTAGGAGCAAGGAAGATAGGAGGAGTGAAGAAAGAGTAGATGAAAGAGACATAAAGAAGAGGAGATACAAAAGGCGACATCATAGACATTAAATTAAACATAACAATATTGTTTCATATATAAATATATATATATTTTTATATCAAAATATCAGATTGGATTTTATGCTAAAATTCAGTTTCATAATGTTGCAATCATTATTCATTTGGCCCATGTTGAAAATCACAACACTAACATTTTTTATTTACTTATAGTGATGCTGACATTTAAATCAAAATAAACTTTAAAGATTTTTTTTTCTTCTCTTTTTCAGTGTCTTTGCAATGTAACGGAATCAAGTATTTATTCCCATGTAATATATCCCAAGATGGGGCTCCGGGTGGCCGAGTGGTCTAAGGCGCTTGCCTTTACCGATCACTGCCATCTCATCTATGTCCGCGTGGGTTCGAGTATTGGGCTCGGCCAATGTGGTTATGTGAGAAAGCTTGCCAGTAGCTTCCGTGGGTCAGTGGTTCTTCCCGGGATTTTCCCCCGAGTTCTTCCTCCACCAGATATACTGGCCACCATGTATAGACTATCATGTGCTGAAAAATGGCGTTAAACCCATAAAACTAAACTAAACTATATCCCAAGACCATTTCTTTAAAGAAAAATGTTTTTAATGTGCATGAGTTTCTTTTCTAATAAAAGTAATATTGAAATTCTCGATGCATATATTCTGAATGATGATATTGAATGTCAAGTTAGAATTTGATTTATTTATGGAATAGTTATGGGTTCATGTTGTGATTCAGGAATTGTACAAAAATTCAGTTTTTATATATTATTAGTAGTATACTCAGTTTCTTAGCTTATGACTACAGTTATATTTATGTCATATTTGAGCTCTCAAGTCACTCTTAATATCATCTATAATTATTTTCTCTCATCTGTTGATACTTTACAATGATTAATTGTTTCATTTATCTGCTATGTTAGCAGATTGACAATTTTCATGTTGTTGTTATTATTGTTAATTTGTTTGGCAGAAAACACATTTGTTGTGTAAAGTGTTCAGCATATTTTTACATGGCTACAGGTATATTTATACATGATCTGAGTTCTCAAGTCATGTTCAGTCTCATGTATAATTATCTTCACTTACTGTTTATATTTTCAGATATTGTTTTATTTATTTGCAGATTGACACAATGACAGTATTGTCTGGGGTTGTTGTTGTTGTTGTTATGCTTATTGTATAGGGCAGGAATCAATTATATTTATGTTCAAAAACTTTACTTTTCTAACCAGGGCTTATTTATGGTATTATAATTTGTATGTTTGTGAGGACACTTCACATTAAGCAGAGGGTAATGTGAGGATTTAGCATGTTTACAGTAGTGTTGCATCTGTAGAGGGAGGAGAGGATCCCAGTTGATATGTACTGAATATGTTTTTATGAATAATCATCAGTGAAATTCGTTGACAGTCAAAGCTGCTAACTCTAATGTTATAAATACCTGTATCTGTTATGTAATTTTCATATTGTATCTTGTTTTTGAGCCTGTGATCGGCATTTATTTCCCTCTGTGTTAATATTTCGTCTAATGCTGAGTTTGACCTCATTCCGGTGACCTCACAAGGGTTCACTTCTGGGTCATCGCTAGTTTCAATTTCCGCTACAGTTTGTAAAGATTTAGCAGATTTTTTTCTGTATTTCACCACAAGGAAATTCTGTTCCGTGTAAGGTAATTGTTATCTAATGAATAATTATTATGTTAATTTAAAAGTTCTGTTGTTTTTCACTGAATAGTGTCAGGGAATTACGGGATTTCGTAAGCTATATAAACCAGATGCTTGGCGGAATTGTGAGGATGGTCAAACGTTTTCCTTAGGGAACCATTCCCATTTTCGGTCAAAAACCAAAATTATAGGTACATAAATTAAATTTATTAGTAATTCACCTGGTAGTAAATAAAACTAATTTGACTATATTCTATTTCAGATAAAGGAGGGTGGAATTTTTGCATGTCGTTCAATCACATATAATAAAATTTGCTGGATATGTAATTTATTAAGTAAAATCATTACATGTAACTTATTTCCTTGCCATTATAAACAGGCAGCTTTAATTTTCATATAGCAAGGGTTCAAGAAAAGTTTAATTGCCCATATGAAGATTTAGTGATCTGAATTTTGTATTCTAATTCCATCATTCTATTTATTTCAATTAGTGTAATTGAAATTTGAGTTGTACACCAAAGTTTGTTTTGTTTCTTTTACTGTGATATTCACCACTGTGGCAGTATAGTCAAATAAGATGATAGTTTAAATTTATTTTAACTCTCAAATATATTGTTAGTTACATATTTACATTTGTTATTCTTGAGTGTGATTAACTTATTATTTTGGTAATAAACTGAAGAACCTTAAATCAGAGTTTGTATTTCTCAATTACTTTTAGGATATATATCCACATACACACACTCAGTTGTAAGCAATACAATTACATCTAATTACATACATCCACAATGTTGACAGTCACATATACACAAGCTACCGAAGGCCGTCACAATACTATCTCAATACTTCTATAAAGGAATCAGTGGAAATGTATGGTCTCGAAAATAGATAACTGCTTGTGGATGTTCTATGTCCTTTAAAAAAAAAAAAAAAACTTGATAAACTATTTTAAATTTCTGGTTAATGTCTGTTATGCTATGATTTGTCTGATGAGCAATAAAATCAATATATTGATACAAAGAAAATGACTTGTTGTGAGAAGCATAAGTTCTGACATAACATAAGTACCTGCATAGTGATGCAACGGCCAAGAAATTGCAAGGGAGGCAACTACATCATGACTAAAAATAGCAGAATGGGAAAGCGGATCACTCCTGAATAAGCAATCGACTCATCTGAAAGTGTGCTTAATATCCCACTGAAAATCAATCTGCGGTAGACATAAGGTATTCATTTTGCTTGTTATTGTAAAGTTAATTGTACATGCATATGTGGAACCATTGTAAGACTCTTGTTCTCTATTGGACTAAATGTACTAATGCAGCTCCCATAGTAAACCTATGAAAACATCATATTAACAATTCAATAACTTTAAATTAAATTTCTGAACACTCATGATCATTGATGCCAGCTTCTCTGTAGAGAAAACCATATGAGCCGCTGTATTTTCTGGATCTACATGTGTTTTCAATTCCATACCAAAGAGTCAGGTGCTAATTTCTGTAATGAGTTTTCCAAACTCAGGTCTGCAAAAGGACTGAAATTCCATCAATAAAACATTGTCTTCTGTTTTTTTTTCAGTTACAACTAGGATAAGCTCTCAAAGATTCTTTTTCCTAAAATCATACTTTCATTATCAAGCAATCCTGGCCAAACAAACCATTATATACATGTACTCTATTTTATGTTCACCCATTTCTAGACTGGTTCCCATTCTTTCATATCATTAGTACCATGAGTCCTTCAAGGTATGATCCATAGGATTTACCTTTAAGTTGCGAATGAGTCACAGTGTACATAATATACGTGTGTACCTGATATGCAAAGGCTATTTGCACCACACATGTAGCATTCATGGCAATAACAAGCCTAATTCACATGATAGTTGCATATTTTGTATAATTGACATTAAGTTTCTGCATTGTAGAATTGAAATTGTCAGAAGATCATAATCTTTTCTACATTAAAAAAATATATTAATATTCACCCTTGATTACCTTTAAGGCCAAATTTGCAAGTCATTGTAGCTAAAACTGGTACAATGTTACACTCATTCATTGCACAGGCACTTATTGAAAATCCATTTACAAGTATCGGTTAATGGATAGAGGACTGGGAGATCCAAACCTGTAACAATGTTATTACAGGTTTGAAAACCCCCATCCATCTATCTGTTAACCAATACTCTTAATTTCATATGTAACAAGTCCCTGTATTGGATGATTTGATGCAAGCTCACAGTACTTTGGACTTGTCTCTAATATATTCACTGGTTGACATGCAGATAGTCATTGCTACAGTAGGTACACAGCAGCTGTGCGAATAGTCTTTAAAAAAAATCTGTACTCTGCCGCTGTGCAAATAGACATTTCCGACTTATTTTACATTCTTTTCTCTCTTCCAAGTTACATAAATTCTAGAAATTTGTAACTTAAATTATAAACAAACTATAGATTGTTATATCATTTTTTATCAGAACTGAGTTGTATGGTCAAAGTAGGGTGGCCACTGATGGAACTCAAGAATACTGGACACTCCCCTGCCAAGCCCTACTCACACATAAAAAAATGATCACGTTAAGGCCAGGTGAAATTTAGGTCACTAAGCATGTGACATCATCCAAACCCAACCTATGTAAAGGTGTTATAAGGACGCACACACAGATAATTCTGAATGGACCTTTTCATTCACAGGACCAATATAATTGTGATCTTAAATAAATGACATATATTAACCAATGAAGACAAACAATATAACATTCAATTGTGATTCTTAAATGCTGGACATTTCAAAATAAAAATACCAGACTTCAAGGTGTCCAGTGCCGTATCAGTGCTGGATAGGAGACATCAGCTAAAAACTGGACTGTCTAGTATAAAACTGGACAAATGGAAACCCTAGGTTAAAGTGAGCATTGCCGTCAGTGATCATTATTTTTTAGAATTTTATTTACTAATTTCTGTCTTTAATTAGTTTTAGGAAGCTGTATACATGCATCTTTATGATGTTCTTCTATGCTCAATTAGATCTATTTTTGTTTTAATTCCATTTCTGAGAATTTTCTTTATGCTGTAAATAGATCATTTATTTTCTTAAATTATAGATGCAATACTTCACATGATTGACATTGCAACATTTAATCCTGTTTAATTCAATACATTATAAACATAATTCCAGAATTTTTGTAAGAAGTTAGAATATCTAAGTCATTGTGAATGTTGTTCTCACTGACTTGATATGCTCAATTAAATTCAACCCTATTCATGTTTAATCTAACACTTCATGAACATAATTTAAGTTTTCATAATTTACTAGTTTGTTCACATCATTTAGTTATTCTCACTGATCTGACAAACTCAATTCAGTTCAACTTTATATCAATACAGTTTAAATGTTATACAAATACATTCAAATATTATTGATGAGCATATCAATTCAATTCAAACAAGTACTAAGCCATGGTTGAAGAGTAAAGTTTAGTAAGTGTTCTCCTTGCAGATTTTACATTTAACCCCTCATCCATCACATTCCTCAGATGAGAGGTCTATTTTCTATGGTGTATAATCAAACTGTAAAAGTTGTGGACTCGTCAGACTGGTAGGGGATGGAGAGTCTAGACTGGATTACAGATTTAATATCTGAATGTGTTTAATAAAATCAGTTCCAGAAAAACTATGTTCCTTGGTCTTTAAGCTAGCTAAGAATGATAAAATAAACACACACATGTGCACACACAAATCAATGGGTACAACCTTCTAACCTGAACCCCTAGGTCCTTTCTCAAGTTACCTGGTTAATGGCTTATATGGTGTTAGTACAGATACCACTCACCATGTAGCTATGTTACAAAGCAGGTTAGCATGCAACAGAGGGTGACTAAAAGCCAAAGGGTGCATACAGGATGAAAGCAGCATATACATTCATGACAGTAAAAGGAAAGAGCATGCTAAAAGTGCAATACACACAACACAAAAATAACTGCGTTGCTAACATACAAAATACTTGTAGTTAAAGGTTAATATCATGGCTTAAAAATGTCCACTTGTATACTCATATTTACAATTGGTGGCTGAGGAATAACAAGTCACTTCTTCAAGATGCTCGTACAACTAGATGAATAGCTTTTTAAGCAGATTCAGTATTATGTACAGTGTTGGATGTGTAAAATTGGCCTGGGACAAGCAAAAATTCAAAGTCACTTGCCCTTCTGGGTATGTAGCCAGCTGAGAATATTTGATTATTGTTTAATAAGAACTGTCCAATGTGATTTTGAAAAATAATTTTCCATGACGTTATCCCAATTTGTTCTGATGTACAATTAAAAGGTCTGTGTGGACAGTTCAAATTATATGTACGTAAATCTGTCCAACATCTGCCCATTGTTCATCTGAAATCTAAAATTTCTATCCATTTTTGTTCCCAATCATTTTGTGCTTATTATTTTTGTCTGCTACATTTGTTTGGAAATTGACAAGTAGGAAATAAATTTCTTTGCACTTTTTACTCTAAATGAACTTTTGACCGACCTCAACATGATAGAATGAGACTTCTTATATACCCACCATAAGGCAGAGCATATTATGTTATGAAATTATCTCTCTCCATTCATTACTAATTTGATTTCCGCATAGTAACTATAGTTGTCCACCACCTACAGTTACCAAACTTTATGAATAGCTTGCACTTGGGGTAAGAAAGAATCCTACTGATTTTGGGCTCAAAGGTCAAGGTTCCTGTGATTCGAAGAAGGAAACCAGTTTCTGCATAAGTTCTCCATTATATGCAATTACCAAACTTAGCTTGCACTTGGGGTAAGGAAGAATGCTGTCGATTTCAGGGTAAAAAAAAAAGTCAAGGTCACTCTGACTGAGAAAAGAAAACTGGTTTCTGCACAATGCTAAAAACTCGAGTTCTTCACAACCTACAGTTACCAAAATTTGTGGATGGCTTCCACTTGTGGTAGGAAAGAATCCTATCAATTTTGGGCTCAAAAGCCCAAGGGTACTGGTACTCTGAAAGAAGAAAAATTGTTTCCACACAATAAGTTGAGTTTTCCATCATTTACATTTACCAAGCTATGTGGATGGCTAGCAATTGATGTAAGGATGAACTTTATTGATTTTGGAGTCAAAAGGTCAAAAGTCAAGGTCACTGACTTAAATAATTAAATAAAATGGTTTTCATACAATAACAAATAAACATAAGTTCAACATCACAGACCTGGCCCAAACTTTGTGGATGGCTTGCACTATGGGTAAGGAAGAAGTTACTGATTTTGGGGTCAAAATGTCAAAGGTCACCGACTATAAGAAGAAAAACAATAACCTTAATTCTACATACAGGGCCCTATTAAGATCTGTAGAGGCCATAAGCACTAAAAAGATTATGGTGCCCTCCCATATTTTATTCAAAATAAAAACAATATTAAACCGTAATTTCTCTTTTTTTTTTGTTTTGGTGCCCCTGCTTTGCTGGTGCCCTAAGCACGTGCTTAGTCTGCCTATTGGGTAATCCAGCACTATCTACATAACAGACCTGTCCTAATATTTTGAGAATGCCTTGCACTAGGAGTTCTGATGAAGCCTGTCAGTCTTGGAGTTGATGGTTCAATGGTATACCCTGACCAAAAATTAACTACTTCATGCAAACTTTGACTTGTTCGCTTACGTTGAAATGTATTACATGTATTCTTACTTATTCGCTGTTTTCAAGAATGTACTTTTTCACTGATAAAGTAATACAGATTACTATTTATTTAGTTAAAATAATGGAATAAATGGTCTTTTTTTTTAAATGTATAAATTATAAGGACTAATTAAAGTTAATTACTTTCATAGTCTTTCTGTGAGAGCTCATGTGGAAAAATGACTTGTCTTAAAAGTACATAAATTGCAGGATCAACTTAATACAGATTCTTCTATTGACCAACAAGGTCAGCTCACATGGATATCAACTGGTGCTAGAGAAAATCAGCAATCCCTTTTCTTGTAATAGATCTTTATGAGGACTGAGTAAATTTTGTCATACAACTGTATTTTTAACTTCACCACATCCCTGTAGCACATTTATGTCATGAACAATATACTCCAAGAAATCTTCATCAACCTTGGATACATTTTGAGCAAGAGATAAGTGGACATCAATCTTTTATGAATGGCAGTGTCTTACATGCACAATTTCTGTCTCCTGATATGAACTTTCAGTGGAGCCATCCAATATTACCAAAACAAATTTGGCAGTTGATAGTTTATCATTGATTTTGTTTCTGTCATTCTTGGCAATGAATATACACTGTAGTAAATTAGGTGGCTTTCTTGTCAGTCCAATTCTGCTTTCATACATCCAGACATTTGACTTCATCCAATTCAGTAGGTAAAACATAATCTATATATGGCCTGCCCTTCTTACAGAGGGCATGTGCATTTCTAAATAGATAAGTCTTAAAATATTTCTCTGATTCAAGAATCTCAGTGCAGTGGCCACTACAGATGTACTTGGATCCAAAGAAGCATTGTACTTTTTCATCTTAATCTCATGGTTCAGTGAATTTTTGTAGCAAACAATACTGTTCTTGACATTTTTACATTCTGTAATAAAAGTTCCATTTATTTTTTGTAAATATATCATGCTTTACATCTACTTAATGTGTCGCGAGTGGGGATTTTTGTTTTGAGCCAGGATTATTTTTTTCTTGTAAGATAATTTATTTTTCTCGTCTAATAACATCGACATAATTGTTTTTAAGTCAAAGGAAGAATTTTTTTCAAGCTATTTGAGTGCAATAATTTTTTAAAACAAAAATTCCTGACCCCACCCACCATCCCCACAAAAATTAAATGCTTGGTCCCTATGCTGCCATTTATAATTTAGTGTACAAGACCATTGAACCAGACTATATAACACACTATAATAATTACATTGAGATATTTTACAACACAATAATTACCATCAGAAAGCAATTGTAATGAAGTAAATAGCTAACTTGTGTAAAAACAGCTTCCTGTACATATAAGTTAGATTTCTGTCAAATCTCACTACACAAATATTGGACACTAAAATGTTAGTTTAGTGTGAACCTAGAAGATGCTTATAATTACCAAGTTTCATGATTCAACCATGAACAGTGAAAAAGGGAACATAAATACGATGAGTAGCCCAAGTCAGTGAATAGCAAAACACAGACTGTAGTGACCTACTTCTGCAAATAATGTGCAGCTTACATAGATACTCTGCCCTACCAAGTTTTATGATGCCAATCTCCTATGTGGTCATGAACCAAAAAGTGAATCAATAGTGGATTTATTCATAATTATAAAGTCAGCTACCTTGGCCCCTCCCCATGGAATTGATGGCATGGTAAAAACCTACAACAAAATGGACCTAGGAAGTAAGAATGATTGAATTTAAATGAAGCTGTACCAATGTAAACATTCTTTTCAGGTTTTTAAATTTCTTTGCAGGGCTTTAGTTGCTCATGAACAAATAGATTTTAGATTTCAACTTGCTCCTTGAACTTTTTATATTCCCTGCATCTTGGCAAAATATCAAGATTATATAATTCATTTTATAACAGAGTTTGTGTATGCACTAAGTTATTTCAGTTATGATCCAGAGCTCTCGATAGTGTCCCTGCTTCCTGGACCTTCATTTTTCAGTCCTGGACACTCAGTTTCTAAACTTCGGTCTACAGTTTTCTACACCAAAATCATGGTGCTGTAAGAAGCAAGTAATATTCATAGTAAACGATAAAATAATAGACAGGGGCCCCTGAAAGAATGCCCATAAATTTTACCAAAAGACTCACATTGATCTTCAACCCTTTAATGCCATAATCAATACATGTCCTTGTCTCATATGGAAACCATCTACACAATTTACTCAAGGCATGTGGTACAGAACTTAAACAGTTTTGTGAAAATCATTTTTCCTACTGTCCATGTGGCCTCGACATTTGACCACAAAATCCAAACTTGTCTTCTATATCTCAGATGCATGCCATCCACAGAGTTTGGTCCAATTACTTGATAAAGAAGTCAAGATATTCATGGAGAAACAATTCTTAGCTCTACTGGTTATAGACCAGATGTATTAATTTGTTGGCATATTGTCCATGGTACATCTGCCCATTAGCGCAAGTCTGTTATTGCTACCTTCCTTAACTACTTGGAGGAGTGCCATGAAAATTTACACACACATTCATCCAATGGTCTAGTTGGTCCTAAATGAAAATGTTGCTGCTTGGATATCCAATATGGCCACCACAGCAGCTATCTTGAAAATTGTATCCCTATTCTTTCTCCTGAATGGATGATTATATCAACATGGGTTTTCACTACAAGACTTCTTGTAATGTCTTGTTGGTCCTAAATGAAAATTATACTGATCTGATGTCTAGTATGGTCATCATGGTGACCATCTTGAAAATCATGTTATTACTAATTGTGTGGAAAGTTTTCCTTCTTTTAGTCCCTGTGATCTTGAAATTTATACATTCAGATCTCTTCCTTGCCCCAAATGCAAGCTACATGTATTTACAAAGTTTTGTAACATTAGATGGTGGAAAACTTGAGTATAGTGCAGAAACAAAATAGAGATGGATGGACACACAACAGCATACCATGATATACTTCACATCATGACATGTGTATAAGTACAGAGATGTAGATATTTTATGATCGTGTATGGTCACATACCTTTTATTCGCCGTGTCCATTCACATGTTGATAAAGAAACATCACAGCAATTGACGTAGACATCGATGCCCTCTGTACTACGTGTTTCAGAAATGTTTACCTCCTTTCCAAGAAGACGCTTGATCAGGGTTGTCTTGCCTACACCGGCGTGTCCGACAACCATGACCCTGATGCTGCAAACAGTCTCCTTTCCATCTTTTAGAGCCTCTTCAAAAAGTTGGATGGATCTGTCATTCATGTTCAAAATTTCTATTGGGATACCTGTGCATGTAATGGATGATTAGTTACATATATATTATCGACATTGAGGCAGATTAAAAAATACTGACTTCTTGAAATGTTAGACAGCTTAATCTGAGTTTTTAAACTATGTCATTCTTACTGGTGCTAAAAGATGTCTGCAACATGCGCGAGTCCACTGTTAAGAAAACTCACCATATACAGTTTATTGGTGTTTAATTATATGCATAATCTAAAATATAAACAATAAATCACAACTTTTAAATCTCCAGTCTGATTAAAATAGTCATCTACTTATATAAAGTAGACCAGACAGGAACCAATAAAGGTTCCTGTTTCGCCAAACTTTGGAATTCCTGGTCCATTATTGTACAGTAACCTACAGACCTGATAGGAGCCAATAAAGGTTCCTGTTCTGCCTAACTTCAGAATTTCTGGTCCAATATTTTGTTAGTAACCTATCAGAATAAGCATTGCATTTTGTGTTACAGAAATTATCAGTTATCGTTCTGAATTAAGATTTTTGCTTTCATAAATGTGAAAGCTCTAATTTGATTTGTGAATCAAAATGTCAACATAACATGGCCTCATATCAGTATCTCGATTTTAATCTGAATGTTAAGTCTATAGAGTGTGGATTAGACATGAAAAAAAAAAAGAAACTAAGTTTAAATGTACAATCTAGTCAAAGAATTAATATATGGCCTTATCACACAAAATGGAATAGTATTTAAGGGGGGGGGGGGGGAGTATATATTGACACTGAGCTAAAGTAACTTGGACACCATTACTTTCAGTTTTGCAGAGATTACAAATTGTACATTTCTTGCCTTAAGTACATGATATAAGTAAATAATAAATTATAATTTATAATATGATATAAAAAAGAAACTAGATGTTTATAATACTAAACAAACAAGTTGAATTCTATAGGCTCCCTTTTCCTTCCACAAATTCTCCATAAAGTTCCTTCAAAAAGGACCAGAGGAAATAAAAGAGTGACCATTTAAATATGGGCTGTCTTTTTTTTTTTTCTTGTTTTATCACTAAAATTCAATTATTATTTTCAACATGTATAATGGATACAGAGATAACAAAATTGTCTTATTCAAATAGATCAGGGTGTATCATTGGCAATTTACATTTTTGGAGAAGTCAATTATTACATAAACCACAAATTAAAATGTTTCAATTAAAAGTATTGCTAATTTCCATTTTTTTCTTTCTTATAACTCTATATTCCCAGCTGATGAACCATTATATTTATATCAAAAAAAAAAAAAATGATTGGCCCTGGTCCCATTCCTTATAAACTACCAAAAGCCTGTTACACAATCATTTCAAACATCAAACTTTATAACAAGAAATTCACTGACAGGTGCATTTGCATGGTACTGGAGGGGGAAAAAAAGGGGAGGGGGCAGTTAAAAATCCATTGTGCAGTGTATATATATATATATATATATATATATATATATATATATATATATATATATATATATATATATATATATATATATATATATATATAAAGAGAGAGAGAGAGAGAGAGAGAGATGTAAGCCTGGTTCTTTTTATTTTTGCTCCCTCGCCTGGAAAAGGGTCTTTTCCCCACCCCCAATCCCCAGGAAAAATCCTGTTCACTGTTCACTGATTCAGTTTCAGAAATGCATGAAAATAGTTCTGTGTAGATAAAAATAGAAGTCTATGAATGTAAATAATGTTTAATGGCTTCCTTTCAAACCTTTAGACCTAACAATAACTTATATTTCATGAAATTGATTATTCATCATTTTTCAAGATTTATATTTAGTTCATATTTACATTCAAAATTACAAACATTACAGTACAAAACTTCACGTTTGTGTGATACCTTTTATTTTTGACACTAATCTCTTCAAACGTTTAATATAAAAGAGTCACCTTTATTAAAGTACATATCCTTTGCCTTAAATATCACTCTATAAATATCTATATCTATTGCATTACAAGATCATTAAGGAACCACCCCAAGAACAGCATGCGACAAAATCAGTGTTAAAATACGTGCTCAGCTTTAGACGTTGATCCAGTGTAAACCAGATTGAATGTCGCGTGCAATGAAAGCACTGCATGAATGAACAATGACGTCACAAAGAACGCTGCGCATGTTGTAAAAATTTTTGCTATCTTGCGCTGGAAATGATTCGGCTAAGTAGCCAGCCGCCATTGTAAAAGTCAATAGTGATTGATAATATTCGTCTGGAAGTTTTGTGATGACAACTAAGGTGCAAATGACTTAACTGTCAGGAATGAGTAGACTTGGGTACAACTATATTGGTATTAAATTTTAAAACAACAAATAATATTTTATTTATAATGTATTTATGATCAATAAAGACGCATATACACGATGACGACGACGACGACATAGAAATTAAAACTCTGAATTATTTCTTCCACTTTGATTTTATTTTAAATCTTTTAAAATTGTTTGTTTGTATAATAAAGTTATAATTGTAACATTTATAACTCACATTTGTTTTACAAACGTGAATCGAAATCCCTTGAGAATTGTAAATAAATGAAGTATGACGTTTTATTTGTCGTGATGTAAAAGTTTATGTGAAATAAAATAATATAGATTTACCTGGTTGATGTAAATACTCCAGTCTGTATCGAGTGATCTCATTACTCCTGTAGCTTGTGGTGTATAGAACTCCATGCTGGTCCTCATAGAATATCTCAATGGGCATTGATGACACTCTGTGTATGGTCACTAGTTCACCTCTCTCTGTCAGCTGATGAATGCTGTTAGAGACATAGTTACACACGAATATAAAACCCCTCGTGTCAACAGTTAATCCCCATGGATACAGTTCTCTATGTTGATACAGAAACTTTTGTGTGTGGGGATTAAAAATATCATATGCATACACACCTCTAATAGTGGAGTCATAAGACGGACACGAGATATAAACCGTGTTGTTCTTTATGGCCAAGTGACTACGATAAATGCCCCCTTTACAGATCTTGTGAATTGTTTCTACATGTTCATCTGTAAGGGACACAACACACCAGCATGTCATGTCCTGTTTCTCACCGCTAACAATAAGTTTGTCCGTGGATTTTACTTTTGCCACTGCATGACAGTAATCAAATACAGTCGTTAAATCTAATGTTTTGACCAGTTTTACGTCATCTATAGATTTAAATGACAGGATTACAATCTTACGGTTATCCAGAATCACACTGACTTCCGTGTTGCTTATAAGACAGACACCCATGGGAATGGACTCCAGTCTGTCTGATGTAGCCAGGAGCTTCCCATCACGACGACTGTAAAGCTGGAGATTCCTCGCATTCCTTTCTACGACCATCAACGTGTCTGCAGACGTCACAAGACCTGTGTAGTCGGGGTCAAGGTCAGCTGTGGAGAAAAGTTATAAAATTATTAGGACATGTCCATTACCAGGCAATAAACAAAATACTGACATATATACTTTATATTAAAATAAAGCATACATTTCAATACAATGAACATAAAATAACATATAAATACATACGTCGACTATATTAAAATAACGCAAAATAACTTGTATTCCTCTGTATATCGTGAATTTCATTTTATTTCTGACTTAGAATAGTCTACTATAGGAACTTTAACCACCATCCATCATTATCGTAATAGTCGCTCTAGCACCACCTCCTCATAATCATCATCTAACTTATTACTAGTTGTACTAGTAGAATTAGTATGTTTGTTTGTTGTTGTTGTTGTTGTTGTTTATTTGTTTGTTTGATTGTTTTTAAGAAATGGGGGAGGAGGTATTTGTTTAACGCTATTTTTCAGCACATTATAGGCTATACATTGCGGCCATTATATTTGGTGGAAAAAGTACCAAGGAATAACCACCGACTCATGGGAAGCTACTGGCAAGCATTTTCACATACCAAACGTTGGCCGAGCATTGACTCGAACCCTCGAACCCACGCGGACATAGTTGAGATGTCAGTAATCTGTGAAGGCGAGCGCCTTAGACCACTCGTACACGGGGGGGGGGGGGGGGGGGGGGGGAGGGGGAGGAGGGGGGATTTGGGATACATATATATATCGTACGTATAATGTCCTTGAACTTCTCCTACACCGTTAGTGCTAAGAGTATTGATTGTACTGACACTTTTAAAATTTGTATCACGATGTAGGTCAAAATAGTTAAAATTAATTAGGAGTTAGAAGTAATTTCACATAAATTTCTCTCAAGTCCTGAGCTGTGCGCCTCACAAGAGGAGAATTTCAGTGGGTGATCAATGGCACATATAAGACTATATGATACTCCTGGGTCTATCCGTACCCCCAAAACTTAGCCCTGGTCCATTGCATAAAACCTATTGAGATGCCCACCCTATAATCATAATACTTACTAGGCATGAAAAGACAAATTTATACATTATTTCTTCACAAAATTATGTATATAACTAATATTGACCACGGGTAATTCATTACCCCTAGAATCTTTGCTCCTGGGTCATAACTTGGAAATAATTGAGCTCTCCACATGGTAACCGTATTTAAACTTACTGGGTATGCGGAGGCAAAGGTATACATGCAACTGTATTTGACCCCAGAGTCCTTCCCTACTCCCAGAGACTTAGCTAACTAACCCTATAACCATGGCATGAAAAGACCAATTAATACATGCAACTTATTTTGACCACAGTGACCATCCCTACTACTGTGGGCTTTGACCCTGAATTATAACTTGGAATATATTGAGTATATATAAGCTTACTGAGAATGAAAAGACAAATGCAATCGAAATCGGACCTGTAGTCCATCATTAACCCACTGGACTCAGCCCATGGATCATTGTTTGAAACTATTGAGGTCCTCGCCCTATAAACAAGTACATCTTACATATTTGCTTGGCATAAAAAGACGAATGCACATACCCAACTGACAATTATACCTTGGTCAGTCCTTATCCACAGGATCAGGGACCTACCTAAATAAGACTCAAAGTACCACTGGTCGGTCAAAACGAGGAAATGCACAGATACATGTTTTACAACAAAGAATACTAGTAGTAGCTTTCGATATTGTTGTTATGTAATAAAATCAAACAAAAATCGAGCATAGAGTAACACGGTCAATTTAAATTCTATTTTGTAACAAAACCGTGCAAAACTTTGGATAGTACTGTACAACATGATGCATAGCGAAGTTGACAAATTTTACTCAGCACGAATTATTTGTAAAAATGACAATAATTCTATGAAAGAAGAACAGCTTTCCGTCAACTTTTTCTTTTGAAAATATGAAACACTTAACGCAACAAATGTACCCGTATTTATTCTTTTAAAAATTATTTTATTATTATTATTATTATTATTTATTAGATTACCATGGCGTGGCGAAACAATCGTGGAGGGGGGAGGGGGGGAGAAAGTCTTAGCCATCTGAACTTAGCACAGGCACTCGTTTCTCTCAGTAGAAAGGTCTACTATTGACAACACCCTCTCCGTTTCTACAAATTATAAAAGGGGAGTGGGAGTTGTTAATAGTTGCTGTTTTTTACTGACCGTAACAATTGCCCATGAAACTCAGAATGAAAATAATAAAAAAAAAAATCAAGGATAAATAAATAGATCATCATCTAATATTCCCTGTCATACTCAACATATGGTCATATACTTATACTTATACTTATTACCTGATTATTTCAATACAAAGTGCCGTTATTATGTAAACTTCTGCAAATTTCCATCTGTGTCGGCTGCTACTGTACCGCCAAATACCGCCTACATGCTTCTCACAACTGATAATTTTTCAGACTACAGCGTCTGTGCGCATTAATCCGAGACTATGTATTGTGACATCATCGGTATGTTGTGACGTATATCGCGTCCTACCTTGTAACATTGTCAGCCCTGTGTTCCATCACTGCAAGAAAAGAATTCTTGACTTTTCCACCACCGTATTGGAAATATCTTTCCATTCGGCACTAAACCACTGTAGAGACCAAATGTGATCTAAATTGAAGAGGAGTGCATTTATCAAAGCGTGTGATTTTATCCAATGGCATTCTATCGCCAAATTTACAGTATTGGGGTCCTATGAGGAATATGCTCAGTTGCAAGGCCAAGGCCATGGGGTTATCAAGTGTAACGTAAACTATTTGTTCTTAACCCGGATTCTAAACTTTAGCAAGAACAAATAATTAAAACTTCAGATGTACCAGTGGGCGTCAAAATAATGGCAGCGGATCATTGTAAATAAATCTCGTCGTCGTTGTCATCATCGTCATCATCATCAGCAGCAAATTATCTCTCAACATCATCATACGCCGCAGGACCGCCATCATCGCTACCGAATTGTTATCATCGTCGTCGTCAACGTTAGCAGTTTCGTCTGAGATGCTCGTTATGTTGTTAATATTGTTGTTGCTGTTGTTGTGATGATGATGATGATGATGATGATGACCGAGTGGTTAAGATATTAATCAGATTTAGTGGTTAAATGAACTTATGTTTAAAGTCCGAGTTTCCTCTGACCCTTCACACCCCATTTTTGATATTTGGACATTTTCACCCCAACATAAATGTCCAAATATCAAAAATGGGGTGTGAAGGTTTCAGAGGAAACTCGGACTATTATGTCTAGTGCTGAGAGAATCTTATGATGTGTGTTTGTGTGTGTGTGTGTGTGTGTGTGAGAGAGAGAGAGAGAGAGAGAGAGAGAGAGAGAGAGAGAGAATTCATTTTGAAATGATCCCTGAACTAAAGAAATAGTTCTACATCACTTCCCACAATATACAATGTAACTTTATTCCAAGGTTTGACAAGCCATGTTCCTAGGGAGTGAATGTGAAGAAGTTCGCGAATAAAATGATACATTTTTTCTTCAGTTTTATTTATTTATTTATTCATTTATTTGCCTTATATGGCAAAATGTTGAAACTAAGTGAAAGTTACTCCCCCAACTCTCCAAAAAAGAAAAGAAAAATTGTTCCTTAGATAAAACTGGAATTAAAATGAAATGAGTTTGGAAGGTTGTACTGTAGATGACATAGAGAATTGTACATATGTGACAGCTAACATATATTTTATACTGGAATCGGTTGATGAGAAACCAGCCTAGTCCACAATAAAATATATCGATATGTTCTCAAAGGATATAACAGTCAATAAAAACGGATAAGTAGCCAGGTAACCATTTGATACAGAGAAATAATAATAATAATAATAATAATAATAATAATAACTCTAGCTTAGCTGTAACCGGATGGAAGTAGGTTCAGTTCTGTACATCCATCGCTCAGCTCGGCAATATTGTCCCTGTCTCCCCATACTCTCTCTCTCTCTCTCTCTCTCTCTCTCTCTCTCTCTCTCTCTCTCTGTCATCGTTGTGTGTCTCTCTCTCTCTCTCTCTCTCTCTCTGTCATCGTTGTGTGTCTCTCTCTCTCTCTCTCTCTCTCTCTCTCTCTCTCTCTCTCTCTCTCTCTCTCACATACACACACACATGCAACTACACACACAACCACGTACTTACACATGGACGCTGACTTCTTTCATCATAAATGATACATTGGTTTTATTTGATATGGGCAATAAACCTATCTCATTTTTTAAGATCTTTTGCGCTACATTTCTTTTTGTCATCGTCTTGTTCATGTCGTGGTAATTATCGTCGTCGTATTTTGTAAATCTGTATTGCAGGTGCCCCATGATAGTTCACAAAGTAATTTAGGACCGACCATTTAATTTTCTAGGTCAGTAAGTGGACCTGGTATTTTCTTTCGTACCAGATTTCATTTTCTATTACCGCAAACTATTTTTTCGTTATCGCGTTATCAGCTAATATAATGGATATGATTATAGTTCGTTCTCTTCTACAATTCAAAACAGGAATATTTTCTTTTTAAAGTTATTTGATGGAGAAAAAATGTTTTTTTTTATTTTTTTATTTTTATTTTTTTAACCAATCCAAGCTCAACCAGCGCCAGAAAATAAAATGACCGAACCCTTATTATTGAGGAAGCTGCTGAGCTGTGAAACAATGAACTGAGTTTGCAGACACGAATATTTGAGACTCTGGGTGCTCTCGCCTTTACCGATCACTGCCATCTCACCTTTGTCTGTGTGGGTTCGAGTCTCGGACTCGGCCAGTGTTGGTATGCGAGAAAGCTTGCCATTAGCTTTCCGTGGGTCTGTGGTTTTTCCCGGGGTTTTCCCGGGTTCTTCCTCCACCAATTATACTGGCCGCCATGCCAAAAAAAAAAAAAAAAAAAAAAAAAAAGACGAATATTGTGGAATAAAGAGACTTTTATCTTTAAAGTATATATATATAATTTTGTACATTTGTACGGCTTTTTTGTGGTCTGAACGCGAAAGCATGCACTTTAGACTTTGCATGTTTAAATACCTTCAACATATCTTCATGGACTTTAGACTTTGCATGTTTAAATACCTACAAGGCAACATATCTTCAATATGATGAGCTAGGCTTAAACTTGAAACCATAAATACATACTGCAAAATAATTCTGAAAGATAACCTATCTTCTCATAAGACGTGTTTCAAATAAGTATTGGCATTTGCCAGACCGTTTTCCAATGAGCCATTTTTTGGAGCATGTACCGTTAGCTAACAAAGTACATTTCATTGCTGTTTCCATCTAAGTAACTATATAATTAGTGCCTTTGAACGTAATACAGAATCTTGCAACACAGTATCAGCATTCGCATACTGAAGGTGTTTATCAACAACATGCAGTCATGTTTATAGATAATAAAAGTGCTGTCGATACATCTAGAAAGAACGAATTTACAGATATAGTGAGGCGAAAATATCGTTAAACATCCAAATTACGCGTTTAAATACAGGTTTCTGTCCATTATTTCTGAGAACTTTTGCACACAATTTTATGTTATCCCAAATTCTTTAAGACGATGTTCCGGTAACTTTATGATTCCGGATTGAGCAACTGCCAAATGCACGTTTATTTTCTGTCTGACCTTGCACTAGACGTGTAACAGGAATTCTTCTAAAAAGAATATAAAAAATTCCCCTTAGTGGGACAATGGCCCGCTTGCCGATACAAAATAATAAAAAACTGGGAACAATAATGGAACGTATGAAAAATTTAAGGTGCCATCAAAATCCAGTGAAGGGTCGAGGAAATCCTCCTCACCGTTTGAGCAAGGGAAAAGCACCACTTAAATAAATAGGTTACTGGTATATATATATATATATATATATAAATGTAATTGAATTACACAAAGTATCAGGTTACTTCGACGCAAGATTGTATTTCAGATGTTGTGGCATTTTCTTTCCTTATGTTTGTCTGTCTATTTAACTCTCTCTCTCTCTCCTACATGTATATAGGTACCTTGTCAGATTCGTTTTGTCAAACATTTTGTTATGTTGTATGCAGTTAGACCCATTTCTACTCTAACTTCATTTCAGTTAGTCTTAAAATCTAATTCAGCGTGTTTTTCTTTTTTTTTTATCTCGGTGAAAATAACTACTTTGTTTCTATGGAATCCAGATAAACCAAACAGCCAGTTATAGGTTTGAATTCTTTAATGAAAGTATCCCCATCTAATTTGTCTTAAGTCAATAATCTAATTAATGGAAGTGGAAAGTCTGATAAACGGACACAGCATCATCATGATGAGGTTCTGCGAAGCTAACCATGCTAGCATGCAGACGAATCTTTGTGCAAATTGTTATTTATGTGTCAATTGTGACGCATATATTATATTCTCCTAAGCTAGACTTGCGATTTATCTCATCTTGTTGTTCAGACTTAATTATGCCAGTATATTTTGTTTGTACTAGAAATTCAGAGGACATATTTAGTATAGTTCATTTAACTAAACCTTGCATTTTGGGAGACGCGGTCGCTCAGTGGTAGAGCGTCGGACTCGTAATCAAAGGGTTTTGGGTTCGATATTTATTATTATTATTATTATTATTATTATATATAATCTGTTGGGGAAATAAACAGTTCAATAGGATTCAATTTTAAATTTCCGAAAACTGATGATCCATATCTACTTCAGCCCACATAATGCACACCTTTACAATACTGGGGTGGATGTGCAATCCTCGCACTTGAGAGCCCAGCATGCAGGCAATCGATTGCAGTCTCTACAATTTCAATCAATGCAACGATTTAAAAATACATAACATGTACCCATAGTTTTAAACGGAGAAAAAACTTTAAAGTTTATTTACGAGCAAAAATTCGTTTGAAAGATAATTAGCCCTCATAAAGACATGCTCTTGACATATGGCTGTAAAGACGATGTGTCTAAACAATTGACATATCGCCATACCAGAGATAACCACGCCAAACCCACTAGAAAAACCCATAACGTAAAATCAGAGTATTTATGTTGACACTTACCCCTGCTAAATTAGTCTTACTTATTTTATTGTATACCGAAAGTTTAATTAAAAATGTTTGGAAAATGTTACTTATGATGAGTTCAATTTGTATATAATATATAGTGATAGTCGGCTAGGTGATGGACATTAGGCCTGAATATTTGACAAGCTTCCAGAGTGCGCCTATAAATAGATTGATGCATCGCATCTTTGCTGGCGATATCATTGGTCGGCGGTCCATAGGTAATTCAGGTGTAAGGGTTTGTCTGACATACATACGTTAATTGACCCCAGGAAAATATTTCAAAATGTCCTAGACAAATATGTCAAAACTGAACTGTCAATTAAGGGGATACAATTCTACCCCAAAACAGATTTGGTATCGAACGTGAAACAGTGAACTAGGAAATAGAAATTAATTTAAATTTGAAACTAATCATCAGATCAGAAAATACGGGAAGCCGTGACCTACATGAACGAAAACGAAATATTATCATATAAGGAGAGCTGCAGATATCATTTAGTGATTGTTCTTCATTAATGTCTGAGAAACTGAGCTAATTAAATATATTACTGGGTAATTATTATCTGGGATCTATATTAAGAAAAGTAGGTTGCAATCATCCTTGTTTATTAACTGAAAAAGTACACGTTGAAATGTGTATACTTGTTTGGGTTGATATCCAATAAAACATTGATGAGGGTGATGTGGGTGTAGTTTATGCGTAAACTGTTATGACCTTAAATTACAAGGGTCACTTTTTGTGTCCGTTTGTCCCTAAAATGCTGGTTTTCTAATTTAACAAAATCTCTCATATCTGTCATATAATGATCAAGTGCGCTCTAAATTATATCATGCGGCTATAATATGTCATCTTTCTTTGGCGACAAAACGATCTGGAAAGAAAAAGTTTGAGATGAAAAGGGTGTCATTGACAGAGAAATATAATTTAATGGCACCTTTGTCGGCAAAAAGAGGAGTACACACATCTTGCGATTACAAAAAAAAAAAAAAAAAAAAAGGAGCCTGTTGAGTTCTCAGAAAGCGCATAAAAACATAAAAAAACTCTCCAGGGCAAGTAGACTTTAACAGGAGCAGGTGTTTTTTTCAACAGCCAAATTTCTTTTTCTAGCAGATTCCTTGGACTATTTCTTTGGCTCGGTCTAAACTACTTGGATCCACAAATGATTCGTCCAGTAGAGAAATTGCCCTTAACAGATCCATAATTATACACAAATACCGGATAATGAGGAACGGGCTATATAAATTATGAGGTCGATCGATTATTTATAAAGCCACATTCCAGTTAAACTTATGGATAGAAAAATATTAAATAGATTGATATTCTGGTACATATTGTTCTGTAGCACATTGACCCTTGTACATAAGTTTATTAAATTACGTTAGTTTTTCAATGAAAACTTGCCGTAACAGGAACAACTGACATTTTACAGCTGCGAGCAACGAAGTCTACAAAATAAGATGCTGAAGTTGTTAGCGAAAGGTACAGATACATGGATCTCAGTGGATAGAAAAAGTT